>CM076580.1:1469946236-1470679005 GCA_034641835.2 Pinus albicaulis
ACAACTCTTCTAATGGGGCAAGACCTCTTGGTAATGAGTTATCTTTGCATTGTAAAACCTCGAGGTATTTTTGGTCTAAATATTCACACTCTTCTACCTCAAGAGGGTGTTCTAGCAGATTTATATCAGCAGTACAAGGCAGCTCTGTTTTGTGGTCTTGTTCTTCAGCAAAACAATCTTCTTGATGGATTAAGTCTGATTTTGACATTTCAAACTTAGTTTTGGGCTGCAAGAAGTTTTCAGTCTGTTTTTCATTTTCAAATACTTGCTGATAATCTATGTTATCCAGGACTGCTGGTATGCACTTGACCTCTACTGTGTATTGTTCGTTGGCATGAGGTATTTGGCAAGTGCTAGTAGCAAATGCAAGCTCATTGGCAAGGCAGTTTTGAGCTCTAGGGATAGGGGTAAGTTCATACTTCTCAAAAAAAATTAGGAGATCTACGACAACATTCCTATAGTCTCTTAGCCTGGGGTTTTTGGCTGAATAATCTCCCTTGATTTTTATAATGATTAGCTCGGAATCTCCTTGAACATAAATTTTCTTGGCTCCTATGTCTTTTAGCAAATGTAAACCAAGGAGAAGAGCCTCATACTCTGCAATATTTCTAGTTCATTGAAAATCTAGTTTGTAGGAGTGGCCTTCATTGGCGTTACGTATCCAAACACTTTCTCCCGAACCAACTTTTCCACAAGAGCCATCAAATCTCATGTTCCAAAGTGTTTCAAGTTCAGCTTCGCCATTATGTTGTTGTTTAGGGCTGCTAGAGTTTTGGCTATCAAATTCTTCATTTTTCATTTGGTTTGGTTGTTCTGGTAAGCCTAGCTCTTTCTCATTTTCATTTACTTGTTCATCAATGTCATCTTCATTATACAAGATAAATTATTCAAGGTCTGAATGGATAGAATAAAGAGGGGTGTTGTTTGGCCTATCTTGGATTCTAACCATATATTTCATGTGTGATTCTTGATACAATCTCCTTTTTTGGTTAAAGACCCAGATGGTAGCATAGGTCATGTCCATTTGGAGTTTTCCTTGGAGTTTGGCTCCCCGTGATCTAGATAGAAGCATGCCATACTTCGGGGGAATGTCAGCCACTACAATGTCCATAACTAGAATCTTAGCAGGTTTTTGTGCCAGATTGACACACAGGTCTTTGATTAGGCCCAAACATTTGAATCTGCTTCAATCGAAAGAGTGCAAGTCTTTGTAAGGTTTGGTTATTTCAAGGCCTAATCTTTCCATCACCACCTTGGGCATGAGATTGTGTGAGGAACTGGAGTCTAGCATAGCATTGTGCAAGATTTTTTCATGAATGTTTAGGCTAACATAGAATGGAGGGACAACTCCTTGATATTCCCCCTCTATCTCAATTATAAACAACAACTCTAGTTTTTCATCAGTTAAATTCAGAGTGTCAGTGTCATTTCCTATGTTCAAAGCTTTCAAAACATGGGACCTATATACATCTTGGGTCACTAGTTCAGTAAGAGGTATGCTTATTTTGATCTTGGCAATATCACCCTCAAAACTTAAAGATGCTAGTGTTCCTCGCATATTTACATCATTTTTATCACACATAGTATTTTCAGCAACTTTAGTTGTCTGATTTTTATTTGGACTGTCATTTAGAGCATTTTATCCAGGGCAATTAGTTGAGGTACTAGGGCATGTTGGGTCACCATTTTTTTCGCTAGTTTTATCTTTTTTTTTATCAGATTTCTTAGCCATTATGGTGGTGTTTTCTGTTATTTTCTTAAGCATGTTTTCAGGGGTCTTTCTAACAATAGTTTCTAATTTGTTCTTTTTGGAGGCATCTTGAGTTTTCTTACTCTTAAGGTCATACTACCTATGAATCTCCATTATGAAATTTTCAAATCCTAATTTCTACTCTTCAGAATCCTCATATGTTCTATCAGTTTGGTTTGAGGAAAAGAGACCTTGTTCTTCTTTTGTGAGATAAACATCACCCTCATTATCAGAGCCTATCATATTTACATGGTTTTCTTCCTGTTCTTCAGTCTCTCTTTCCTCTTCATCTACATAGTTGTCTTGGAAAGGAGGCTTGATTTGTTGGTCATTGTCTCTTTGTCTGTTTTGAGGAGGGTCCCTTCTGAAGTTTTGGTTTCTATTTCTATTTTGGGTATTTTCTTGGTTTTCCCTAGGGGGTGCTCTTTCATTCAAACTTATTTTCTCCATAATTCTTTCCATCACTTTAACGAGATCGTCGATATTAGCATCAGAGGTGGAGGCTATGGTTTCCTCTTTGTACGTGACTTTCCTTTCTGACCTCATCCTAGCCCTGTTTTCAATTATATTGGCCTCTACACTCACATCTCCCCTTTGCATGTCTTCAAAATTTAGGGGATATCTTTCTCTCAATTGGTAGGCCATGTTTGGATCAAAACCCTTTGGAAATTTTACTAAGGCTAGGCCCTGTGAAGGTTTGATGTGGGGTGGGAGTGCATTGTACACACTATTGAACCTAGTGCAGTAGTCTTGGACACTTTCCCCAACATTTCTCTTAATGTTGTTATACAATGAGAGGATTTGAAGAGAGTTTTTCTTAATCTCCCACTTGTTTATGAATGTTTGATAGAGGGAAGGGAGGTCATGTATGTTGTTAGGATTCAAGTTTTTGAACCATTTCTTTGCTTCTCCTCCTAAGCTTTGGGAAAACATCCTCACTTTTATGGTCTCCTCTTCTATCTCTTGATAGTCAAAGGCATCATTCATCCTATATACATGTTGTTGGGTAGTGGCAGAGTCAGCTCCAGTAAAGTGAGGGATTTTGGATTGGTAGTCTTAAGGCATGGGCAGTAAAGGTTGGGGTAGAACCAATGGGGAAAACCATGCTGCCATGATTGGAGGTAAAGGAACCCAAGGGGGGTTGGTAAGAGGGGGGTTTGTGAGAGGAGGTGGAGGATGAAATGGAGTGGTTTGCACATTGGATGTGTGAATGGGAGTGGCAGATGTACTCGGACCAGCAAACTGAGATTGAGAATATTTGGAATGAAAAGAGCCAAAGTTTTGGAGAAGCTGAAAATCAGGAGGAGTGGAAGGAGAGGCTTCTCTACTAGGAATCTACTGCAAATTTATAGGCTCAAGGTCTGTCTGATCTATCCCACTTTGAGACTTAGTTCTGAAAATATTTCTTCTATGGTATAAGTCAAATTGGGGATCTTGCAAGGCTGTGAATTTTTCAGGGACAAAAATTGCTTTGTGAATGGTCCTAACATTAGTTGAATCTATAGTTCTAGAAGTTTTCCAAAAGATCTTTTATGGGTCATCAAATATGGTAGGATGTTTACGGTCAGGGTGAGATTTGGTTCTAATCCTTTGCGAAGCCATATTTCAAACTCAATAATGCAGAGAGGCTGACAGTTTAGGAGTGTCTTGAAAATAGACCTATCTGAAAGAATACTAAGTTCACACAAAGAGTGACTGGGTTTTAGATTGTTATGACTGATTAATGCATTCCCAGGGGAGTCTATGAGAACTAGTGAAGTTATTAGGCCTACTGGAGGTCAGTGGAGTCGCCAGGTGGATGAGGTTTACTGCTTTGTGGGTTGGCTTGTTGTCCACCATCAACCATTCAAAAACCAATCTAGAGATGTTTTAGGTTTTCTAAGTTTCTTTATGTAACACTAAGACTTTCAATGGTTGTTCTCTAGTTGAGTCATCATTTTTCTAGTATGGTGAATCAATTAGACACTACTCTTGGCTAACAATTGATTTTCTAAGTTTGACAGGGATTTGAGAGTTCTTAAGGTATATTTAGAATGTTACTGACTCAATGTCCCACCGTGATCGCCATTATGTTAGGTCCCCATAATTTGTTAGATTGGCAAGACCAAATGTACAGGGGTAACATCAAACCAGTCTTTGGAGTCCTAGGACCTAGCCTTCTTGGACTCAGAGAGGGCTTTCTCTATGTTTGTGTAGAATATTTAACTTGTTTGATTTTAGGCTAGTTATAGGGATTAGGGTTTGATTTTTGTTTGTTTGATTGGATAGGTTGTCAAGGAGAATAGGTAGAGTAAGAGAGAATCAATTCATTGGGCTATAGAGTTTGCAAAGGTCTTGAAAAGTGAAAAATAGGTCAAGGGTGTTTCATAGGGCAAGTTAACAGGGCCAAATGGATCTAAGTAGGTTTTTTGTGGGTGAAATGAACATGGAGTTGTGAATACAGTAAGTTAAGAGGAAATCAAGGATCCTTTAACATACTAAGAACAAGAAAAATATTTTAGTATGATAGCATAGAAAAAATTGAAGAGAAATAAAGGATTCTTCAATCAAACAATACTAAGCAGACCTCAAAACAACAGATAAGTAAAATTAGAGAGAAGTTAAGGATTCTCTAAACATTACTTTCAAACAAATAGAAATTTAAAGATAATATTTCAGTAAAACTAAAGAGCACTTAATTATTCTTTAATTAAACTTCAAGGAAGAAAACATAGAGATCAAAGGACGCAGGCAGAAGTAGGGTGCCAAGAAAGCATATCCTTTTCTCTAATTTTTGTCCTATGATCATGAACATAATAGAACTGATGAAAACAAATACAAAAGTGGAATACATCACCATCCAAAAGAGCTCATGAATCCTAAGAGTGTGCTCAATCCATAGATGCTCATTCCAAAGCCATCACAAGACACCAAAACCAATTTCACCAATAAAGTCAAAGTCTGTATCATATTATGCTCAGCAACCAACCAACATGTACAAGGAGGCCCCAATGTTGTATTTAACAAGCAAAGAGGACCAAAACCATAACTAGGGTTTCCAAAATGTCATAAATACATCATAAATTCCAAATTTGTCCATTAAGACCATGCAAGGCCCAAGGCACAAAATATCTAATGCAATAAATGAAAAATAACTTATAACACCTAACTTTGGCAAAAACTGACTTTGAGGCTCCTCAATAACTCCGAAATATCTTCAAGTGTTTTTTTTTTTACTTTTCAGGCAAGGGCACAACATTGAGGTCCAAGGGCGCAACGCCTGCACCGGAAAAATAGGTTACCTTGCAGCTGAGTTTTGAAGGCCTTCCCGGTGTCCAAATGAGCTCCATGATAGCTCATTGGAAATCTAGTCAAGTATAATTTCCAAAACAACCTTCAGTTCTTCATTTGGTATCCATTTTCCTACTCAAAAACCAAATCTCCCAAGACTGCTTAGGGCACAGCGCCAACTCTGAAAATAGGGCAAAATGGTGAATGTTTGCATGTTTTTGACCCTTTTGGAGGACCAAATATGCTCCAAATGATCTAAAATTTTGTGTGTGTGATGTACTTGGCAAGAGGAACCCAAAAATTTAAACCATTCCTCCAATGGATGCCTAAAAAAAAGGGCAGTGCCAGGGGCGCTGAGCCCTTGGCACTTTAAATTAGTCAAAAACCAAAATTTTCAAAAACTTGCCAAAATTTGAAATTGTCTTTCTCATGGTGTTTGGGATGCCTGTAGGGAAGAATAAGCTAGGATCTCAAGGTTTTCTTGGAATTTTTCCTCCTTGAGGGCTTGAAGTTTAGAAAGGGCTCTTTTGAGCTTGGCCCTTGCAATTTTGTTTCTCAAGGCATAGTGCCTTGCCATCTTGTTTTGGAGGTCAAGGTCCCTATTTGTCTTCTCCAGTAGACCCTCCAAGTGCATATTAGCCCTCTAAATCCAAGGCTCATGATCATATTCAATCTCCATGGCAAGCAACTCACTTGGAGTGAGCTGCTCTACCAAGGCTGCCTCTTGCTCTCTCTCCTTGGCTAAGGCCTTCTTTAAGCCAATTGTTCTTGGCCTCCTCCTAGGAAGTTGTTCTTCCTCTTCATCAGTGTCTCCATATCTATCCAAGGCCTCATCTAGCTTGGCCTTGGATTTTGCAGCCTCTTTCTGAGATCTGATAGCTCTGACCTCATATATTGCCTTCTATGCCTCTAGCTGCTTGTTTTCAATCTCATAATAGTGAATGAAATTCCTATCCCTTCCTATATTCGCTTGCAAATCTTTGATTTGGTCATCTCTGCTCTTGAGAAACATGCTTGAGATCCTTGCCTCATTTTCATCATCACTGTCAACATGAATGAGTTCAAATTCTTGTTCAGTTTCATGCTGGTCTTCTTTTTTTTCATCCTTGACCTTCTCTTTGCCGTTGTCAAGCTGCTTGGTTGAAGTAGAAGGCATGGCCCCTTGCCTCTTGAGGGAAGAAAACACATGCATACTTCCACTTTGGTAAGTTGAAGGAAAAGGTTCAATTTTGATCATTTCAGTGCCTTCACCATTGCTACCATTATGACTTCTATCAGTATTGGTATCATCACTGTCCTCATGGATTTTATTAGCACTGCTGCTTTCTGTATATTTTTCCTCATTTGATCCACTGATTTTTTTGGCTTTTTGACCTATTTCCATCATCATCATTCCTGCTTTCATGGTTGTTTTCATCATTACTTTCATCTATTTCCATGCTCTCTGCCTTATCAATGATAGCCTTGCTGTCATTATCAATGTCAATATCATCATCATCATTATCATCATCTCCACTGATATCTGCTTCTTTGCTTTCTTCTTTACTGATATCAGCTTCACTTCTTTCAGACCCAATGCCATCACGACTCATTTCCTCACTGTTTTCTACACTATGTTCATCACTGTCATGAGTCTCACTATTTTCTGACTCATGGGAATCTTCTTCATTTCTTTCTGCATCCTTACTGTCTTCTGCACTGCTGTTTGCCTCATTGACATCTTGGCTCTTTTTTGCACTGCTATCATCATCTCCATCATCATCACTTCCTTCTATTCTCATGCTCTCTGCCTTGTCACTAACCTCTGCCTCACTGCTAATATCCTCCTTACTGTCATCAGCCTTATTTTCATCATCCTCATTACCCTCTTCTTCATTGTTTTCTTCTTCACTGGTTTCTTCTTCATTATTACTTGATTCATCATTACCCTCTCCCTCATTTTCATTTGATTTCTCATTGTCACTTCCCTCATTTTCTGATGCATTTTGAGAGGGTGATGAACGAGGGTTTTCCTAAGGTGAAGGAATATGTGTGGATGGTGAGGTGGAAGAGTCATCATGTGGTGATGGAGTGTGAGTGGATGGAGGAATGGGAGGATGAGAAGATGAAGGGGCATCTTGCAACTATTGGCCTTGTGGATTGGTGAATACCTCATGGGAAATGAAAACCTCCCATGGAATGCCCTTTTGTTGTAATTGATGCAAAACAACCATCTTAATCAAAGAGTGATGAAATAAGCTTTGCATCTGCCGAGGGAAATCTCGCTTCTGTACAATATAGGAAATCTTGTTAATGCTTTTGTAGAGGTAATAGGGTAGGTGCGGCATCCTAACCATAGTAAAGTGCATCTAAAACATAATGTGATAGGAGTAAAGCCTAGAGAACCTTCCCTCACATGTAAAATATTTCATAATAATTCTCATAAAAGGTGCATATCTCTCTAGCAAATGTGAGAAAGGAAAGATAGATTTGCAGTGTCTTTGTATCTAGGCTTTAGGAAGCATAGTAGCTCATATCAAGATTGGCCTGCTTGAACCATTTCTCCCCTACACTAGGTATTCCCGTGGAATTGGCAATAGCATCTAAGGATAGCTCAAAGGTCACTCCTACAAGGTTAACTTGCTTGTCATGCAGGTTAATAATGAAAATTCTAGTAAGCTCAGGGTGATTTTTCACCTATTGTATCCGTTCACAAAAATCAAAACATCCCACATTCTGGAAACATGAAACAGTCATGGGAGAGGCCATCAGCTCTAAGGTGTTGAGGGGTTCAAACCTATTGATTTTTCCACCTTTGTGTTGATTCCTCCTTGGCACTTTGCCTTCTCCTTCACTATTGTTGTCCCCTTCCCTTGACATTTTAACAATTCTGCCTTTTAAACCCTATCACTACTTATGAAATTGATATGGAAGAGGGTAATGGAGTGCTAATGAAAAAGGCAGCTTTTACAAGTGAATGAAATGGATGAGTGAGTGAGGGTAAAGGTATAGGAATGTGAGTGAGAGGCAAAGCTCAATGACCACCCTTTGCTGCTTGTTTAAACTTTGTTTTCACACCTTGCACTTATGTCAATTTGAAATAAAGAAAGGGCAATGTAAGGTCAATCTATTTTTAGTGTAAGGGACAGAGCTTTATGAAGGAATGAGCTTAGGCATAGCTCAGGTGAATAGGAAACCTCCAATAATGCAAATATCTGTTTGTCACTGACTCTCTTTTGCAGGTAGCTGAATGGGGCTTAATCAGTGATTTTAAGTTCAAATTTAGGTTTTTTCCTTAGGGTTCCATTCCTTTAATCAAATGATAACAAAAATATTGAAGAGGAGTTGATGTCCTATACTTACCCTCACCAGCGCTTGAAGAAACCTTGGAGATGATTTGGAGAAATTTTTGAGGGGTTTTGAATGTTGAAATGGTGTAGGAGGCCCTCCTGGCCAAGCGCGCAGCGCCCAAGCAACCGGTGAGTCGGGTCGGGCAAAGGGGCAATGCCTTGTGCTAGGCGCGCAGCTCTAAGGTTCTTTATCGGGCCTCTCGGGAAAATCAGGCAAGCGCACAGCGCTTTACCAGGCGCGCAACACCACACTTCAGGCACACAGCGCTTTGATAAAACACAAGGGACAAATGACCAAGGCTACAGTGCCCAACTCCAGGTGCACAACGCTAACCTAAATGCGCAGCGCCTCAACACTTAGGAAATTTTGACCCGAAAAACTCACGGTCTTCTCTCTTGAATGCTCTGATGACCTTGCAAGTGCACAGTGAGTTGTTGGAGTGTTGAAAGGAGCTTTTATAAGCAAATGATCTAATTTATCTTCACAGCCCATTTTCCTTATGTCTAAAACCTTTTTCATTTATTTCACTAATGCTCTTTTGACCTCTTGTTGTAGGTGACTAAAACATTGACTTAGCTTTTGCTCTTGCTTTGTGAGGCATGATGAATTATATTTTGACAGTCTCAGGATGTTTTTAGACAGTGGCTACTTCAAAAACCTCTGTGGCTTCCATTACAATACTGTACTTATCTTTTTCACTTTTTCTTACTAACAATTTTGCACTGTTTGTATGCAGGTTTGCTAAAAGAATGAATTTGACTTCCCCTTTGCTCATTTTGTCATGATAAGCTCATTAAAGCACCTCTGGGAGGATTTCTTATGGTAATACCTTCAAATCCCTCTCTTTCTTGCATTATGAAATTATGATCATGTTTTACCCTTTTTGACACTTCTGAGTGTAGGTGACTTGAACACATTGATTTTCCCTTTCTCACTGACCTTGAGACATGACAGGTTGATCTTGGAAACTTCTTAGGATGCTTCCACACCCTAGTATATCCAACCTAAAGTCAACTCATCTTTTCTTTTGCAAGTGATTGAAAACCTTTGACTTTTCCTTTCTCATTGATATTCTATACATCCTTGTTCTTTGAGGCAGTGAGACATTTTACCTTGGAAACTTTGGGATGTTTACACATACTAGCAACTTCTAAATCTTCGTTTACCTGAACCATGGAGCTCAAACTATCGTTTGATAATTTTGGCATGAAAAACTTCTTTGGACAAGTTTGTAATCTTTACAAACAATGACATCTTTAGAATCCCTTTGCTATCATCATGGAGTTTAACTTATCATTTCACCTCTCTGACCATATTCTCAAAACCCTAGGTGTCTGGAATGCTTGAAAAAGATTATCAATGTTGTCTTCTAAGTTCTCTATAGCCCTTTTAAGTTCATTCATTTCTGTCCATTTCACCTCACCTTTTTCCCCTTTTCATCAATAATCTATGAAAGACTTCTCTTCATGTTTGATTTTTGGTGTACCTCCTCCATGGTTATTTCTGCATTTGATCACTGTTTGGCACCCTGCTGGACCTTTAAGCTCAAAACACCCTAATTCTCTACAAAAAGAAGTTATTCCTGTCTTCCTTGCTGCAAGATGTTTTCCTTTAGGAAAATACCATTTACCTTATCAATTTCTTTTGATGATGGGGCTCTTAACACTCCTGCAGAAGTGCCAAGCTACATTTACCTTTTTCAAAACTTGAATTTGACAAGGAAGTCTTCTAAATATTCCCTTCAGATCTTGTTTGGATAACCATGTGTTGATCTTCTATTATATCTGAGCCAGCTTCTATTACAGGAAAGGGAAGTGTTTAAAACATCAATGATGACTTCACAACCTGTGAAACCCTAATGACCTAGTGGGAGGGTCCTTTGACCATGATCTTGACTGAAAATGGGCTTGGAGGCTTCAAGTGTAAAAACAGAGTTTTGAAAAAGTTGTGTATTGAAGATTGAAAATCCAATGTACTTGATTTATCTAAAGAGCCTACATAGATATTTTTGAGACCATCAATGCTTGAGGAACCTGGTGAACATGGGAAGGAATAGGCTGATTGGTAACCCTAGATGGAAAGTGGAGTTATGGGCAAGGGAAAAACAGTGTGATGAGGTCATAGGTAGGAAAAAAGGATGAGGATGAGTAGAACAAGCCCACAAGGAGTCTGTAGGAGTGAAAAGGTGACCATGGAATGGAAAAATGGTAGAATAGTGAAAAAATTTCTATAAAGATAATGAAGGTAGAGAGATTTTTAAAACTGACAATATTCAGGGAGTTTTGTTTTTAGAAATATAGAACCAATATTTAGTCATCTATAGATAGTAGAAATTACTGATGACTAACAGTGGCTCCACTTGGGGAGGGAAACTCCTTTTCAGGAGGTGTCTAGGACCTCAGAGTTCAGATCTCTGAGTTTTGAAGATCAGTACCTTACTTGTACTTGGAAGATCCCTCTTCCTTCGTTTGTTGGTTTTGTTTGAAATGAAGAAAGGACAATGTAAGGTCAATCTATTTTCAGTGTAAGGGATAGAGCTTTATGAAGGAATGAGTTTAGGGATAGCTCAGGTGAATGGGCAACCTTTAACAATGCAACCCTCTTCTTGTCACTAACTCTCTTTTGTAGGTAGATGAAGGAGGCTTAATCAGTGATTCTAAGTTAAAATTTAGGTTTTTTCCTTAGGGTTCCATTCCTTTAATCAAATGATAACAAAAGTCTTGAAGAGAAATTGATGTCCTGTACTTACCCTCACCAGCGCTTGAAGAAACCTTGGAGATTATTAGGAGAAATTTTTGAGGGGTTTTGAATGTTGAAATGGTGTAGGAGACCCTCCTGGCCAAGCACACAGCGCCGAGGAAATTAGTGAGTCGGGTCAGGAAAAGGCGCAGCGCCTTGTGTCAGGCGTGCATCGCCAAGGTTCTTTATCGGGCCTGTTGGGCAAATCGGGCAAGCGCGCAGTGCTTTTCCAACCGTGCTGTGCCACACTTCAAGCACACACTGCTTTGATAAAACACAAGGGAGAAACAACCAGGGGTGTAGCGCCCGACTCCAGGCACAGTCTTCTCTCGTGAACACTCTGATGACCTTGCAAGTGCATAGTGAGTCGTTGGAGTGTTGAAAGGACATTTTATAGGCAAATGATCTAATTTATCTTCACAACCCATTTTCCTAATGTCTAAAACCTTTTTCATTTCTTTCACTAATGCTCTTTTGACCTCTTTTTGTAGGTGACTAAAACATTGACTTGGATTTTTCTCTTGCTTTGTGAGGCATGATGAATTCTCTTTTGAAAGTCTTAGGATGTTTTTAGATAGTGGCTACTTCAAAAACCTTTGTGGCTTCCATTACAATACTAGGCTTATCTTTTTCACTTTTTCTTACTAACAATTTTGCACTGTTTGTATGCAAGTTTGCTAAAAGGATGAATTTGACTTCCCCTTTGCTCATTTTGTCATGATAAGCTCATTAAAGCACCTATGGGAGGATTTCTTATGGCAATACCTTCAAATCCCTCTCTTGCTTGCGTTATGAAATTTTGATCATGTTTTACCCTTTTTGACACTTCTAAGTGTAGGTGACTTGAACACATTGATTTTCCCTTTCTCATTGATCTTGAGACATGACAGGTTGATCTTGGCAACTTTTTAGGATGCTTCCACACCCTAGTATCTCCAACCTAAAGGCAAATCATCTTTTTTTTTGCAAGTGATTGAAAACCTTTGAATTTGCCTTTCTCACTGATATTATTTACATCCTTGTTCTTTGAGGCAGTGAGACATTTTACCTTGGAAACTTTGGTATGTTTACACATAACGGCAGCTTCTAAATATTCCTTTACCTACACCATGGAGCTCAAACTATCTTTTGATCATTTTTGGCATGAAAAACTTCTTTGGACAAGTTTGGAATCTTTAAAAACAATGACATCTTCGGAATCCCTTTGTTGTCATCATGGAGTTTAACTTATCATTTCACCTCTCTGACCATCTTCTCAAAACCCTAGGTGTCTGGAATGCTTGAAAAAAATTATTAGTATTGTCTTATAAGTTCTCTATAGCATTTTTAAGTTCATTCATTTATGTCCAGTTCACCTCACTTTTTTCCCTTTTTCATCAATAATCTCTGAAAGAATTCTCTTCATGTTTGGTTTTTGGTGTACCTCCTCCATGGTTATTTCTGCATTTGATCACTGTTTGGCACCCTGCTGGACCTTTAAGCTCAAAACACCCTGATTCTCTACAAAAGCAAGTTCTTCCTATCTTCCTTGCTGCAAGATGTTTTCCTTTAGGAACATACCATTTACCTTATCAATTTCTTCTGCTGATGGGGCTCTTAACACTCCTGCAGAAGTGCCAAGCTACATTTACCTTTTTTAAAACTTGAATTTGACAAGGAAGTCTTCTAAATATTCCTTTCAGATCTTGTTTGAATAACCATGTGCTGATCTTCTATTATATCTGAGCCAGCTTCTAGCACAGGAAAGGGCAGTGTTTAAAACATCAATGATGACTTCACAACCTGTGAAACCCTAATGACCTAGTGGGAGGGTCCTTTGACCATGATCTTGACTGAAAATAGGCTTGGAGGCTTCAAGTGTAAAAACAAAGTTTTGAGAAAGGGGTGTATTGAAGATCCAAAATCCAATGTACTTGATTTATCTAAAGAGTCTACAGAGATAGTTTGGAGACCATCAATGCTCTAGGAACCTGGTGAACATGGGAAGGAATAGGTTGATTGGTAACCCTAGATGGAAAGTGGAGTTATGGGCAAGGGAGAAACAGAGTGATGAGGTCATAGGTAGGAAAAAAGGATAAGGTAGGAGTGGCAAGGTGACCATGGAATGGAAAAATGGTAGAATAGTGAAAAATTTTCTGTAAGGATAATGAAGGCAGTGAGATTTCTAAAACTCACAATATTCAGGGAATTTTTTATTTAGAAATATAGAACCAATATTTAGTCATCTACAGATAGTAGAAATTACTGATGACTAACAAAGGAGAGCCGAAAAATATGTCAGAGGATGAAAAGGATTTCAGAAAATCTTTCTTTGATATGACAGAAATGGTGAAAGTTCTCTATGAGGAGGGAAACAGACGGTTGCAATGTGAGATTTCCAATCCTCCAAACAGAGATAAGTATTCAAAAGGAGATGGAGTAGATGGAGACAAGACTCCAAAAGGTAATGGGAATGGTGAAAAACAATATTTGACAACATTATTCTCTTTGTTGGCTCCCTGTTATTTACAAGAATGGCAAGAATAAACGTTGCAGGGGGCCACATCAGAACCACTTTGGAATCCTATGACCTAGCCTTCTTGGATTCAGAGAGAGATCTCTCTATTAAGTGTTTTCAAAGAGAATATCTTTATGCTTTGTTTATGATATTAGGCTAGTTATGAAGCTTAGAGAACTTGTTTGTTTGGTTGGGATGGATATCATTAAATGAAAAGGTCAGTTGAAGGGTGAAGGTGAGAGCAGATTGAAGAATGTTTCAGCTGAAAAGATAGGTCAAGAAACTGTATCAACCCATTGGGCTATGGAGTCACAATAGGATTTAACTGTACAACAATTCTTCAAGGTTTTCCATAGGGCAAGTCATCTATATTAAAGGATCTTTTAGATTGAATTGTGATATGAAACATTAAAATGTTGTGAAAGAAGCAAAGCTAACAATCAATTAAGAATCTATTAAATCCACTAAACAAGAAAAGCCTTTCAAAGTAATTGTTTGAAGCAAGCCAAAGTACAGGGAAAACCATAGATTTCTTTGGACAAACTTTTATTAAAGCACACTTTTCAGATAACAATCCAGTAATCCTAAGACCACTTTCAGAAAGGAGAAAACATATAAGAAAACAAGGAAAATAGCCTAAGATTAGACAAAAACTTTGAATTCTAGCCTTCTTTTGGCATATTCTCAAGGGATCTTTCAAAGCAATTGTTAAAGACTAGCCAGAGGATAGGGAAAACCATAGACTTCCCTAGGTTAACTCTACTTAGAAAACCTTGAAAATAACATTAAAAAACAATATCTCAAGTTGTACTCAGAAAGACATGGGCTTACCAACATTCCTTCACTGGTTATACTCTATTGAATCATTCTCAAAACAACAAGCTCGATAAACCTAGAGGGCAATTAAGAATCCTCTAAACATACCTTAGCAGAAGAAAACATAAAGATAAAGCTTTCAGACAGAAATAGGGTACTTTTCAGTAAATCCTACTCTAAATTTTCTGTTCTTTATCAGAGAAAATGGACAACATGTAAAACATAAGGAAAGACAAAAACATTGAAAAATAACATCACCATTAACATATACCAGGATCCCATGAATCAGCTTGTATTATTGATGTTCAAACCAGTTACATAATTCAAGTCCAACAAGTCTCTACAGCTCAAAACTTCTCTTCTCAACCTAGTATTCTTCAACTACTCAGCAGCTCTTCAACAACTTCAGCAACTATCTCACACCTCAATGATAATCCAACCAACAATAACAATGAACTCCTCATACAGTATTTATAGGTAAATGAGGAGGTGGAGTGAAAGAAATGGTTTCTAATTGTTCATAAATGACAGAGTTTAATGTTTTTGACCTTTGATACCATGCAAGGCCCAAGGAAAAATGTATTTAAGTCTAACTCTGCGTTGCATTAACGTTTTGAACTACTTAGTGGCTTTTGTTGACTTTTAGGCTTTTTAGGTAGGCTGGCAATAACTTCTGAGCTGTTTTTACAAATATCTCTGACTTGGAGTAACTTTATGTGTCTTTTGAAGAAAATTAGACTGACAGGTGGCATTTTGGTCCTTTGGAAGAGTAATGGCTTCAGTGATTTGTCATTCGAAGCATTCTCTTGCTGATCTGTCTGATTAGCTCTTTAAACTCTGTTTAGGCCTCTGATAAGGCTTTTTGGCCTTTTTAATAATCTTCTGTCTTTGTTAATTTGCTGACTGTTTTATCTTTTAATTTATTTTTCCTTTAAACTATATCTTTATCCTTAATCCGTTGGTTTAGCTTTTGATCTTTTGTCTCTAATCTTCACTGTTCTTTCCTTTTCTTCTGCGTGCAGGTGTCCTTGGCGTGCTGGAGGGTTTCATTGATTTATCAGTGTTCATGAGGCACTGATAAAAAACTTAAAAACCCTGTAAATCCATTTTTTGCATTTTTGACCCCAAGGATCGTCATCCTGGGATTTTCTTGCCACTGGTTAGGCTGTGGGACGGTCATTTCTTTGGGCCGCCATTAAAAATCTGCAACTGAACAAAAAAAATATTATAAAAACTTGTGCTTGAGTGATAAACTGCTTCAGAGGCTTCAGGATGGTAGAGGAGCGATTGCAGAGGAGGAACAGTGTGCAGAGGGAGGGATTTCCATGGTGAAACAAAAAACCAGGGAGAAATTCAAATAATGGCATGGAAAATTGAAAGGTCGTTTTGCGGGAAAATCGGGTGGTTTTGGTGTGAGGGTTGAGTAGTAAACGATATTGGTCTGAATGGACGCAATACTACTCAGGCGTTGACACCCGTCCAAGCTGAAACCGCTTATTTCACACGGAAAAGGGCCATTAAACCCCGGGAGTAGATTGCGCGCAAAAATGGTTATGGACCGTCAGATCTAGGGGAGCCAGATCGACGGTGGAGGATGGGCGATGTCGGTGAAACTACTCGGTGGTGGGGGATATTGGAGGCCAGGTGGCAAGCAAGGATTGGGCGATGATTTTGTAGGTGGAAGGTGGGGCCGGCGATGACGTTTACAGTTCTGTCAAGTAGCGGAAAGGGTGGGAGCGGGGTGTGAAACCTTGAGATTAATGTGGGCTGTTAGATCTATAAGATCTATGGTTGAAATTATTTTGGAGAAAAGCGGATGAGGGAAAGGTTGAAGCGGAGTAAAGGAAAAAGGGAAGGGGACTGGGGAGTTGGTCCTGTGCGGAGCGGATAGGACTAGGGGCTTTGGGAGAGGGGTTTATGCTTTGGCGAATGGTCGCAGGACTGGGTTATATGAATGAAGGGGCGGAGGACTTAAGCCCTCAAGGTATTTAAGGCCTAACTTTATAAAGGGGTCGGAAAACGCCTAAAAAATGGGTTTTTTAGACTTTTTAGAGGTTTCGATGGGATAAAAAAGGGTAATTTAAACCATATAGAGGGGTCTTATAAGGTTTTAAAGGATTTTTGGGACAAATGAAGGGTAAAAAATGGGTTTTTTAGAGGAATAGATGAATGTTTAGGTTAGGTGAAGATGAGTGACAAATGGGTGAAATGAGCTCATGAGATGATGGAAACTAGCTTTGAAACAGTCTTCTTTTGATAACAACAGGATATTCTTGGAGGATTGAGTGAAGTTATAGGAAAAGGGTTCTTTGAGGATAATGAACACAGTGAGGTTTCAAGAACTCACAAAGTTTGCATAAAATGTGTTTCTTGAAAACCTAATGAATAGTTTTAGTCATCATTAGGTATAACATAATTTATAGATGGCTAACAGTGGCTCCACTTGGGGAGGGAAGATCCTTGGAGGTGTCAAGAACCCCAGAGATAAATCTCTAGAAAGTAGACCACTAACTTTTGTTTTGCTGCACTTTGACAACCTATTCCTTCTTTGATCATGCTTCTTTAAAATATGATCAGTATTATCATAATCAGATGATTTTCTCCCAAACTTCTGCCTACACATCCTACTTTTCCTAACATTATTTCTTCAATGGGTGCACTTGGACTTGCAAACCCTTTCAATGTCATTTTATTCTTTTATTTTAAAGTGGGAAACTAATCTATTTCTACCTTTATTTCTTCCATGAGTTCATATTAGACAGTTGAACTCATTGTTTCTCTACCTAGCTATCTATCTGTCAAGATTAGACTGTTTGACAAATTTGCATTTTCTAAATTCTAAAACAGAAAATTTAAAACACATCCAAATCAGGATTAAACAGGTTGACTTGCTATGGTGGCTATGGCATTATGTACAAGTTGCACATAGACTTTACTTGAAGAAAATTTAAAACAAAATTGTGAGGGCTTAAGATCTAAAATTTTCTAAGCATTCTTCCTTCTTTCTTTGGCTCAAGTTTTGATATTTTGGAGCCATTTTCTTTCTACCCTAATCTATTCTATTAATAAGCCAAGATTACACTGTTTGGCAGATCTTTTTTCACTAAACCATCAGCATAAAAATTTAAATTTTACTTAGTCATGATTAGGCTGTATGACTGAATAACAGTTCCTTCTCATAGTAGTGGCATTTGAGCTTGCACACTTTCATATTTTTTTCTTTTTTGGTATGGGGTTGTACCTTTATTTTTTTTATCTTCCCTCTTTTTCTCTTTTTCTGGTGTTTTTTTGTATTTTTTATCTTTTTCTTTCAAAAAGTAAAGGTTATTTACAATGGACAAAAATATTTGAACAAAGAATTTTTAACAAAAATAATGTTTGAGCATCCTACCATTGACAGGACCTCCAAAAAGTTCAGTTCCATCTATCTCCTGAAGAAAAAATGCATTTTTACCTATAACAGACTGAATGAGATAAGGGCCTTTCCATAAATTTTCAAACTTTCCATGTTTTCCCTTATCTTCTTTCCTAGAATCCCATTTCAAAACTTTGTCACCAATGTTGAAATCACTTGCCTTTGTTCTTTTATCAAACAGCTTCTTGATGTTCTCTTGTACTTTCTATGCTCTTTTGTAGACTTCCTCTCTGGTTTTCTGCAAATGTACAGTCTTATTTATTCTTCTCATCATATCATCTTCTTCAGATTGCACTTCTTGGATCAACTTCATGACTAGCACTCCTAGACTGGTTGGAAATATTACATCTGCTCCATAAACTAGCTGATAAGGGGACATTCCTATTGACTTTTTGACTGTCAATCTGTCTACCCAAAGTGCATGTACTAGCTTATTGTGCCATGATTTTTTTTTTTCTAGCAACTTTTTGATAATGTTTACCAAAATTTTGTTTGAGGATTCTACCAGCCCATTACCTTGAGGGTAATAAGTTGTAGAGTGGCCCAATGTAATCTGATATTTGTGATAGAAATAAACCATCTTTTTGGATCCAAATGCAGCAGCATTGTCAGTGCTAATTTTCCTAGGATAGCCAAATCTAGACAGGATATGATTTTCAAGGAATGAAATGATGACTGAGTCTGTGGCATTCCTAGAAGGGATGGCTTCTATCCATTTGGTAAAGTAATCAGTTGCTATGAGGATCCATTTGTGTTGGGAAGATGAGGCAGGATGGATTTCCCCAATGAATTCTAGACCCCATTGCTGAAAAGGAGCTTCAACAATGATAGGATGCAGAGGTAAGGGTAGAAATTTTCTTTTGCCTTCAAAGATTTGACATTTATGGCAGGTAATGACCATTTTGTGGATATCTTGAAAGAGGGTGGGCCAGTAATAACTAGCTCTAAGGATTTTGTTCACAGTATTTTTCTAATAGAGGTGGCCTCCACATTCTCCATCATGGAACTCATGCTTGATCTTATCTGCATCATTCTCAAGCAAACATTTAAGCAATAATCCACTAGCATTTTTCCATTATAAAAATTTATCTAAAATGCAGTAATTTACAGCCTTTAACTTTAAAAACCTTGCCTTTTTTTTTGACAAACCGGGAGGGACATTTAGATTAAGCAGCAAATACAAAATATCAGCATACCAAGATGAATTCAAAAAATGATCTTCAATAAGTGGAGTTGCCAACTCCTCTTGTTCATTTAATGCATTAAACATGTTTATATCAAGAGCTTGTAATTTTGATTCAGCCATTGGTTTTCCTAGTCCTTGGCCTTTGATGAGCTTAGTGGGCTTGATTTCTAAGTCATATTCTAGTATTACAGCAATCCACTTTCCTCTTTTTCCATCAGGATCTTTTGTCAATATGTATTTTACCACTGAATGAGGCACAAATGCTATGATGTGTGAGTGTAAAATGTAAACTCTGAAGTATTTTAAGGCTTTGACCAAGGCAAAAGCTTGTTTTTCCATTATATTATACTTCAAATATGCATCTCTTAATGCCTTGCTAAAAAATGCAATAGTTTTCTCTTGTCCCTTAATTTTTTTCTGCAGGAGGACAGTAGCCACTGTGTGTTCTGATGCAAATGAAAATATGAAGAAATATTTCGTAAAATTAGGACTTATAAGAACTGGTGTTTGGGTGAGTTCTTGTTTTACCAATTCAAAGGATTTCTCTGCTTCTAAGGTCCATTTAACTCCTTCTCTTTTAAGCATGTTTGTCATGTTTGTAAGGAGTTCAGCTAAATTGGGTATGAACCTTCTCAAGAAATTAATATTTCCAATGAAAGATTGAAGTTCCTTGATGTTTCTAGGATGATTGATTTGCAATATACCTTCAACCCTATTTGGGTCTATCTTTATTCCCTCTT
This sequence comes from Pinus albicaulis, assembly GCA_034641835.2. Lineage (NCBI taxonomy): Eukaryota > Viridiplantae > Streptophyta > Pinopsida > Pinales > Pinaceae > Pinus > Pinus albicaulis. The sequence goes on from CM076580.1 coordinate 1,469,965,980, forward strand.
CAGATATGATATGACCAAGAAGTTTACCTTCTTGGAGACCAAACAACGTTTTCTTGGGATATAAGGATAAACCGTATTTTTTTCACTTCTCAGAGACTTTTCTTAGGTGTATTAGGTGTTCTTCATCTGTTTTGATATAGATAGTTATGCAATCTAAGTAAATCACAATGAAGTAGCCTATTTCTTCTGAGAAATCAATATCCATGGTTCTCTAGAATGTGGCACCATCATTCATTAAACCAAAAGCATTTTCCCATACATGAAAGTGCCCTAAGGTGTAGTAAAGGTTGTCTTAAGTTGATCATCAGGGTGTACCAATACTTGATTGTATCCTGAAAATCCATCTAGCAAAGAAATTCTTCTAGAACCTACCACCCTTTGTAAAATATGATCCATTTTGGGCAAAGGATAGTTGTCCTTTAATGAGGCTTTATTTAAGTTTCTAAAATCTATACAAAGCCTTATTTCTCCTGTTTTCTTCCTAGCTGATACAAGATTAGATACCCACTCTGAGTATCTCACAAGGACTATAATTCCAGCACCATACATTTTTCTAATTTCTTTCTCTACCAAGGGTAATTGAACAGGGTTTATTCTGCGTAATTTTTGTCTGAAAGGTTTCTGGTTTTCCTTTAGGGGTATCTTATGCTAAATTATTTCTGTGTCATATGATTTTAAATCTTCATAACTCCATGCAAACACATCAGAAAATTCTCTAAACAACTCAAGGTATTTCAGTTTAATGTTAGATGGCAATGTTTTGGGTAATTTGATCATTTTAGGCCTTTCTTTACTACTTATATTGCACTCTTCTACTTCAAATTCAATAGGTTCCATTTTTAGCCTTTTTTCAACATCATTAAAGTCAAACAGTTCTTCTAAGGGTACCAGCCCTTTTGGCAAGCTTTCAGTTTTGGATTGCAGCACTTCTAGATCTCCTTTTTCTAAACCTGTATATTTTTCTGTTTTATGTTTGGATCCTTTGTTTAACATATTTATATCAGCAATCTCAGGAGTTTCTTCTTCTTCAAAGGTGATTTTTCCTCAGTAGGACAGTCCTGTTCATACTTTGGATTTGAGTTTGGCATTTCAAATTCATTTCTGGACTGTAGGAAGTCTTCTATTTGTTTATCTTCTTCAAAAACTTGCCAGTATTTCTCATTGTCTAGGACTGCTAGTCTATATTTGACTTGGACTGTATATTTTTTTCTTTCATAAGGTTTCAGACATGTACTAGTAGCAAAGGCTAATCCATTGGCAAGAATATTTTGGTTTCTAGGGACAAAATTAAGTTGGAATTCAGCAAATGATTTTAATAGGTCCATGGCATCATCTCTATAGGCTCTCAGTCTAGGATGTTTAGCAGTATATTCCCCATTTACTTGCCTAATTATCAATTATGAATCCCCATGAACTGTTATCCTCTTGGCTCCTAGTTTTTTTAGCAAGTGTAGTCCTAAGAGGAATGCTTCATATTCTGCTATGTTGTTGGTGCACTGAAAGTTTAATCTATATGCATGACCTTCAGCATGATTGTTCTCAGTGTTGTGCACCCATATGCCTACCCCTACACCAGTTTTATTACAACACCCATCAAAACTCATGCTCCAAAGAGGATTGTTTTTGGATTCATTATTAATTTCCTTTATGCTACGTTTATCTTGATCATCACCATGTTCTTTTTGAGGGTCTGCACTATGTTTACTCTTGTCTTTTTCCTTAAGGTTTTCAATGTATTGAGGCATTTCTCTTTGTTTGTTATGATTGGCACTAATTTGATGACTGTTTTGATTCTCAAGACCTTCATTTTTTTTTCTTTTTCTTTTTTTTTCTGATTTGGAAAACTCTTTGGATGATTTTTCTTTTCCTTCTTCTTGTTCTATGGCTACCACTATGTTGGTGGATGTTTCATTTTCTAATCCTTGCTCATTAGGAATCTCATCATTGTAAAGAATGAATGAATCAAGGTCAGTATGTATAGAATAAAGAGGAGAGTTTTCTGGTCTTTCTTGGCTACTCACCATGTATTTCATGTGTGTTTCCCTATAAAGTCTTCTAGGTTGACTGAAGACAGGGATGGTGGCATAAGTCATATCCATTTGCATTGTGCCTTGCAACTTAGCACTCCAAGATCTTGAAAGAAGCATGCCATATTTGGGGGGTATATCAGCCATAACAATGTCCATTACTAGGCTTTTGGTTGGGATTTGTGCTAAGTTGACAAAGAGATCCTTTATTAGGCCTAGGCACTTAACTCTGCTAGAATCAAAGGAGTATAAATATTTATAAGGTCTGGTTACCTCAAGGCCTAATCTTTCCATTATCACTTTGGGCATGAGGTTATGTGATGCTCCTGAGTCAAGCATGGCATTGTTCAGAATGTTATCATGGATTTTTAAACTGACATAAAATGGACGAACTCCACCTTCTTTAATTTTTCCTTCAATTTTTGGTCCAAAAAGTAGCTCGGGTTTGTCATCATTTAAGTTAACAGAGTTGTTGTGATATCCTATGTTCAAAGCTTTTAAAAACTGGGACCTATATACATCTTGAGTGACTAACTCAGTGAGAGGGATAGAGATTTTTATTTTTGCAATTTCACTCTCTATGCTGAAAGGAGTTTGAATTTTGGGAGTGTTTAATTCAGCCTTTTTAGTCACTGTTTTCTCAGTAAAATCAGCTTGCTGGTTTTTATTATGAACAATGGTTAAAATGGTTTTTTTAGGAGCATTAGCTAAGGTGCTAGTGCTGCTAAGGTCAGCACTGTGTTTGTCATGAATTTGGGTGTTCTTTCCTTTGTTTTTATCAGAATCTTCAGCCACTATGTTTTTGTTTTCAACTATCTTTTTGGAAGTATTTACAGGGTTGTTTTTAGCAAAGATTTTAGAGGTATTTTTCTTGGGAAATTCTTGGTTCTTTTTAATCTTTAAGTCGTATTGTTTATGTACTTCCATTATGGCATTTTCAAAGCCTTTTTGGTAGTCTGCAGACTCTAGGCTCTCTTCTTTATAAGGTGTGTATATGACCTGTTCTTTCCTAGTTAGGAAGACAGTATCCTCATCATTTGTTCCCAACATGTTAATGTGATTTCCCTTTGTTTCTTCAATCATTCCCTCATCCTTATCAGCATAATTCTATTGGAAAGGAGGTTTGACTTGTTGATCAGGGCCTCTTTGTCTGATTTGAGGAGGATTCTTTCTAAAGTTCTGATTCTGATTTTGATTTTTGTTTTGAGGAGCTGTTTGGTTTTCTTTAAGATAAGCTCTCTTATTTATGTTTATTCTTTCCATCATCATCTCCATGGTTCTGACAAAACTATCAATTTTGGAATCTGATGTGGAAGGTCCAGCTTCATCTTTGCAGGTAACCATTTTCTCTGCTTTCAATCTAGCCCTTCTGGCATTAAGGTTATCTTCTACACTTACTGCCCCTTTCTGCATGTCTTCTAATGTAAGGGGTTCTCTCTCCCTTAATTGATAACACATGTCTGAGTCGAATCCTTAAGGAAAATTTATTAAGGCTAAGCCTTGTGGGGGTTTCATTTGTCGAGGGAGTGCATTACAAACACTATTAAATCTAGTGCAATAATCTTGGACACTCTCTCCAGCATTTCTTTTAAGATCATTGTATTCTAACAAGATTTGAAGGGGGTTTATCTTAACTTCCCATTTGTTTAGGAATAATTGATGGAAAGAAGGGAGGTCATTGATACTATTAGGGGTTAAGCCTTTCAACCATTTTCTTGCTTCTCCCCCTAAAATTTGAGAAAACATCCTAAGTTTTACAGTTTCATCATCTATCTCTTTCTGTCAAAGTAATCATTCATTCTATGCACATGTTGTTGAGATGTAGTAGAACTACTAGCATAATATAATGGAATCTTGTACTGATAGTCCTGTGGTAGAGAAACTAAAGGTAAAGGAAGGACTAATGGAGCATACCATGTTGCCATGATATGGACTTGTGGAAACAATGGAGGGTTTACAAGTGGAGGGTTTTTGATAGGGGGTATATGATGAAGTGGAGTGGTTTGAACTGTGGATGTGTGAGTGAGTGAAACAGAAGTACTTGGATAAGCAAGGGACTGTTGAGCAGATTTAGGATGAGAGAAACCAAATTTATGAACGAAATGAAGATCAGGTGGAGTGGATGGAGAGGCTTCTCTACTACCAGTTTGTTGTAAATCTTCAGGCTCAAATTCTATATGATCTATACCACTAAGTGACTTGGTTCTAGAAAGGTTTCTTATGAAAGGTAAGTCAACCTAGGTATCTTACAGAGCTGTAAGGTTTTCAGGAACTGAACTTTCTCTGTGAATTGCTTTGACAATAGTTGGGTTCTTAGATGTAGGATATTTCCTAAGGATTATAAAGATTGTAGGAGGATTTGGGTCGGGATAGGCTCTAAAATGGATTCTTTTGGAAGCTAGGATTCAGATCCAAAGATAAGAAAATTTTAGCCAAGTATGATAGTCTTTGAATGCAAACTAATCTGTAAAAGAAAACTTAATCCACAAAGTTTTCTTAACTGGGTTTTTGTGTTGTTATAATGATAAAATAGGTTTCCCAGTGGAGTGTTTGGACCACCAATGGGGTCAGCAGGCCTACTGAAAACCAATGGAGTCACCAGGTGGAAGATTTTTACTTTGTTTTCTAGGACTAGTTGTTGTCCACCATCAAAAATCAGGAACCACTCTTGGCAGACACTTGATTCATTTTAAGAATGGGATTTTCTGAGTTGTGAAGTTATCTATTACTCAGAATACTCCCCAGTATGGTCGCCAATATGTTGGCTCCCTGTGATTTACAAGAATGGAAAGAATAAATGTTGTAGGGGGCCACATTAGAACCACTTTGGAATCCTAGTACCTAGCCTTCCTGGATTCAGAGAGGGATCTCTCTATTAAGTGTTTCCAAAGGATATATATTTATGCTTTGTTTGTGATATTAGGCTAGCTATGAAGCTCTTAGGAACTTTTTTTTTTGGTTGCGATGGATATCATTAACTGAAGAGGTCAGTTTAAGGGTGAAGGTGAGAGTAAATTGAAAGAACGTTTTGGCTAAAAAGATAGGCCATGAAACAGTAATAACCCATTAGGCTATGGAGTCACAAAAGGATTTAATTGTACAAAAATTATTCAAGGGTTTCCATAGGGCAAGTCATTTATATCAAAGGATATTTTAGATTGAGTGTGATATGAAACATTAAGATGTTGTGAAATAAGCAAAGCTAATACCAATTAATAATCTGACTTCACTAAGACAAGAAAAGCCTTTCAAAGTAACTGTTTGAAGCAAGCCAAAGGACAGGGCAAACCATAGACTTATTTGGAAAAACTTTTATTAAAGAAAAATTTTTAGACAACAATCCAGTAATCCTAAGACTACTTTCAGAAAGGAGAAAACATATAAGATAACAAGGAAAATAGCCTAAGATCGGACAGAAACTGTGAATCTAGCCTGATTTTGGCATACTCTCAAGGGATCTTTCAAGGAAACTGTTAAAGACTAGCCAGAGGATAGGGCATACCATAAACTTCTCTGGTTGAGACTCTACTTAGCAAACTTTGGAAAGAGCATTCAAAAATAATATCTCAAGTTGTACATAGAAATACATGGGCTCACCAACATTTCTTCACTAGTTATACTCTATTGAATCATTCTTAAAACAACAAACTGGATAAAACTGGAGGGCAATTAAGGATCCTCCAATTAGACCTTGGCAGAAGAAAACATAAAGATAAAGCTTTCAGATAGAAATATGGTACTTTGACAGTAAATCCTAATCTAAATTTTCTGTTCTTTATCAGAGAAAATGGACAGTATGTAAAACATAGGGAAATAAAAAAACAGTGAGGATTAACTTCACCATTAACATAGACCAGGATCCTATGAATTAGCTTGTTTTATTGATGTTCAAACCAGTTACATACTCCAATTCCAACAGGTCTTTACAGCTCAAAACTTCTCTTCTCAACCTAGTATTATTCAACTACTCAACAACACTTCAACAACTTCAACAACTATCTTACACTTCAATAATAATCCAACCAACAACAACAATAAACTCCTCATACAATATTTATAGATAAATGAGGAGGTGGAGTGAAAGGAAGGGTCTCTATTTGTTCATAAATGACATAGTTTAATGTTTTTGACCTTTGAGACCATGAAAGGCCCAAGGAAAAATGTATTTATGTCTAACTCTGCGTTATATTAACTTTTTGAACTACTTAGTGGCTTTTGTTGACTTTTAGGCTTTTTAGGTAGGATGGCAATAACTTTTGAGCTGTCATTTGGAAATATCTCTGACTTGGAGTAACTTTATGTGTCTTTTGAGGAAAATTAGGCCTGTAGGTGGCATTTTGATTCTTTTGGAGAAGTAATTGCTTCAGTGATTTTTCATTTGAAGTACTCCTTCTTGTTGATCTGTCTGTTTGGTGGCTTTAACTCTGATTAGGCCTCTGATTTGGCTTCAGGCCTTCTTTATCATCTTTCTACTTTTTGTCACTTTACTAATTGTTTTATCCTTTAATTTAATATGTCTTTTGATGTTTCTTTGAGCAGGTGGTTTCTTTGTGCTAGAGGGTTCTGTTACGCAATCAGTGTTCATGAGGCACTGATCACCTTTAAACCTTGGACCCGCAATCTCCTGTGCTACATTCTTTGGAGCCAAGGATCGTCATCCTGGGCCTTTGCAACTTGTATGTTGTTGCAGGAGTGCCTATATACCTTGGTCCTCCATTAAACCTGCATACAAAACACAAAACCATTAAATAAAAACCTTCATTTCGTGGTTTAGACTACTTCAGAGGCTCAAGATGGCTATGGAGCGGTGTACAAAGTAGAAAAGTGTGCATAAGCGAGGGTTATTCACGGTGGAATTTATACAAAACCGGGGCGGATTTGAATTTTAGCGCGAAAAGTGAAGGCGGTTTTGCGCAATACCAAAGTGGTATTCGTGTAGGGTTCAGGCAGTAAATGGTATTGGGCTTGACGAACGCGATACCACACAATGGGCGACACGTTTATGAGAAAAACCGCCCATTTCGCATTGAATTTGGGCATTAAAAGGTTTTGGTGAAATGGGTGTGAAGATTACTATGGGTCGTTAGATTAGGGTGATCTAGATATATGGTGGAGAGGGAGTGCGATGGCACAAAGTGCTCGACCAGAGAAATGGTGGGACCAGCGGTAGACATCAGCAATTTTTTCGGGAGGTGGAAATATTGATTGAGCAGAGTTATCACTTGAGTTTTAACAGTGGGCATCAGATCAACAAGATATACGGTGGAGATTGATGATAGCATAAAGTGGAGTGGGGGTGAAAAGAAGTGGAAAAGGGGTTTAAGGAAGGGGCGGAGGTGAGGTCCTGTGGGGAATAGGATAGGACTGAGGGTTAGGGTGAGAGGGGTTTGAGGTCTTTAGCGCATGGTAGCGATGCTAGGTCATATGAGGAGGAAAGGGGCTAAGGTTTCGGCCAAGAGGGCTTAAGGCCTTATTTTCAAAATGGAGCAGATTTAGGCCTAAAACAAAGGTTTTTTGAGCCTTTTTTGATGTTTCGATAGGGTGAAAAAAGGTTTTTAAACCAAATAAAGGAATATTTATAAGGTTCAGAGGTTTTTTATGAGAAAATGAGGGTAAATGAAGGGAAAAGTGATTGTGAGGATGAATGAAAATATGGGTGAAATGGAGTTTATGAAATGAACTGATGGACAAGGGCTTGAAAACAGTTTTCTTTGTGTCTGGGCAGGGTAACTTGGAGGCTTTGAGTGAAGTTTATAGAAAAATGATTTCTTGAAGATAATGAACACAATGAGGTTTCAAGAACTCACAAATTTTGCATAAAATTTGTTTCTTGAAAACCTAATGAACCTATTTGGCCATCATTAGGTATAATAGAATTTATAGATGGCTAGCAAACTGCAAGAAGGTTTCCACTTACACCTTCCACTTTCTCATGATGTGAGCCATTTGATTTTGCATACTTGGGAGGAACCATTGTGGGGCAGATTTACTGCAGATTATTTTGAGCAATGGTGGGGACTATTGATGAAGAGGCCACAAGAGGAGGAGGGGAGTAATTTTGCTCCACCTTTCTAGTTTCTTGAGGACAAGCAACATTTTGGAGAGGAGGACTGTAATATTCCAAAAATTTAGCCTTCAGCTAAATGGAATATTATAGTTTGTTCTATCACTAGGTAGCTGAATAAGTGGGTAGGGAGGCCCATAAATCTCCTTAGGAGGAATAATAACACTCCTAATGTGAAAGGAGGAAGAAAAATAAGCTAGATTAAGCATCTTTGGGTGTGCATTGGAGGGGATACATGTGGAATATGTCAACGTTGACCAAATTAATAGCGTTGTCATGGAGGAGTGGCATTTATGATGAGACAGCGCAGTTTTAGTGGAGGACAACTTTCACGTGATTAGTGGAAATTATGGATGGGACCCAATGTGAGAAGTCTCACACACTATATATGGAGGGGATGGCAGCCATTTTTATTCATGTTTGAGATTATTATTTGATATTGATCTCTTTAGACTTTGCATCCTTTAGCTGTTTAGGGCGGTTTTTTGTGTTGTTTAGCACAAGGTTATTCCTGATCAGGAATCCCTACCTCATCCTCAAGGAAGGAGAGGTTAATTGGACCGCATTTCCTGATTCCATAACTTTGGCCAAGCTACCTCCTTCAACTACAATTTATTTTCTGTTTAGAGTTGGGTTGTGTTGTAGGGTGCATCAAAGGAGGATCACATAGAGCTAATTCTGGGCTTGTTTTTCAGTGGATAGGTAGCTTATCCATTGGAGGATTAGCAAAGAGGGCCCCTGGGCATATTTATATATTTTTGGTATCAGGCCAAGCATCTACCATCCCTCATAGTGTAGTTTCAGTCTATATCTGCATTATTTTTAGTGGCAGTTGCTGGGAGGGTTCATTGAGCTCATCAGGAGGGTCTATTTCTGAATAGAGGGATCAGCCTTCTATTGAGAAATACCATTGGAGGAGGACATTATCATTTTAGATATTTCATAGCCTCATTCTATTTATTTTCATATTACAGTGACATATCAACCCCAGGGCTATTTGTCACATTGTATATTTTCTTGGTATTTCTAGCAATATTTTCTGGGTTTGCAAGAAATCATGTATTAGAGCCCATATCTTCTTTTCTGGGCATTGATTTTGTATTTATTAGCCATATTCCATCAATTTATGTTTACAGCAGTAGCTGCACTGATATAGATAGTGTTTTCACTGCTTTCCGACATTCTATACAGTAGCAGCAACTCATGTGCTTATTGATATAATCATAGGAGGCTTGTTCTTATTGCTTGAGTATCTTGACCCTCAAGATATTTTTGTATATTGTTGCTGATATCTTAATAAAATGATGGCTGAATATTTATCCCTCTTATGATATGTTCATATTTGATGTTTTTTCCATTATTATGTCTTGTATTGCTTATTTCCCCAATTGGGAATATTATAGTGGTATCAGAGAATAATCTTGGCTCAACCTGTGCATTCAAGACATTATGCCATTATGAGGAGAATATTATCATAGAAATGAGAATTTTTATAGAAGAAACAAAGGCATGACTCCAATATTTGGAGAAATGAAGGGAAAGAGGCTCTCCCAGCTTCTTTTTCAAAGTGTGAAAAATATCAAGGAAGACATCAAGGAGATGAAAAGGGAGAGGTGTAGAAAATTTCCAAGAGGGTTTGAAAGTGAAGCAAGCCCTAAATATTCACATGATGGATGTGATAATTCAACCACACATGCATATCCATAGCGTAGTTTATGGCCCACATTCACTGCAATAGAAATGAAGGAAGAAGATGCACCCAAGGAGGAGACCTTGAGTGACTATCTTCAGGAGTATGAGTCTCAATATTGGAGATTCAAAGAGAACTTGGAATTCCAAGGGTTTTTCCAACTCAAGGAAGACAGAAGATCCAAAAACCATAACAGAAGCAAGAAAGGTAGAATATTTCAGCCTAACTTTGATGGATCATCAAAGTGCACAGCCAAGGCTTGGGTGAAGGAGCTAGATTCCTATTTTCAGCTACACCAAGTCTCGGAAAGGGAGGCCATTAGAGTAGCAGCGCTGCGCCTTAAATGTATGGCCCATGATTGGTGGTTTTATAGTTCTAATTCATTTCATCATGCAAGTGTAAATACTTATTCAGGGTTCACTAAGAAGATAGTGAAAATATTTGATATTAAACATTGTAAAACATCTTTTGTTGAACCCAAAAATTCAAAACCTTTGCATGAGTTGGAGGGATATATTTTACCAACTCCACTCAATATTTCTCTTGAAGAGGATAAAAACAGGCATAATACCTTACCAAGGGCAAGATCCCCATTTCTTGAAGAGCCCTCTTCTATAGATGAAGATATGGAGATTCCTCCTTCAAAGGAAGACCAAGATCTAGGGTCTCTCATTGATGATGAGGCATTCTCACATATTTATGAAGAGGATGAGAAAAGAAAAGATAATAGCATTGTACCATAAGGAGAAGATCCATCACCACATGGAGGTGGAAAGGAAGCAATTGCTTCCATTAGAGGAGCCCTTATGTCTTTGCAAGGAGCTCCAAATGATCTAACATGTGGGAACCAAAACCCAATCCCGGAGAAGCATGTATCAGTTATTGTGGATTGTGAGACTTGGCAGATGGAAGGGGAAGAAGAAAAGAAGGATCAACATCAAGGGATGATGAGCATTAACCCTTATCTATTTCATGAGGTTTTTGCACAAAAGGAGACTATATTACGCAGTGAAAGGAGGGAAAAATCAGTCCACTCATATATACATTCTGCTTTAGATCTTGATGTCTCACTACATGGGGGAATTCCACCTAGGAGGCCACCAGATCTAGAGTTGGTGAGAGACATCTTACCATTTTCTTCACCACTCTTAGAATCCAAAGGGGTGAATACCTTAGAGGTGTCTAGTACAGCGCAGAGAGTCTAGCATAGACTCAAGGAGGAGGGATACACTCTCCCATATTTAGCATTGCCCACTCTCACTACATATTCTGCGCTGACAGAAGTTGTTGTAATGATGGAGGATGGCACCACCATGGTGCAAGGGAGCTGCTCCATGGAGATTAAGTACAATTGCAACATGAACATAAAATAAATGGACCATCTATATATATATATATATATATAACTGAATAATGTCAAAAAAATAAAACTGTAATATAAATGCCATATATCAGCTGGTGGTACATCATCATGAATAGAAATACTAGTCAAGGCCTGCTCAGTTAATGGTGCAACCTCGACAAGCTCAGTCGATACATGTCGATCATCACGTGCCTGTTGATCTGGTACTATTGGCTCATGTTGATCAGGATCAACTGTTGTTTGCTCATCGTGATGACTGGACATGGTCGATGGTTCTACCTGCTCTCCATGATGACTGCTCGATGCTAGTGGAGGTTGATCATCTAGCACGGTGTGAGGTGAATGATGATCACTCCCCTGATCGTGATCATCAGATGATGCATCGGCGCTGCTCGTGGATTGTCAATCACGTGCTGCGTCTCGACCATGCCTATAACATGCAAGGGTGCTGCGTCTCGACCATGCCTATAACTAATGTCGTAGTTCCTATGACATGCCGCATCAAGTTGTACGTGTCACGCAGCATCCCTCTCCACATATGTACTAGCCTACCATCGGCCTGTATCTCTCTCATATTAGTGGGCCTGATTCTCACCTCAACAATCAATGCATAGAGTTGGTCGCCCAACTCCATCCTCAATCTGTTATCAAGCCTACCGCACCTAGAAAAAGGCACCTCTGCTATCAATCTGCATGAGCACGACATCTATCTAAGGTTGTATAGAACTGCCGCAAAAAAATGGCAGACCACCTGACAAGTCGTGGCTCCTGTACTAAAGAATAAACATAATATAGAAGAGGGAAACTAATGTGTTGCCCGTCACTACTGTTGTGTGAAATGGTAAAAATAAGAAGTGACTGGCACCTCACCTCCTCACTAGCAAATGTAGCAATACGTAACTGACCTTCGGAGACCTGAAAATATGAAGGAGACACTATATTTGCGCTAATGTATCTCTCGGAGTACACAAACTGACTACCTGCTTCATAGCCAACTGGAACCTCTAAGAACAAGGGAAAATCCACCCCTCTCCTCGATAGCCCTGAAATTAAATATATGTCCTCCTCAGTGAGCGCGTACCATTGGTTAGGACCAACCCAAAAAGCCTGTAGGTGGGCATTCCACCTGTGGATAAGATGTCTAAAAAAAAAACCATGGCCCTTTAGGGAAGTAGCCTCCTCATAGAACTTGAGGAGGCCTACCTGCCTTAGGAGCCCCTAGCTGGTAGCTACTGTAATAGGGAGAGGGTACGCATCTCTCTCCCTCTCTCATGCCTCCCACAGGCAAACCATGTTATACTGGTCCACATGTTGTTGTTGTTGTTCCCTCTCTTCTCTCCTTTCACATCTCTGAATGGTTGACATATTAAATACATTTTTTTTAATTAAATGAGACATGTATTTAGGAATATAAATATATAATTTTTTTTGGAAAAACATTCGATGCGCCACAAAAAATAGGCATGCACCAGTACCGATGCATATTTTTTTTTCGTGCACTGGCGTTGGTGTAACAGAAAATTTTCAGCGCACCGGCAGCGATGCACCTGAAAATTTTCAGCACACCGCCATCCTGGTATTATTCTTAAGTCAACGATGTGGTGGTATAATAGACCGCACTGTTGGCTATGCACCGTGTCGGGAGAGTAGTGCGCTAACCAAACTCTATGCCCCGGGGCATATAGTTCGGTCATCGCACTGAAGTCTTAACACCATCACATAGTCAATGGTGCAGTATTTTACCAAGCCGCACTGTTGACCATGTCGAAATGTGGAATGTGGTGCGCTTATAGGAAAACCCACCCTGGGGTAGATATTTAATTCAACACACCGCATTGTCGCTATTCCACAGGGTCAACGGTGCGGTCAGTTATCAACAGTGCGGCCGGATAACCGACCGCACCGCACCTTTTTAAAAATTTTAAATAGCACGGTGCACCTTTCAATATCGCTCCGGAACCAGTGCGGATACCGTTAGCATTGGTTATGGTGTGACCTGTAAATTTACAAACGTAATCACGAACTGGTGCGAGCTGAACAGCTCAAGCGCACCGCGCAACAATTTTTTTTTGTTTAAATGGTTAATTTTAAGGTAATTTGAAATTCTAATCTGCTAAAAGGCTTAATTATGGAAAAACAAGAAAAATACCTGTATATTTGGCCGTTGAGGAGGAATATTGGCTTTATAATTTGCAAAAGTAAATTTTCCCACCTTTTTTCAAAATTCAAGTAGGAGATTGGTGGGCAATGCACAGCAGCAGTGTGTGCAATGGGTGCAATGGGAGCACTGATGTCAGGGCAGCTCAGATAAGGATAAATTGCACCGGTGCTTGAGAACTCTAGAGCACTTAGAAAAGTGAAAAATGTAATTTTTTGGCTGTAAATTTTTTTTTTATTTAACCCTGTTCTGGTGTGCGAGGTTTTATAGGTGCACCAGTGCAGTTTCTTAAGACCGCACTGAGTGGTTAATGTTTTGGCGCGGGGTTTTAGCACGCACCAGTGCAGAATATTTGTAAAGCACCATTGTGCCATAGTAATTAGATGCACCGGGCAAGTGTGTATGAAGTGCACTGTGTCCGGTGTGCCAATTTTTTGTGTGCACTAGTTCTTTCTCTTATTGAACGCACCGGTGCGATGTAGGATGATAAGCGCATCGGATGAAAAACATCCACAAAAACCTCCACCCGCCAACCTCCTCTAGTAACCTTCGCTATAAATGGATGTATGGGGTATTTTTATAAGGGGTTCCTCAAAAACATCCATTAGAGGGTATTTTCCTTGTTGTATTTTTGGAGCCCCTAGAGACGGGATGAGGGTATAGAGGCAACCTGACAGATATGAGACCCTGGTAGCTCAGGTTGGAGAACCTTCCAAATTTTAGGAGGCAGCTCAGCATCATGTGTGGGTGGATCCATTGTGGAGGAGTATAGATCCATCATGACAAACGACATTTGGGAATTAGTCCCCAGACCACGAGACAGATTAGTTGTAGGATCCAGGTGGATCTACAAGATCAAGTATGTTGTAGATGGAAGCATCAAGAATTTCAAGGAAAAATTTGTAGCTAAGGGATACGCACAAAAGGAACGTATCGATTATGAGGAAACCTTCACCCCTGTAGATCGCTACACTTCTATCAGATCCGTCATCTCTCTAGTAGCGCAGATGGGATGGGAGATTCACCAGATGGATGTCAAGACAATGTTCTTGAACGAGGTGATAGAGGAGGAAGTGTACATAGAACAACCAAAGGAATTTGAGACACATGAGCAGGAGACCCATGTTTTCAGGCTTAAGAAAGCCTTGTATGGTTTAAAACAACCCACCAGGGCATGGTATGGGTGAATTGATAGCTACTTGCAGAATATGGGGTTCGTCAAGAGTGATGCACATCCCAATCTATACTACTTGAGAGTAGGGGATGAGTTGTTAATTCTGGTATTATGTGTGGATGATCTGTTTCTTATTGGATCATCTAAACTCATCAAGGACTGCAAGGAGAATCTAGATACATAATTCAACATGAAGGATATAGGGCAGATGCATTATTTTCTTGGATTATAAGTATGGTAGTAGAAGGGAGAAATCTTCTTGGGGCAAGTAAGATACACTACAGAAATCCTGAAGAGATTTAAGATGGAAGACTGTAGACCCATGGACAAGCCAATGATTACTAACTAGAAGAATATAAACAAAACAGAGGATGATGAATCTGATCCCACCTTTTATAGGCAGCTCATCGGATCATTGATGTATCTGGTCAATACTAGAATGGACATCTGTTATGCAGTGAATACCCTCGGTTAGTTCATGGTGTAACCAAGGAGGGCTCACTAGGCAGCAACAAAACATGTTCTCAGATATCTGAAGGGGATAGTCGAGTATGGATTGAAGTACACTAAGAGAAATGAGGTCCAGTTGAGTGGGTTTACAGATGTAGATTGGGCTGGAAGCACAGTGGACCAGAAGAGTACTAGTGGGTATTGTTTCAATCTCAGATCTGTAATATTCCCAATTAGCTTCAAATTTTGTTTTTGCTTATTATTTTTATAAATAAGAGGGTATGGAGACCCATAAATCTCCTTAGTAGGAATAAAATCACTCCTAATGTGAATGGAGATCATTTTAGTAGCTTTTTTAAGCACCCTTGCGTGTGAAAAGGGGCTGGAGCATGTGGAATGGGTCAACTTTGACCAAATCAATAGTGCTAGTATGGAAGGAGTGGCATTCATTGAGGGACAACGCAGTTTTGGAGGGAGACTCCATGCATGGAAGTAGTGGCTTTAATGAGTGGGGCCCAAGGTGAGGAATCTCACCAAGCATATAAGGAAGGGGATGGCAGCCATAGAAGGCATGTTTTGATTATTATTTTGTCTATGGTCTGAATGACTATTTTCTCTCTTCAGCTGTTTAGCGGAGAATGTAGTGATGTTTAGCACAAGCGTGTTCCCGAGTGGGAATCCCACCTTCACCCTTAGGGGACTTCGAGTGCCCACTCAGGAGAATTATTTGCACTGCATTTCCACATTCCGGCATTAGGCCAAGCTCCATCTTTCTTCTACAGCGCAATTTCTGCAGAGGGTTGTGTTGTGTTGCAGGGTGCAGCAGTGGAGGATACATTTGGGTCACTTCAGAGCTTATTTTCAGTGGGGGAAGGTTTCCTTCTATTAGGAGGCTACAAAATAAGGCCCTTGAGCTTATTTGTAGCATTTGGCACTAGGCCACATTATTATTAGCCCCTACAATGCAGTTTCAGTCTTGGACTGTGTTATTTTAGGGAGGAGTTGCAGGGGTGGTTTTAGCACACCATTTGGGGAGATGTTTTTCCAGTGAAGGGATCATCCCTTAACCTAGAGATTATATTGGGAGGAGGCTTCATTCTATGCTACATCAGATAAGCCCCATATTTCCAGTTATTTTTCTGCAGTGAATCTTCAGTCGTAGGGCTTTGGTTCACCTCTTGTATTTTGGTGTATTTTCTAGAAACCCTCTTGGGTTCTATTGGGAGGCTGATATAGGGCCTTGATCTTCATGTATATTACTTCTGGAGGCATCTATCAGTCATTTTATATCATTATATTATCTTCTATTGTATCTATGCTCTTTATGACTGTGCTATAGCAGCTCTCTGGAATTTTTGCCTATTAGCAGCACATCACTTAGAGAGGGTCTATTCATTGGAGGCTTGTTTGCTCCTATTGTATGGTTTGGGCCTCATTATATTATACTATTTTTCTGTTTATTTGCTGAATAAAGTGGCTCCATATTGGTCTCATGTATTGATGTGATGTTATATACTGTTATTTCCATTTTTATGTCTTATATTACTGATTTTCCTAATTTGGAATATTACAGTGGTATCATAGCATAATCTTGGCTCAGCCTATGCATATTAAGCCAATATGTCATCAAAAGAAGGAAATCCTCTCACAGATAGAGAGAAAATGTATCTCAAAAGAAGAAACCAAAGGTATAATTATACATATGATAAAGAAGACAAGGGAAAAACTCCCATATCAGGAGAGGATAATGAAAAGGACTTCCCTAAGCTTATTCTTTGAACTATGAAAGACATTGCAAGAGAAATAAAGGAGATGAGGATGGATAGACACAAATAACCCTTAAAGGGTTTCTACATGGAGAAGGATCTGGCATTTCCCATCAGTGGAGTGATCAACCAGTGAAGCAGCAGGTTTCCCAATGCTCTACAATGCCTACACTTTTAGTAGTGGGAAATGGAGGGTTTCAAGAAAAAGAATCTCTTGAAGACTATTTTCTTGAGCATAAATCTCAATATCAAAGATTCAAGGATCATTTGAGCTTTCAAGAGTTCTGTTAGATCAAGGACAATAGGAGACCCCGGCATCACAATAGAGGTGGAGGATTCATACAAAATCATGATCTACAACGGACCATGGGCAGATTTTTCTTACCCAATTTTGATGGGTCAGCAAAATGCACTGCCAAATCATGGGTAGAGAAGCTAGACATCTACTTCCAGTTGAACCAAGTACTGGAGATGGAGGCCATCAAAATAGCAGTGCTACACCTTGAGAGTGAAGCACATGATTGTTGGTTTCATGGACTTTCTACATTGGTTCATGCCAATGTGACTGCATATTTAGAGTTCACAAGGAGGTTGGTGGAGAGGTTTGATCGAAGAGACCCGTAGGCACCTTTCATTGGGCTAGCTAAGCTCAAACAATTAGGTAATGAAAAAAATTATACTTTTGAATTTCTAAAACTTTTTGTTATGGTTCCTGATTTATCTGCAGCAAGGAGGGTCTATATGTTTATTGATGGGCTAGCAGAACCTCTACATGGGTTGGTTAAAACTACCAAACCCACTACCCTTCAAGATGCCATTTAGAGGGCTAGATATCTACAAGATGCCTTTCCAAGAGCAAAGGCAACATTTTAGCAAAAGGCTACTTTTCCATCAAAGGGAAAAGATGAGAAGGCTCATCCTTCAAAGGAGGGACAAAACAAAGCACCTCTTAGTGATGATGTCCAAAGAGACTTGAGGAGAAGGAATATTTGCCTCACATGCCAAGAATCATGGGCACCCGGACATAGATGTGTAGTAGGAAAGTCACACTATATAGAGGTCTTTTCAAATAATGAGGAGAAAGAAGAAGAAAAACTAGAAGGAGGTCGTAGCGCTAGGATAACAGGAGAGGATCCACCACCACCAGGAGGTGGGAATGGAAAATTTGCTCCAATTAGAGGGGCCTTTGCATCATTGAGAGGAGTACCCAAGTACTTGACCTTGAGGGTTCAAGGTACCAATCAGGATTAGAGGGTTTCAGTTTTGATTAATAGTGGGGCTACCCATAACTTTATTGATTCCCAACTAGTGCAGAGGAGGGCAATACCCACTGATGATTTTGAGGAATTTTCAGTTTTGGTCCCAGGAGCTATAACTATGCAGTGCATGCATTATGCTCCATATTTATCTGTCACCATGGGGACATACACATTGACTTATCACCTTTTTGTGGTTTACATACCTGACACCAATGTGATACTGGGTGTGCAGTGGTTGATTACCTTGGGAAAGTTCACCACAGATTAGGAGACTTTGTAGATGTATTGTGTTGGGGTTCCCATGTTTTGGCAAGGTTGGTAATACCAAAAGATGAGACAACATCAAACCACTTTCAGACCTCAGGATCTAGCCCTCCTGGGTCCAGAGAGGGATATCTCTATGATTGTTTAAGGTGTATGTCTTGGAAGTTCAAAGATCAAGATATTAGGCTAGTTATAGGCACAGGGTTTGTTTGTTTGATTGTTGGTTGGTTGTTGGTAATTAGGAAAGAAGGGTTCAATGTAAGACAAGGATGAGCAAAGAGGATTTAGGTAGAGGTGAAGTATTCCAGGGAGCATTCAAAACCATTGGGCAATGGAGTCAGGAAAGGGTTTGCTTGCTATTCAATAGGCAGGCTTTTAGTTGGGCTAGTCATCTAAAACATTGGATCTTAAAGATGATTGTGTGGTATGGAATGGTAAGGGAGGAGGAAACAATAAAGAATTAGGACACAAATTTAAAGACCTGAGATCAGAGAGAGACTTTGAACTCTCAATGCTTTGGTCTCCAGCTTGAGGGATCTTGGAAAGGTTCAATCAATTGAAAAGGATCCTAGTGAGATAGAAACAGGGTTCTAGACCTCCCAATGTTCCCAATTCTTTCAATTAAATCCTAACAAGAACATCTAAGAATGGATTCATTTAATTCATACATCAGCTAGTAGGCAATAACATCCAATACACTAGTTAAATTAACTGAAATCAACTCTTAGATAACACATTTAGTAGAAAACATCAAAGGCAAGGAGAGAAGAAACATAGGGTACCTAACAAGGTTAAATCCTATGCCAGATTTCCGATGCAAGCCAGTAGAAATGAAATGAAATGGAATGAAATTTAATAACAAATACGGAGATAGAAAAACATCACCACTGCTTTAGATCAGGATCCAAAGAAATGTGCTTGTCATATTAAAAAGAAATTCCAGTCAAGTACAACATTGCCAATAGCTGGATACTCAGTCTGAAAACATCTTCCTCAGCCTATCTTACAACTTTACACAAATACTATGTCTCAAATGAAACAGCTTGTAATTCTCTGATAACTAATCAACAACCATTAAAATGAGTTCCTTCACAAATTTATAGCTCAAGTGGAGCAGAGAAATTAGGTGAAAAATAAATGCAGTATTAAAACTCAGGAAAGGAGGAGGGCCGAGGCCCATTCTATTTAAATTTTATGCATTTATCCATGGCGCTCTTTGGGTGAAAGAGTGGTCTTCTCCAGGCTTCTATTTACTCTGGTATGTATCTGATGTAATTTGGCTGCAGTACTCTGTAGTACTTCTGGTGAACAAGCAAAATTAAATAAATGATGCTAGGGTCTGCCATACTGTGAATCAAATGCTCTGATAGCATCGGGACTGTTGTCAGGGAGGAAACTTCACCTGGACACAATGTAGACTGAAACAACAATGCGTACCGTGTCCCTGCTCAGGAAAAACATTCTGCTGATTTAAAAACCCTGCCACCATTATTTCTGTGTATTGGACCTTCCGGTTGATCCTCGGGGTCTTCAATTCTGGTACCTTGCCTTTGAATAATTGGATTAAGGCTTATAATTTGCAATTACATGTCTTAAACGCTCTATTTTTCCACTGATACCCTTTGTCGCTTTATCAATTTCCTCTGACTGTGAAATATGTGCTTTAATGGCGTCGAAGAGGTTATGCAGAGCTTTAATTCTGTCCTTCGATGAAATTTATGTCACAGATGCCTTTCCGGACATTTCCCTATAATATCAGGCTCTAAATTCAGCTTCTTCTGCACACTGTACCACCACAATAGTGAATATGAATCATGGCAGTTTTTCACTGCCTGAAACCCTGCAAAACATGAAAAATCGTTAAGAAAAACATGCACGGGGAGGGTGAATGCAACAGGGACGATGAGGACGGTCAAGCAGATTGGTAAAATGGTGGAAAAGTGCAGGATTATGGTGGAAAATGGTCGTGGCGAAAGTTGGCGGAATGCATTAGGGGATGTCAAGAATGAAATTTTAACATAAAACATTAAAATTGACCCTGGAATGCATATATATACAGGGACGGGCAAGAAATACAATGAAAAACATGGAAAGGGTAACGTGGCAGGACCGGTCAATGGCGGGACATGCGATTGAATCTAGACCGTCCGATCTTGGGAGGAGATCGACAGTTGAAAATACATCGGAGGGCGATGGATGGTGGGCCAGGAGTACGGATGCCCTGGGTTATCTCCGACGCAACTTCGCGAAGCGATGACCGTTGGATGAAGAGCTTCAGATCGGACGGTTGACGTGCATATCACGCTGGGTCAAATGCCAAACGATAACGCACGATGGGTGGGCAGATTTCAAATAGTGTTGCTGCCATGCGTCGTTTGATGAGTGGAATCGCTCTGAAATGAAAAATACCACCCAACCTTCAAATGTGGTGCGATGGAAACCGGTGGTTTATGAACAATGCACATTGTGGGTACCACCAGGCGGAGGGTGAAATACGGACCGTTGGATCGGTGGGTTGATCGGACGGTTGATAATGCGATAGGGTGGTGAAAAGGGTGGGGACCATGGCGCGGTGCTGATCTGCGAAGACCATCCGATCTAAAGAGATCGACAGCTGATAATGCGCCCGATACTGATTTGCAATAAGCACCTTTCGGATTAGCGTCAAGTTCTAGTGCCAGGCCACATGGGGGGAAATACGGTTCAGGGGCTGGCCAAAGGGGGCTAAGACCCATATTATATGGAAAAGCGGGTTTTTGGCCCATTTTTAGCGCGTTTCAAGGCCGGGAAAGGGTAACGATAGAGGAAAAAAGAGGAATTAGACCAAACAAGGGGTGAATGTGGGATTTAAGGGGATTTTGGGAGGATTTAGAGGGTAAAAAGGGGGACTTCGACAAAAGGGAAAACGGGTTAAAATGGGATATTTCTGCAGGGATACAAGGGGAAATGTAGGCCTTTCTGGAGCACAGTTTTTTACAATCAGTGAGGCTTTATAATGGGAATAAATAGAGGGAATTTAATCAAAGGCAAAGACACAGCGGAATTCAAGGATGATGTGTCTTCAGGGGAGTTGCATTCCTTGAAGGCTCAACAACAATTTAGCCCCCTACTTTTCTTGTCAAAAAATTTATAGGGGGCTAACAGTGGCTCCACATGGAGATGGCTTCTTCTTGAAGGAGTCAAGAATTCAGAAAATGATCTTTGGTGTAGGCCAGATGCCTGTTGCTTGAGCCACCTTTCTTCTTTGATTTCTAGCTGCCACAATTGTGAAGACATCAATTTAGCAGAAAAAATTTCCCAATCAATCTACCTACCCATTCTACAACCCTAGCATTTTTTCTTTTGGGGTGCATTTGAACTAGCAGACCCTTTACATCATTTTTTTTTTTTTACAAACAAGAAAATAAACCTATTCTATTTCTACCCTTATTTCTCCATGAGACCAGATTAAACTGTTGGTCTCACATGTTTGTCTACCTATTCTAACATTTGCTGGGATTAAACTGTCCAGCAGATTTCTTCTCTACATTCTACAACATAAATTTAAAAACAATCAAACTAGGATTAGACAGTCTAGTTTGCTATGGATCCAAGGCATAAAGACAGTTGCACATGGATAGAAACTTGCAGAAAACTGAAAACAAAACTTTGAAGGCTTGAAATTTGAAGTTTGAAGCACCTTCTTTCTTAGTGACTCAAGTTTTGAGCTTGTTAGATTCACTTTCTATCCTTCATCTCAACTCTTATTTTGGGCTTGTTAGAGTTGATTCTTCTTTCTTCTTTGTTGGTCCAGGTTTTGGGCATGTTTGAACCAGTTATCTTTACTTTCTTTGGCTCAGGTTTTGATCATATTAGAGCCAATATTTTCACTTCAGAGGTTCATGTTTGAGCATGTCTGAACCTCTCCCTTTCTTTGTTTTTTTTTTTTTTTTTTGGAACATTTTCTCTTTTTCTTGAAAAAAAACACTGCAATGGTATGTACAATGGAAATGGAAATGGAAACTGGAAATTGGAAATCAGCAGAAGTAGTGTTTGAGCATCCTGCCATTGACAGGACCCCCAAACAGCTCTGTACCATCTAACTCTTGTAGAAAAAAGGCATTTGGACCCACAGTGGCCTGGATGATGTAGGGACCTTGCCACAAACTGTCAAACTTGTCGTGCTTTCCTTTGTCCTCTCTCCTTGAGTCCCACTTCAGAAATTTATCTCCAATTTTGAAATCAGAGGCCTTAGTTCTTTTGTCAAATAACTTCTTCATATTTTCCTGGACCTTGATAGCTCTGTTATAGACCTCTTCCCTTGTTCTTTGGAGATGAATTGTCTAGTTTATTCTCCTCACCATGCTATATTCTTCTGTTTGTATCTCTTGAACAAGTTTAATCACTGGTATTCCAAGGCTGGTGGGAAACACTGCTTTTGTTCCATAGACTAACTGATATGGTGACATGCCAATGTATTTATTTGTTGTAAGCCTGTCAGCCCACAGGGCATGCACTAACTTGTTATGCCATGACTTTTTGTTCTCTTCTAGCAGGTTTTTGATGATGGTCACCAGGCTCTTGTTTGATGATTTAGCTAATCCATTACCTTGAGGGTAATAGGCAGTTGAATGACTGAGTTATATTTGATACATGTGACAAAAATCTACCATTTTCTTGGATCCGAAGGCAGCAACATTATCAGTGATTATTTTCCTTGGGTAGCCAAACCGAGAGAGGATATGACCTTCTAGGAAACTAATGATGACTGAATCTGTGGCATTCCTAGTAGGTATGGCCTCTATCCACTTAGTGAAGTAGTATGTGGCTGTTAGGATCCATTTGTGTTGTGCAGAAGAAGCAGGGTGAATTTCTCCTATGAAATCTAGGCCCCATTGCATAAAGGGACCTTCAACAGTGATGGGTTGTAGAGGTAAGGGGAGGAGTTTTCTTTTGCCTTCAAAAACTTGGCATTTGTGGTAGGCAATTATCATCTTATGGATATCATTGAAAAGTGTAGGCCAATCGTAGCCAGCTCTGAGTATTTTGTTTGCAGTAGCCTTCCAACTCAGGTGGCCTCCACACTCTCCTACATGGAATTCTTGTTTAATCCTCTCTGCCTCATTTTCAGGAAAACATTTAAGCAATAGGCCATTTGGATTCTTCCAGAATAAGCAGTTATTCAATATGCAATAGCTTCTGGCTTTTAGTTTTAGGAATCTGGCCTTGGTCTTTGATAGTTCAAGAGGGGCATTGAGGTGTGTAATCACATACAGAATGTCAGAATACCAAGGAGAGCTCTGAAACTTCTCCTCAACAGCGGGATCAGGTAATCCCTGCTGCTCATCCAAGGCATCTACCATGTTAATGTCAATGGCTTGTAGATTTGATTCAGCCATTAGTTGAGCTAAGCCTTGACCTTTAATCAGTTTTGTGGGTTTTAGCTCAAGGTCATATTCTAAGATCACAGCAATCCATTTGCCCCTCTTCCCATCTAGGTCTTGGGACAATATGTCTTTAACCACTATATTTGGAAAATAGGCTATGGTGTGGGAATGCAGTATGTACACCCTAAATTCTTTCAAGGCCTTAATCAGAGCATAGGCCTGTTTTTCCATTATGTTGTATTTCAAGGGTTGATCTGAAATTGTGAGAAAAAAGTATTTCTCATACAGAGATTGACAGTAGGGGGCTTTTACTGGTTATTTCACCTTTACTAGAAAGGATGAAACCAGAAGCTTCTGGCCCACAAACTGGCTCTGCCTAAAGAAATAAAATGTAAACACTGAAATAGATCTGATCAATGAAAGTATTTTTTTATGTGAAAAGTATTCATTAATCAAAATTTTATGTGTGAATAATCAAGTTCAAGTATTATGCAAATGAAGTAATGTGGTTTGAAGTGAAACTAATGAGTTATGTTCACTGTATAAGCCTGATTGGGAAAAGTGTACTTATGAAAATTTAGTGTTTAATGTAGTAGAATCTGAAATATAACAGCAAAAATGCACAGCATAACAGTAATCATTTGTTTAAGCAGTTCACCCCTCTCTTGGGCTACCTCTGCTAGGTCCAAAAGCCTCTAATTAGGCTTTTCCCTCTTTCATTAATGCTCAAATTATGAATTACACTGTGTAGAAAGCCTCAAAAGGAAAAATTAGCTGCAAATACAGAAACAAAGAACTGAAATCAGTATAAATCGACTATTCATTCACCTCCAATGGATGAGTATAGTCCAACATAGCTGATATTTCATTAGGCCCTAGTGGCTCCACAACCAAAATCGCTGATAAAATCACTAATAGAGCACCCTGATGGCTCTGAAACCTATCCCAACAGCTCCAGAATGCTTCAATAACCCAAAATAAAAAAAATAAAATCGTCCCAAATGGACTTCCCTAGCCAAAGTTATGGCTAACTGAAGTTTGCCCAGTTAGGGCTAAAAATCCTCCACTAATTGCGGAGTAACTGCAGATAAGGCCACTAAATTAGGGAGAAGTGCCAAAACAAGCGGAGGCCACCAAAATTCCTGCCAAAATGAGGGGGCTAAAGGATAAGCCCCATGGGACCGCACCTGTTGGATTTGGTTGAACCAACTTACGTTATACGCGACGTTAATTAAAGTTGGAACTATATAATAGGAAATGGGGTCGAAATTCATGTGACCGCATCCCACATTTTCGGGCCTGCCCATACATAAACAACATTTAAATATAATTTCGTGCCAATGAATATTAATAACTGCCGTTATGACCCAACGGTCGGGCCATTGCATTGTCTCCTCCATGACCCGGTTTCAAATCCTGCCGCATAACAAATTTTTGAACCATTTCAATCCACCTTGGGGCCACGTGGCGACCTTCGGGCTGGCCACATGGCGCTTGTTCATTGGTTTCCTGTGGAATATTCTACAGAATATTCTTTTTTGATAAAAATATTTTTTATAAAGTCAACTTTTGGCCATTTTTTAACTGAAATTGGCAAACTTCAAAGTTGAATATCTTTCTCATATGGTGTCAGTTTTCAGTGTCATTCGTGTCTACAGGATCATTTTTCCGAGCTCTTTCCAGTCGATCTAGTTCAAACCAATTCTGAGAAACTTCATTTTTGAGCATTTTTCTACAAGACACTTGATCTCCTGATCACACCTCCCAAATGGGAAGCTTTTGGACCCCAAAAGCTCTCTGCTTAGTGAAACTAATGACGTAGAGACTGATTCTCGACTCTCTCACCCTTGAATAACTGAAATCTACCCGATTTCATCAAATGAAGCTTTTGAGAAAATGATAATCTGTCTCTGGAATCAACTGATCGACCATTGCTAAGATTGACGGAGTCATGATGCAAATTATTAAAATTTGCATAACAGCAATTCTAATCTGCAGAAAAAAAAACTTTTTCTACACTGATCAAACTTCCCAAAAGACTTAAAATAACCTTCACCTTGCAAATTTTTCCCATGGCGAATTCTACCATTCTGAAACCAACTTTTTCCCATGCTGAATGGTGTGTCCTTCTTGCTTGCACTACTTAGCTTTGACACTTCATTCTCTGCATTGGCTGACCCAAAAAGTAATTTGTGCAACATAAAATCATCTTTTTTCAAAGACAAACTATTATCAAACTGAGACAAATCATTAGCAACATCATAAAAAGGCGAATGCTCAAAATATGGTCGTTTCAACATTAACAGAGTTAGACTTTCACTTGCATTAACCAGTCTTTTTAATTGACTTGCATGGAGTAGAGAGGATTCCAGCTTCTTCTTGTGAGCTCTCACAATGTACTCTTTACCATCTTTGAACAAGTGATACTTGTTTTCATGGCGATGAAAGATGGCCTTCCTGTCAAATAAATAAGGACTTCCCAAAACAATACCTGAGATATCAAGCAGCACCACATCAAGTTCTACTGTGTCAATAAAGTGTGCAGTTATTGCAAAGCGCAATATGCACTTCCTTGAAACTTGCAAATTTGCATCCTTGCATATCCATCCAAGTGGATAAGGCTTCGGATGTGGAATGGTCTCAAGTTTAAGCTGCTTGACCAAGTCTTCAGATATAAGATTCGCTTGTGACCCACTGTCAAATAGTGTGTCAATTTTGGTATGTTTTGAAATTACCCTCACATGGAAGAGTTCTATCCTCCTCTTTTCTTCATGAGTATCTTTGTGACAATTCAAAGAGCTAGAACTAGGAATTGTGTCTTGCACCACTTATTTCCCCTTAATGTTCTTTAAAACCATGGCTAAGCTTTTTGTCTCATCTCCTGAGTCTGACCCTAAGTCTTGCTCAACTGTTGCTACAGTTTTCTCCTTTTCTTTGGTCTTGTTTTTGTTCTTGAATTTTTCTGGTTTCAATTCAGGATGAAGCTTTCAACAATGATCTTCATCATGACTTGTCTTCGAACAGTTCTTGCAAAAGAACTTTCCTTTTTCTTTTCTTGAATTTGCAACTCTTTTCTTTCCTTTTTTTTTGAAATTACTATCCTCATCAAAAGTATTCTTTCCTCTAGCTTCTAAATGTGTAGCCTGGACACAGACTTCATCTAAGCTAGTAGGATTGAACATTAGAATAGTATGTTGTAGATAATTGTGCAAACCTCCTATGTACTTCAACAAGGTGTCTTGACTTTGTAAGTCTACCCCAAGTAGAAGTGCTCTCCTTCTAAACTCTTGGGTATAATCTTGCACATTTTGACCCTTAATTTGCCTAAATTTTTTCCAATTCATGATTGATTTCTGAATATGAGCAAGAGGATAATTTTTTTTCTTAATAGCAGTAATAAACTCATTCCAAGTTAGAGTTATCTTACCATGATTTTTAATTTCCTTTTTGGTCTTGGCTTCCCACCAAACCAAAGCTGCTCCATCCATTCTCAAAGAGGCTAATTGGATTTTTGTGTCATCATCATGCACATTCTGAATTCTTAGATAGACTTCTAGCTGTCTAATCCAGTTATCCAATTTTTCTGCATTCACATCACCATTAAACATCGGCAACTCAAACTTCACATCAAGCTTTAACAAAGGATTTTTAAGAGATGTTTTTTTTTTGTGTGAATGATTAACATAAGTAGAAGAGGATGATGTGGAGGAAGAGGATGACGATGGAGATGGTGGATCACCATTTCCTCCATTCCCTTTCTTAGACTCATCTTTTTCTTTCTTTCCTCCTGAAGAATCTCCTTCTTCTTTTTCGTTTCTAGACCCTTCTCCAGCAATCCTATCATTTCTCTCCTGGTATAGGGTCCTAACCATCTCAGTCATGTCCAAGAAAGCTTTTCTAAACACTCTTTCTTCTTCCTTGGGATCCATTTCCTCATGTACTTCTCCTTCTCTAGAAGACATGTTTCTGGCTGATTCTAAGGCTAATGAGGATGAAATGGAAGGTGGAGATAATGGCACCCTAGCCCTCCTTGGTTGAGGAATAACTTGTGCTCTAACCAATTGACCTTCCCCTCTTTTCAATTTCAGCCTAGTAAGCATCAAATTTTGCAGAATAACACAATATTCTTGCACAAATTTCACAAAATCTTAACCAAAACCTGGAGCTTTGATACCAATCTGATCTGAAATTGTGAGAACAAAGTATTTCTCATACAGAGATTGACAGTAGGGGGCTTTTACTGGTTACTTCACCTTTACTAGAAAGGATGAAACCAGAAGCTTCTGGCCCACAAACTGGCTCTGCCTAAAGAAATAAAATGTAAACACTGAAATAGATATGATCAATGAAAGTATTTGTTTATGTGCAAAGTATTCATTAATCAAAATTTTATGTGTGAATAAGCAAGTTCAAGTATTCTTCAAATGAAGTAATGAGGTTTGAAGTTAAACTAATGAGTTATGTTCACTGTATAAGCTTGATTGGGAAAAGTGTACTTATGAAAAGTTACTGTTTAATGTAGCATAATCTAAAATATAACAGCAAAAATGCACAGCATAACAGTAAGCATTTGTTTAAGTAGTTCACCCCTCTCTTGGGCTACCTCTGCTGGGTCCAAAAGCCTCTAATTAGGATTTTCCCTCTTTCATTAATGCTCAAATTATGAATTACACTATGTAGAAAGCCTCAAAAGGAAAAATTAGCTGCAAATATAGAAACAAAGGACTGAAATCAGTATAAATCGACTATTCATTCACCTCCAATGGATGAGTATAGTCCAACACAACTGATCTTTCATTAGGCCCTAGTGGCTCCACAACCAAAATCGCTGATAAAATCATTGATAGAGCACCCTGATGGCTTTTAAACCTATCCCAATAGCTCCAAAATGCTTCAATACCCCAAAATAAAAATAAAAATCGTCCCAAATGGACTTCCCTAGCCAAAGTTATGGCTAACTGAAGTTTGCCCAGTTAGGGCTAAAAATCCTCCACTAATTGTGGAGTAACTGCAGATAAGGCCACTAAATTAGGGAGAAGTGCCAAAACAGGAGGAGGCCACCAAAATTCCTACCGAAATGAGGGGGCTAAAGGATAAGCCCCATGGGATTGCACCCGTTGGATTTGGTTGAACCAACTTACGTTATACGCGGCGTTAATTAAAGTTGGAACTATATAATAGGAAATGGGGCCGAAATTCATGTGACCACGTCCCACGTTTTCGAGCCCGCCCATACATAAACAACATTTAAATACAATTTCACGCCAATGAATATTAAGAACTGCTGCTATGACCCAACGGTCGGGCCATTGCATTGTCTCCGCCGCGACCCGGTTTCAAATCCTGCCACATAACAAATTTTTGAACCATTTCAATCCACCTTGGGGCCACGTGGCGGCCTCCGGGCTGGCCACGTGGTGCATGTTCATTGGTTGCCTACAGAATATTCCACACAATATTCTGTGGAATATTCCATGAAATATTCCCAGAATATTCTTTTTTTAATAAAAATATTTTTTATAAAGTCAACTTTTGGCCATTTTTTAACTGAAATTGGCAAACTTCAAAGCTAAATATCTTTCTCATACGGTGTGGGTTTTTAGTGTCGTTCGCATCTACAGGATCTTTTTTCCAAGATGTTTCCATTCGATCTAGTTCGGACCAATTCTAAGCAACTTCAGTTTTTAGCATTTTTCTACAAGAGACTTGATCTCCTGATCAAGGGTGCATCTCTGAGTGCTTTGCTGAAGAAAGAAATGGGCTGTTCCATTCCCTCTAGATTTTTCTGCAGCAGAACTGTAGCCACTGTATGCTCAGAGGAAAATGAAAAAATCAGAAATTCTTTTGAGAAATCTGGGTTGATTAGGACAGGAGCTTGGGTGAGTGAAAGTTTAACTGATTCAAAATATTTCTTAGCTTCAACAATCCACTTAACTCCTACACCTTTCTTCAGCATGTTAGTCATATGTCTAAGGTGTTCAGCTAAGTTGGGAATAAACCTCCTAAGGAAGTTGATTTTCCCAATAAAGGACTGTAACTCCTTGATGTTTCTCGGGTGTGTGATTTGTAGTATTCCCTCAACTCTTTGTGGATCTATCCTAATCCCTTTCTCAGATATGATGTGGCTAAGAAGCTTACCTTCTTGCAGCCCAAATATAGTCTTTTTAGGATTCAGTGACAGACCAAACCTTCTACATTTTTCAAACACTCTTCTTAGGTGTTCTAGGTGTTCTTCCTAAGTCTTGGAATAAACTGTTATGTCATCCAGATAGATGACAATGAAGTGTCCTATTTCATCTGAAAAAGCTATGTCCATTTCTCTTTGGAAGGTTGCACCAGCGTTCATCAGTCCAAAGGGCATCTTTACATACATAAAGGTGCCCCATGGAGTGGTAAAGGTTGTCTTGAGTTGGTCTTTTGGGATTACTAAGACTTGGATGTAACTTGAAAAACCATCTAGCAGGGAGATCCTTTTTGAGCCTACTACCCTCTGAAGGATGTGTTCCATTTTAGGCAAAGGGTAATTGTCTTTGAGTGAGGCTTTATTAATATTCCTTAAATCTATGCATAATCTGATCTCACCTGTTTTCTTTCTCACAGCCACTAGGTTTGACACCCAATCAGAGAACCTCACAGGCACAATTATACCTGCCTCATACATTTTCTTAATCTCTTTTTCAACTGTAGGCAATTGCTTTGGGTTTATCCTGCAGATTTTTTGTCTGAAGGGTTTATGATTCTCTTTCAAAGGTATTTTGTATTGTATGATGTTCGTGTCATAGGCCCTTAAGTCCTCATAACTCCAAGCAAACACATCAATGAATTCCTTGAATAGGTCAATGTATTTCTTTTTCATGTTTGCGGGCAGGGACTTAGCCAATTTAATCTTTTTGGGTTTGTCTTCAGTGCCTATGTTTCATTCCTCAACATCAGAGTCTGCGTGTTCTATAGTGGGATTTTTTGCTACATCATCAAAGTCAAAAAGGTCCTCTAAAGGGGCCAGACCTCGAGGTATGTTCTTATCTTTGGTCTGCAGCACCTCTACTTCTTCACTATCTGTGTTTTCACATTTTTTGTTTGGATTCCCAATATGTTCATTTAAAGTGTTTATTTCTATGCTACAGGGTGTTTCTTCCTCGTCTGAGGACTCTTCACTTAGGCAGCTACTGTCAGATTTAGAGTCTGAATCAGAAAATTCAAACTCGTTTATGCCTACTAGGAAATCTTCAATCTGTTTATCACCCTCAAAGACCTGCCAATATTTTTCATTGTCTAACACTGCAGGTCTGAATTTGGTCTGAATGATGATCTGTTGGTCACTGGGAGGCTTATGATACGAACTAGCCATGCAGGCTAGTCCATTTCCAATTTCGTTCTGACCTCTAGGGACAAACACCAGATCTTATTCCACAAAGGTTTTTAATAGATCCATAGCGTCATTCCTATACACTCTCAGTCTACGATGTTTCGCTGTGTATTCACCATTCACCTGTTTAATGATTAGCTCAGAGTCCCCATGCACATTTATCCTACGAGCTCCTAATTCTCTCAACAGGTTTAAGCCTAGGATAAGAGCCTCGTACTCTGCTATGTTGTTTGTACATTTGAAGTGCAGGTTACATGCATGGCTCTCTGAGTAACCACTCTTTGTGTTATGAATACACACTCCTACCCCAGCAGTTCTCTTGGTGCATGACCCATCGAAATTCATTTCCCATAAGGTTTCATTCTCGGGTTTATCATCGTTTCATTCTTGGTGTGGTGTATGTGTTTGTGAAGGGTGACTAATCAGCTGACTGCATTCTATTCCTGGTTCACTTTGAGTTTTTGTTTCAGTGCACTGTTCAAATTTTTCTACGTCTTTCTCCTCCAAGTCTAGAGTAGCCATTATGTTAAAGTCCATGGGCTCTGTTTCCTTGTTTGTATCTTTGTTTTTGGACTCTGACCCTTCTAAGGATTCATCATTACAGAGGATGAAGGAGTCAAGGTCTGTATGTACAGAGTATAAAGGTGAATTCTCAGGCTTTTCGGGGCTACTAACCAGAAATATCATCTGTGCCTCTTTGTACAGTATTCTAAGTTGGTCAAAGATTGGGATTGTGGCATAGGCCCCATCCATATGCATTGTACCTTGCAGCTTGGCTCCCCATGATCTTGACAATAACATGCCATACTTGGGTGGCACATCTTCCACCACAACATCTATGACCATACATTTTGCTGGAATCTAGGTAAGGCTTACACACAGGTCCTTGATTAGGCCAAGACACTTTACTCTGCTAGAGTCAAACGAATATAGGTCTTTATAGGGATGGGGTATCTCTAGGCCTAATCTTTCCATCACTACTTTAGGCATCAGGTTGTGTGATGCCCCAGAATCATTGTGGAGAATCTTATCATGGATGTTGAGACTGAAATAGAAAGGTGGCACTACCCCTTCCTGATACTTTCCTTCTATCTTTGGACCAAACAGAAAGTTTGGTTGATCATCACTCAGATTTACCGTGTCACTATTCTCACCTAAATTTAAAGCTTTCATAATTTGGCCTTTATATACATCCTAAGTGGCCAGCTCAGAGAGTGGGACAGAGATTTTAATTTTTGAAATCTCACTCTCCAAATTGAAAGTGGACTGATTCTTTGGAATGTTTAACTCTGTTTTGTTAACCACTGCCTTGGTGGCTGAATCAGTGTGATGATTCTCGTTATTTACAGTGTTGATGTCAATTTTATCAGGAGCACTAGCTGTAGTTCTTGCGCTGCTAGTTGGTTTACCTTGTTTATCAGTGTTTTGGTTGTCTTTTTCTTTGTTCTTTCCAGAACTCTCAGTTGCTTATTTGTTACTTTCAGCAGTCACTTTAGAAGTTTTCTCGGGTCTTTTCTTGATGGTAACTTCTGCAAGTTTTTGTTGGAAATATGATGAAGAGTGTTGTCCTTGATGGCAACCCACTAAATGAAGATGAAGACATGCGACTATTGACATGTGTTGTCCTTGATGGCAATCCACCCGATGAAGTTATTCTTGACATAATAGACTTGGTAAATGATGTTTGTTAGCACTATGATGATGAGTGTTGTCCATGAATGGCAACCCACTTGATGAAGATGATGACAACTTACTTGATGAAGTTGTGCTTGATAGAATATGGTTTGATGAACCAAATCTGATGTATCTACAGTATGTACAGAAGGCAATGAAGAAAGGAATTCAGCATGTGCTAATTCTATGATGAAAAAGAGTATGTTTCTTGGTATGCGCGGATTGGTCTAGGGAAAGTCGCGTATGCACGCAGAAAGGAACGTTACAAGTCGCGTATGGGCTAAAGCGCTCAAAAAGTGCAAAACCAATGGTAACCACCATGGTATTGACCCATTGTATTGGGTAATGATCCGCCTAATTGACCCCGTCCAGGTAGTTTTGGGCTCATGGTATTGTTTTGGCCCATGGTACAGTGACAGCTCATAATGAAAAAGTGTAACTTGCATAAGAGAAGAATTTGGTTTATGCATATCAGAAGTGTGTAAGAGGTCCTGCTTGAATGAATACTTCTCTCTGAAGTAGATCTGAATGGAAAGGGTTACACTTGAATGATAAATCTGAATGTATGATGCACCAATGATGAAGAAGGGGATCTAGATCTGAAATGCACTTGTATCTACTAGATCTGATTATGGAAGACTTAGATCTGAATTGAGGCGATCATCTGTCTGAAGTGAAAGGGTTGAATCTGAACTGAATATCTGATCTGAAGAAGTATGCTGCTCTATAATGATTGAAGATCTATACGCTACTTTTCCGCGGAGGAAGCGCGTATATACGCGGCTTCGCTGAAGAGAAAGCGCCAGATGCGAAGGCATCGGCACTCAAGTATACGCCGGTTTGTGATTTGATTTAAATATACGTTACATCATGAAAGGAAAGCGCGATGCAAACTAGGGTTTGGTCAAGCAAGGGGTATAGCTATCTCAATCGTTTCATTATGTTTCTGCCATCTGAATCAGATGGATAAGTATCTCATGGTGAAGTTTGTTTGTGCTAAAAGTATGGAAAGGGTTCAGCTGAAAAATATGAAACAATTTTAAAGTGGTGTTCTATTGAAGTTGTTGGATCCAATGTGAAAATTGATGAAACGTGGTCCAAGGTGGTGCTGAGGGTTGTAGCCTTCAGTCAGGGGGTTGTAGCTCCCTTCCAGGTGAGGCTGGTAAACGAGATCAGGGGGTCGTAGCTCCCTTCCAAGAGAGGTTGGTAAACGAGTCAGGGGGTTGGAGCTCCCTTCCAGGAGAGGCTGGTAAACGAGCGCAGGTGGGTGCCTGCGTGCTGGTCAAGTCTGCGCCAGCACATATGTTGTAATATGTTTTTTCTATAATAAAATATTGAAGGCTGAGCAACTGCAGCGGTGGTTTTCTCCCGACTTGGGTTTCCACCTAAAAAATCCTGGTGTTCATGTGTGATGCTTTGTGTGATGGTTTATTCTGTTCTTACTACACATGTTTACTGTCTATAGAACATCTAATGAATGAATGATTGAATGATATAAGTGAAGAACTAATGGCATAATTAGATCTCTGTGTATACGCTAGTTTTATGAAGGATATCCGCGTGTATACGCTAGTTGGCTTCATCAAAGTAGCGTATGGGTTTTAAAGGAATGAAAAAGTAAAAAGTTTGAATATGCAGTAAATACTGATTCAACCCCCCCCCTCTCAGTATTTTTCCCAACAGTTTTGGTTTTTAAATTATCTAGGCTTTTCTTGCTCCTAAGTTCATACTGTCTGACCTGCATGATGGCGTCTTCAAATCCAAGTCTGTAATCCTCAGATTCTGACCTTTCCTTATCCCAATATGAGGGTGAGGGTTGATCTTCTTCTGTGGAACAGTTGTGGATTGAATCTTTTGCTTCAAACATGTTTATTGTGTTCCCCTCAAACTCTTCTATGATTACCTCATCTTCATCAAGAAAGTTCTCTTGGAATGGGGGAATAACTTGTTGATCTGATTCTCTTTGTCTATTGGGAGTGGCATTGTTTCTTTTAAAGTTTTGGTTCTGGTTATGGTTTTGATTTCTGTTTAGGTTACTAACTGTGACAACCATTTTTTCCATCATTTGTTTTATCTTTTCCACTTCTTTGGATACGCGGTCATTATTGGGGTCAGATGTGGAAGCTACATTGTCATCTCTACATGTTACCCTTTTCTCAACTCTCAATCTTGCTTTTTTCTCAATCATATTTGCCTCTACACTCACTGCTCCTTTCTACATGTCTTCCAATGTGTTGTAATCCCTCTCCCTAAGTTGGTAGGCCATGTCAGCATCTAAGCCTTCAGGTTATTTCACTAGAACCATACCTAAGGGAGGATTCATGTGTGGTTGAAGGGCATTATAAACGCTGTTAAATCTTGTAGAGTAGGCCTGGACACTCTCTCCTACATTTCTTTTTAGGTTCTTGTATTCTGCTAGGATTTGGAGAGGAATTGCCTTAACTTCCCATTTGTTTATGAAGGTCTGATATAAGGTTGGGAGGTCTTGGATACTGTTAGGAGGTAGGCCTTTGAACCATTTCTTCACATCACCTCCTAAGCTCTGGGCAAAGATTCTCATTTTGACTGTTTCATCATCTATTTCCATGTAGTCAAAGGAATCTTCCATCCTATCTACATGGTGCTGAGCTGTGGTGGACTCTTTTACAGTGAAGTGTCGGATCTTTCATTGATAATCATTTGGTAAGGGTACTAGAGGCTGGGGTAAAACCAGAGGTGCATACTAGGCTGCCATGATGGTGTTTTGATGAGGTAAAGGGTTGGCTTGAGCAGCTGGTATATGGATGACAGGGATGCTAGGACCAGCAGGAGCTTGTTGGGCAGATTTAGGGTGGCAAAGCCCCAAGTTTTGAATGAAGTGAATATCATGAGGTGTAGATGGAGGGGTCTGTCTATCCCTAGGGTGTTTACCACTTTGGGGTGGTGAACCATGGAACTCAAGATCTGGCTGGTCTAGGACACTAAATGACCTAGCTCTTGGTAAACTGTTTTGAGTGCCTAGGTCAAAAAATGGGTCTGATAGAGCTGTAAAGTCTTCTGGTGCAGAGTTATCTCTATGGATGTGGTTGGAAATAGTTGTTCTTTTAGGTGCAGGAGACCTCTTGAAGATGCTCTCAGGGTTATCAACTATTTTAGGGGGGTTTGGGTTAGGGTAAGCTCTTGTGTGAATGGTTCTGAAAGCCAGAATGTTGTTTTCTGACCAAGTAGCTTAACCCTACTTGTTACTTTTATTATGGCTGATGTTGTAATGGCTCTGGTATCCCAGTGGAGTCTAATGTGGACCAAGATAATCAGAAGGCCTACTGATCACTAGTGGAGTCTTTGATCTTTAAGGAGCTATGGAGTCGCCAGGTGGAGGTTTAGGATGCTTCTGGAGGGTACAATGTCCACCACAGTGCTTATGAGATGTCCCTTTCCAAGGATATCTTCACAACACAGCAAAATCTAACCAGAGATTGACTGGGAGGGCTTTTACCAGATATGTCACCTCTTGAAAGAGTGTGAGATCTGGAGGCTACCTGGCCCTTTCCAGACTTTGTCTAAGAGTGTGGGAGAAACACAAAAAATGTTATAGAGGTTGATCTGTGAATAGGAGTGTTTAACTCCAAACCTAACCAGAGACTATAGGTTTCTAAATTTCTTATAATGTAGTAAGCTGAAAGTACTCAGAATGTCCCCAGCCGAGTCGCCATTATGTTGGGGTTCCAATGTTTTGGCAAGGTTGGTAATACCAAAAGATGAGAAAACATCAAACCACTTTCAGACCTCAGGATCTAGCCCTCCTAGGTCCAGAGAAGGATCTCTCTATGATTTTTTAAGGTGTATGTCTTGGAAGTTCAAAGATCAAGATATTAGTCTAGTTATAGGCACAGGGTTTGTTTGTTTGATTGTTGGTTTGGTTGCTAGTAATCAGGAAAGAAGGGTTCAATGTAAGACAAGGATGAGCAAAGAGGATTTAGGAAGAGGTGAAGTATTCCAGGGAGAATTCAAAACCATTGGGAAATGGAGTCAGGAAAGGGTTTACTTGCTATTCAATAGGTGGGATTTCAGTTGGGCTAGTCATCTAAAACATTGGATCTTAAAGATGATTGTGTGGTATGGAATGGTAAGGGAGGAGGGAACAATAAAGAATTAGGACACAAAGTTAAATACCTAAGATCAGAGAGATACTTTGAACTCTCAATGCTTTGGCCTCCATCTTGAGGGATCTTGGAAAGGTTCAATCAATTGAAAAGGATCCTAGTGAGATAGAAACAGGGTTCTAGACCTCCCAGTGTTCCCAATTCTTTCAATTAAATCATAACAAGAACATCTAAGAATGGATTCATTTAATTCATACATCAACTAGCAGGAAATAACATCCACTACACTAGTTAAATTAACTGAAATCAACTCTTAGATAACACATTTAGTAGAAAACATCAAAGGCAAGGAGAGCAGCAACATATGGTACCTAACAAGGGTAAATCCTATGCCAGATTTCTGATGAAAGCTAGTAGAAATGAAATGAAATGAAATGGAATGCAAGTTAATAACAAATACAGAGATAGAAAAACATCACCGCTGCTTTAGATCAGGATCCAAAGAAATGTGCGTGTCATATTAAAAAGAAATATCGGTCAAGTACAACATTGCCAATAGCTAGATACTCAGTCTGAAAACATCTTCCTCAGCCTATCTTACAACTTTGCACAGAGACTATGTCTCAAATGAAACAGTTTGTAATTCTCTGATAACTAATCAAAAACCATTACAATGAGTTCCTTCACGAATTTATAGCTTAAGTGGAGCAGAGAAAGTAGGTGAAAACTAAATGCAGTATTAAAACTCAGGAAAGGAGGAGGGTCGAGGCCCATTCTATTTAAATTCTGTGCATTTATCCATGGCGCTCTTTGGTAAAAGAGTGGTCTTCTCCAGGCTTCTATTTACTCCGGTATGTCTCTGATGTACTTTGGCTGCAGTACTCTGTAGTACTTTTGGTGAACAAAAAAAAGTAAATAAATGATGCTAGGATCTGCCATACTGTGAATCAAATGCTCTGATAGCATCGGGACTCTTGTCAAGAAGGAAACTTCACTTGGACACAATGTAGACTGAAACAACAATGCATACTGTGTCCCTACTCAGAAAAAACATTCTGCTGATTTGAAAACCCTGCCACCATTATTTCCGTGTATTGGACCTTCTGGTTGATCCTCGGGGTCTTCAATTCTGGTACCTTGCCTTTGAATAATTGGATTAAGGCTTATAATTGGCAATTACAGGCCTTAAATGATCTATTTTTCCACTGATACCCTTTGTCGCTTTCTCGATTTCCTCTGACTGTGAAATATGTGCTTTAATGGCGCTGGAGAGGTTTTGCAGAGCTTTAATTCTGTCATTCGATGAAATTTATGTCGCAGACACCTTTCTGGACATTCCCTGTAATATCAGGCTCTAAATTCAGCTTCTTCTGCGCACTGTACCACCATAATAGTGAATATGAATCATGGCGGTTTTTCGCTACCTGAAACCCTGCAAAACATGAAAAATCGTTAAGAAAAACATGCACAAGGAGGGTGAATGCAGCGGGGATGATGAGGACGGTCGAGTAGATTGGTAAAATGGCGGAAACATTCAGGATTATGGTGGAAAATGGTCGTGGCGAAAGTTGGCGGAATGCATTCGGGGATGTCGAGAATGAAATTTTAACGTAAAACATTAAAATTGACCTTGGAATGCATATATATATATATATAGGGACAGGTGAGAAATACGATGAAACACATAGAAAGGGTAACGTGGCAGGACCGGTCAATGGCGGGACGTGCGATTGAATCTGGACTGTCCGATCTCGGGAGGAGATCGACGGTTGAAAATGAATCATAGGGCGACGAATGGTGGGCCAGGAGTATGGATGCCCTGGGGTATCTCCCGCGCAACTTCGCGGAGCGATGACCGTTGGATGAAGAGCTTCAAATCGGACAGTTGACGTGCATATCGCACTGGGTCAAATGCCGAACGATAGCGCACGATGGGTAGGCGGTTTTCAAACAGTGTCGCTGCCACGCGTCATTTGATGAGTGGAATCGCTCCGAAATGAAAAATACCACCCAACCTTCAAATGCGGTGTGATGGAAACCATTGGTTTATGAACATTGCACATTGCGGGGACCACCAGGCAGAGGGTGAAATATGGACCATTAGATCGGCGGGTTGATCGGACGGTTGATAATGCGATAGGGCGGTTAAAAGGGTGGGGACCATGGTGCGGCGCTGATCTGCGAAGACCGTCCAATCTAAACAGATTGACAACTGATAATGCGCCTGATACCGATTTGTAATAAGCACCTTTTAGATTAGTGTCAGGTTCTAGCGCCAGGCCACATGGGGGGAAATACAGTTCAGGGGCTGGCCGAAGGGGACTAAGACCCATATTATATGGAAAAGTGGGTTTTTGGCCCATTTTTAGCGCGTTTCAAGGCTAGGAAAGGCTAATTATAGAGGAAAAAAGAGGAATTAGACCAAACAAGGGGTGAATGTGGGATTTAAGGGGATTTTGGGAGGATTTAGAGGGTAAAAAGGGGGACTTTGACAAAAGGGAAAAAGGGTTAAAATGGGATATTTCTGCAGGGATACAAGGGGAAATGTAGGCCTTTCTGGAGCACATTTTTTTACAATCAGTGAGGCTTTATAATGGGAATCAGCAGCGGGAATTTTATCAAAGGCAAAGGCACAAGACACTTCAAGGATGATGTGTCTTCAGGGGAGATGCATTCCTTGAAGGCTCAACAACAATTTAGCCCCCTACTTTGCTTGTCAACAAATTTATAGGGGGCTAACAGATTGGATGGACAAAAAGAGTGGAAAACATCATATGATTAGGGGCATGCACACATATCCCTCACAGACAACTTCCACACTTAAAACAAAGCTATATTTTTACAGTGAAAGAAAGGACCTCACAGTCCTATCAGTTATGCAAATGACTTTGGCCCATGATACATTACTGTTTAGTGGCATTCCACCTGGGAGGCCACCTGATTAGGAGTTGATGAGAAATGTCTCAGAACATGTTGCACCACTCATAAATCTGGGAGGAGTGGGAACATTGGGGGGTCATGGTACAGCGTGTAGATTCTTGGGTAGGCTCAAGGAGGACGGAGACATTCTCCTACTATCATCATTACCCACTCTCACACCACATCTTGCACTGAGAGAGGATGCTACAAGGATGGAGGATGGCACCATCATGGTGCAAGGAGACTACTCGAATTTGGAGGCTCAGAAGGTATTCTCACTTGGTGAGAAATATTCCACACTTGGTGAGAAATATTCATGCACTCATTGGCAAAACTCAGGAAGTTTTGGATAGGTGATAGCTTTCCATGGAAGACTAACCTCAAAAAGCTTCAACCTTTACTTGAGCATGGGAAGCTATAGGAGGAGCAGTAGAGGGAGGATATCAGCATCCCCATATGTGACTTTGGCATGGTAGATTTCAAGGTAGGGGGCAGCCACATGATAGATTCTTTATATGATAGATCATCAGTGTTGTCACTATGGAGGATAGATCCTTATTGGAAATCCCATTTGTTGGTGGATTATTCCAAGGATATTTTTACATGCATGATACTTGATGACCAGCTATTATATGAGGGATATTCAATAATATATGGGGTCATCTACTATCAGATTAGGATCTTCTTATCTAGAGCATCCAAGCTCAAGAAGAAGTTCCTAGATGCAGCACATGAAGAGTTTCTCTACAGCCACACTTATTCCATGCGAGCATACCATACCATCATGGAGGGATATACTTGGGAAGGATTTGAATAGGAGATATATCAGCATTTGAGGAGATGCATGGATCATGTAGAGATGGAGTAGAGACACAACTCTTTGATGGAGTTATCACAGCCACCTCTTTTCTCTTTGGGAATGAGAGGGGATCTATCTATGCGCCACTCCATTAGTGTGATTAAAATATATGGTAAGGATCATGTTTTTATGCATAATGATTTACTTGATGAATATTTTCATTCCTTTAACATACATGTGTAGGCCATTGCTCTAAGTGGGGGAATTATTCCTTATAAACTTCATGGTCAACTTGGGGCCATAAACAGTGTTAAGCATGGCCACTCCCTACAAGGATATAGTGAGATGACATATCATTCAGGGTGTACTCCATTGGCATGAAACATTACTCACCTTCTCAAAGCATGTGAGAAGACTATGGTAGCAAACAAGTGGTGGGGAAACTACTTATTATATCATTATCTGAGGCAGTCAGGAGACATACTGCGCTAGTTCCACATGTGGGACTATGATCCTCCTCCTGTATTTCATATGACAGCTTATGCATCCTTGGTTATGATCCCATACATTGATGATGTCCTTATTCTTATTATGGGAATTATTGGAGGAAGGAAGCAAGGATTGAATGTGCCCATTGGGAGTGATATTCTTCATGTTTCTTATGCTTCATTTCTTAGGGAGAACATTGGGAAAATCATGACTACTACATTGGATCTTTTGTTTCCTTATGAGGTGAGTCATTGGAATCTCATGAGTACTCAGGAGGAGCATTTCATAGAGGGATTGATTGGGAGGAACTTAGTTCATGAGGAAAGCTTATCACATGAAGGTGTCACCAAGGAAGGAGGAGAAGCATTGTAACACTCACCTTTACAGTTGCTTGAGCACAAGCAACATTTGGGAGGGGAGGACTGTAATGTTCCCAATTAGCTTCAAGCTAGTTGGAATTTTAAATTTTGTTTTTTCTTCTTAGTTTGATGAATAAGAGGGTATGGAAACCCATAAATCTCCTTAGTAGGAATAAAATCACTCCTAATGTGGATGGAGATCATTTTAGTAGCTTGATTAAGCACTCTTGTGTGTGAAAAGCGGTTGGAGCAAGTGGACAGGGTCAAATTTGACCAAATCAACAGCGTTGGTATGGAAGCAGTGGCATTCATTGAGGGACAATGCAATTTTGGAGGGAGACTCCATGCATGGAATTAGTGGCTTTAATGAGTGGGGCCCAAGGTGAGGAAGCTCACCAAGCATATAAGGAAGGGGATGGAAGCCATAAAAGGCATGTTTTGATTATTATTTTTTCTATGTTCTGAATGATTATTTTCTCTCTTCAGCTGTTTAGCGGAGACTGCAGTGCTGTTTAGCACAAGGGTGTTCCCGAGCGAGAATCCCGCCTTTATCCTTGGGGGAATTCCAGTGACCACTCAGAAGAAGTATTTGCACCACATTTCCACATTCTGGCATCAAGCCAAGCTCCATCTTTCTTCTACAACGTAGTTTCTGTAGAGGGTTGTGTTGTGTTGCAGGGTGCAGCAGTGGAGGATCCATTTGGGTCACTTCAGAGCTTATTTTCAGTGGGGGAAGGTTTCCTTCCATTGGGAGGCTAGTAAAGAAGGCACTAGAAAAGAAGGCCCTTGAGCTTATTTTCAGCATTTGGCACCAGGCCACATTATTATTTTCCCCTACAGTGCAGTTTCAATCTTGGACTGTGTTATTTTAGTGAGGAGTTGCAGGGGTGGTTTAAGTACACCATTTGGGGAGATGGTTTTCCAGTGAAGGGATCATCCCTTCACCTGGAGTGTCTATTGAGAGGAGGCTTCATTCTATGCTACATAATATCAGCCTCATCTTTCTAGTTATTTTTTTGTAGTGAATCTTGAGCCCTAGGGCTTTGGTTCACCTCTTGTATTTTTGTGTATTTTTTGGAAACCCTCTTGGGTTCTATTGGGAGGTTGATATAGGGCTTTGATTTTCATATATATTACTTCTTGAGGCATATATAAATCATTTTATATCATTATATTGTCTTCTCCTGTAGCTATTCTCTTTATGAATGCGTTTTAGCAGCTCTCCGACATTTTTTCCTATTAGTAGTACCTCACTTGGAAAGGGTTTATTCATTGGAGGCTTGTTTGCTCCTATTGTATGGTTTGGGCCTAAGTATATTATACTATTTTTCTATTGATTTTCTGAATAAAGTGGCTCCATATTGGTCTCATGTATTGATGTGATTTTATACACTGTTATTTCCATTTTTATGTCTTATATTACTGCTTTTCCTAATTTGGAATATTACAGGATCAGGAATGCCCTCCTGGTGCAGCAGAAAATAGTAGTCTGTCACACTAATTTCAGTCAAGGAAAAATATATGGCAGCAAGCACAGCTTCGTGCAAGGCCATATGGCTTCGTAAATTACTCTTGAACCTACTCAAGAAGAGGATGGAACCGACGGGGATTATGTGTGATAATCAGACTTGCATTAAGCTCTATGAGAATCCTGTGTTTCATGACCAGTCGAAACACATTGGCATTCGGTGCCACTTCATTAGGGACTGTGTCCAACGAGGAGCAGTGTAGTTTTGGTACACTCATACATGGGAATAGGTGGCAGATATCCTCACCAAGGCTTTGATTAATATTAAGTTCACTTACTTTAGAGAGAATACGGGGATGGTCAAGAACCCCTTCCATTAGATGAATGGGTGGTCTAGAGAGACAGAGGGAGTTGCAGTACTGATGAGGCAGTGGCAAATATGGTGTCACAAGCAGCAATACATAGGGTAGTAGCACAGAGATGAGGGGCTATAGCTAGGACATCAATAATGTAACAAATTTTCTAGAGTCAGAGCAGTACAATGGTATCTTGCTTGAACACTTTCCTCGCTAAGAGGGAGTGTTTATTTTATAACATCAGGAAGTGTTCCAAGTCTCAAATTTGGTGGAGAGGCTCGGACATTAGTTATCTAGAGAACCCATAAATCATTTATGGAAATTCCACTCGGATCTTGCTTTATTAAAATAATTAATTATTTTAATGCAGACCCTAATTCTAAACTTAGGGAAATTAAATAATTAAAGGGTATTAATAAATTAGAGTGTGAATCTTCTAGAAAACGAAGATCAAGTCATCTTTTAATATGAGCCATTGATTAAAGTTAGAATCTTGGTCGTTGATTCATCAACGAGAATACTATAAGAAGAGGCTTGAGGGTCATTTGGAAATCAAGTCGAGGAAATTCTCAGTACCCAAAGGAAATCGATTCTGAAGTAATAAAAATTATTTCAGTGGGTGATTTTGTAGATGCGGGATTGCAGAGGCAGAAGGAGGAAGGAGAAATTAGCAGACGGAGAAGAAGAAGGCAGAAGAGTGAAGGGAAGGGTGTGCTAAGCAGCACCACCATCCCCTCCACACAGAGTTACGCAGTCTAGGGAGGGACTACGCATAACAGATACGTTGGATGACGTAGAGGGTGTAGGAGGTCACCTCGAGGGTTGAGAAAATTTCCGATGTGTCCAGAAAATACATGCTAGGTGTATGCTAATTTTACTTTGCTCACCATGAATTTTGTAAAAGAAATTTTCATTGTTGAAGATAAATGCAAACCCTCATCTGCTGCACCGTTTTTCCCACATTGGGTTTTTCCGGGGACAATTGTCCAAAAATAATTGTGTTCATATGGTTGTTTCTATTGTGATACTTGTGTAATTTCTTTTCTTATTCTTTTGGTTAGAGTCAATTACTGCAGTTGTGTTTATTTCAAAATTTACTAAAGCATCTGTAAATAACTTATCTAATAAGTACGAGAAATAAATCAATCACTGCAGTAATAATTTTCAGATCTGAAAATTTCACAGTTCCAACCTCTACTTCAACTGTTGGTACTTCTCATCATGTTTCCCTGCATGCAATATCTACTCCTGAAAATATGTCCCATATGAGATCACAACTGAAATGTGATTCACATGCACTCTCTTACTAAGAGCATATGCAACCCTGTTCTCCTTTCCCTCGATGTAATTGATCTCAAAATCAAACTCATTGAGGGTAGCCAACCATCTCACTTTCCTAGCGTTTAGATTAGGTTGGTCAAAGAGATACCTCAGTCCAAAATGATAACTCATCAAAACAAACCTCCTGCCAAGGGGATAATGTCTCCACATATTCAATGCATGAATGATAGCTACCAGTTGAATATCATGAGTCCTATAGTTCTTATCATGATCATTCAACTTCCTTGATTGATAA
This sequence comes from Pinus albicaulis, assembly GCA_034641835.2. Lineage (NCBI taxonomy): Eukaryota > Viridiplantae > Streptophyta > Pinopsida > Pinales > Pinaceae > Pinus > Pinus albicaulis. Next base: position 1,470,010,649 of record CM076580.1, read on the forward strand.
CAAACTGCCTACCCTTCCTACATCAGGACCCCACCTAATCCTTCCTTGAAAGCATCTATGAAAACCACAAATTCCTTATCAGGATCTGCAATCTTCAAAACTAGAGCATTTGTGAGTAAATTCTTCAACTACTCAAAACTAGTTGTAGACTCCTCATTCCATTCAAACTTATTCTCTTTTCTCTACAAGGATGTGATAGGATAGAAAATCTTCGAGAAGTTCCTCGTGAAAATCCTATAATAACCTGTTATTCCCATGAATGATATGACCTCATCCCCATTCCTAAGATTTGGCCGCTCCATGATAACTTTAATCATTTATGGGTCCACTATTATCCCTTCCTTAGTGATAACATGTCCCAAGTAGTGAATCTGAGTTTGAAAGAAACTACACTTGTTGAGCTTGGCATACAATTGATTCTCTCTCAACTATCTCAACAATGATTCCATGTGCTTTGTATGATCTTCCTCATTCTTTTAATATACCAATATATCATCAACAAACACTATCATAAAGTTGTCCAAGTAAGGATGCAACAAACTGTCCATCAAGCACATGAAAGTGGCTAGAGAAATAGTAAGTGTAGAAATTTGAATAATTTGCTGAATTATTCACCGAGATTATCCTGGTCACATACTATTTGAGCTTCATACATAACACATAATCTCTTCTCCGCATTAATCATCACATGCGGAAATAAAAACAACAAGCGGTATTGAAAACATTCACATGCGCACATAGAAATTCAACACATATAACACAGTATGTATACCGGGGAAAGCTTATAGCTGAAAACCCCCTACTGTCTGTATATTATAATGAAGAATAATCATGTAACAATCTAAGTACAATACTCCTCACAAGTACTCAGTAATGTCTCCAAAAGTTACACACAAACTAGCTCAGTTTTGAACAAGTCACGGGTTCAAAACTCCTCCACTGTTTGCCTGCCTCTACTGCGCAATCCAAGATGAGAGAATAGATGGAATGAATTCAAATTCCCTTGGCTTTAACTGCGCAATCCTCATTGGCAATCTCCTCCAATGATTGTGCAAATCTCATGCACACTATAGTCACAACTGATAGTAGACTCCACCCTTTCACCCACCTCTAACACCGGTCTCCACTGAACTGTCCATGCATTGCAGTTAACTGATGTGTTCTTTAGTTGATTTATGAGTTAATAATTAGTGAATTAATTAATAATTAATTCACACCACTCATCACTAGTGTATTTATCAGTTAGACTAAATACAACTAGTTCAACTAAGTTAAACCGAACACAACTCCACCAACTGCCTCATCAACTCCACCAAACTCTGCCACATGAGTTCTAACTGAAGTCAACCATGCAATAGCTCAACTAACCCCTAGGAAAAGCGTATTTCCTTCTGTCAGCTGCATGTGCCACATCCGTAGCTCGAATCGGCGTGCTCCGGAAGAGGATAAGATAATGTTTATAGTCTAAATATTATTGAAAATAATAATATTTGACTGTTCTATTTTTAGACAGGCAGTCTAAAAATAGACTTCGACCTGTATGTCTAAAAATAGATGTCCATCTATTTTTACCAACTTGACCAATCATCCAAGAATAGCATCCCGCAACTCCTATACTATGCTCCATATGTCTAAAAATAGACTTTTCGACAAAAATCACATGTGTGGTCCCCACCTAGTTTAGGTGATCACTTTCCAACTAGGATTAGGAAAGATGTTTCAGGAGGCCTCCTTCACTATTTCTTGTTTCCATTTTCAACAGTAAGACCAAAAGGAACCACCACAAACTCATAATGTCCATACCTCATGTAAAATGTAGTAGTTTATATGTCTTATTCTTTGATGCACACCTGATGATATCCTGATCTCAAATCAATCTTTGAAAACATTGCAGCTCCCTACAGCTGATCAAACAAAGCATCAATTTGTGGCAATGGATAATTGTTCTTGATAGTCACTTTATTTAGTTGTTTCTAATCAATGGATGACCTAGGAGTACCATCCTTATTCATTAAGAAAAATATTTGTGCAACCCAAGGTGACACACTTGGCCTATTGTATCCCTTATCAATAATTTCGTTAAGCTTCAACATCAATTTCTGCAACTTTGGAGTGCTCATCCTGAAAGGTGCCTTAGATGTTGATGATGCTACTGGTATCAACTCAATAGAGAAGTCCACTTCCCTATGAGGAAGTAACTCTGAAATATCTGTAGGAAACACATCCTGGAAATGTTGTAAAACATGATACCTCCTCAGGACTTCATCATGCTCAACATCCTTCCCCTTATCACTAGAAATATGCATTATAAATAATAAGCATCATTTCTTATGACTACAATTTTCTTGCATGTCTATAACCATTCTCACTATTGTAGCCTTCTTCTTTCCCTGCAAGACTCTCCTTTTCCCACCATCATCCAGCCACTCAATAGATTTTTCATATCAGTCTACCTTGGTCCTATGAATGAAAAACCAGTTCATGCCCAAAATCATACTACATGAACCCAAACAAAGCACATTTAGATGTGTTTATATAGGCATATCATTCATCTCAAATGTAGAAGCTCTAACCCAATGATGAACTCTTCTCTTGGTCCTTGTATCCAACTGCACCAACCAAGATTTTGCATGCACTTATTTACTCAAGAAACACTTATCCACTAGGTTAGGACTGACATAACTATAATTCGATCCAAGATCAATCAAAATATAAACAACTTGATCAAAAATATTACCTTCCATCTTGATAATGGATGCTTGATGATCAGCATGCATGTTATCCACTACTACATAAATTCGAAGAAGGTTCTGACCAACATCTCCAACTATAGGTGCCTCCTGATCATTGTAAATTATAGGCATGCTGCCCTAATGTGATGGACAATCTCTCCTATGATGATCTCCACTACAAGTCCAACACCTCAAAGGTTTCCTACCATCGAACTTTTTCTACTCCCCGTGTTGAGACCCATGTCCTTTCTCAACTGCATTGAAATTATTATGAGGTCCCACATTCTCCTTATCACCTGCATCCTAAGGTATTCCTCGCTTCTAAGGAAATTTTCTGTGAGTCTTCCCATTACCTTTCTAGTCATTCTTAGGCTCATACTTGCACTCTGACTTCTCATAAAAATGTTTGATCTTCTTGATGAATTCCTCCAATGATTGAGGCTCATCATAGTAAATTTGATCCTTGAATTCTAATGAAATCCCACTAATGAACCTTTGGAAATTTTTCTTCTCATCCTTGAGGTAGGGCACATACCTCAACAGCTCCAGAAACTTGTGAGGAAAAATTTACCGGAGAACATAAATAATTACCGAGAGGAATAATTAAACATAACCAACAACAAATAATAAACAGAAACACACAATATTTAACTAGGAAAAGCCCCAACTCCCAGGAAAACCCATCCAATTAAATTTCATTAAGCATTTGCCAAAACCCTGGCCAATCCGACCAAGTGAGCCCTCACCGCTCACCTCCAGGCCTACATTACAATGAAGTCCTCCGAGCCTTTTATAGGCTCCATTACATGCAATACTATGAGCTGAAAACCATGGGTGCACAATACCATGTGCCCCAAAACCATAATTGTTTAACTCGGTCAAACTTGATTCTAATCCCGAGTCAATTTACCTAACATTCCCCCCTTAAACTTGACTTGGGCATTATTGACTAAATCCAGCCAAAACTGCTAAGTGAGATAACCCCACTCACTGCAGCCCTTTACCCCCTCAAAGTTTTACCCAGGGTAGTTAACTTGACATCCCCTATCACCTGGGTCTAACTCAGACTCTAACAGTAATTACCCAGGGGTACGCATGCCATACCAATTCTTACAGCGATATGCACATTTACATGTATTAAAATTTTGACTCCATTACAATAATTTTTTGTTTTGTTTTTTATTGTTGCTATTTTAAGATATCCTCTCTCCTCCTCTCTTGACACATTCTATGCCCAATTCTCTCCTCCCTTATAAAAAACTATCTCCTTGTCAAATTAACTTCATAATAAGGTTTGTTGTCGACACCTGCCACCACTGTAGCATTGTGCTCCTTCAAAGGGTAACAACGACCATTAACATCTAGCACAACATAATGAATTTATGTAGCAAGAACAGCTGCAAATAATATATTGAATCCCAGGTGGAAGATACAAGATTTATTTGGCTTTTAATGTTCCCGGTACTCTCGCTGATCAAGTCCCAATGTGTTGTACCACAAAACCGTAACTTGCTGCCCTTGGCAACATTTTATTTTGAACAACTTGGAACTACAGACATCATGACCCTCATCACCATCCTCTCGGCTTCCACTATCAACTTCAACCTTTACACAATGACATTACTCCTACACTTGTTGACCACAAGCGACATATTCATATTTTCTTCAACAATGTTCTTTCTGTGGAGATTGCATCTCATTCTTCTTCCACCACGGCTCCACTGATGTGAGAAAAGATCATATTCGGTGAGTCATTCATTCACAAGTCAGTGCTTAACAACCTTTGCCATAGTTTCCACTGTCTCTGATCTTTCTAGTGCATCTTACATCCAACACACCATTTTTCTAGTAGATATGGAAATTTCCCTATGCATTCTTATTTGTGCACTGTTGTGGCTTTGATTTCTACCTCTAGATCCTTAAACTTCCCCCACCGCCATATCCGTCACTCTTGGCATTGAGCACCAAAATTTTTCCACTACTTTAGATCTCACAAAGAAAATCTTTATTAATACAATATCACCTCTAGTTATAGCCAACATATCACTGTGGTTGCTCTCAACCATCAGATCGCCGAACCCATACTACTTCATCTTTTCTCGAGATCCCGGGATCGAATCCACAACAGAACCCTCACGACTATTTCACTTCCTAGTTTCCTCCATCTGGAAACCCTCGGGAACTCGACCTCAAGCAACTTACAAAAAAAAATAACAGAGATGATGAGCTGGAGGATCTAGATGTAGTGCCCCTCTACTCCGATTTGGTCGACAGATCAGAGGTGGAAGAGAAAAAAACTCCTGCCCATAGGCCAACGCTACGATCACCTTTGAAATGAAACTCGATCTCTTCCACATTATTTCTTTCATCATTTTTCTGATTTCATTATATCTAATCAGATCTATGTTGATCTAGCACATTCACATGCAGATCTTACACAAACTTGTCCTCTCTCCTTGTTGCCCTTGGAGCCAAAACACAACCTTCGGCTCGCAAGACCAATGAAAACTTCACATCGTTTATGGATCTCACACTTCCACGCAGCTATACACATGGATGGACAATAGTAGGCTCCACACGATATCTAATTCACCAGAAAATATCATTTCTCATACCAAAAAATAGCAAATGGGATCACACCAATCCCATTTACTCGCATGATGCTTTGATATGCCAGAAAGTCAAAAAATCCATTGATTTCTACATTCACATGCCAATAAAACCCTTGGCTACAAAAGCGTCCCTCTGAATCCAAATATGGCTCTGACACCAAATGAAGAAACATTTACCGGAGAACATAAATAATTACTGAGAGGAATAATTAAACATAACCAGCAAAAAATCATAAACATAAACACACAATATTTAATCGGGAAAAACCCCAACTCTGAGGAAAACCCATCCAATGAAATTTCATTAAGCATTGGCCAAAACCTTGGCCAATCCGGCCAAGTGAGCCTTCACCGCTCACCTCCAGGCCTAAATTACAATGAAGTCCTCCGAGCCTTTTATAGGCTCCATTACATGCAATACCATGAGCTGAAAACCATGGGTGCACAGTACCATGTGCCCCAAAACCATCACTTTTTAACTCGGTCAAACTTGACTCTAATCCCAAGTCAATTTACCTAAAAACTTGGTCATGTACTCTTCATCTCTCATGGAACCCATCTTCAACTCATATAACTCATTTTCCTTCCCATCATAATATATCTCAGACAAGTACTTCTTCCTAAAGATTCTTTTAAATTCTTGCCAACTCAAGTCCTCTTCCCTAATTCCTCTGACCCACTTAGATGATCATCTTATCATATATTTTATTTTCCTTTGAGACTAAATATCTCTATCTTGTCTTTCATTTTCTTTGAATAATCATGTGATCTAAAGAAATTCTTCATCACAAGCAACCATTCTTTTGCATCTTTTGACTTCTTCACATCCCCATAAAAAGTAGGAGGCTTGGCTTTCCTGAAATCATATGGTAAGTACCCCCTCTCACTCTTATTATAAGAATGATGGTGGTAATTATGATGGTGTCTCTCAAAACCAAAGCTCGAATAAAATCCATGAGTGCTACCCTGCCTATCGGGTGTATCCAAATATATGCCACCTTTGACTATAACATCTATGTCTATCATGTATCTCCTCTAGGGCCTGCTACCATATGCCCCATTTTTCTTCTCCTCCTATCTATCTCCATGACCATTTGTTGTTTGTCCCTTGATCAAGTGCTCAAAATTATGCTAAAAATTTAAAGTTGTTGAAATGGTGTGGAACCTGAACGACCTCGTAGATCTTGTCGTTCTAAATCTGGCGCATCTATTTTCATAGAAAACTGACGCTGTATGCTCCCATAAACATGTTCTGTGTTAGTGTCCCATGATTTGGTAGATTGGCAAGCCAAATGATAGGGTAACATCAAACCAACTTTGGAGCCCGAGGACCTAGCCTTCCTGGACTCAGAGAGGGCTCTCTCTATTTGTGCAAGGGATGTAGATTTGTTTTCTTTTTATGTATTTTGATTTTAGGCTAGTTGTTAAGTATGTTTTGGTTTTGTTTTAGGTTTTTGAGGGAGAGCTGATCAAAGGATGGATAGATAAAAATATCGTCAGATCAACTGGGCTATGGGGTCGATAAGGTCAAGACTACCTCAAAGGGATGGACAAGGTATATTGCAGGGCCGATTTGGTCGAGGTAAAAATGGATTCTTTAGGTGGAGTGAAATGATATGGACACTAAATTTCTAAAAGGACAAATAGGTTTAAGCATAAATAGTTTTACAGCAGACGTCCATGTGGTAGGGCTAACCATTAATCACTATAGATGAAACTAAAACTGATAGATGCATAAAATAAACATTCAGGCGATACATAGAAGTATAAGACCCTCTAACTTTGGGAAAATCACCTTCAGACTTTGGGGAAAAAAAAAAGACAAACAAATAACTCAATATACGAAGAGGGAACTCCTATACATCATATTTTGAGCTATCGGGAACATTGAACTAAGATTGCAGAGCATAGGCAAAGGGCAAGATCGACACAAGACCTCTTTGGTTCAACTAGGACAATCAAACATTCAGAGAAAGGTTTTAGTAATGGGGTTTTGGTTAGCTATGAGTAAATAGGGCTTACCATAAATCATACTAGATAGCATACATAATAACCATTAATGAAATTGATAACAATTTCTTAGGGTATCAAAGAGCAGTTAAGAATTCTTCGACATAACTAAGAAAGAAGAAAAACATAGAAGCTGTAATGAAATCAGGAAACTTGAGGTGCCTCCATGGGCATGTCTCAAATCTATTCTTTACTTATCTACAGCAAGCAAGAAACATGGAAACATGTATGATAAACTAAGGAAAACATAGATATAGGAACACTATACCATTTACCAAGCCAAGGAATCCAACAAACAGTCCTCTTCCACCATCCAAGACAAACAAGAAATCATCCACATCATGAGACAAAGTGTTTCTTCAAAGCTTGTAATATCATGTATCATAATATCTTAAAATGATAAAAAGGAAATAAAATTGACCTTTCATGACTGAAAATGGTCAAAAAAATCTTAACACACATTTGAATAATCCACTTCAGAAAACTGCCTTTTTTTCCAAAATGCTACAGGAACGTAGCAACAAAAATTTCCCTGTCTTGTAGACCACTTTTGAGGGGCCTCTCGATGTCTAAACGAGGCCCGTGATGGCTCATTGGAAATACCTAGATGTCTAGTTTCTGGAACTACTTGATTTTTCCAAAACCAATCCCTAGAAATATGTAAAAAACTAAACTGAGTGGAAAAAACCAGAAAAGTAGCCCTTACTAATATGTGAGGCAGAAAAATAAAAAATCATTGTTTTTCGCCTCTTTGGGGGACCAAAACACCTCCTTTGGATCTGAAAATTTGTGAGTAGCTGCCCCTAAATTTATTCCATCCAAAAAAATGACTTTCATGAGTTGAGGATGCTCTTAGCACCCATGGCAGTGCCTTGAAAAATGTGCAATTATGGCCAAAAAACACGAAAAACAAAATCTTGTCAAAATTTGCTCAATTTTGGCGAGCAAGCCCCTCATGGGTTCTTAGAAGCATGTAAGGAAGATAAGGCCAAGATTTCAAGCCCTGATGTGCCTTTCTCCATTTTTTCTACCGGGCGCCTCTTTCAGGCAAACCTTGAGCCTTTCTTGAGCAAGTTTGAGCTTTCTTCGGGCAAATTGGTTCAACTTCTTGTAGTGCCCGATCATCTTCTTTTGTAGACTCAAGTCTCTGTTAGATTTCTCTAACTTATCCTCCAAATTCTTGTTGGCCCTTTCAAGCCATGGTTCTCTATCATTTTCTATTTCTTGGGCGAGCAATTGAGTAAGAGGATAAGATCGAACAAGGGTTGCCTCTTCTTCCTTATTTTTCTCTAAAGCTTTCTTGAGACCCATAGTCCTAGGCCTCTTTCTCATTGGCTACTCTTCTTCTTCAGTATCATCAAAATCACCCATAAGCTCTTCAAGCTTGATTTGTTCTTTGTAGGCTTCCCTTCAGTATTTGAAAGCTCGGCCCTCATAAACTGCCGTTTGACCACTCATTTGTTTGTTTTTCATCTGTAGAACATGTATGAGGTCCTTTGACTTTTCTATATTAGCTTGTAGGTCATGAATTTGGGCTTCTCTGTTTTGTAAAAGAGCCTCAAGAATTCTAGCTTCATCATCCCCATCATCACTGTCTATCTGTATGATATCAAACTCCCTTTCCTTTTCATGACTACTCTCCTCTTTTTCTTTCCCCTTGCCTTGGATAGACTTCTTGGTCCTCTTCCTCTTTGGAAATTCAACAATAATCTTTTTAGGTATTTTTCCTCTACTTCTTAGCGCTCTTGTGACATTTCTAGTCACTACTGCAGTGATATTCTTCTTGGAAGATCTAGTGTTTCTAGGCTTCGCCACTTTTGGAGGAGGAGTCATGGCCCCTTGCCTAGGAGAGGCAGCTAGCACATGCTCTTGGTTGTGTTGAGGAGAAAGGAGAGATAGTTTCATAAATTGCACTTGCTCAACTTGGTCCTTGGTTTGGTCTTGACTGCCCTTAGGACTTTTTTGATCTTTTTGCTCCATGTTGCCCCCTTTGGAATGCTCACTTTTTGGTGTTTTATTTCCATCATCATTGCTTGCTTGAGGGTTGTCTTGTTTCTCATCATAAGTGTATTTTTGAGGACTGTCATGACCCTCATCATCACTGTTTTGGCTGCCACTTTGTTTGTTTTCTTGAGGACTGCCTTGTTCATCTCTGTCCCTGCTTTCTTCATGACTACTACACTCTTTACCTTCACTATTTTGTCCCTCATCATGATCATGCTTACTGCTGTGTTGGCTACCATCATGTTCCTCTTCATGACTGCTATGCTCATCGTGATTTTGTTCATGATCACCATCATTTCCTTCTTCCCCCCTGTCATGCTTAGATTCTTTACTTTGTCCCTCATCATCACTAGTGTTCTTCTTGTCACTTTGCCCTTCTTCATCACTAGTTTGCTTCTTGTCACTTTGCCCTTATTCATCACTAGTTTTCTTGTTTTCTTCTTCACTCTCAATCATAGGGGATTTTTGTCTTTTAGGAGTGGATTTCCTAGAAGAAGGAGAAACATGATGAGCGGATGATGAGGAAGGTGCATGAGATGAAGAGGCAATGGAAAAATCGGGATGGGAGATGAAAGAGTCCCAAGAAACTCCCTTTTTCTCAAGTTGATGGAGGATGATGATCTTGATAAGGGAATGATGAAATGAACAAGCTTGTTGTTGAGTGGAGGGATTCTTTTGGACAGTAGAGGTGTTGTGTAGATTAATCCATCTTGCGGACAAGACCGATCTCTCTAGTACAAAAGGTAACTAGCAACAAACAGCCAATTATACTAATCTCTCTCTAAGCATATGCAATTTATAAAAACACTTTACGGGTGCAAGGCCTACCTTATATCCAACGCTTTGCTTGCTTACTTGATTTTGTTGAAGTCCTTCCCGTGCACTGAAAGAACGTCCTTCGTATATCTGCAATCACAAACAAGGAAAAAGATTAAGCAACACCTGTATAGACATTATCATAAATCATACTTATCATAATGATCAAGGAATTTATGAAATAAACCACAAATTGACAGTTTAATGAGAGAAATGAGTATATTTGTATTAACTTTAAAGATAGAAAACCTTTACAACCCGTGCCTTGATGTTGTGCAGGTCCTCCCGGGGTCCGAAGCAGGAATCTCCTTTACTATGACAAGCATTGCACTCTTTGAACTAAGACAAATGAGGATAAGTGATTTAACCTCACAGAAAGTCTTAAGTTACTCAAGTCTAAATCTCAACAACATTTAACTTCAAATCTCATAAGCTTGAACTCCCTTTGAGGCTACCCAAGGCCTCTTTTTATAGTAAAAGAGAGGAGGTTTCTAGTTCCAAATATGAAGGGATAGAATCCTCCTTCAAAGGGATAAGCTCCTTACATCAAGGGGTTAGCTCCATTAAGAGAGGGATGCATGAACCAGCTTCAAAGCGTATCCATTCCGAAAATTCCCATCTAGAATCTTCTAGAATTCACCTGGAATTCACTTTTTAATCTTCATTTTCTCGCCTTTTTATGTTTTACAGAGGTCCGCACCCATTACACAAAGAACGTGTGGTATAGTTCCGCATGCAGGCTGAGATTTAGGTGCGGGACCGCAGGGAATGCATAGAGAAAGTGCGATACCAATTCTTAGGGGATTTTAAGGATTTTCTTCTGATTTTGAAGCTTGATATGAGGAGCTGGTATATTAGACTTGCAAAAGGAGGAAATATGAGTAATAATGAACTCATACAGTCAGCAGAATTTCAAGGTGACAATTTTCAGTGTAACAAATTGCCCCCTAAAGTGCAAAGTCTGTAATAGATGAAGCTGTAATCTGTCATATATGAAGAGTGCAGTACTTTATCATTTCAAAGATCATCCTGTGGACACCCCAGTCGGTACCTGTAAAAACATTCAATGCAAAATATATACATGTATATGTCATCACTGAGGTAGGCATTCCCATACTCAGATAAAAACTAACTATAAACTAACCGAAATCGTTCTGATACAGGAATGATTTTGAATACATCATAGTACAAATATATGTAGACACAGTATGGACGCAGCCATCTGTTTATCAAAAGTCTACTGTATAGATGACAACAAAATTCCCCGCAGCCTGGATGGTGGAAACTAGATCCAGGGTCTTGATTTCCGTATCTCGAACCAATACGATTCTATCCATGTGAATGAATGTATTGAAGTCGAACATGGTAGAAACCACTTGATTACCAGTCAATGATGTGAACTGTTAACAAGTGTGAGAGAAACCACCAGTAATGTCAATGGCTCTCAAAGTACTCAGTACAGTCCATGAAATGTGAATGAATGAGCTAAAGTCGAACATTTCACGGAGTCATTCGATCGAAGGTCATTAATGTAACATGTCGTCGAAAGCGAGAAACCTGCCATTGAGGCATGCAGATTTCAAGGTACTGACGATTTCTGGATCAACTTCCTAGATAATGTGCTGATGTCGATAGAAAGCGATCTGTCGTAGGCAAGCCCACAACATGAAATCATAGATCAAGTTTTGAAAATATGTTGGCAAGGACTGACTCAGGGATGGTCAATGATGGATGACAGATATTTTGCAGATGAATGGTTTTTTTTGAACTGTTCTCTTGGACACATAACGACACTGCAGATGGCTTGGTGACAATTGACTCAAAGCTAATACCCAGAAACCGGCTGAAAATTTTCAATGTGGTTTGATTAACTGTTAAGCAAAGGATTTCCCAACCCAGGTGAATATAAGTGTCATGTCCAAGAGTGGTCGACTGAGTTTTCGAACAATTTTAAAATACAACAAACATGCTCATTTTTCTCTCTTTTCCCCCACCATTTCTGGCAAGTACCTCTTTATTTTTGACAAGCTTGAGGAGGATAACATTTGCTTGGTTATAAGCTCACCCTTCGGGTGAGTCCAACTTAGTTTAAAAATTGAACCCTAAGAAGGAGTGGTTCGTTCCTGTTGAAAATTAAACAGGTCCTTTACTGTTAAGTTTTAACGAGTCCAGTATAGGAGAAACTCGGTGTTTTTCAGTTTTAGGGAGTCAGAAGAAAAACTTAAGAAAACTCCATGAGTGTTCTTTTTCGTAAATTTAGTCTCTCGAGCCCGAAAAAGGATAAAATCATGCGGGAGAGAACTCTATTGACCGTATTTAGTCAACGTATACCTTTTTCGTAAATAGTCCATTTTAGTCCGTAAAAGGGGTAAACTTATACTGAAGGGACGACTGTTCATTTACTTTAACGAGTTTGAATAGTCAAGTACTCGGCAATCTTTTCATATTTAGAGAGTCTGAAAAGAGCTTAAAGAGGACTCCAAGGTTTCGCTTTTTTGTAAAATTTTTGAAAGAGTCCGAAAAAGTGATAAAAGTATGCTCTTTGTTGAAAAATGATTATTTCACCTGAAAAATCCTGTTTCTGCACAAAAACTCAAAACATTACACATACCTGTTTAAGATAAATAAAAATGCTTTCAAAAAATATCCCTTTTAAAGTGAAAAATAAATAAATTTACAATTCATTCATTCGAAAAAACTTATAAAAAGGACTTTTTCTATTTCATTTTTACCGTTCAGTTGCAGAGTGAAAGTAAAAAGCTTTTGGATAAAAAGTTCCCGTGAAGATTCTGGAAAATTCAACCGTTGGAATCGAAAATCGTCAGCCCCAGGTAATCCACGACCTCCTTATCTTGCTTTTCATCCGTTTAAAATTCGTTTTTAGGCTTTAGTTTGATTTTTAGGGCAAAAATAGGTCAAAAAATGCGCCCGCGGGGTCCGCAGGCGGGACACAGGTTGCCTGCGGACCCCGATTTTTTCTGAACGGGAAAAAATCGGGGGTGCCGCACCCGACACACACCTTTCGTGCGGAGCTACGCTCTGTTTACAAAGGGCGGGTGCGGTACCCGCGCGGTTAAAATTCAAGCATAGTTTTCTCAAATTTCTGCCAAAAGTTTTCAAATGAAATCATGCTAATATGCCTTATTTTGTGTTGCAGGATTAGCAAGATGCTTATTTGGCGAGAAAGGGAACATGAGGATGTGGATGAAGCTGCAATACTCCATTTGCCCACACAAAGGGCATTAAAAGCGTGCTGCTTATACAAATTCTGGGCCATCTCTGGCATGAGGGCACAAGTGGAACTCTTAACATGGTTGGTAGACAGATCGCATGTGGAGGACCAGTGTTTCTTCATTGGTGGCCACCGGCTCGAAATTGAGCTGGAGGATATATACTTTTTGACTGGTTTGTCCAAGAGGGGCGAACATGTATCTTTGTTTGGGACTAGGCCAGGTGGCCGGACTGTCGCTAGTCTTCAACTCGAATTTTGTGATGATCAGGCAGATCCTCGGGACAAACGGATTGACATAAAACATATCATCCGTCCTGAACTGAAAGTTATAGCATTCACTGTTACCAAACTATGTGGGAGTGCCGCGCTTCATGTAGCTACTGGTTCCCAAATGCGCATTGCTGTGGACTGTTTTTGTGGCACCATCTTCAACTGGTGCGAAGCTGTGTTGGCAAATATAAAAGGCCAACTTACCAGAGCAAAAACCGGGAAACTAAAAAACTTTGGATATGGTTCCATTGTCGTTTATTTTGCTTTGGAGAGGGTCCCTCAGTTAGCTCCACAGAGTATTTCAGTTGATGCCGGTCGACTTCGAGAACCAAGAATGGTTCGCTGGTCCGCGCTGATGGCTCGTCATGCTATCGAGGGCACTGAGATTGTACGATTCCCTGCTTCATATTTTCATTGGCTGGATCGCCAAATTTTTACGATAGAGGATTTTCCATATGCAGGGATAGATTTCCGCGGAGATAGAGAGATGTCTCTCCCTGCAGGGGAACAGTGGGACGATTCAGGTAAAACATTTTCAACGTTTGCTAAGTTCTAAAATTTTTAATTTTTTATCGTCTTAGAAAACTAATAACCAAAAGTTTTTTAAATACAGATGTGGGTCCACAACGTCCAGCTCATCTCCAACCTTTCGAGAGGAGGCAACCAGTTGCGCCCGCACCAGCCCCAGTAGGCCAATCAGTAGAAATTTTGACTGATTTGGAACATCATCTAGAGCACTTGACTCTAGACATACCAGAGAGGAGTATAGATGATATTCCCTTCAGGCTTCAAAGATATGTGATTGGAGTCCCAGGACCTTTCAGGAGGTTCCTATGCAGGGTGGCTCGAGCAGTTGTTTCCTATCGAGATCATCATCAGTGATGAGATGATCATGTAGACTCATTTTTGTACTTTTGTGTTACCATTTTGCCGATCATAAGGTGTTTCCAACCTATGATCGAAGACGATGTATATTTTTTGAACACACTCCTATGATATATATCACTATTTTTGACGGCTATCTGCGTACATGAATGAATGTTTTTTGTTTTACTGCTTTTAATTATTGCAAATGTCTATTTATCATACTAGAAGCAATTGAATCTGCGAATGTATTTAAACGTCTTGGAATATGCTGATATTCAATGTAATCAAACTCACGTTCCAAGAGACGAACTCTCAAAAATAACCGTAATAACACCGGATTTCTAATGTTATAAACCCTGTTAAGCTGTAATACAACAAGTTCAGAATCCAACCTTACAATCAAACTCCGAATTCCAAATGATATGGACTCAGATAATAACTCAATCACCGCACTATACTCGGCAATGTTATTTGTTGTTTGACCAAGGCTTACCCCATGCATGGATACTAACTCGTCAGAGGGTGAATAGATAACCCAAGCTGCGGAAGAAATGTTCCGTGTACCACGACAAGCACCATCAGCAAAACCAATGTAGGTTTGAAGAGACGTCGACATCTGCAATATCAAGAGTAAAACTCAGATAAGCAGTCATAGTGAAAAACACACTTCTAAACTAGGCACACTTTTTAATCTAAAACACACCAACAGTAAAGAAATCTAAAACTAACAAAAAAATCTCCACACCTTGTTTAAGCGTAATATCTCTTTAGATAAAGCCCATTTCTGGGTTTATCTAAAGGGACACCATCAAAATCTACTAACTCATAGGCCCCTTTTGCTAACTTTCGTTTCACAATGTAAGGACCATGCCACATAGGTACGAATTTTCCAGCTCCTAGCTTGTCGTTAGCTTGATCATAAAGTAAAACTAGGTCTCCTTCTGAAAAATTTCGAGGGGTCACATTTCTATCATACTGAGCTTTTATCCTTTTAACATGAGCCTCGTTTGCTATTGCAGCACTTCGCCGATTCTCATCTAATTGGGCCAAGTACAATAAACATTTTTCCTCTTCAGACGTAGCTGGAAGTAATTCTATGGCTAATTTTAATGACGGTATTTCGCATTCAATTGGTAGCACAGCTTCTAAACCGTAAACTAGTTGAAAAGGAGTGAAACCGGTTGATGTTTTGACTGAGGTTCGATATGCCCAAAGCGCTGAAAATAACATGGAATGCCAATTCGTCTTGTGAATACCAATGATTCGTTTAATCATGGTAACTAAAACTTTATTAATAGCTTCAACCAGGCCATTTGCTTGTGGATAGTACGGAGTGGAATTATCGTGGCGTAGGCCAAGTTGTTCTGTTAATTCAGTCATCATGATGTTCCGAAAATGACTTCCATGATCTGTAATAATAGCTTGAGGAACACCAAACCTAGCAATTATGTGATTGAACACGAATGTTGCAGCAGTCTTGCCGTCAGCTGAATATGTAGGCATCGCCTCGGCCCATTTCGTAAAATAATCTACAGCGAGAATAATATAGGCATGCCCCCCGGCCGAGTGAGGGTTACATGTGATAAAATCGATACCCCATTTTGCAAATGGACCAACATCAATTATAGGGTGAAGAGGAGCGGGTGGCGCGCGCATTTTTCTATCAAAAATTTGACAGTTGTGGCATTTCCGAACCGCATAAATGCAATCTTTAAATAATGTTGGCCAGAAATAACCTGCACGTAATATCTTTTGGGCAGTGGCATACCCAGACATATGACCGCCACATGCTCCAGAATGACAGTCATTGAGTACCTTCTCAGCTTCTTCATGAGTTAAACAACGTCGGAAAACAGAATCCGCTCCTCGTCGATAAAGAGTATCACCAATGATGTTATATTGTTGGGATTGGAAGCGTATTTTCCGTCGTTGAGTTCGTGAAATTTCAGGCCGAAAAGATTGGGTTTGGAGATATACAATAATATCCCCATACCATGGATCAAGCATATTGATAAGAAACAAAGATTCGTCCACAATGGACTCTTCTGCCACTGTTTCAATATCAGTAGAGGGAAAATCACACATTAGTTCCGCAAAAACCAAAGATTTCTTTGCCTTGGATTTTTCAAATTCCAAGTCAAATTCTTGTAGGATAACTATCCATTTAGAATATTTGCCCCCTAGCAATTGTCTGGTCAAAATATACATCATAGGGTTGCAATCAAAAATTACTGTGGTTTTACGTAACAATATGTAATGTCGAAAACGTTGGACAGCTTGAACAGCTGCCAAGGCCAATTTCTCCACATGTGTATATTTGATTTTAGTCGGATTCAAATTTCGACTAAGATAATAAATCACATGTTCGTTGTGAGATTCATCCTCCTGAACTAGCACCATCCCAATAGTGGAATGAGAAGCAGCGAGATATAGAAAGTAATCCTGGTTGTAGTTGGGAGGATGCAATAACGGTGCATGGGTCAACGCGTGTTTAAGTGCATCAAAAGATCGATCAGCGACCTCGTCCCAAAAGAACGGAATATCTTGTTTCAACAACTGGGTAAAACCCTTTGCAAGCTCGGCATAGTTCTGAATAAATCTACGTAAAAAGTTTGCTTTCCCCTGCAAACTCTGGAGTTGGCGCAATGTCGAAGGAGGAGGCAACTTAACAATAGCTTCGACCTTCGAAGGATCAACACGAATGCCTGATTTTGAGACAACAAATCCCAGAAAACGACCCGATTCTACGCAGAAAACACATTTATGCGGATTCAACCTTATCCGATAATGCCGACATCTCATAAAAATTGCTCTTAAATGAGTGGGATGATCGGCCCTACGTGATGAATGAGCAGGTAAATCATCAAGATATGGTTGAACAATGTGCTTAATGTCATGAAACGCATAAGACATGGCCCGTTGAAAAGTTGCTCCAGCGTTCTTAAGTCCAAAAGGTAGTTTACAATAGGCAAATGTTCCCCATGGACAAATGAAAGTTGTTTTAGGTTGATCTGCAGGGAGTATGTTTAATTGATTGTAGCCGGAAAAACCATCCATAAAGGAGAATAGTTCACTTCCAGCACAATCGTCGATTATCTGATCGATATAGGGAGTTGGATAATTGTCCTTTGGACACGCTCGATTAATACCCCTATAATCGATACATACTCTTATTGTTCCTTGTTTTTTAGTCACAGGAACAATATTCGATACCCAATCCGTTAAAGGAATTGGATAAATGAATCCTGCTCGAAGTAATTTTTCAACTTCAGATTTTATAGCAGCAGCTTTTCTAGGATGTATTTGACGTAATCGTTGACGAACAGTTTTAGCATCCGGGTAAGTCTTAATTTCATGTACTACGATCGATGGATCAATTCCTGGCATTTCTTCGTAAGACCAGGCAAACACGTCACGGAATTCTTGAAATAGGGCTTTATAAGTCTGAATTTCTTCGTCTGAACAACAAGCACCTATACGAATGTTTTCAATTATTCCAGGTTTTACTGAAATGTCAATTGGAACCGTTCTAGATATATTTTCTAAATTTAACTCAGAATCAGGATTTTTCAATGGATTCTGAGGTTCCTTGGCATATTCAGCAGTAAAGATTGAAGCGAAATCATTTTCAAAATGATCTAATTCAGGTAAGAATGAAGACCTATGATGGAGATCTTCCCATGGTAAATCATCAATAGACAAAAACTCACGAATTTGCTCATCTGTATGAACAATTTCAGGAAATGTCGTTGCGTCTGAACTAGAAATAGAAAGTGATTCCTCTTGGATCCCATTCATTGGATCAATTTTGGTTGAAATGGTGTTGGAAAAAGACTGTACAGTCTGGTACGCAATTTCAAATGGACTCAAAGGCATCACGCCATCAAATGAGTCAATCTCGGATTCCGAAGGTAGTATCCAAGGGTCATCAGTCAAAAGTGTGTCTGACGAAATCATATGAATAGTTGCCGTAGAAGACGATACGTTAGGAGGAGGAAAGGAAAAAGTTCCTAGTAAACCAGAATCTTTAATCAAACCTACTCCAACATCCTTATAAGAGATAGTCGTTTTACCAACATGCTGGATTGTTTCTGTAGAGGCTAGGTCTGACGAAAAATAAGTTAACTGATCTATTGTTACGATCCTTCCTTGATATGGAAATTTTATAAGTCGAAAGACCGAAGAGACAACAGCAGTCATAGCATAAGACCAACTACGACCCAGTAGAAGGTTGTAATCTAGAGGGGCATCAACCACCTCCACATCTAGATTAACAATTTTCCCTTCAACCCCTATGGGTAAATCCTGCAAAATACCAAAAGGTTGAAAACCTCGACCATCAAAAGCTTTTAGAATCGTCGGAGATTGGTTAAGTGTAGGAGAACCAAGAGATTTCCAACACTGAAGCGACATAATACACGTTGAAGCTCCCTCATCAATCACAGTCCGAAAAAAAGGTCTGTTTTTGACTAACACTGGAATCTGGAAAGCCATTTGATGAGGAAGACGTGGTGTACTAGTTTCTAAATCGAAGATTATAAGGTTAGAATCATTAACATCAACAGCTCCTATGGCAGACAATAACAATTTACGCTATGCTGGACACGACTGCAGCACTTCCAAAGCCGACATTGCTGAAGGAGAAATAGCTAAATCTTCAACAATGTTGTAATTCTGAGCAGCTCTCGCATGTGGATTGAAAGCTGATTTACGAAGAACACCTTTAGCAGGCGGCTTGATTATCAAGTCCGGATTTTGTTTCTCGATCTGTAGCGGACCGGAAACAGGAGGAGTTGTATTTGATGCGTTGGCATTGGAAGACTCTCCTTCTTTGCCATCAACGGGATTCTTAGAACCGTAATCTTGCGATCGCGTCGCGACCCTTATATGAGACATCATCATAATAGGCTCTTCTAAAGTGGTCGAGGAAGAACCAATCATCTTACTATCTTGAACCGGAAAAGGATCCTTCAAGACAGCAGGTTGTTGCGATCCTTTAATGAGTTTCGTAACCTCTTCTCGATATGGGCATTCTTTCGTGAAGTGATCTTGTTCACAAATGAAGCAAGGATAACGAGGTTTATGTTTCTCATCATTGGATTCTTCTCTATCTGTTTTCTCTTTCGAATTTTTCTTGTTTTTATTCCTCCCTTTCTTTTTACCACCGGTTTTTGATTTTGCCGTAGATGTTTCAACGACATGAATATCGGCAGAAAATTCTTGAGAGGATTCTCCCTTCGGGGAATCAGGTAAAGTTATGATTGGAGAAGAATTCTTTGAAGATTTCTTCTTACTTTTTGAACTAACCGTACCAATCATACCGTCAGCGGCATGAGACCCGGAAGGAGGAGCAGCAATTTGACCTTGTTTGGGTAAATCTGGAATTTTTTCATGTAAAGTACCTGACTGCGTATAAACGAGGTCTAGGTACTGAGCCTAAGCAATTACTTGCTCTTCAGTAACAACACCAGCCTTAGCTACATCTTCAGTGATCTTAGGCAGTAATGATTTTACAAACCACTCTGCCAAAATTTGATCCGGAATATAAACCTTCACCAATCGTCGTCTACGTCGCCACTCATGAATATGATCAGAAATATACGTGGACGTAGATTGTTTTAGTGAGGTTAATAATTCTGTGCCATTGTCGTATCTGACAGGCAACTGGAAATGAGTTAAGAAAGACGTTGCTAACTGACTGAAATTATGAAACGAGCCTCGTGGCAACTCAATGTACCATTTGGCTGCTAGACCTATGAGTGTCCTCTGGAAAAGACGTAAGCGAATCGAATCATCAATAATCGAATTAGATGCACACCAAAGGTGATAAGTCATCACATGATTTGATGGATCCTCTCCCGACTTACCTTCAAATTTCGGTATGTCACTGGGCAACTTATGAGGCATTGACGGCCAGTTCTGATAATAGAAAATAGGATCATTAGTAAGGCGCGTCAAATCTGGTAAGTCCAAAGTTGCGATGAACGGTAACTGACGGTTAGGGTCACGAAAACCTTGAGAAGCCAAAGCAGATCTAGGAGGCGGATACCCAGGATAACTAGGAATCGGATTAGCATTGGGTATTGTATAACCTCCCGGATAACCAGGATGAATCGGACCATACTGAGGTTGTTGATAAGTATAACCAGGGTATGGCTGATAGCTCGGATTCTGAACATAGGGACCGTATTGCGGCTGTCCTTTGTATGGTTGATAAGTAAACTGAGGTTGACTCGTAACAACCGTACTTGTACCGGATTGTCCTGCAGGCATCTGAACTGTAGTCTGAGTTGTAGGCCCTGACTGAGGTACAGAGACTTGAGGGATTTGCCCGGATACAGGGATAGCCGAACTCGGGGCTACATACACTCCAGAAATAGGTGTAACAGGTTGAACAGACGTTGCAGCAGTTGCAGCAGTTTGGGGCGGAGTCTGAGGTGTACTAGGCCCAGCCTGCTGAACTGAACTAGGTGCAGGAGTTTGAATAGTTGGCTGACCAGGTTGCTGAGTTGAACCAGAAACCAATGGCTGACCAGGTTGATAAGGTAACTGCACATTAGGCTGCAAAGGCTGTTGATATTGGGACGGATCCCACACCATCATTCCGGGGTATTGTCCCGTAGAAGGTTGAACGTAAGGACCAAAACCTGGTTGAACGTAGGGTTGATAATAAGGTAAAGTTCCGGTTCCTTGAATAGATGGTTGACCAGAAGGCTGCTCGTATCCTTGTATTGGGTACTGCCCTTGAGGTTGATAACCTTGAGGCACGTACTGAAGCTGGGGTTGTTGAGGACCCTGAGGAGCATATTGAGTTTGGGGTTGACCTTGAGGAATGTACTGTCCTTGGGGTTGGTAACCTTGAGGTATGTACTGTCCTTGGGGTTGCCCCCCAAAATAATATTGATCCACAGTTTGTCCTGGGAAAAAGTTACCTTGAGGTTGAGCCCCGGGTGGTAACTGACTACCTTGGGGTTGCCCCCCAGGCGGTAATTGCCCACCCTGAGGTTGCCCCCCAAGTGGTAACTGAATTCCCTGAGGTTGACCCCCAGAAGGAAACTGACTGCCTTGAGCTTGAGGATTAGGAATATTACCAGACATCATGAAAACTTGCTCTGCGTTCGACGTTTCAATTTTAAGTCCACTAAGACCAGATGATAACACATTTTCGATAGGTTGAGGAGTTGCTCCTGAGAAAGTACCAGACAAAGACTGATATCCCGCAGGAACAGAAGGACCACCATGTAAAAAAGATTCAGGCGTTTGTGAAAACATGGACGACTCTCCAGCCATAATAGATGACGGATAGTAACCTCTGGGTGTAGGATGAAATGGAGCTCGAGGTGGATAAAAAGTAAGACCCGGATTCTCTAAAAAATCAGTTAAAGAAAGATACCAGGGATTAGTTCGAATAGGGCTGTAGAAAATGGATTCACGCTCCCTAAGATTCAACGATTGAGGGGAGTTGGGAAGAGATATGTCTTCGTCTGGATTAGTAAGTTCTTCTATAGAAATTAGTCCAGAAGGAAGATTTTCAGTAATGATATTTCTAACCCTTGGTGAACCTAGATCGCTAGAAGTTGGTGAGATAAATCCTGAAGATGTTTCTAACACAGAAGATTCAGTTTCAGGCTCAGAGATTTCAGGTTCGTCAGATAATTCTCCTGTAGGAGAAATATTTTCAGTGACTTCAAAAACTGAAATCGGTTCTTGAATATATTCTGTTGTGGGAATTTGATGATCAGGATGTATCACAATAGCAGAGCTTTCAGCTTCTGTTGATCTAATTCTACGGCTACTGTGTGGTACCAGAGCCCGAAGCCCTTCTAAATGACCTGGTGTAAATTCAGGGGGTTTCCCTTTTATTCTCCGGGATTGTCTCGGCAATTCCGCCACGATGAAAAATTATCTAATCACACGCAAACAAAGAAAATTTTCAATGAAAACACCTAAAGTCTCTAAGAAACAAACAATTGAATCATACGCTTAAAAATCTAAGAGTTCAAACCACACACAAACAAGTAACTTTCCGTACTAAAATCACTAGTTGGTGATGAAATCCAACTTAGTAGAGTTTTAACACAAAAAGGGCGGTTGGAACAGTTACCCCGACAACCTGCTTAATGAAACAGACTGGCACAAGTTTCTTCACATTACCATATCGAGTGAAGAGAACCCCCCAGAGAGTCCAAGTGAGTCTAGTCGACGTCTGTTCCAGGTACAGTGGGATCTTCCCTCCACCGTCACCTTAGGAAAGAATCCTAAAGATTATGGCCTCTAAGGTTACCAATTGAAACAAATATACCTGGGGGAACAGTCTACGATCCGACACACACGCAAGGGCAGAGTAACAAAGCTCAATCCCCTTGAAGGCTCCTTGAACAGAATCCAAGGTTTACCGACAAGTGACCCCCGGCTCCTCGACAATGGTCTATCCGAGGTTTACCGTTTTTAATACGTGTATATCTTCTATCGTTCCCAATGAGGAAGGATTGATTACCCCACTGGTTCAGATATGATCTCGTGCTTAACTCCTTTAAGAGGAGATTCCCAGAGCATACATGCAACAACTGGAATTCTTCCTACCGCAAGATATATCTACTTGTTTGTTTTATCTACCTTGGAGAGTTAATTACTCCCTACTCCAAGATACTCGCCTAAGCTATGTTGGTGATGAGAGCCCTAAAAATAAAAAGATTACTAGATGAATTTTATTTAAGCGTTACTTTTAAGAGCTGTTTCTTAAGTCAAATGGGCGCGGAAATGAAACTTTGTATGATGTGAAGACTCGACCTCCAAAAAACACTAAAATGCACCTATGATGATATTCAATTCTTTTTTCTTTCAATGAATTTTCTATCTAAAGAAGAGTTAGAGAATGCAACTTTCAAATTTCTTCTTCAAACATGAAAACTAAGTGAAAGAAACTATTTTGTCTTTCGTTAAACTATCAAAGCTCACAAGAAAAACTATTTTCTTTTCCAAACAAGAAGCTACAAAACAATTCTCTTTCGAAAGAAATCTACAAAAATTAAAACTATTCAAAACTATGAAGACTAATCTTAAAAAACTAATCTAAATTGAGTAAAAGCTTTTTAGAGTTTTTTTTTTATGAATGTTTCTCTTAGTTATTCAGCAAACTAAGAATCTATCAAACAGATCAAAAACACTCAAAATATGTTTTCCAAAACACTCAAAGAATAAATGAAATTCAAAACTTTTCAAACAAGTTCTTTTCGAAGATTTTGCAAAGAAATCAAAAAGGCTTAATTTCTCAAACTAGGATGTTTTCACAATGAGGTCGGATTCAATAGACAAAAAGAGATCTTATGTGATCTGAGATACTACAGATTGTCAAAAATTTGAATCACTACAAAGACCAAACGGGAAAAATAATCCAATCGGCAAAAACTTCTAGAAAATCATTCAAAACACTAACACTGTTGGAGTTCATAAACAATGAATTCTTGATAGACACAATAACCAGTCTGGGCAGAAACCAAAGATCTAAACATTAACCAGAAAAAGAAACCTAGAAATTTTTCAAAATTTTTACAGGTTCCGCATGTAAGCAGTGTTTACAGGTGCGGTCCCGCACTGTATTCTATAAAGAACGTGCGAAACTGCCCGCACTGTAACAGTTATGCAGAGTGCGGTCCTAGCAAAAATGATAGAAAAATCCAAAATACTTCTAAATTTTCAAAAAAAGAAAAAATTTAAAGCACCCAGACAGATGTGAATCAATCAAAAACCAGAAAAAGAAACCTTTTCTCAAGTCAAAAATCAAAGAGAACCAAGAACAAACAAAAGTTCTTCCCCAGTGGAGTCGCCATTTTGTTGTGTAGATTAATCCGTCTTGCGGACAAGACCGATCTCTCTAGTACAAAAGGTAACTAGCAACAAACAGCCAATTATACTAATCTCTCTCTAAGCATATGCAATTTATAAAAACACTTTACGGGTGCAAGGCCTACCTTATATCCAACGCTTTGCTTGCTTACTTGATTTTGCTGAAGTCCTTCCCGTGCACTGAAAGAACGTCCTTCGTATATCTGCAATC
This sequence comes from Pinus albicaulis, assembly GCA_034641835.2. NCBI lineage: Eukaryota > Viridiplantae > Streptophyta > Pinopsida > Pinales > Pinaceae > Pinus > Pinus albicaulis. The sequence goes on from CM076580.1 coordinate 1,470,035,249, forward strand.
ACAAACAAAGAAAAAGATTAAGCAGCACCTGTATAGACATTATCATAAATCATACTTATCATAATGATCAAGGAATTTATGAAATAAACCACAAATTGACAGTTTAATGAGAGAAATGAGTATATTTTTATTAACTTTAAAGATAGAAAACCTTTACAACCTGTGCCTTGATGTTGTGCAGGTCCTCCCGGGGTCCGAAGCAGGAATATCCTTTACTCTGACAAGCATTGCACTCTTGGACTAAGACAAATGGAGATAAGTGATTTAACCTCACAGAAGGTCTTAATCAACTAAGTCTGAATTTCAACAGCATTTAACTTCTAATCTCATAAGCTTGAACTCCCTTTGAGGCTACCCAAGGCCTCTTTTTATAGTGGAAAAGAGGAGGTTTCTAGTTCCAAATATGAAGGGATAGAATCCTCCTTCAAAGGGATAAGCTCCTTACATCAAGGGGTTAGATCCATCAAGTGAGGGATGCATGAACCCGCTTCAAAGCGTATCCATTCCCGAAAATTCCCGTCTAGAATCTTCTAGAATTCACCTGGAATTCACTTTTTATCTTCATTTTCTCGCCTTTTTATGTTTTACAGAGGTCCGCACCCATTACACAAAGAACGTGCGGTATGGTTCCGCATGCAAGCTGAGATTTAGGTGCGGGACCGCAGGGAATGCATAGAGAAAGTGCGATACCAATTCTTAGGGGATTTTAAGGATTTTCTTCTGATTTTGAAGCTTGATATGAGGAGCTGGTATATTAGACTTGCAAAAGGAGGAGGTATGAGTAATAATGAGCTCATACGGTCAGCAGAATGTCAAGGTGACAGTTTTCAGTGTAACAAGAGGCCATCTTTTCAATGCTTCTGTAGAGGAAGAAAGGTAGGTTCAGCAACTGAGTTCTTGTGAAATGCATAAGAAGCCTGATGTGATAGGCATAAATCTAGGAAAACCTCCCTTCACATGTGAAATACTTCATGATGACTTTCATGAGGGGGGCATATCTGCTTAATAAGTGAGATAAAGGGAAAATAGCTTGGCAAGCATCCTGATGGTCTGGTTTTAGAAAGGTTTTATAGTGATTCAGATCTAGGTATGTTTGTTTGAACCACTTTTCTCCTATATATGGGATCTTAGTAGCTTTGGAGATAGCCCTAGGAGAGAGTTTGAAATCCAAATTTTCTAGATGGACATGCTTTCCTTGCAGCCTCAAAGAAAACAAATGTGTCAAAGGAGGGTGATTTTTTTACTTCTTGGATTTTTTGGCAAAAATCCAAGCAACGTACTTCATGAAAATTGAAGAGTATTGAAGGAGATTCATTCACCTCTTGAGTTGTAATAGGTTCATACCTATTGTGATACCCACTTCTTTTGTCCTTCTTTGGAGGCATTTTTTCTTTTGATACCCTTCACTGACTTACCAAACAAGACCTTGAAATGTACTGAAAAATAGACTACTGATTTTCTCTTTAGTTTCCAAACAAGTATTTGTTAAATGAAAACAAATTAACTTCTCCAACACTGTGTTTTGAGCAAAGAGGCCTTTAGTAAGATATATTTGTGGCTTTTGAATACAAGTCCCCTTTTTTTTTTGACACAAAAACTCTTTCCCTCAATCACTGATTTTTTGAAAACACTCTTTAAGAGGTGAGCAAACCCTTTATAAACTGATCAAAATTGTTTCACCCAATCACTATCTTCACTTCTCTCTAAGCAAAGAATACACTCTTGAAAAACACTATGCTTTCCCTTTGAACAAACTGTCCCTCTTTAATGATCATTGTTTCTCTAAAAAAAGTAGTCTCCCTGTCACTTAGTAAGTAGTTTTCAAAACAAACTCTGTATGATCTTTTATGTACTTGAAAAACCAAATTTAAACTTTCTCAAGGCACTAGTCTTTCAAACAGTGATTCTTTTTTTTATGTAGTACAAGCTATTGACCTGAAATGATGAGTCTCTCTGTTAAAACTACACTCTATTCCTTATTCAACATAAAAGCCCCTTTGACACTGATTTAGGTCTCATTTTCTAATCATTGTTGTTCTGTGATGATTTTAACAAGCAAGTTCCTTTTGGATGAGAGTTATTTTGTTTTTCTAAAGTAGCATCTCCTCTTGTTACTGAGCAAAGGTCTTCAAAACAATCCTAGCTTTCTCTCTATAAGACTGTGTTTATCTTTAATTACTCACAGCAAGAAAATTCTTTAAAACTGACAACAAATATTTCCTCCTTTATCACTGCTTCTTTGACACTGTCAATGGGACTCCTTTAAACTGATAATAAGCAGACCTTTCTCCCTTAATTACTGTTTCTCTGTGATCTACAAAATATGACAAGTTGTAAGAGTAAACTTTGTTCTTTTCAAACCTCTTTAAACTGTCAATGGGCCCTTTCCACTTATCACTATTTTCCTTTAAACCCTGATATCAAACCTTCTCTTAAATCAAACAAAAAATGTACTTAGAGACATAAATACCTTTCAAACATGTCTTTTGTTGTATTTTGAGATGAGTTTGTTGTTCTAAATTTGATCTTTGACACCTTGAGGGCTTCTTGTAGTATTGGCCCGGGCTGGTAGAGAACACGTTCAGAGATGGTTGATGGGCACCGGGCAAGCCTGAACAGGGAACACGTTCAGAGATGGTTGATGGGTGCCAGGCAAGCCTAAATGGGGAACACGTTCATATATGGTTGATGGGTGCTGGGCAAGCCTGAACGGAGAACACATTCAGAAATGGTTGATGGGCGTCGGGTAAGCCTGAACGGGGAACGCGCCGCGTTAAAAAATGGTTGTTGTTGGCCCTGGGCGCCCGTTGAATGCCAAGCACAGGCGTGCCATGCAACCGTACAGGCGCGCCGCACCCTTAACAAGTTTCTTCAATGAGCGCCTACAGGTGTGTCACACAAATGTACAGGCGTGCCGCGCATTCAAACCTGTTGAAAATGACTTAAAAAATGCCTAAAACTGTTTCTCTTGGCCACGAGGTTTGAAAAACAATAGTATGAAGAAACGTTTAGTCGTGCCTTTTATAATTTTAAAACAAAGTTTCCCTCATTTCAATTTAAAAAAAAAACTTCTCCTTTTTAATTTGAAATAAAATTTTTGAAAAGTAGCTTTGTGCACAATGGTGAGGGGTTGCCTCTTTCAACAAACTGACTTATCCTTTGTAAATGCCTTGCCCCCTTTAAACAACCTTTCTTTAACTCCGCCATATTCAATGAAATGTTTCTTAACAACCATATCATACCTTGATGATTTTATAACCCCTTGTTTATGATGTGAAGGAGCTATAAAAACTGTGTTTTTTCCTCCGCTTGTTTACCATGGAGATTTATCAAAAAAACACTATTTCAGCCATCTTGACACCATAATGTCAATTCGTTGTTTTATGAAGTCATGGGGGTCTTCTCATATGCATATCTTCTATCCCTCTGAATAGATATTTTAGGGGTAAGCTGTGTTTTTTTTGCCACTTGTCATTCTTGAATTATCTCCTTACAAACAGTCTCTTTGTTCTTCATTGAAAATTTACCTGTGATACATGCCTTCCTCAGTATTATGTCACTTTGCAAACCCAAACAAGAAACCTATAATTTGATTATGAAAAGTGTTCTCTGTTTTATCCATTGGAAAAGGTATTTGGATGGATTGCAATGGTCTTCTCTATGATTGTGACTGAGTATGTCATTTGAAAAAAGCTCATAAAAACACTACTATAGCCTCTCGATCACCAAAATGAAACTTAATTGTTTTATGAGATGAAAAGGGTCCTTAAACCATGACTTGGTCTTCTACTAGTATGATGAAGGTGGCCTACCAACCATGATTTTATCCTCTGATTTTTACCAAGGAGATTATCCCTTTAAAACCACTAATGCAGCCTCTGTTTTAGAATATCTTAAAAAGAAAATTCTTTGCATTGACCAAGACTTGGTTTCCTATATGTCTGCTTTACCCTTTGAATAAGATGAACCATATTGTAAATCCTTTAGAGAGCTGATCCTTTGCTTTTGTGAAGGAGGCCTTCAAACAGTGAAAGTTTCACCTATCTCAACAATATGTCGTCTGCCCTTTGAATGATCTGAAAAAGTAACCTTTGGCGCTTGCCCTTCATTCATCATTTGGAGTGGTTAGTTATGATAAACCATAATGGATCTGTAAAATAAAAATTCCCTTTTCACATACACCTTCTATGTGAATGCTTCTCTATACCAATATGCAGAAATGACTAGAAACAGAGCTTGGTCTATCAATTTCACCATTCAGAATAGGTTGTTTTAATCAAAATTATAACCTCTGATTTATCCTTCGAAGGAGGTTTTCATAAACACAAGATCAGAGGCCCTTAACACCAGCATGTCAACCCTTTTCTTGTGATATGAAAAAGGCCTTTTAACTTATCATATTTCATTTGTGTCACCACTATTCCTCAACTTGTCTTTCCAAAAGAAAACTTTCTTAAACATAATTTTAATCCTGCTATGATCCTCTTTTCATCTTTGGAGGAGGTGGTGCACAACAACTTCTGAAGTCACTTAAGAACATTTTGGCCCTCTCCTTGTTTGTGAAGGAGGCCACAGCAATGTCTTCCTAACCCTCTGCTTTTTGAAGGAGGTTCTGTCATTGTGCTTCTAACCATCTGCTTTTCATGAAGGAGGTTATCATCATACACATGAAATTTCATTTATTTCAACACTGTGTCATTGCTCTGCAATATATGTCTTTGCTTGGTATCATATCACTGTGAAGTTTTTAGGGAGTGAATAAAGTGGTTCGTGTAAGGATAATGCTCACTATTACACACCTTTGAACTAACTTTCCCTTGAATGTGTTTTTAGGGTACCTTGAAATTTTCCTTTGACTAATGTCCACATCCCAGGTTCAAGGTAGCATAAGAAGTAGTTGTCTTCTTATGCCCTACATGATGATGCCCTTTGGAAAGATTGGGCAGCAACATTTTGGAGGAGATTATGGAGCACTGTTGATCAGCATCACTCAGTCTTTTGTGTTCATTTGACATTAGGAATGATCTCTGCTCTTCAAGCAGCATTTGGATTTATAACATATACACTTGCTGCTCTTACTTACTGTACTTTACTTGCCTTGATGGAAAACTAAGTCAACATGAAGGACCTATTGAAATTTTCCCTTTTTTCCCTCCTTTGTATATTGATCATCATTAAATTACACCCATCCAGAGATGTAAAAACAGATGCTTTGGAACCTTGCAGAGCTCTTTTGGTGTTTCATGGAGATTATACCTGATATAAGCATATTTCTTCAAACAGTGACAAACCTTCTCTTTTCCTGATTTGGATCTTTGTTGAACTTCTTCTGAAATGAGACAAAGTGACCTCTTAGTGGTGTGCAACCTATGGATAGAACAATGCTTGTTTTGCAGAATAGGAACTAATTCATGGTTGACTGGTACTAGACAAAGGCTTTTTGGCCTAGGATATCTTAGCCAAGGAAAACTCTCTAAACACCACTATCTAACTTAGGGACAACTTTCACATACTATGAGTGTTTTCTTAGGCATGATTAGATTTTCAAATGACAAGATGATCAGGGATAGAGTAGCAAACACTTTTTCAACCTTTGGATAGTGAATGGCATGAGAAACAAGGGTAAATGAAAGCAGATAATCACAGCTGTGACAGCTATAGAAAAAGAGACTTTGCTGAAGCGGGATAGGTTTTGAAAACTAGAGATTGTTCTCATCATAGATTGACAGGATGGGGTAGGAGGACAAAAAATTGTTTTGGGGTGTTTTCTAGATGAAAAATTGACAGTTTGAGATTAGCTTCTAGAAAACTCAGCTAAGGAAACTAGTCATCAACAACAGGTAAAAAATATTGATGACTAAGAGTGGCTCCATTTGGGGAGGGCAGCTCCTTTTCAGGAGGTGTCCAGAATTGCAGATCTTTGGCTTGTGAAGACCAGTGCCTTATCCATTGGCGCAAATTCCTTTCTTTCTTGATGTTATTTCTTAAAATTTACAGCATGACTAGCATCAAATTCATCTCTACCTAAGCAAGATCGACTATCAAGATTAAGCTGTTTGACAGGATTTCATTCACTAAAATAAAACATGAAATTGAAAAATGACCAAATCAGAATTAGACAGTCTGATTTGTCATGTGTTTGTGGCATAAAAGACAAGCTGCATACAAATATTACTTTTCATGAAATGAGATTTAGAAAAATCAGGGCTAGGATACATAGTTTTCTTTTCATCCGTGTTTTCTTCTTTGGTTCTGTTTTGAGCGTGTGGAACCAGTATCTTTTCCTAATCTACTTTCTTTGACAAGTCAGGCTTACATCATTTGACTATCACTTCTTTCACTAACTTATCAGCAATAAATTTAAAACATGTCCAGTTATGATTAGGCTAGATAACTGAACAAGATATCTTTTGAGCACTAGTAGTGGCATTTAGACTTGCACACTTTCAGCATGACTATTTTTTGAACATGGGGCTTTTCTGCTATTTTCTAAACTACCCTCTTTTCAACTTTTCTATTGTTTTTGTATTTTATGTTTTTGATTTATTTCTTCAAATAGTGATATGCACAATGAGTGAAAATGTTTAAAACTGGAGCTCTTGACAAAAGTAATGTTTTAGTGTCCTACCATTCACATGACCTCCAAAAGTTTCAGTCCCATTAGGTTCTTATAGGAAAAAACCATTGTTTTCGCTAACTGAACTGATAATGAAAGGCCCTTTCCATAAGTTTTCAAACTTACCATGCTTTCCTTTATCTTCTCTTCTGGAATCCCATTTTAACACTTTATCCCCAATCTAAAAATCATTTTCCTTGTTCCTTCTGTAAAAAATCCGTTTCATCTTATCTTGCGCTAACTGAATCCTTTGGTAAACTTCTTCTCTTGTTTGTTGTAAATGGATAGTCTGATTTATCCTCCTTTGCATGTCATTTTCTTCTATTTGAATTTCTTGCAATAGTTTCATTACTGGAACCCCTAAAGATGTTGGGAAAATGGCATCCATGCCATACACTAGTTGGTAGGGAGACATATCGATTGATTTTTTGGTGGTTAGTCTATCAGTCCATAGTGCATGCACTAGTTTTCCATGCCATGCCTTTTCATTTTGTTCAAGAAGCTTCTTAATGATGTGGACTAGGCTTTTGTTAGAAGACTCTACTAAACCATTACCTTGAGGGTAATAAGTTGTGGAATGTCCTAATGAAATATGACATTTGTAACAGAATTCAACCATTCTTTTGGAGGAAAAGGCAGCAGCGTTATCAGTGATAATTTTCCTAGGACAGTCGAATCTAGATAAAATGTTGGTTTCTAGGAAATTAATGATGGTTGAATCGGTAGCATTCCTGGAGGGTATGGCTTTTATTCATTTGGTAAAGTAATCAGTGGCTGTAAGGATCCATTTGTGTTGAGAAGATGAAGAAGGGTGAATCTCCCCAATAAAATCTAAACCCCATTGCTGGAAAGGTCCTTCAACTATGATGGGATGTAAGGGAAAAGGTAAAAAAAAAATCTTGCCATAAAAAATTTGGCACTTATGGCATGTCATAACCAGTTTGTGAGTGTCAGGAAACAAGGTAGGCCAATAATAACCGGCTCTAAGGATTTTGTTGGCTATGGTTTTCCAGTAGATATGACCTCTGCATTCTCCTTCGTGCATTTCGTGCATAATTTTTTCTACATCATCCTCAAGCAAACATTTAAGCAGCACACCAGTGGGATTTTTCCAATACATAATTCCATCTAAAATACAAAACTTTAAAGATTTTTGTTTGAGGAATCTTTCTTTTGTCTTAGATAAGGTTGGAGGAGCAGTAAGATAAAATAACACATAAATAATATTAGCATACCAAGGTGAATTTATAAACACTTCTTCAACATGAGGGGTTGCGCATTCTTCCTGTTCTTCTAAGGTGTCAACAAAATTTATATCTAATTCTTGAAGGTTGGTTTCAGCCATTAGTCTTGCGAGTCCTTGTCCCTTAACAAGTTTGGTGGGTCGTATTTCTAAGTCATATTATAAGATGACAGCAATCCATTTTCCCCTTTTACCATCGGGATTTTGATTTAATATATCTTTGACAATAGTATGAGGAACGAAAGCAATGATATGAGAATGCAAGATATAAACACGGAAATATTTCAGTGCTTTTACCAATGCGAATGCCTTTTTTTTCCATGATATTATATTTTAAGGGAGCATCTCTAAGGGATTTTCTAAAAAAGGCTATGGGTTGTTCTTGCCCTGCTGTGTTCTTTTGTAATAATATTGTAGCTATCATGTGTTCATATGCAAATGAGAAAATGTAAAAATCTTTGGTGAAATCAGGACTTATCAGTACTGACATTAGGGGAATTTTGAGGTCTAAAATGGGCTTCCTAAGGAAATTATAAAATAATAGTGGAAATAATAAAATAAGATTTGATGACATCATCAAATTTTAGAGGGAAAAATAAAAAAACTGCTTTTTCAACTCATATTTTCAACTTATCTCTGAAAGTGTTTACTCAAATTTCGAGTAGGAGTACTCATTGGATGCAAAATTTAATTCGTCATCCAAGGAGTACCCATGTTGCATACTTTCGATGGGTCCTGCTACACGAAAAATGAGAAATACATGAAAAACGTGATTGTAATCATGTTTTTTTTTTATGTATTTCCCATTTTTCATGTAGCAGGGTCCATCAAAAGTATGCAATATGGGTACTCCTTGGATGAGGAATTAAATTTTGCATCCAACGAGTACTCCCACTCGAAATTTGAGTAAAAACTTTGGGAGATAAGTTGAAAATACGAGTTGAAAAAGTAGTTTTATTATTTTATTATTTTTTAATATTTTTACCCTTTAACTTAAAAAATGGTGAATCATCCCCCATGGTTGACATCATCAACTTGAATCCTATTGGTTCTTATAAAGCTTATTTAGTTGTACATTTTTCTTAGGAGGCCCATTTTAGACCTCAAAATCCCCCTAATGTGTTTCGGTCAGGGCTTTTTTAACCAATTCAAAAGATTTTTTGGCTTATTTTAACATGTTTGTGATATTTCTCAGAAGTTCGCCAAGATTTGGGATGAATCTTCTTATGAAATTAATTTTTCCAAAAAAGGATTGCAATTCCTTTATGTTTCTGGGGTGACTTATTTTCAGTATGCCTTCAACTCTCTTGGGGTCTATTTTTATTCCATCTTCAGAAATGATGTGACCTAGGAGTTTTCCTTCTTCGAGACTGAAAAGTGTTTTCTTGGGATTCAGAGATAAACCAAATTTTCTACATTTTTTGAAAACCTTTCTCAAGTGAACCAGATGCTTTTCATCTGATTTGGAATATACTGTGATGTCATCAAGATATATGACTATAAAATAACATGTTACTGTCATTCTAGTCATACTTCCATCAGTGATCAAAACTGCTCTTTTGCATTTGCATATTAGGTGTCTCATAGCTAATAAATTTCACCATTCCACTAGGTCATGGATTCATTGATGGTAGTAATTTTTTATCAGTTTTCCCTCATAAGGTACTTGCTGATTTTCCTTTCTATGGTCTTTAGTCATTAGTCACTTTCATTCTCAAAATTGTGTCAGTAGGTCATAGGATGGGTCTCATTAGGTTCTAGGGTCTCACCATGGTCAAATAAATGAGTCAAATGTCAATAATATCAGCAAGGTCATGAGGAGGTCAATAAATTTAAAGTCACTGTACTTGGAAGATTAAAAAGATATTTTATTTAGCTTGATGTAATTTCCACCTCAAAACCATGTTTTGAGGTGAAAACATGATATTTTTCCTTTATTATTATTATTCATTATGTAATTTTATATCATCATGTATAATAAGTCACAATTCAGAAGTTGTTATCTCCACAAAGTGATGTCCCTGCCTTCAGAGAAGTTTTCCGCAGCATGTTTAGCTCCAAATCATCCTCCAAGTAGATCCATTAGAGAGAGCCTGGAAAGAGCTTTAACACGGTAACTACACTCTCTAAACTGACTTCTGGATTGAAATTTATGCTTAAGTGAAGTAAAATTTCCTATATCTTCAAAAAATCCCTATTTCCCATTTTTCCCTTAAACTTTGTTTTATTAAATTTTGAATTTTCCTTTATAAATCCCTTTTTTCCCCCCTTCCGATTATAAAATCGCATTATAAAATAGTTTAACAAATATGCGATTTATTCCAAAAACCACTTCCCCTCCATACTCCATTGAAACTTTGTAATAAACATTTTAAATATTTTATTATAAAGTCCCGTTGCATCGCAATACGTAACCACTTCCCCTGCATGAACCTTTAAAACCTTATTATAAAGTCTAAAGGTTTTATTATAAAACCCCACCACTCTTCCATCTGAAATCGCAACGTTTATTTGAGTGCCATAATCACCCTTATCCAAAAGTTCTGATGCAATTGTATTGCTCCCCCTCCGATGCACATCCGACCGTTGATTTCCCCTGTCGATCCAATGGCTCAGAGCTAATCAGGCCATCGGCGATTGGCACTTTCATAAGTCCCCCTCCGATTATCCAATCGCAAAAAAAAAAAAAAAACTCTCCGATCCAATCTGATCGCAAGTCCCTCTTCCGATTACCCGATCACATCACCCGATCCGCTTCCCCGATGGCAAAACCTCCGATTGATGTCTCCACCGTTGATCTTACTCCTTTATCTGACGGCCCATACAAAATCAGCGCATTCAAATTAGCCCCTCCGATTGACTCATCCCGATGGCCAACTCCCGATTGATCCTGCACTGTCGATCTGCCCTGCCGATCGGACGTCCCACAGTTCATCGCGTCCTCCCAATCGCATCGGCAGAATTTGTTATGTTATCCGCCCGAGCCTTCGATCTCTGATGCCGCTTAAACCTGGGCCCATCGCTTAATAAACTCTGCCCATTCGTAATGTAATGGCCCCTTTGCCTTTGTTAAATTCAAATTTTATTTATTTTGTTTTATACAAGGGCTTTGGTTAATCTGTCGGCACATTATATTGCCTCGCTCCGATCTCGATTGCGATTACACCATCGCAAATATGTGTTTTCGACTGTTTTATTATATATTGTATACCTTTCTCCTCCCCTCGATGTCGATTTCGATTTCAACACTCCATTATATATTCCCTTCCCTTCCGATTCCGATTATAACATGGGTCCCACCTCTTTCCCTTCGCCCCCCCCTTTCCAACATAGATTTTCCCTTCACCAAAGGAAAAAGTTTCATTCCAAAGGTATTTTTATTAAAAAGTTGGTTTCATTCAAACAGAAAGCAAAGTGACAGTCAAAGGCTGTGAAGCTTATTTAAAAAGAAAATATTGTTACAACAGCAGCAAAATAGGAAATATGTTCATCGGATTACCTATTTTCTTTCATACAGCATAACAGTGAAATCTCCAAGTGGTCCAATGCAATGTTGTCCCTTATTTTCAGGGGCAGATTGTTGTATTTCTTTACTATGATGGTATTTTAGTTCTTCAGCTATTAGAACGGCTCCCTTTTCTATGGATCCATGCTCCCACATTTCAGTGCATTTATTGTAATGGTAAATCATAGTTCTGTGATTGAGCAATAGGGGAAAAGTGTGGAAGAATATTTTGCGCCCATTGTACAGTTTGACAGGGATTAATAAAAGATGCAGCTCTGATTTGTGGGATCCATGTGGTATGAGATTTAGCACTTATTTCTTCCTTTATTTCATATGTAAATTGTTATGTTCCATCTCTCATCCATAAGCATTTCTTTTTGAATGCTTTCAAGATAGAAAGGTAGAATCCATTTTTATATGCTCTGCCTTGGGAAATCATTCATGCTCTGTGTTTTTCTTCTGTTTGAAAAGGTAACATTTATTGTGCCCTTTTCAGCTCCTCGCCAGTCTGTCCATCCCATCCCAATTTAGCTTTAGTTGATAAGTTTCCTGCCTATCTTTCCCCATGAAATACCCTGTGTCCTGATTTAATTCCAGGTTTCAACTATCCCATTTTTGTCCCACACATCCCTAAAATTCATTTATTTTATTAAAATCCTTTGTCTCTTCATTTTACCTAGCCTAATATCAATCCATTTACTGTATTCCATTGAATATTATTTCACGGAGAGAGCCCTCTCATGTCCTTGTAGGGCTAGCTACAAGGCCGAGCGTGGTTTAGTTTGTTACCCTGTTTTGCTTGTTCAGCCTGGGTTCCAATTCAGGTGCTAACATTCTCTGGTGACTATACTGGGGACACGCTCAAGATTTTTTTTTGTTTGTTAGTGTTATTTGTTTTGTAAACTATATATAGAGCCTGAAGTTATGCCAGGTGTTGGGGTTCCCATGTTTTGGCCAGGTTGACAAGACCAAAAGATGAGACAACATAGAACCACTTTCAAACCTTAGGATCTAGCCCTCCTAGGTCCAAGAGAGGGATCTCTCTACGATAGTCAAAGGTTTATGTCTTTGAAGCTTGGATGTTGTGATTTTAGGCTGGTTATATGCACGGGGTTTGTTTGTTTGTTGGTTTGTGTTTGGTTGTTGGGAATCAGGAATGAAAGGTCCAATATAAAACAAGGGTGAGAAAAGAGGGAACTAGACAAAGATAGATAACTCAGGGAACATCAAAGCCATTAGGAAATGGAGTCAAGAAAGGATTTACCTGTGGTCAATGTGCAAGCTTTCAGTTGGGCTAGTCATCTAGAGCATTTGGATCTTAAAGAGGGTTGATGGAATGGAACATCAAGGACTGAAATTGAGTGAAGGGGAAAAAACCAATTCTGTCTATAGATCAGGTCAGAGGTCATTTAACTCCAGACCTGCTTGGACAAAACCGGAGGCAAGACAAGGGATCTTGGAAAGACTTAATGAGATGAAAAGATCCTAGTGAGGCAGGGATAGAGTTCCAGACCTCCCAGTGTTCTCAACTCATCTAACTAAATCCTAACAAGAACATCTAAACATGGATCTCATTAATTCATATGTCAGAGAGCAGGAAATGGCATCCACTACACTGGTTAAATCAATTGAAATCAACATTCAGATACACATATAAGCAGAAAACATAAAGGCTGGGAGAGCAGCAGCATAAGGTACCTATCAAGGGTAAGTCTTATGCCAAACTTCTGATGCGAGCCTGAAGAAACATAATGCAATGAAAGCAAGTCAATCACAAATACAGAGAAAGGAAAACATCACCAGCTGCTTTATATCAGGATCCAAAGAAACATGCTTGTCATATTAAAAACAACACCAATCAGGTACATCATAGCCCACAGCTTGAACACTCAGCCTGAATACATCAAGTCTCTGTCTATCTCACAGTATTACTGAGAGAACTTGTCTCAAGAGGAGAAATGTTTGTGTTTCCCTGATATCTCATCAACAACCGTTATAATGTTTCTTTCTGTGCTTTATAGCAGATGATGAATAGAAAATCGACTGAGAAGGTAGGTGAAAATTAAATGTATCATTAAACACATAGTAGAGAAATAGGGCCGAGGCCAATTCTGTTGAATACTGAGTATTTAATGTCTGTCACCTCTAAATGCAGGGATGATCTTCTTCAGATTTTCCTTTACTCCAGATATGACTTTGCTACATTTTGGTGGCCATACTTTGTTTTACTTGTGGGGAATAAACAAATGGTGAACAACTGCTGAGAAGACTGTTCGCATAAATGCTCTGAATGTTTTGAACTGTTGTTAGGGTGAAAATTCCTTCAGGGACATGGTGCGTAATGAAAGCTGTATAAGCGCCTTGTACCTGACGAAGAAAAACATTCTGCAGACACATAAACCCTGATGTTACCTTTTGCTTGTGTGCAGGATCATCTGACTGATCCTCGAGGTCCTCAACTGGTGCTCTGCCCCTTAAAACATTATTTTACCGCTTAAGATGATCATCAGAACGCCTTAATCTCTTCTCTTTGCGCTGAAATACTTTGCCATTTCATCTCTGTCTCTGACAGATTAGCTCGAGCCTTTAATGATGCAAGAAGGTTTCCTTAGAATCTGGACCCTGCTCTTTGAATGAACGACCCGTTTTCACCTTCCCGGGCCATTTCTCATAAATTTAGCCGTTGTAACTGACCTTCTCTGGATTTCCTTGTACTTGCAGCAGAGGTTGCGTATTATGGCAACTACTGACCATGATGACCCTGCAAAACAACAAACTGTGAAGAAAAACGATGGAAAGGAATGGAGAAGGCGGTGTGGACAACGAACCTGGCTATGCTGACGAGGAAACGGAGGGAAAAGTTCATAGTGGCACTGATAAAAATTGCTCTGGTGGAGGAATGGTGAAACACAAAGCGAATACATGTAATAGACGAATGGAAACCTTTAAAAACACGACAAAAACAATGAAATGGTGACGGAAACGGGGAATGTAAGGGACGCGCATGTGGAGGTGACGTGGCGAGGTGGGGCGACGAGGAACAGTCAACGGAGGATAAAAAAATCTGGACCATCAACCGGGGTGAAGATCGATGGTCGAGAACAACAGTCGGTGGGCCAGTAGGTACGAAGATCGGGCGTTAAGTAGTGCGCAGGTTCGATGAACGACACCCGTTAGATGAGTTCCCCCAGATCTGACGGTTCCTATCAATTCCGCTGAGCGTCTTGTACCGAAGTTTAACGCGTGGGAGAAAAGTGGTTTTGGAATCGTACGTGGGACAGGTGGCACGCGTTGTATGGATTCGCTGGGCTTTGGATGGATACCGTCCACTGCGCATAAGCGGTGCGGAACTTACCGGCGGTTTCAGGGATAATGCGCCACGGGGTCCACATGGAAAGGAAAGCTCCGCGCCGTTGATCTGTCGGGCGATGGACGGTTCAGATGCGATCACCGGCAACGAATGAGTTCAATGGTATTTGCTGCGGGGGTGGCGATCGCCGTTTGTTGGGTTTAAATCAACGGTCGAAGATTGCCCGATAATCATATAGGATAAGCGCCTTCGGGGCTGGCACTTCGGTCATGGCACAGGGTCTCATGGGGGAAAGGAGCGGGGGCCATGGGCGAAGGGGGCTAAGGCCCAATATGTGAAATGTATGGATTTTTATTCATTTTTAATGCAATTTGGGGCCATTCGGGGTAACGATAGAGCAATGAAGGGTAGGAAAGGCCAAAACAGGGGCAGGGAAAGGATTTCAAGGGGATTTCAAGGAATTTAGGCATAAGGAAGGGGAAACTTGAGGGGAAGAAAGGGAGAAATGTGGTATTCTGCAGGGATATGAGGGGTTAAATAGGCCCTTTGAAGAGTGGATCATCAGGGAGGCTTTGCGTCAGGCATAGCACAGAGACTTCAAGGAGGATGAGTTTTCAGGGGAAAGGCATTCCTTGAAGACTCTAAACAATCTAGCCCCCAGCTTGCTTGTCGAGAATTTCTAGGGGGGCTAACAGTGGCTCCACATGGGGATGGCTTCTCCTTGGAGGAGTCAAGAAACCAGATATGATCTTTGGAGTAGGCCAGTTGCCTGCTGTCACAAGCCATCTTTCTTCTTTGAATTTCAATTGCCACAATATGTTAGAAACACAAATCAGCAGAAACACTTCCCCAACCAATCTACCTACCCAACTATAGTCCTAACATTTTCTCTTTGGGTGCATTTGAGCTAGCAGACCCTTTACATTTTATTTTCGAAACAAAAACAAACCTATTCTAAATCTACCCTTATTTCTCCATGAGGCCAGATTAGACTGTTGGCCTCATCTGTTTCTCTACCTAATCTACTACCTGTTGGGATTAAATTGTCCAATAGGTTTCTTCACCTACATTCTAAGACAGGAAATTGAAAACAGCCAAGCCAGGATTAGGCTGTCTGACTTGCTGTGAATGGAAAGTGTTGAAAATTGAAACAAAACTTTGAAGGCTTGAAGTCTGCAACTTTGAAACATCCTTCATTTTCCTGTGACTCAGGTTTTGAGCATATTGGAGTCACCTCTTTTCTTTGATTTCAGCTCTGACTTTGGACATATTTGAGCTGATTCTTCTTTTGACTGCTGATCCAGATTTTGAGCATATTAGGACCAGCTACTCTGCTTCCTTTAGCTCAGATTTTTATCATGTTTGAGCTATTCTATTTGCATTCTGGAGGTTCATGTTTTGAGCATGTCTGAACCTCCCTCTTCTCACTGTTTTCAGCACATTTTCTCTTTTATTGAAAATAAAAGCTGCAATGGTATGTACAATGAAGATGAAACTGGAAATGAAAATTAATAGAAGTAATGCTTGAGCATCCTGCCATTGACAGGATCCCCAAACAACTCTGTGCCATCAAGTTCTTGTATAAAAAACGCATTAGGACCCACAGTGGCTTGTATGATATATGGACCTTGCCACAGACTGTCAAACTTACCATGTTTGCCTTTGTCCCCTCTTCTTGAATCCCGTTTCAGAACTTTATCCCCAACCTTGAAATCTGAAGCTTTGGCTCTTTTGTCAAACTGCCTTTTGATGCTTTCCTGTATTCTGACAGCTCTGCCATAAACCTGCTCCCTTGTTTGCTGCAGATGAATAGTTTCATTGATTCTTCTGATCATGCTGTCTTCCTCTGATTGGATTTCCTGGACAAGTTTGATTACTGGAACTCCAAGACTAGTAGGAAAAACTGCTTCTGTTCCATAAACCAGCTGGAAGGGTGAAATGCCAATAGATTTCTTTGTAGTGAGCCTGTAAGCCCACAAAGCATGTACCAACTTCTTGTGCCATGACCTTTTGTTTTCCTCCTGCAGCTTCTTAATGATTGTAACTAGGCTTTTATTTGATGATTCAGCTAGGCCATTACCCTGGGGGTAATAGGCAGTTGAATGTCCAAGCGCTATTCCGTACCTGTGACAGAAATCAACCATTCTTTTGGATCCGAAAGCAGCAGCATTGTCAGTGATTATTTTCCTTGGACAGCCAAACCGGGATAGGATGAAGTCTTCTAGGAACCTAATAATGACGGAATTAGTGGCATTCCTAGTGGGTATGGCTTCTATCCATTTACTGAAGTAATCTGTGGCAGTCAGGATCCACTTGTGTTGTCCAGAAGAAGAGGGATGAATTTCCCCTATAAAGTCTAGACCCCATTGCAGAAAGGGACCTTCATTAGTGATGGGTTGCAAGGGAAGGGGGAGGAGTTTTCTTTTTCCTTCAAAGATCTGACATTTATGGAAGGCAAGAATCATTTTATGGACATCACTAAAGAGGGTAGGCCAATAATAACCAACCCTGAGGATTTTGTTTGCAGTGGCTTTCCAACTCAGGTGGCCTCCACATTCTCCAACGTGGAATTCCTGTTTGATTCTTTCAGCTTCAGTTTCAGACAGACATTTCAGTAAAAGGCCATTTGGATTTTTCCAATATAGACTCTCATTCATGATGCAGTAATTTCTAGCTTTGAGTTTTATGAATCTGGCCTTTGTTTTGGGCAGTTCTGGAGGGGCATTTAGATTGGTGAGGACATACAGGATAACAGAATACCATGGAGAATTTTGGAATTTTTCCTCTACAGTGAGATCAGGCAAGCTTTCCTGCTCATCCAAGGCATTCATCATGTTAATATCAAGGGCCTGAAGATTAGATTCAGCCATTAATTGGGCCAGGCCTTGACCTTTGATCAGTTTAGTGGGTTTTATTTCAATGTCATATTCTAAGATTGTAGCAATCCATTTGCCTCTTTTCCCATCTGGGTCTTGGGACAAGATATCTTTGACCACTATATTTGGCACGAAAGCAATGGTGTGAGAATGCAAAATGTACACCCTAAAGTCTTTTAAGTCCTTGATCAGGGCATAGGCCTACTTTTCCATGATGTTGTACTTTAAGGGTGCATCTCTCAAGGCTTTACTGAAGAAAGCTATAGGCTGTTCATTACCTTCTGAATTTTTCTGCAGCAAAACTACAGCTATAGTGTGTTGGGAAGCAAATGAAAAGATCAGAAAATCTTTTGAGAAGTCAGGGTTGATAAGGACAGGGGCCTGAGTGAGTGCAAGTTTTACTGACTCAAAAGATTTCTTGGCTTCAACAGTCCACTTAATACCTGCACCTTTCTTTAGCATTTCAGTCATTTTCCTAAGGTGCTCAGCAAGGTTGGGAATGAACCTCCTAAGGAAGTTAATCTTCCCAATGAAAGACTGTAACTCCTTGATGTTTCTCGGGTGTGTGATTTGAAGTATTCCCTCAACTCTCTGCGGGTCTATCCTGATCCCTTCCTCAGATATAATGTGGCCCAGAAGTTTACCTTCTTGCAGCCCAAAAATAGTTTTCTTAGGATTCAGGGACAAACCATACCTTCTACATTTCTCAAAAACTTTCCTCAAATGTTTCATATGTTCCTCTTCAGTTTTAGAAAAGACAGTCAAGTCATCCAAGTAGCTGACTATGAAGTGTCCTATCTCATCTGAGAAAGCAATATCCATCGCTCTCTGGAAGGTAGCTCCAACATTCATCAATCCAAAAGTCATTTTCGAGTACATGAAGGTGCCCCATGGAGTGGTAAAAGCTGTTTTGAGTTGATCTTCTGGGAGTACCAGAACTTGATTATATCCTGAAAAGCCATCAAGCAGGGAGATTCTCTTAGAGCCTACTACCTTCTATAGGATATGTTCCATTCTAGGCAAAGGGTAGTTATCTTTCAGGGAGGCTCTATTGAGGTTTCTGAAGTCTATGCATAGTCTAATCTCACCTGTTTTCTTCCTCACAGCCACTAAGTTTGACACCCAATCAGAGAACCTTACAGGGACTATAATGCCTGCTTCATACATCTTTTTAATTTCTTTATCTACTGCAGGCAATTGTTTTGGATTGATTCTACGAAGTTTTTGTCTGAAAGGCTTCTGATTTTCTTTCAAGGGTATTTTGTGTTGTATAATGTTGGTGTCAGAGGCCTTTAAGTCTTCATAGCTCCATGAAAACACATCAATGAATTCCTTAAACAAGTCAATGTATCTTTGCTTCATGTCTGCAGGTATAGACTTAGCCAGTTTTATCATTTTGGGTCTGTCTTTAGTGCCTATGTTGCATTCTTCTACATCTGAGTCTGCATGTTCTATAGTGGGCTTCTTTGCTACGTCATCAAAGTAAAAAAGGTCCTCTAGGGGTGCCATGCCTCTGGGTATGTTCCTATTTTTGGCCTGCAGCACCTCTACCTCTTTAGTATCTGCGTTTTCACAATTTTCGGTTGGATTTCCAGTTTGCTCAGAAAAAGAATTTATTTCTATGCTACAGGGTGTTTCTTGTTCATCTGGGGGATCCTCGCTTGGGCAGCTGTCATTAGAAATCGAGTCTAAATCAGAAAATTCGAACTCATTCCTGCCCACCAGGAAGTCTTCGATCTGTTTGTCTCCTTCAAAGACCTGCCAATATTTTTCATTGTCTGGCACTGCAGGCCTGAATTTGGTCTGAATGATAATCTGTTGGTCAGCTGGGGTCTTAGGATATGAGCTATCTAGACAAGCTAATCCATTTACAATTGCATTTTGCCCCCTAGGAACGAACGCTAATTCGTATTCAACAAACGTTTTCAACAAATCCAGAGTGTCATTCCTGTATGCCCTAAGCCTCGAGTGTTTTGCTGTGTACTCACCATTCACTTGTTTGATTACTAACTCAGAGTCTCCTCTCACAGCTATCCTACGGGCTCCTAATTTCTTCAATAAATTCAGACCCAGGATGAGAGCCTCATACTCTGCAATATTATTCGTGCATTTGAAATGCAGATTCACAGCATGGCTCTCGGCGTGGTCATTTTCTGTGTTACGTAGCCACACTCCTGCTCCAGCATTTTGCCTAGTACAAGACCCATCAAAATTCATTTCCCACAGGGGTTCGCCATTATGTTGCGTCGGGGAGCCTGTACTAGATTCTGGGTTGTCTAGTTCTTCACGTGGTGTATTAGTTTGAGAGGTGTGGCTAACAGGCTGATTGCATTGCGTTTCTGATTCATACCGAGTTTTGTTTTCATTATCCGGCCCAAGGCTCTCTTCATCGTATTCTTCTAGAGTAGTCATTATGTTGAAATCCATGGGCTCCGTGTTTTTGCTCGAATTTTTACTTTCAGATTCTGGCTCTCCTAAGGATTGGTCATTATAAATGATGAAATAATCCAGGTCTGTGTGTACAGAGTATAATGGTGAATTTTCAGGCTTCTCGGGGCTACTGACCAAGAATTTCATCTGGGACTCTCTATACAGTTTTCTAAGTTGGCCAAATATAGGGATAGTGGCATATGAGCCATCCATCTGCATTGTTCCTTGCAGTTTGGCTCCCCATGATCGAGATAGTAACATGCCATACTTAGGTGGCACATCTGCCACCACCACATCCATGACCATACATTTAGCAGGGATCTGGGTCAAACTCACACATAAATCTTTGATCAGGCCTAGGCATTTTACTCTGCTAGAGTCAAATGAATATAGATCTTTGTAGGGTCGTGTTATCTCTAGGCCAAGCCTTTCCATCACTACCTTAGGCATTAAATTGTGTGATGCTCCAGAATCATGCATGGCATTGTGAAGTATCTTGTCATGAATGTTGAGACTGATATAGAAAGGTGGAACTATCCCTTCCTGAAATTTTCCCTCAATCTTTGGACCAAAGAGTAGGGCTGGTTGATCGTCATTCAGATTTACAGAATCATTGTTTTCCCCTAAATTTAGTGCTTTCAAAATTTAGCCTTTATATACATTCTGAGTGGCCAACTCAACTAATGGTACAGAAATTTTGATTTTTTCAATCTCACTCTCTAAACTGAAAGCGGACTGACTCTTGGAAGCGCTTAACTCTGTTTTATTCGCTACTGTATTAGTAGCTGAATAAGATTGTGATTTCTCACTATGTACAGGGTTAGGAATAATTTTACCAGGAGCACTGGCTGCAGTGCTAATGCTGCTAGCTGGTAGGCTTGGTTTTTCGGTGTCTTGGTTGTCTTTTTCTTTGTGTTTACCGGAACTTTCAGCTGCTGTTTTGTTATCCACAGCAGATGCTTTAGAGGATTTATCAGGTCTTTTCTTGATGGTTACCTAAGGATTTTTGGCTTTGGAAGTATCTTGGCTTTTCTTGCTCCTAAGTTTATATTGTTCCATGACCTGTAACATGGAATTTTCAAACCCTAATCTGTAATCCTCCGTTTTCAACCATTCCTCATCCCAATAAGAGGGTGAGGGTTGGTCTTCCCCTGAATCACAGTTAAGGACCGAGTCTTCAGTTTCAAACATGTTAATTGCATTCCCTTCAGACTCTTCTATAATTCCCTCATCCTCATCTAAAAAGTTTTGGAATGGGGGAATCACTTGTTGATCTGATTCTCTTGGCCTGTTGGGAGCATTGTTGTTTCTTCTAAAGTTTTGGTTCTGATTTTGGTTCTGGTTTCTGTTCTGATTGCTAAATATGAAAACCATTTTTTCCATCATCTGTTGTAGCCTCTCCACATTCTTAGACAATTTTTCATAGTTTGAATCGGATGTGGAAGCTACATTGTCATCCCTATAGGTTACCCTCCTCTCAGATTTCAATCTTGCCCTATTTTCCATCAAGTTTGCTTCTATGGTTATGGCTCCTTTCTGCATGTCTTCCAGGGTGGTGTACTCTTTATCTCTAAGCTCATAGGCCATGTTAGCATCGAATCCATCAGGATACTTAGCCAGGGCCATACCTTGAGGAGGTTTCATGTGTGGAGGGAGGGCATTGTAAATGCTGTTGAATCTAGTGGTATAATCGTGAACGCTCTCTCCTACATTCCTCTTAAGGGACATGTATTCTGCTAGGAGCTGGCGAGGGTTTGCCCTAACCTCCCATTTGTTTATGAAGGTCTGGTATAATGCAGGAAGATCTTGAATACTGCCAGGAGGTAAACTCTTAAACCATTTCTTCACCTCACCCCCTAAACTTTGGGCAAAGATTCTCATTTTGATTGTTTCATCATCAATTTCCATGTAATCAAAGGAATCCTCCATTTTATCTACATGTTGCTGAGCTGTTATGGACTCTTTTGCAGTAAAGTGTGGGATTTTTGACTGATAATCATTTGGCAAGGGTAACATAGGCTGAGGTAAAGCCAGAGGCGCATACCAAGCTGCCATGGTGATATTCTGATGAGGTAAAGGGTTGATTTGAGCAACTGGTATTTGGATGATAGGGATATTAGGACCAGCAGAAGTCTGTAGAGCAGATCTAGGGTGGGAGAGCCCCAAGTTCTGAATGAAGTGGATATCAGGTGGTGTAGATGGAGGGGTTTCTCTGTTCCTAGTGTTCTGAACACTGTTAGATGGGATGCTATGAGGCTCAAGGTCTTGCTGGTCTAGGTGATTGAATGACCTATTTCTAAGTAAGCTGTTTGAAAGGTCTAGGTCAGGGAGAGAATGTGATAGAGCTGTTAGGTCTTCTGGTGCAGAATTAGCTCTATAAATGTGACTGGAAATAGTCGGTCTGTTAGGTGTAGGAGCTCCCTTAAGGATACTCTCCGGGTTGTCAACTATTTCAGGTGGGTCAGGGTTGGGATAAGCTCTTGTGTGAATAGTTCTGAAAGCCAGAATGCTGTTTCCTAGCCAAGCAGCTTAACCCTATTTGTTACTTCTACTGTGGTTGATGCTGTCTCACAGGGGCTGGTCTCCCAGTGGAGTCTGATTGTGAAACCAAGATAATCAGCAGGCCTACTGATCACCAGGGGAGTATTTTCGTTTAGGGACAAAGGAGTCACCAGGTGGAGGGTTTAGGATGTTTCTAAGGAGATACACTGTCCACCACAGTGCTCAGTCACTATCACCTTTCAGGAATTTCCCCTAAAACAACAAGCTCCAACCAGAGATTGACTGGGAGGGCATTTACCAGATATGTCACCTCCTAAAGAGGATGAGATCTGGAGGCTACCTGGCCCTTTCCAGACTCTGTCTAAGAGTATGATGGATATTCAATAATGGAGGTCGATTCAAGAAAGGAGTGACTAGCTGTCAACCTGCCCAGAGTTCTAAGTTTCTAGGATTGTTTAAGGTGAAATTCACTCAGATTGTCCCCAGTGGAGTCGCCATTATGTTGGGGTTCCCATGTTTTGGCCAGTTCGACAAGACCAAAATATGAGACAACATAGAACCACTGTGACCTTAGGATCTAGCTCTCCTAGGTCCGTAGAGGGATTCTCTCTATATGAGTCAAAGTGTATGTCTTTGAAGCTCTTAAGTTATGATTTTAGGCTAGTTATATGCACAAAGGTTTATGTTATTTGACTAAGAGTTTGGTTGTTGGAAATCGTAGAAGGAAGGGTTCATCACAGACAAGGATGAGCATAGAGTGAATTTAAGCTGAAATGTATAACTCAGTGGAACATCAAGGCCATCGGGGCTATGGAGTCAAGAAAGGATTTATTTGTAATCAATGTGCAAGCTTTCAAGCTTGGGCTAGTCATCTAGAGAATTTGGATCTTGAAGGATGATTGGTGGAATGGAAAAAATTAAGGACTCGAAAATGAAGGAGGAGAACCATCCAATTCCCATTTTCCAGTAGATCGTGTCGAGGGTCATTTAACCTTGCACTTCGCTTTAGACAAAATCGAGGCAATACAAGGGGATCTTAGAAAGGCTTAATTGAGAGATGGAAAGATCCTAGTGAGGAAGAGACGTGGTTCTAGACCTCCTAGTGTTCTCAACGCATTCAATTAGATCCTAACAAGAACATATAAACATATATTTCATCAATTCATACATCGTAGAGAAGGCACAACATCCACTACACCGGCTAAGTCAATTGAAATCAATATTCGTATACACATATAAGAAGAAAACATAAAGGGCCGGAGAGCAGGAACATAAGGTACCTATCATGGCAAATCTTATGCCAAACTTCCGATGTGAGCTAATAGAAATGGAATGAAATGAAATCAAAACGTAGATAAAAAACATCACCAACTACTTTAGATCGTAGATCCAAAGAAACACTTGTCATATTAAAAACAACACCAATCAAACATCATAGCCCATAGCTTGAACATTCAAATTCGAATACATCAAATCTCAACTCATCTTGCAATATTACAGAAATGAGAGGAAAATGCTTGCGTTTCACCGATATCTCATCAACAACCATTACAATGTTTCCTTCTCGTGCTTTATGCGATGATGGATAGAAGATCTAACTAGAGAAGGGTAGGTGAATAAATGTAACATTAAATACACAAATGAATGCAGTGGCCTAGACCTTTCTCGTATGAATGCTTGAGTATTAAATTTCTATCACCTCTTTATGTAGGGATGATCTCCTTCAGATTACCTTTTGTCTCCGTATATGACTTTGATGCACTCGGGTGCCATACCTGTTGTACCCGTGGGGAATAAACAAAAGGTGTACAACTCACAGAGGTCTCGTCTATACCGACCGTTTTTGAGTCAGAAGTTATGGCGGAAATTATTTTGTGGACATTATGCATAATAAGAGCCGTATGGGTACCCCGTACGTGATGGAGAAAAGTATTCTGGCGATGAATAAAACCTGATGGTACTGCCACTTGTCAGATCCTTTGATCAATCCTCGAGGTCTTCAAACTATTGCTTTTCCTTCTAAACCTCTCATTAAAGGGCTCATTATCGTCATTAGCTCACCTTAGTCTTCCTTTTTGCTCAGACCGGAACACTGGCCGCCCTTCGATCCCGATGGTAGCCTGGGTTTTAATGGCGCGTTGTAAGGTTTCTAGTATTGAACCCGCCTTTTCCACGCGTAATCCGCACTCGCTTTTCGACTATCCCTACGCAGTACCAAACTGTGATTTAATTTCGTCTACACAAACTTTTGCCATGTAGAATCATCATGGGCGTCTCTCTACCTTTAGAAACCCCGCAAAACAACAAACCCGTGAGGGAAACCATGGATAGGGATGATGAAGGCTAGAGGGCGATGAGCATGGGTTGCGGTCGATCGATGAAATGGAGGGAAGAATTGGTGGTGATAAAAATTTCTCCTGTGTGGGAAACAGAACAATGGAGTAAAAACACATAATAACAAATGGAAACCTAAAAAAACACGACAAAACCAATGATATGGTGACGTAAACGGGGAATGTAATGTATGCCGCATGTGGAGGTGACGTGACGAGGCGGAGACCATGGAATATCTGGAATGTGTGGGCAGACGAATTAGGACCGTCGATCATGGCGGGAGATCAACGATGGGTGGCGATGTAGTGGGCCAACTAGGGGTACGATGAGCTGTGGTTTAAATAAATAGCGCAAAATTGGAGCGTATGATGACTGCCGTGACGACTAACGAGATTCAACGACTGGCCAACGATCCCGCTGGACGCCCGTACCGAAGGTTAATGCGCGGGAGAAAAGGTGGTTTTAGAATCGTACAGTAAGGTGTGGTGCGCGTTGTATGGAATCGCTGGGTTTTGGATGAATACCGCCCACTACGCATAAGCGGTGCGAAATATACGGTGGTTTTCGAGCGAACGCGCCGGCGTGGGACCACATGAAGGGAGCTCACAGCCATTGATCTATCGCGATGGACGGTCTGGGATGAGATCACCGTAATGAATGGGTTCAACGTATTTGTTGCGGGTTTTTATCAGTCGTCGTTTGGTGAGATCAATGGCTAGAATGCGCCCGTTAACGAGACTTTGTGGTAAACGTCTTGGACTTCGCTGGACAGCTCCTAGACGTGGGATCACATGGAAGGAAGGGTGCGGGGCTAACACGTAAGGGGGCTAAGGCCCGATATAGTGAAATTCATCATTTTTTTTCAATTTTAATGCATTTTCTCAAAGCCCGAAGGAGGTAACGAGAAGGTGGGTGAAGTGGAAATTTGGGGAAGTAAAAGCCGACGGTAGCTTGAGGATTTAGGGGGAATTTAAGGGGATAATAAAAGGAGGGAATAATAGGCCTCCTGAGCAATGGTCAAAGGAAGAAGGACTAGAATTGGGCACAAAGACAAAGAGACTCCAAGGAGTGAGATGAATTTCTCGTGGGAAAGGCATTCCTGGAGGCTCCAGACAATCTAGCCCTGGCCTGTTTGTCAAGAATTTCATCTGGGGCTAATAGTAGTGATGGAAAGATTAGGCCTAGAAATAACCAGCCCTATATAGATTTGTATTCGTTTTATTTTGAGCAAGGTTAAGTGCTTGGGCCTCGAATAAGGACTTATGTGTCAATATGACACAAATCCCCGCTAAGAGCTTGGTCAGCGGATATAGTCGTGGCTGACATTCCCCAAATAATGCATGTTGTTATCCTGATCTTGGGGAGCTTATAAACTGGGAAAACCTCCAACTTGACATGTGGTATGCTACCATCCCAATTTTTAACCAAATAAGGAGACTCTACTAGGAATCTCACATGAAGTATATGGTAAGTAGCCTAGATAGAATCGAACAACACCCCTATATATTCCCATTCATTTTGACTTGGACTCATTCATCTTGTATAATGAAAATGACCTCGATGAGAAAGTGAATGAAGATTGTGAGGATCTAGGCACATTAAAAACAATCGATCACCTCTATGATGATTTTGACAAGCTAAAACTATCACAACCCTAAAACACCACAAGACAATAAACCGACCGATTTCCTACAAATTGAAAATGAAATGTGTCGAAATAAAAATCATTAGAATAGGAAATAGCTAACAAAAGAAATACAAACCATAAGAACACAACTTCTTCCTTTCAATCGAGAAGAAAATGAAATACCCTCACCAAGAAAAAAATATTTGGGGGAATCTAGAGCAAGATAGTCTTAAGTTTTTACCTTACCTGCATACTTCATCATCCAAGAATTTCAACTTTCAAGTAAAAGCATGCCAATTTCCACAAATATTGCTATATAGGTCCCAAAGGAAGTCTTTACCAGCAAGATATAGAGAAAGATGCACATAGGTAAATTTAAAATGCCCTAAATAGTTAAGTTGTCCGAAATTTTATCACAACACATGAAAATAAAGAAACACAAGACTGCAAAAAATTGATAAAGCTTATGTATGTAGAAAAGCTAGTCTAAAAACTTATAATATAGCCACTGTTATAAGAAGCCCTCCTTTCAAAAATAATCATGAAAACCTTGAGTAGTTGAGCTCACTTAGAAAAAGGTGAAAGGGCATAGGCTTTGTATAGACTTTGTGTACTTATAGATCAACCCTTCCAAAGGAACAAATACCTTTTTGCCCAAAAAGATCATACTCATAAAGTGTGAGGTTTTAACCAAATCTCATTGCATGGTAGTTTTTCAAAGCTACCATTAGGTGATACCACTTCGCATAAATCAACTCAAAGATTTTTTTCAAGTTTCCGTGACAATTACATGTTTAAACAAATACTTCCTGAAATCGCAGACTACTCGGAGACACCTTCCTCGAAAACTCGTGTTTTCGCTTTCAATTTATTCACTATGGTATACATCGATGACATCATTATTTGTTTTAAAAATGATAAATAATATATTTTCTACCTAAGAAAATCAGGACTTAAAAGTATGGGAATAAAAAGTCATGAGGAAGCACCAAGGAGAACATGAGTTATTTTGAAAATTCTTGGAAAAATCCTTATACCATGTTTTCGAATGAAAATAACTATGATTTCTATTCACAAAAACTGAATGGACAAAAAATGTTAGGAGATCCCGTTTGAAGATAGGATGCTCAAACATTACTTTTGTCAAGATCCTTAGCTATAGTTTTTCACTATCGTATTGGCGGCTCATCGTTTCAAGAAAATGCCAAAATGAAAAGAAAATACAAAAACATAGAAAATAATGAAAAGAGGCGATTGAAAATAAGGTACCATACCCAATAAATAGTAATATTGAAAGTGTGCAAGTCTAAATTCCACTAATGGCGAAAATAATGTCTTGTTCTACTATCTAGCCTAATCATACGAAACATGTTTTAAATTTATTGTTGATAAGTTAGTGAAAATAATGTTGGTCAAATCATTGAAGCTTGACTTGTCGAAGAAAATAGATTAAGAAAGAAAGATACTGGTTCCACATGCTCAAAATAGAACTGAGGAGAAAAATATGGATGAATAACAAACTATGTATCCTAGCCCTAATTTTTCTAGTCTTATTTTGTACAAAAATAACATTTGTGTGCAGCTTGTTTTTATGCCACAAATCCATGATAAATTAGATTGACTAATCTTGATTTAGTCATGTTTTCAATTTCATGTTTTTAGCGTAGTGAATGAAACCTACCAAACAGTTTAACCTTGACAATTGAATAGTATAGGTAGAGAACCAAAGATGTTCATTAGCCTAATCTAAACTCCCAAAAGAAATAAGTGTAGAAGTAGATAGTTGTTTTCTTTCAAAAATAAAAGGATGTCAAGGTTGCTAGTCTAAATGCACCTAAAGAAGAAAAAATTATAGGCAAGTAGGTTGGATAGGTAGAAATGAAATTAAGCTGATCATATCTTTCAGATTTTTGAGATCATAGCTTCAAGCAAGCATCAACAAGTAAATAAAGGTAAAAATCTACCCAAAGGATGAGGCACTGGTCTCCATAAAGCTAGTGATCTGAAATTCTGGACACCTCCTAAAAAGGAGTTTTCCTCCCCAAGTGGAGCGATTGTTAGTCATCAATTTAGATGACTAAATTCTTTGTCCTGGATTTCTAGAAACAAAATTCAAGAATCATGTGAGTTCTATAAATCTGCTCAAATTTTTTCTTTTTTCACTATCCCATTTCTCTGTCAAGCATGGCCAATCTATCACCCAGATAAGACCAAATCCTGGACTAACGTCCCTCACTCTCACTATGTTTTCCACCTCTTCCTATAACACTCTATCTCTGTTTGCCTAAGACCTCTATTTCCACACCTTGTTTCACCAAGTAAACCAAACTTTTTCCCCTACTCACCAAGTGCCTAAAGAAATGGTGGTTTTGAAACTCCCTTTCTAAAGCCCTTTGAAGTAAAACAAGTTTTTCTAGTTGTATAGGATGGTAGTGCATAATAGAGTGTCAAAATTTTGCTTCCTCATCCAAACCCCGATTCAAGATTTTCAGTCAAAAACCTATTCCAAGGACATTACAATAAGTAAAATAGGGTCACCTAGGTTATGCACTATCATGTTTCTAAATTCACCATTTCCACGAGTATTCAAAGGTGAAGTCAAGAGAACACAAGGATGAGGCTTATCATTGTCCAAAGAACATCAAATACCTCCAAAGGTATCCTCTTGATCAAGCAGTAAGCCTGCAAAGGAAAAATTTACCATGTCCAAGCATTTCTACAGAAATGATTTGTAAATGGTCAACAACAGAATAGAGGAAAAGAAGGAGACCTAAAAATCTCATAAAGGCATAAACAACTATTAGTAAGATGAAAAAGGCTTAATTTTACAAGGAATATCATGATCTCATGATAGATTGTTATGAAGTGCTTCCCATCAAAAGGTACATGCAGGTCCTAAAAGACAATGGCACATAAGCAACAATGTACATCAATCAAAAATATCATTAAAACGTTTTTTGGCCTCAAGAATGAATCTTGGAGAGGGACAGTTGCCCTTTTCTCACATTCCTACAAAGAAGACCAAAAAGCCATCAGATTAGCCATGAGGTAAGGTAAAAGAGGAGGATCATCATAAGAGGACCATTCATAGCAAGAAGAAAGCAGCAGGTATGTGTTTTATAGGAATCAGGATGTATGACTGTTTTGACCAAGTAATAGAGAAATACTAGGGTTACAAAGGCAAAAGAACACCTCAACCCTCCAAATGATCATTGAAGGCTTTTTAGACATAAGTGATGAGTGAACATCCCTAAAAACTCAGAAGTTTGGGAAGATGGAAAAAGAGGGTAAAAATAGTGACAAAGAAACCTCCTTCATCATAGAAGATGGTTTCAAGGTTTTTCAAAAGGTTTGGCAGACAAGCACTATACTCCACTACACCAAAGGCAGAAAGATGATGAAGAGTATCAGCAAGAAGAGACAAGAAATGTAAGTTCAAAGGTCTCTTTTCTCTAAATAATAGTCAGAGACATATTCCAATGGCTCAAAGGGACAAACATGGGTAGAAATTTCCAAAGAAAGCAACTATGACAAGCATTGGTCATCATTGATCAAGTAAACTGTCCAAGTTCAAAAGAGATAGTGATCAAAAGGGTTTCAGAAGACATTTAAAAACAGCTCCTAGGATTGAAAAAAGATGAAAAGGACATGGAGGACATATGACTCATGAATAAATACAACATCTATCAATAGACAAAAGTAGATGTCTAGGTTCAAAATGTGAAAATGGAAAAAACAAGCAGAATCACCAAGTCTGCCAAAGTTTGTGAAAAAGGGTGCCAGCTCCAAAAAAAAAAAAAAGTATTGAAAAAAGTAAAGGAGTTCAAAATAACCTTAGAGAAGTGGGTTGTACTTCTAATATTTCAAAAAGGTATAGAACCACTACAAAGCAACATCTCCCCGCTCCTTTGGTAATTTACACACATAGTGAGGGTTTTCAAATTTTCTGATAGAGTCCTCGGGCAAAATTTTCTGGGCGCTACGCTCCTATAGAGTTGTGCTGCGTGCCTGTAGCGTCTCCCTGTGTGAATTTCCACAACACGCTACATGCCTAAAGAGTGGTACTGTGCTTCTCCAGTTTTTCCAGACATTCAGGAAAGAGGGCACTAAAGCCCGTGCACAATATGCCCATCGTTCGGAGGCACATGACACCCCGTTCAAGACTGCCCGGAGGTAGTGCTACGCTCCTACCACAACGTGCAAACTGTTATCACCAAAATATGACCCTGATAGGCTGCTGATCAGACTACCTTAGTGTAACTATTTCAAACCAATCTTTTAGCTAAGGCTTATCCTCCTCAGCCTGAGAGGGCTCTTTCAAGGGTTAATGATTTTGTATAAATATAGATGGCTAACTCTATGGTTTGTGGTTATGTATGTTTGCAGGTTGAAAGATGAAGACAAGCTACCATTGGGCTATGGAATCAATGATAGGGATAAAATAACAAAATAACTCTTCTTATAAAACTGAGGCTTGTATATACTTCAATGAAAGGATGACACGCTCAGGAAAGTCTCAATATCTTGAGGTTCAAAGGAAATCAGAGCATGTGTGCATGAATTCTGAGTCATGATACATCAAGGTATTGAAAGGAGAGTATTTAACAGATATTTGTCCAAGCTTAACACTTAAAGGAAGTCAGAGCATGAATGACCATGAATTCTGAGTAATAAGCATCAAACATTGAATAAAACCATCCATAGATAGGACCTAAGAACTCAATTCACCATAAAATAATACTTAAAGGAAGTCAGAGCATGATCCTGTCTACTCAAATTCGTGTTCCTAAATTGATATCATAAATTGTCAACCAGGGCTAGTAAACTGTTGAAGTGAAGTGCACCATATGTGCCTAGGTATCTTCTTCCTACTTCGTTGTGCTTAGTTTTTTTCTAGTGTTTTTGGTTTTGTGTTTTTATGCTAAGGGGAAAAGCTAAATTAATAGAAAAGAGAAGTTACTGATCACACTAAAACAGAATAAAATCTACTCTAAACTATGAATGATACCAAGAACAGAAAATGTTAATCCACAGATTTGTAAAGCTACTAAGAAAAGTAACTCATAACATTAAACTTAGTCCAATTCATTTCATTAGAGGTATATTGGAACAAATTGAGAAAAGGATTAGTTTTGATGTAATGAGGTTCTCTTAGTAAACAACAACTTAAAACATCACAGAGAAATCTTATTCGTTGTTTAGAAATTTGTTGGAACATTTTGAGAAAAATATCATCTGTAACATAGTAAGGAACCTTATGCTAAAATAACATATGACACTAGAATTAACTCATTCTGCAACTCACAATGTTACTATTAAGTCTTATTCAAGGATTAGAGATTTCTTGGAACAACTTGGGAAAAAGATTGTTTGTAAAATCATGAGAATCTCTTACATAATTGCAGAACAGTCAAGAACTAAAAATAATATAACTAATTCTTGTTCATATAATAGTGATGTGTTAGAAGAGTTTGAGAATAAGAGTAGCTTATAAAATAATGAGGATCTTCTAAATCTAACTAACAGGACTGAAATGCAATTAACTCAAAGTACTACAGCTAGATCTCATTCACGTATTAGTGATATATTGGAACGGCTTATGAGAAAAAGATTGGCTGTAATATTCGATGTAAGTAAATGACATAAAACATGATGCAAGAAGATAAACTCAGAAAACTGCCTAAGTTAAGAACAAAATAGAGTTAAAGGTTACTTATCTAGAGAATATGAAAACGCCTTTTCAGATAGTAGGGGCCCTCTACCATCAGATTGGCACATGAATCCTTAACTCCTTAAAGTTGCTTCAGATCATGCATCAAAGTTATACTCCTTTCATTAGAAGAAAATGCTCAGAAACAGAGTATCACAGTATTCGAAAGTTAAAAACAAAACATCAACTAACTCTTTCTCGGTTCATCGAGTTATTTTTATAAGCAACTACATAAATGACATTGAGTAGAAATAGGCATAGGTGTCTCTTATAATCAAAATCGAACTAAAAATCCTGCTGAGGACTCGTGTTTTTCTGAAGACACATCGAGAGTCCTTATCCTTATAGAACTCTGCTTCTTGGTTTTTAGCTTTTTCCACGTGCATAACCACTTCCAGATTTTTGCTCAATCCTCGTGGATGACAAGGAATGATGCAGGAGGGTTTTAGAGTCTAACCATATACGTCTTTCCCTAAGATGACACTTGTAACCTATTTAAACACTAAGATGGCTACGTAACATATGACTAGCTACAGAATGACTACATTCTGTAGCTAAGTTTGCTTAGAAATCACTACGACAACAAAACCACAAAAGTAGAATAAGTCAGTCATTGCATGTATTCTTAAAGTGATTTTAATCATTCTTATTGATCTTTTAGGCCTATAAATGATAAAGGATAAATGGAATGAAGTGGAGTTTGGTGAAAAGAAAAGACATTTTTAGGGCTCAACATACCCCCACTGCAAAAAATTTGCATGTCTTCATGCAATCAATCCATGTATTCTAAAACTTCAGCCAGGACATCTAGCTTCCTTTTTCTGCTTTGCTTGGTGTTAAATGGCATACTAGGCTTCCTTATGAACAATTTTAACCTTAGATTTATAAGTGCCCTTTTCAATTTCTTGTTTTTCTTCTTCAGCTTCTCACTAGCCTTATACAATTTTTCCATTTGCAGAGATAGAGTTGTGTTCATGTCACTTTTCAGTTTGACTTGTTCCCTTAAAATTTCATTTTCATTTTTTATATGCCTATTGAGTACCTCCAATTCATATTTGTCCCTTTTCAACATTTCAATTGAAGGTTCTTGTGGACTAAGAGTTCTTTCTCTATTTTTTGAGGCTCTTTTTTCTAATGATTCAACATAATCATAGATCTGTTGTTGGGCTGAATCTACATTTGGAGTTCCTCTATCAGGATCTTCTTCATAATGTTACTCAAAAGATTTGTCAATTGGTGTCTCTTCATCTTCAATATCTATGATTCCTGTTTGCTTAACTCCTGTCTTCTTCAATATGCCTTTAAGCCTATGACTTATTCTCAGTTTAGATGGTCCCTCACCTTTCTCTTTAGCATCCTTTCTTGTTACCTTTTCCTTTTTGAGTTGTTTCTTGATTTTGGCCAATTTTTCAGAGAATAATTTCCTCACTGTCTTCTTGTGTTGACATATCAGTTTTAATTTCAACAGATTTAGCAACATTTCCCCTCTTACTTCTCCTTACAGGTTTTTCTTCAGACAGAGTTTCTTTAGGTTCTTCAAAATGATTTCTCAAGAGGAATTCATCCCAACTATCTCCTACCTTCTTCAAATGATACTCAATTAAAATTGTAATTAAGCCATGATAATATAAGGTAGTTTCTAAGAACTGAACCCTTTTCTGGACATTAGAAGCCATCATTTTTAAACTATTGAGCAGGAAAAGGTATATTTATCTCTTCATCTAGAAAATTCATCATGAGTCTAATGTGATAAACATATAAAGTGTCAAATCTCCCCTCACAGGTTATGAACTTTTGTAGAATCAACAACATATTTCTCCATTTATTTTTCAAGGCTAAACTAGGAATGCCTTTCTTAAATACTGAAATGCCCATACCTGGTATTTTTAGCATCTGTCTCCAGGCTTCATTGTGAAATTCTTTGTTTTTAAACCAACGTTCCCCTTACCTTGGCAACTCTGTTGCTTCTGATATGAATGACTCCGTGACAATGAACTTGATATCACCAATTTCGACCTCTGACCCATTGAATGACCGGGAAAATGACTTGGTGACCTCCTTGTGAAATCCATTGAACTTCTCCATAAACTTTAGCCATCCAACCTGCTGTAATAAATCTTTAATCTGAGGGTAACCTTCTAGATATTTAGTTCTGATTGGCTCTGACCTTACAATAAGTCCCATTGCTTCCTTTCCTCAGCTTCAATTCACTGCTCTGTTTCTACTCTCCTGTTTGCGGAAGAAAATGGCTGTAGAGGGTTGTCTCACTCTAAAAATGGCTTCTCTGTTTCTACAGATAGGAATTGGCTACGGAATATAATGGCATTGAGTGGATACGAAATGAGTAAAATATGGTAAGAGTAAATCATATGAATGATTGAGTTTAAGAGTTTGTCATGGAGTAAAATACCGCGAGGAAATCTCATGAAGATTTTCAAAATCATCAATGAATGTTTCGGTCTGATGACGTGACCTAATAGGTCACTTCTAAGTACTAACCGTTAACTTATAATTAATGATGGTTTGATATGGAGCGGAATGAAAGGGATTTGTTCAAAGATTTTATGATAGACTTGATCAATTCGAATAATAAAATAACTTTATGAAACATACATATGACTTAACCATATTATATCTTTCATAATTTGCTATCAAAAATAATTTCACACACGGTTTTACCTTAGCCATTTTTTTGATTTTTTTGCTGCTTTGATATGCTTTGTCTTTCATCTAAAAATTATTGATCTTTTAGACTCCATAATCCTTTTGATTCATCTTTTGTTTACTGAAGTAGGTTTGCAGGATCAATTGGCTGCAGAACAGGTGACTGTTGAATAGATGGCTGCAGAACAGATGGCTACAGAATGTACCTGTAAAAACTTTGAGACATGGAATGAAATGAAATGAAATATGGATGGAATGAAGTATGAAATGAAGTGAGATGGATCATGAAATGGAGTGGAATGAAGTATGAATGAAGTGAAATATTATGGAATGAAATGGATCATAAATGTGGAGTGGAATGAAATATGAAAAGTGAGCCTGCAACTTCTTATTTTATGATACTTGATTGCAGAAAAAGAACAATTTTGAAAATCTAAAGTGTCAGAAGAATTCTGATTTTCACCTTATCTTTTCTGTATAAACATTCTAATCAATGATTAGCTTTCATGTTTATACTCTTTTTTTTTTTTAGCATCTGATTACAGAAAATACAATTAAGTTAATGAAGAAGAAGGATTCTTCTTCATTAATTTCACATCACTGTTCTCTTGGAATTTCTTGACAAATTCTTCTCTTGAAAGTGGCTTATGATACAATTTCAATCTATGACCATTTACAAGAAAAGTCACCTTATCTTCATCTATTGTCCTGATTTTTATTGCTCCATTGTCAAATATTTTCACAATTTCATATGGCCCAAGCCAATGAGTTTGGAATTTACCTTGGAAATCTTTGAACTTTGAATCAAATAAGAGAGCCCAGTCACCTTCTTTAAATTTCTTTTCCTTAATGTACTTATCATGCCATCTAGTCCTTTGTTACTGGACTATACTTGTTTTCTGGACTGCATCTTGTCTGATTTCATCCAATTCATTAATCTACTACAATCTATGCTTTTGTGCCTCTGTTAGATCAAGTCCTAGCTGAACTACCATTTTGAAAGTTTGAATCTGAAATTCTATGGGAAACAAGACTTATTTTCCATAAACAAGTTCATAAGGGGTATGATCTGTTGTGTTTCTCCATGTAGTCCTGTAGGCCCACAAGGCTTCAGGAAGTCTGTCTGCCCAATCTCTTCTATGTAAATGAACAGTCTTCGTTAGGATCCCTTCAATGACCTTATTGGTAGATTCCACTTGGCCATTTGCTTGTGGATGATAGGGAGTAGATTTTCTGTGTCTGATTTTGTACTTCTCTACCATTTTTTCCACCAACTTTGATGTGAATTGAGCTCCTTGATCTGTAAAAATTTCTCTTGGGACACGAAAACGAGTAAAAATATCCTCAAAAAGAAAATTAACTACAGATGCTTCAGTAGAAGAAAGTAATGGCTTGACCTCTACCCATTTGGTAACATAATCAGTGCAAATTAATATATATTTCTTTTGTCTTGATGGAGGACTAGTAGGTCCTACAAAATATAAAGCCCATTTCTCAAAAGGTTTAATATGTACCTGAGGCTGCAATGGCATCTCACCTGAAGGAGAAGGTTTCCCTACCCTTTGGCAGTTGTCACACCTTTTGACATACTCTTTAGCATCTTTAAAGAGGGATGGCCAATAGTATCCTAAATGAAGGATCTTATAAGCTGTCCTTTTATCAGCAAAGTGTCCACCACAAGGTTCATCATGACATGCCTTGAGGATCTCAGGCATCTCGTCTTCTCGAACACATCTCTCAATAATAAAGTCTGGACCTGTTTTGTATAACTCATTAGCAACCCATGAATATTTTGCACTGTCATAAATGATCTTTCTTTTATCTCTTGCATTCATAATTGAAGGAAATTTCCCTGAAACTAGATAATTGGCAATGTCAGCAAACCAAGGAGTTTGAGTAGAAATTGCAAAAAGATATTCATCAGGGAATTGATCTTCGACTAGAGTATTGTCTTTGATTTTTTGGAGTCTAGATAGGAAATCAGCTACTGTATTTTTTTTTCCAGGCCTATCTAGAATGGTGATGTTAAATTCCTGTAAAATCAATAACCATCTTATGACTCTACCATTGGTAATTGATTTGTTCATTAGATATTTAATTGCAGAGTGATTTGTGTGAACAAAAGTTTCATAGCCTGTTATATAGTGTCTGAATTTATTTATGGCATGAACAACAACTAAGAACTCTTTTCCAGCTACAGTGTAATTTAACTCCAAAGGGGTCAAATTTTTACTTGTATAGTAGATGGCATAAGGAACCAGGTCTTTTTGTCCCAATACAGCTCCTAAAGCTGTATCTGAGGCATATGTTGAAATATGAAAAGGTAATTTTCAGTTAGGTCCCCTCAAAATAGGTGCTTCAGAGATTTTTGTTTTCAGGGTTTCAAAGGCTAACTGGCAATCAGGATTCCACTTGAATTCACAGTCCTTGGTAAGTAGTTTGAAAAGTGGAGATGCTATCTTGGTGAAGTTTTCTATAAATCTTCTGTAATACCCTGTAAATCCTAGAAAACTCCTAACATCTTTTTGACAACTTGGAACAGATAAGTTAGAGATGACTTCAACTTTTGACTCATCAACTCTAATCCCATCCCCTGAAATGTGATGCCCCAAAACAATTCCTTCAGTAAACATCATAAAACACTTCTCATGACTTAATGAAAGATTTGCTTCTTTACATCTCTTTAAAACTTTTTCCAAGTTTGCTAAGGCTTCTTCAAATGTGTTTCCATAAACTGTGAAATCATCCATATATACCTCTACACAATCATGTATTAGATCTGAAAAAATTCCTAGTACTTCCCTTTGAAATGTTGCAGGTGCATTGCATAATCCAAATGGCAATACTCGATAAGCATAGGTACCCCAAGGACAGGTAAATGTGGTTTTGTCTTGATCTTCAAGTGCTACTTGGATTTGATTATAACCACTAAACCCATCTAAAAATGAGAAGTACTTTTTGCCAGCTAATGTATCTAATACCTGATCTATGAAAGGTAGGGGAAAATGATCTTTAAGAGTATCTTTGTTTAATTCTCGGTAGTCAATACATACCCTCCATTTACCATTTTTCTTTGGCACAATTACCAAAGGAGAAACCCACTGACTATCTGAAATAGGATAGATAAAGTTGACATTCAACAATTTCTGCAATTCTTCTTTAACAATCTCCCTAAGATTTGGATTCATCCTTCTTTGAGGTTGTTTGATTGGTTTACAATTTTCCTCTATGTAGATGTGATGAGTGCAAGTCTTAGGGCTTATCCCTTTCATATCAGTGTACTCCCATGCATATGCAGAAGAATGTCTCTGTAATATTTTGACTAGCTTTTCTTGTTGAAATTTCTCTAGGTTCTTGTTTATGTTTAAAGTTTTACCTGGAAATATCTCAATTGTAGAGCTGCCAAATTTATCCATGGAGTATAGAGACATTTTTCTTGATGATAAAAACTCAATGTTGGATTCTTCTTGAAATTTTTCATGTTTGTATTCTGAAGAGGATTCAAAATTTTCTAAGGTATTTAGAATCTGGCTATCTTCACTAATTTCTGAAATTGTGAAGAGAGGTTGTATGTCTTCTTCATCCTCAATCCATTGAGTATCATCTAACTCTATAATTGTTCTTGCTGGAGGATACAAGGTAAATTTATTGGTTGAAATACCATCAGATATGTACATATCACTGGATCTACAGCTAATGAAAGCATCAGTTGTAGCTAACCAAGGTCTTCCTAATATAATAGGATGTCTTCCTAGATTATTTTTAGGAGTTAGGATCATAAAATCCACAAGGTACTCCCAAGAATCTAAGGACATTGGAATGTCTTCTATTACCCCATCAGGTTTGATCACAGATCTATCTGCTAATTGTAATAATGTGGGTGTAAAAAGAATATTAGGAAGTTTTAGTTTATCCATGATTTTTCTACTCATGATATTGATTGCTTCTCCTAAATCAATAAGTGTGTTTTGGATCTCAGTTCCATTGATGTTTATCTTAACAACTGGATTTCCTAGGTCTAGATACTTTGGAATAACAATATTGCCCATCATGATGTCTGCTATTTTTCCTGCCAGTTGAATTTTCTTCGTTTCTTTTATTCTTTTTCCTGTTTTTTTCATGCTCAACTCCTTTATTGTCTTTGCTAAGATTGGAATTTCCTTGATAGCTTGTAATAATGGAATCTTAATACAAACATTTCTTAGCTCATCTAGGAAATCATAATTGGGCACCATAATTTGTTTCTCTACATCCTTATCAATTTGTAATCTTTCTGGAAAGGGAGGTGTAGAGGTGAATGTTGATGGATGCTCCAATATAGGAGTTGAAATTATTGGTTCTTTTTGTTTTGATTTTTCAATATTTGGGTCTTGAAAATATGTGCTCTCTTCAAGACTTTTATTTACCCGTAGAGAATCTTCCTCAGAGTTGTTTTGCTCTTGTATGATTACAGAAGGTTTCTTCTTTTCAAGTATTCTTCCAGACCTAAGTTGAACATCATTAAGGTCTAAAGGAGTAATCAAATAGGTTGGGAACTGTTGACCTTCTATCATGTATGTGTTCTGAGGATTTTTATTGTTGGGGTTTGGTATAGGTTGGGCAGGTAACTGATTTGCTTTCTGAGGAAATGGTAATGGAAGTGGTGGATTTTGATGTTGTGGATTTTGTTGAGGAGGGAAATTTGGATATGGTGGATAAGATGGTGGATATTGATAATACTGAGAGTATCTTCCATAGGGATTTTGTGCTCCTTGTGCCCAAGTTTGAGATTTATTTTGGAATTGGGGCCAAGGTTGCTGCCAAGAATTCCAATTTGGTGGGGGTTGATTATACAGCTGATCATGGAATCCTTGTGTTTGAGGTCCTTTCCAAGGCCTCCTAGAGACAAAATTGAGAGATTTTGTGGAATTTGTAGGGGTTTCTTCTTGAAAGATAGCTTTAAGACCAGGAAGTGAAGGACAACTCTTGGTCTCATGTTTTTCTGAACAAATTACACAAGTCTCTACTATTTTTGCATCCAAAGGGCACTCTCTCAAGGCATGCTTCTTTCTACATTTGGGACAAAATATTGCTAAGGCATCAGATTCAACTTTTTGCTTGTTTTGTAATTTAAGGGTGTCTATTTGTTCACTAAGACTCCCTAAAATTTCAGATTTGAATTCATCAAGCATATGTCATATTTCTTCCCTACTTACTGTTCCAAAAGCAGACTTACTTTCCCTTGCAAGAGCAGGGTCTCTTGGTCCTTTTAAAGTTTTAGATTTCCCTCTTGGAAGGTTGATACATAATTCAGCTATTTCAGGTAATGTGAGCTGAGATATATCCCCTTTTCCCATAATATTAAGGATATCTAGCCATTCATCCCTAATTGTCTTCAACAAGAGAGCTTTCAAAGTATCTTGCTCTAAGCTTTCCATTTTTGCTCTCTTGATGTTATAGTTAAATCTTTCCAACAAATCTTCCAGATTTTCATCCTCTTTTTGTACCATTTTAAACACTTCCTCCTTATGGTTGATTGGCATACAGTAATCCAAATACCTCTCTAGAAATTCTTGTTTCATATCTTCCCATGTCCTAATAGAACTATTGATTAAACTCATAAACCATTTTAATGCTGCTCCTTTCAATGTTGAAGGGAATAGTTTAAGTTTTTGGGCATCTTGTAAGTAATCATAGGTTCTACATAGGACTTCAAATTCAAATAGGAAGGTTTCGGGATCTTCACTTTTGAGTCCATAAAAGTTTGGAAGGACAGAGGGTGAAATGTTTTTCATAGTTGCATTGGTTTCTTCATCATAGGAAGGCAAAGAACTTGTTTGTCAACCTCTTCCCTACTGCCTCCCCTTCTTCACCTCTACCTCTTGCTGACTTCACGCACCTCTCTCCCCTCTTCTCCTCTTCCTCTTCCTCCTCCTCAAATGATCTGTATTCTATTTCTCATTAAAGACTCCTTCTCCCCTTCTTCACCATGGTTGATTCTTAAGCAGGAAGGATTTAATATAGGTGAGATGCTTGAATATTCTTCAAGAAGGAGTTGGGTAGATTGATGAAGGAGTCTCTACGATGGAATACTCAGTCTTAAAATACTCAGGCCAGCACAGATGCCTTGCATAGGGGAAAGGTGGTTCAAACAAATGCATCTGGACCTAAGCCACTATCACCCATTCTTGAAACCAAGCTGTCAAACTGATTGCAAAACCATGTTCCCTTTCTCTCATCTATTGGACAGATATGCTCTCCTAATGAATATCATTATGAAATACTTCACCTGTGAGGGTAGGTTCTCCAAAGTCTATTCCTACCACACAAGACTCCTCATGCACTTCACCAAAACCAAGCTGCTAAATGTGCCCTACTACCTTTGTAAAAGTATTGAGAAAATGTCTTCCATCATGCAAAAGAGGCCTCCATCCCAACAAATGTCAAGCCTTTTTCATCATTCCCTCATCAAAGTGATTATCTCACACCAAATAGAACAACAAGGCATCCCATGGGAGGTTTTCATTTCCCATGATGATTTCACAACTCCACAACCCATCCCTTTGCAAAGTCTGCCATCATCATCTCAAATTCCTCCTCACACACCTCCATCACCTTCCACTAACCTTGGTTCATCCTCTTCACATGAATCATTTCCTCAAATAGACCTTCCTCATTCACCTTCCCCTAAGAAATCAGAAAATGAAGAAAGCAGTGATGGCCAAGAAGAAAGCAGTGAGGGAGAGGATGATGAAAATGAAGAAAATAGTGAAGAAGGGGAAGATGGCAAAGAGGGCAATAAAAATGAAGAAAGCAGTAATGAACAAGAATAAAACAGTGAGGGAGAGGATGATGATAATGAAGAAAAAAGTCAAGAAGAGGAAGGTGGAAGAGAGGGAGATATCCAAGAAGAAATTAATAAAGGTAGTGACAAAGATCAGTGTATTTATAAAGTAGAAAACAGAGTTGAAATCAGTGAGCCCCATAATGAGAAAAATAGCCAAAAAAATGGGTCTTATGATGAAGAGAATGACACTGAGAATACATATGAAGACAATGGAGAGGAGGCATATGAAAGCAATGAAGAAAACAAAAATGACACTGACAAGAATGGCAAAGGCAACCAAGAAATAAAGTTTGAAGTTGTTTTTTGTAGGAAAGAAAATGATGACAAAGGGCCAAGTAATCAAGATAATAAGCAGGGTAGTGAAGGAGAGATCAGCCAAAGGAACTCACCTAGTGAAGAAATAAATGACCCTCACAATGATGGGAAGACTAATGAGGGTGCCCATGACAGTAGTCTTACAAAGAGTGCAAACAGTGATACCAAGGATGAAATTGACAGTGAATACATTGGTTCAAAAGATGAAGAAGAGGACAGTCATGGAAATGAAGATGTGCCAAACAATGATCAAGGCGCCTCTAGCATTGCAAAAATAGAGGATGACAGTCCTAAGGGTCTTGACAGTCATGATGGCACAAAATATGGTGAGGATGCTTATCAAAAGGGCAGCCAAGAACAAGGTAAGGAATATACACACATAGAGATCATCCATGAGGAGAAAAATAGTCCTAAGGCTAGTGATCAAGCTTTGCAAGTAAAACTTGTTCCACCTTTCACCATTACCTATCAAAGAGGAGAGAGGCATGTGTTTGTTGCCTCCATAGGGCAAGGGGCCATGCCATCCTCCTCATTTCAAATGAAATACAAAGGTAAACAACAAATGAAGGAGGAAGAGGGGAACCATGAGGAGGAAAGAGATTTTGAAATCATCAACATAAACAGTGATGATGAAAATGAAACAAGAAATTCAAACTCCCTTCTACAAGATAGGAATGCACAAATTAGGGATTTGGAAGTTGAATTAGGAAGAGCTAAAGATCTCATTCACTTTTTGCAGATGCAGAACAAACAAATGAGTGGCTAGTTGGCCATCTATGAAGCAACGATGCTCAAATACCGAAAAAAGACTCAAATTTCAAAGGTGCAATTGGAGGATTATATGGGCTCTTATGAGGAAAAAAGTGATGAAGAGGGTCAAAATAGAAAGATACCTAAGACTATGCGTCTTAGGAAAGCATTGGCAAAGTAGAGAGAGGAATTATCAACCCAAGCACAACAAATGCCACTCATTGAACTTCTTTCCATGGAAGTTAAGCATGATAGGGAATGTTGAAAATACAACAAGATGATGGAGCTTAGTGAAATGAAGTCGCCTTCACTAAGTGGGCCCGCAGGCTATTTTTGGCGCAAAGTCTATTTTTAGACTATGTCTATTTTTAGACATATGGATCATGATCTATGAGTTGCAGGATGCTATTTATGGATGATTGGTCGAGTTGGTAAAAATATATGGACCTCTATTTTTAGACATTGGGCGGTTTCTATTTTTAGATTGTCGAGCTAAAAATAGAACAGTCAAATATTATTAACCCTTAATAATATTTAGACTATAAACATTATCTTATCCTCTTGGAGCACTTCAGTTTGATGCTTGGATGTGGCACATGCAGCTGACAGAAGGAAATACGTTTTTCCTAAGGGTTATTTGAGCTATTGCATGGTTGACTTCAGTTAGAACTCATGTGGCAGAGTTTGGTAGAGTTGATGAGACAGTTGGTGGAGTTGTGTTCGGTTTAACTTAGTTGAACTAGTTGTATTTAGTCTAACTGATAAATACACTAGTGATGAGTGGTGTGAATTAATTATTAATTATTTCACTAATTATTAACTCATAAATCAACTAAAGAATACATCAGTTAACTGCAGTGCATGGACAGTTCAGTGGAGACCAGTGTTAGAGGTGGGTGAAAGGGTGAGTCTACTATTAGTTGTGACTATAGCTGTGCATGAGATTTGCACACACATTGATTGAGATTTACAATGAGGATTGCGCAGTACATCTTGGTGGGATTCGAACTTGGATCTCACAATTATCCATCTTGGATTGCGCAGTAGAGTCAGGCAAACAGGTGGAGTAGATTGGAGCATGTGATATGTATGATCTGAGCTTGTTTTGTGTGTAACAATTGGAGATAGTGCTGAGAGCTTGTGAGGAGTTTGTACTATGATTGTTACATGTTCTTTATCATTATAATATACAGATAGTTGGGGGTTTTCAGCTTTAATCTTTCCCATAAATCCTATGTTTATATGTGTGATTGTTTATGTTTTAATGTGCACATGCGATTGTTTTTAATTCCGCAAATTGATGATCAATAGTAGAAGAGGTTATTTATTATGCATGAAGCTCAAATAGTGTGTGATCAGGATAATCTCGGTGAATAAGTGATCTATTATTCAAATTTCTACATGGTATCAGAGCAGTATTGATCATTGGAGCAATTGCAAAACATTGAAGCAGTTGAGTTTTGTGCTGGTGGAATTCGAATTTGCAGCAGTGTTTTCTTGGTGTCGAAGTTGAGATGTATTTCAACAGATTGCGATTGGAGTATGCCCTTGAGGGCAGCTTGAATTATATTGCATGGAAGG
Source organism: Pinus albicaulis (assembly GCA_034641835.2). Classification (NCBI taxonomy): domain Eukaryota; kingdom Viridiplantae; phylum Streptophyta; class Pinopsida; order Pinales; family Pinaceae; genus Pinus; species Pinus albicaulis. The sequence goes on from CM076580.1 coordinate 1,470,079,538, forward strand.
ATAGGATGGAGGCGGTGCTGGATGACAATGGGTTGAAGGAGTTCATAGATGCAGAAATTCCAAAGCCTACTTCTAGTGATGCTGCCATACTTGACGCATGGCAAAAGAAGACAGCAAAGTGTCGAAGGATTCTGTTGGAAGGTGTGAAGGATCACATAGTGTCCAGCCTTCATGGTAAGGCTTCTCCATTCTTGATGTGGAAAGCTTTGACAGATTTATTTCAAAGCAAGAGCGACCAGAGGAAGTTGGCGCTCAAGGACAAACTCGGGAACATAAAGATGGAGAAAGGCGACAGTATGCCCAAGTACCTCACGAAGTTCATCCAATGCAGGGATGAGCTGGGAAGTGTGGGGGTGACTGTTGATGATGAGGACTTGGTGAGCTTGGCTCTCCTTGGGATTTCGAAGAGTTGGCATTCCTATCAGGACTCTGTCAATGGTCGGGAGAAATTGCCAGGATGGGAGAGACTTTGGTCGGATCTTGTGCAAGAGGAGATAAGGCAGAGTACCAGGGATGGATCTTCATCAAAGGCATCGAGTAGAATCATTTCACTGGTTTCCAAATCAAAGAAGGGGAAGAGCAAGAAAGCTTCTCAGTCTAGTGCGAAAGGCAAGAAGAAAGACATGTCCAAGGTGAAGTGTTTTCACTGTTACCAGCACGGACACTATGCCACAAATTGTCTGTAGAAAGAAAAATAAAGCGAGGCTATTGGATACGCGATTTGGAGAGGCCTTAGCCTCACGGTTTGAGCTGGATTTTTTGGCGATCGCATGCTTGGTCTCAAGTGTGGTGGGATCAGTGTGGTTTCTGGACAGTGGTGCGTCTTTTCACATGACATGAGATCGAGATTTGTTTACTGATCTGGATGAGAAAGATCTTGGAGTGCACATCGAGATGGGCGATGATGGTAGATACAGTACGACCGGTATCAGTACCATTTCCTTTGAGAGGGAGTCTGGTAAACCCTTCGTATTGAAGGAAGTGATGCATGTTCCAGGATTGAAGAAGAATCTTATCTCTGTGGTGATGTTAGAAGAAAAGGGATATGATGTTGTCTTTAGCGAGGGAAAGGCTTTCCTGCGCAGTAAGGCAACTGGTGAGACCCGGAGGATAGGGGTTCGAGTTAAGAACCTTTATCAATTGTAGGTAGATGGTTGTGCAGCAATGGCAGGCAAGGCAGAAGGAGTGGTGAGCCGGGATGATGGCGAGTTGTGGCACCGGAGATTGGGCCACCTTCACCATGGAGCTTTGAAGATACTGCAGCAGATTTCTACTAGGCTTCCTAAAGGCACTCTTGCACAGTCAGATCAGTGCAAGGGGTGTACCTTGGGAAAATTTGTGAAAGCCACCTTTCATGAGAAGGATAGTCGCGCCACGACGATCCTTGAGAGAATTCACACAGACGTGTGTGGACCTTTCTCAGTAGCTTCGACATCAAAGCACAGGTATTATGTGATATTTGTTGATGATTTTTCTCGTAAGTGCTGGATCTTCTTCATGCAGAAGAAGAGCGAGACATACTCAAAGTTCTGTGAGTTCAAGGCGCTGGTGGAGAAAGAATCGGGGAAGAAGGTGAAGGCTCTTAGGAGCGACAATGGTGGTGAATTCATCTCTGGCGAATTCAAGGACTTTTGCAGCGCAGAAGGAATTCGAAGAGAGCTCATAGCACCTCATAACCCACAGCAGAATGGGGTTGCTGAGCGGAAGAACAGAACGATCGTGGGTGCTGCACGGGCGATGTTGCATGATCAGGGCCTACCCCTTCACTTGTGGGCGGAGGCATGCAATAATGAAGTATATGTGCAGAACCGTTGTCCTCACAAGATACTTGGCATGAGTACACCCGAGGAGGCGTTTTCTGGTAAGAGGCCTGATATTTCCCATTTGAGGATTTTTGGTTCACCTGTTTACATTCATGTGACGAAGGATGCCAGGAAGAAGCTGGAGCCGACTACGGAGGTTGGGATATTTGTGGGGTACACTGATACACCCCACAACTATCATGTGTATTTGCCAGACATTCGCAAGACTGTTGTGCGACGGGATATCAAATTTCAGGAGGAGAAAGCCATGAAGTGTTCGCTTGAGAGGGAGCCACACTTGCATGCAGATGAGGAGCTATTATTTCCTAAGGATGAGCTTCAGGATGTGGATCAGCCACAAGAGGAAGTTCATGGAGTGGAAGATACCACTCATGCAGTGCCAACCATCAGAGGGCGCAAGCGCACTACAGAAGATGAGCGACTGGCTCAAGATGCAAAAAAGGTTGTAGGACCACCTACAGCACAGCGCAGGTAGAGACAGTCATCGGACCGATACACTGGATACATGGCTCTTGTGAGAAAATGTGTCGTGACAGAGCCATCCTCTTTCGAGGAAGCTGTGGAGGACCCCGCATGGGTAGATGCCATGGTGGAAGAGTATGATTCGATTGTCAGAAACAGTGCATGGGAGATTGTCCCAAGGCCGGAGGGGAAATCAGTGGTGGGTTCGAGATGGATCTACAAAGTGAAGCAGGCGGCTGACGGGAGTGTGGAGAAGTACAAGGTAAGATTTTTTGCCCGAGGCTTCTCATAGATAGAGGGGATCGATTATGAGGAGACCTTTGCACCTGTCGCAAGGTATTCTTCCATACGGACGATCCTAGCTCTCTCAGCGCAGATGGGGTGGCACATTCATCAGATGGATGTGAAGACTGCGTTCCTCAACGGAGTCATTGAGGAGGAGGTGTACATAGAGCAACCCGAAGGTTTCGAGATCTTCAGCAGCGAGTCGCATGTGTGCAGGCTCAAGAGAGCGTTGTATGGGTTGAAACAAGCACCTCGTGCTTGGTACACACGGATAGGCAGTTATTTCACCGGACTTGGATTCTCCAAGAGTGAGGCGGATCCTAACCTATACCAGATTGTGGTGGAGGGTAAGTTGCTGATCATTGTACTTTATGTAGATGATTTGATTTTGATAGGTGATGAGCTGTTGATACACTCATGCAAGGATGATCTTGCAAAGGAGTTTGAGATGAAGGACTTGGGCCTCCTTCATTATTTCCTGGGATTGGAAATTTGGCAGCGCAGTGGTGGACTGTTTGTTTCTCAGGGTAAGTATGCCCGGGAGATACTGGAGAAGTTCAACATGCATGGCTGCAAGCCTGTTGATACTCCTCTTTCTGGTGGTTGGAGGAAGGAGGATGCTACTTCAGCGGAGGTAGTGGATGCCACTGTCTATCGACAGTTGGTGGGGTCGCTTATGTATCTGGTCAATACACGACCCGATATATGCTATGCGGTTAACCAGCTTTCGCAAGCTATGGTTAAGCCTACCAAGCTCTTTTGGAAGGCAGGCAAGCATGTATTGCGTTATCTTAGTGGCACATCGGGATATGGTCTATGGTACAGACAGGAGGATGGAGCAAAGCTTTCTGGCTTCACTGATGCAGATTGGGCAGGGAGCCCAACGGACCGGAAGAGCACATCTAGAGGAGTTTTCAGCATTGGGTCGACAGCAGTTTCCTGGTACAGCAGGAAGCAGAGATCCGTGGCACTCAGTTCAGCAGAGGCCGAGTACATGGCAGCAAGCTTGGCTGCATGCGAGGCTATTTGGATGAGGAAGATCCTCGTCGGATTGTTCGGGTCGCACTTGGAGCCTACTATGATTTATTGTGATAAACAGAGTTGCATTAAACTCTCGGCTAATCCAGTATTTCATGATATATCCAAACACATCGACATCAGGTACCATCATATCAGAGATTGTGTGTAGCGGAGAATCATGTTACTTTCATATATTCCCACGGAGGATCAGGATGCTGACATCTTGACGAAGGCGCTCACCAGGTGTAAATTCGAATTCCACAGAGGCAGGATAGGGGTTGCAGATAATCCATATCTTGTTGAGAGGGAGTGTTGAAAATGCAACAAGATGATGGAGCTTAGTGAAATGAAGTCGCCTTCACTAAGTGGGCCCGCAGGCTATTTTTGACGCAAAGTCTATTTTTAGACTATGTCTATTTTTAGACATATGGATCATGTTCTATGAGTTGCAGGATGCTATTTGTGGATGGTTGGTCAAGTCGGAAAAAATAGATGGACTTCTATTTTTAGACATACTGAGCGGAATCTATTTTTAGATTGCCAGTCTAAAAATAGATATGTCGAATATTATTAGCTCTTAATAATATTTGGACTATAAACATTATCTTATCCTCTTGGAGCACTTCAGTTTGATGCCTGGATGTGGTACATGCAGCTAACAGAAGGAATTACGCTATTCCTAGGGTCTAAGTGAAGCTATTGCATGATGACTTCAGTTAGAACTCATGTGAGTGAGTTTGGTGGAGTTGATTGAGGAGTTGATGGAGTTGTGTTTAGTTGACTTAGTTGAACTAGTTGTATTTAGTCTAACTGATTAATACGCTAGTGATGAGTGGTGTGAATTAATTATTAATTAATTCACTAATTATTAACTCATAAATCAACTAAAGAATACATCAGTTAACTCAGTGCATGGACAGTTTCAGTGGAGATTAGTGATGGAGGTAGGTGAAAGAGCAAGTTGACTATCAGTTGTGACTATACTTGTGCATGAGATTTGCACACACATAGATTGAGATTGCCAATGAGGATTGCACAGTACATATTGGTGGGATTCGAACTTGGATCTCATGCTTTTCCATATTGGATTGCGCAGTAGAGGCAAGCAGACAGGTAGAGCAGATTGGAGCATGTGATATGTATGATCTGAGCTTGTTTTGTGTGTAACAATTGGAGATAGTGCTGAGAGCTTGTGTGGAGTTTGTACTATGATTGTTACATGTTCTCTATCATTATAATATACAGATATTTGGGGGTTTTTAGTGTTAAGATTTCCCATAAATCCTGTGTTTATATGTGTGATTGTTTATGGTTTTAATGTGCGCATGCGATTGTTTTTAATTCCGCTAATTGATGATCAATAGTAGAAGAGGTTATGTATTATGCATGAAGCTCAAATAATGTGTAATCAGGATAATCTCGGTGAATAAGTGATCTATTATTCAAATTTCTACAGGGAATGATGGCTTGAAAGGGCCAACCTACATCTAGAGGCCAAACTAAAGAAGGCCAACAAAGACTTGAGCTTGCAACGGAGAATTACTAAGCACTATAAACAAAGAAACCACTTTGCAATGAAAAAGCTCGAAACTGCCCAAAATGAGGGACCGTCACCAAACGATGAAAAGGACCAAGCTAGGCTTGTTATTTTGGCCCAAGATTCTCTATAGGTCTCCAGGGAACCATGAGGCACCTACCTACCAATTTTTTTTGCAATTGAACAAGTTTTTAATTTTTGCAAATTTTGAGGCTAGGAGCGCAGCACACCCTGTGCTTCACTTTTTCCTAGGGCATCTTCAGGAGGAAAGGCTAAAATTTTTGGATTCCCCATAATTAGAGGATTATGCACACCAATTTTCAGCTCAATTGGAGTTGTTTTGACCCTTCAATAAGGTCAAACACACTCATTTTTTCACCTTTCTGCCCACTTTTCTGAGCAGGTGTTGCGCTCCTAGAAATCTTGGATTTTTCACTTTTTTGGAAACTTTCAGAGGTCAGATTGAGGAAATGAAGGCATATTTGGAAATTATACTTCAATTTCTTTCCAATGAGCCATCACAGAGCTTTTTCTGACATTGGGAAGTTCTCCAAACGACTGTTTCAAAAAGGCCTATTTCTACGCTGCGCTCCTGGCATAATTTTATTTTTTGACACAGTGTGTTGTGCTCCTATAGATGCCTGAGTAGAATGTGCATTTGGAAAGTTTTCAAATTCTTGCCAGAGCCTAAAATTCAATTTAATTGCTATTCTTGGCCGGAAAATATATTTGTTAGATATTTTTGTGCATGGGGCCTTGCAAGGCCTCAAGGACAACTTAGGATATTTCTTGTTGGCCAATAGGCTTCTAGATACTCTCTTTGGTTTTCCTCCTCCATTTTTATTATATATTGCATGAGGATTCATTGTAAATAGTTTGGAACTTGATGTGCTTAAGAGAAATACAAGGTTTTATGAGCTTGGAGAAGAAATTGGTTTTATGAAGTGGATGAATGGCTTGTTTGGCTTGATGATGGAGAAGCTTGTTTGCAGGATTCCATAGCTTGGTGAATGGTGAAGTTTTTTTAACTTGTTAATGTTTTCTTGTCCTCATTTTGTTTCATTCTTATTGGTTGCTATATATCAAAAAATTATAGGTTGAGACATGCTCATGGAAGCACCTCAAACCTCCTGTTTGTTATAGCTTTGATGTTTTCCTCTTTTGGCCACCTTAAAGAATTCTTGAATCCTCCTTAGGTCCACCAAAACTTGATATTGTTTCATAATGGTTAGTATGCTAGCTTACAAGTATGATTCATTATATTCCCTGCTTATTTGAAATTTTCAAAACCCTATCTTGTAGCTTTTTCTATGGAATAATGATTGATTAGGTTAATTCAAAGAGGTCTCGTTCGATCTTGCCCTTTTCCCATGCTTACCAACTTGTTTCAGAGTTCCCAATAGCTTGATATATGTTGTTTATGAAGCCCCTCTCCATATATTGAGTTATTTGTTTATCTTATGTGTTTTCCCGAAAGCTGAAGGTGAATTTCTAAAGTTAGGAGTTCTAATGCTTCTATGTTTCACTGGAATTTTCATCTTACATGTTTATCACTTTGAGTATTGTTTATAGAGATTAATGGTTTTCCCTATCTCATGATTTGTAGCTTCAAACTATAGATATTTAAGACCTCTTAGTTTTTCCCAAACTTAACGTTCATTACAACCCATACATCACCTAAAGGATCCATTAACTTTGCTAAATCGACCCTGCTATACACTCTATTTCATCATTAGATACCCTTAACTTCATTTGACTCTATATCTCCATTGATTTGATAACCTCTCAATCCACCTTTCCTACTTAATCATCTTACCCCAACCCAAACAAAGAAACAAACTTACACTTAACAACTAGCCTAAAATCAATTATCCAAAGCAAACAAGTTCACATCCTTCGCATAATAGAGAGAGCCCTCTCTGACTCCAAGAAAGCTAGGTCCTAAGACTCCAAAGACTGGTCTGATGTTACCTTGACATTTGGTTTACCAATCTGCCAAATCACGGGACACTAACAGAAGGGTCCTTAGAAGATGAATATGAACTAAAGGAAGAAGAAGAAGGCATAGTCCATATTTAAGGAGAGATCACCATTGCTCTTGATGAACTAAAGGAAGGGCAGGAAGAAGAACAAGGTACTAAAAAGTAGTTACTCCCAGGTGAGGGAGAGTTGAGGGAGCTATGTACAACTATCATAACGGAATTTCTTTTTATCAACTAGAAATATTTGTAGAAACTATTAAGAGAAAAGAAACTATATCACAACAATTACAAGAATATTAAAAGGATTATAATAATCTAGAAGATGAGAATACAATTTTGAAATAAAAGTTGATCAAGAAATACTAGGAAAAAATGTAGAATCATATAAAAAGAAATTATGTCGAAGAAGTGAAAATGAAAAAACACTTTATGAATAATTTGATCATGAAATGGGAATAGTATTGCCTCAATTTAGAAGCAAAGATTATAACTCTCATAATAGTCTTAGAAAAATCCAAAATGGGGGTGGAATTGGACAAAACGTTTTTTAAGGAACAAAAAAGCTATATCACATTTTGAGTTGTCAAAGATAATAAAAAAACAAGGTATGCCTAGTAAACTCAGATCCATTAAAATATTTTAACGTAAAGACTAGAACTAGGTCCACACGATTAGAAGGTCTTAAAGTTGTGAAAATAAATTACAAGAAAAGTTGGTGATGATAAACAAAAGACAAATCAGAAAATCACTTAGAAACAAAAATCTCTTGATTTTAATAGAGAAAAGTAAATACAGTGGCACTTTCATAAATAATCAACCTCGACGAAAATACCAAGGCATGCAATTTTATGTATGTACATGGTATCAAGCACAACCTATTGTAAGCCAAATATGTGAAAAGGGTTATGATGTAATTTTTCACGATGCTAAAAGAAAAAAAATGAAAAGATTGTAAGACTCACAACAATGTGTATATGTTTGATGATTCCAGAGTGCATTTTTTTATTATGAATTTAGGAAACATATATGCCCATAGTAGTTCTCGAGCTAGTTCATATAGATATTTATGGTCCTAAAAGAACACATATCCCAAGAGGATAAATGTACTTTATTTTATTGATTGATGATTTTAGTAGCGCTACTTGGATAATGTTCTTCAAAGAGAAGCCAGATTTTAGAGTATTTAAGGCTCAGGTTGAAAACAAGAAGAAAATCAAGATTAAATGCTTGAGATCCTACACGGAGGAGAATTCATCTTAAAAGAATTTTGAAAATTTTTATGTTTTTATTTTTATTTTAAATAGTTTATAAATTTTCATCTCTAATATAACATAAGTTTTAATTATTCCTTCATTGAATTATTTTTTTTAGTTATTACATATAATAGTATAATGACTTTAAATACAATAATATAATTTTAGTTGAACATAATATGAAATTTTCATTTTTACTTAAAAATTATTGCAATCATCTTCAATGTTAATAAACTTATGAAAATAAAGCAATACCAACTGCATAAACTATGTATCAATTCTTAAACAACTTTGATGTGTATGGGTATGAAGTATAACAAATGCTCGAGGATATTGGTAAAAATGTAAACAAATTAAGAATAAGGAGGAAATACTCAGTAGCATGACAACCATATAAGAATTCCTTGGTTTAACAGAAAAGAACCATTAAAGACATGGCCAAATAAATAATGGATGAGGGGAAGGTTGCACACACTTTCTAGGGAGAAGAAGCTCACATCTATTTACATAGTGAAAATAACACAAATGAGGCATAATAATGATAAGACCATTATGAGCTATAGAAAGGAATATCAACATATGTAAAACATTTCAAGTTATTTGGGAATAATGTTCTATCAAAAGAAATAATAAATACCTTGGAAATTTTGTATGCATATGACGGCATATTCCCTAGATTTTGAGTTAGGAGCAAAGGATTCAAATGATTCAAGAATAGGACAATGAGGGTTGAAGATTGCATTAATGTTGTAATTGATGAAGAGGAATCTACTCTCAATTATGCACATCAAGAAGAAGATGATATGATGCAAAGGCTCAAGACCCATCCAAGTATGTACAAAATAAACACCTATAAATTCAAATACTTGGTGATGGAAGAATAGATGTCGAAAGAAGATGGAAATTCATTAGAAATGTTGGCTCACATGATCATTTTATGGAGAGAGTCCACCTAAATTAGTGATATGAGTCCTTGCATTCCTTATATGGAGTTAAGGTGACACATACATATTCTTTTCCAATACTCATTTTTTATCCGAACTTTGTAGTTTATCTAGAATCTTGCATAGATCCCACACTTAGGCACCAGTAGTGGGCTATGAGATCCTAATTTGCAACCTCTTGACACATACTTCTTAGAGAGTTTGGAATGTCATGAGTCAAACTTCAGTACAAGGTATCAATTTTAAAGTTGAACCATTAATTAGCTAATTTGTATGAAATTTTGTTTCCATTTCCCCTAACATGGGATAACATGGGTGCTACAATTTCTTCCAAGATATTTTGTACCCTTGCTAATTTACTATGAATTCTTCAAATATTTGAGACTTTAAAAGACTATGAGCCATATTGGTTTCTCTAATCATTTGAATCGTTATTTTTATTATGTGTGTTAAGACAAGTTTTTCATTTCCTCAAATCAAAGTGTAGTTTTCCATTAGGGAAACCAAAGTTGATGCAAAACTTCAATTTCTTAAAAATTGTAAATGATAGGGTGATGCTTTGGGTCCTAAAAACCAAAATGTGAACAATAGTTGTTGGCCCTCCAATGTCATTTTGAAATAGGAAATTACAAAATTCAACCATAGAAGTTTGCAGAAAAAGGACATCGTAGGTCAAAAAACGTCACGAGGTCATTGGTGACTACCAAAAGAGCCTCCGTCACCAAAAACCGAATCGTCACCAAAGGTGGCGTCGCCAAAAGTATAGGTGATGTGGTGAAATTCAAGGTTCGTCACCAATAATATTTGCATGATTGTTAGTATCCACACGATTTTATTTGAGCAATGTACCTAACCTTAGCCTCAAATTGAACACACATGAAGTGCCACCAAAAGCATAGGTGTTATGGTGACATTCAAGGTCCGTCACGAATAATGATTATAATGACGAATAGTGACCGTCACCATTTCATTTAAACAACAATGATTTATGGTGATGGACCTTTCATGGCCGTCGCTATTAATGCATATATATGGTGGCGGCCATTGACCCTCACCATTTCATATTTTGGTGAGGGTCAAAAAATGTCACCATAAACTCATTGGTGAGGGTCAAAAAATGTCACCATAAGCTCATTAGTGATGGTCAAAAGAGTCTTCATCAACATTCCATATGAATATCAAGGCACGATGGAATCGAACCACCAACCTCCTGCTTGTAAAGCAAGTGCTCTTCCATTGAGCTAGCACCCTTTAAAGAATTAGACCTAAAAAAAATAAACCTTGAAACTTTATAAATTCTAAATTATACAACTTTCGAGAAATTATAAAACTTTGTAAAGTCTTGGAAAATATTTTACTAAACAAGAAAAATAACATCGAACAAGCAAGTACCTACCTAATGGTTATAGAAGTTATGAAAATCGGGTGGAGGTGTAAGTGAAGTGTTGGGAAGTACCAAACATACAAGTAGAATACATTTACTCCATTCTATAAGAAGTCATAAAACAAGTTTGAGATTGTAATCTATATGAACTAAGTTTAATTGTTCTGTGTAAAATATGCATATGCTCCAATGAATAAACCAAGACGGCTAAATGTATATTTGTGCTATGAAGATTTGTATCCTACACCAATATGGAATAGGTAGTGTTAGCCAACTGCAAAGTAATGTACATGTCAAAGACAAATTCAAAAAGAGGAATTTTTTTCTATGAATTTTGGGGCACAATTGCTACACTCCCTATCTTTGAATGTCCCTTGTGTAAATATATTATTATCTTTAAAGCTCTAGCATATTATAGGACCAAAATAATACTTCTCTATTTACTACAGAGCTTCTCTTCCATAGGTAGAGAAGATGCAAATAGTCTAGGAAACCAAAAAAAAAAACAAGTTGAGTTGCTTAGGTGATAAATGATCTAGTTTCCATAGCCAAACTCTTTCAACATTTGACTTTATATCGTAGTAGTGAATGTGATAACCAACAACAAATTGAATTGATGACCATATGTGAACATAAAAGATAGACATGGAAAAGATATATATCCTAGTTCTCTGACTCTAGTACAATATGTTCTTGTCTATGGGGATAGTACAAAATTTGCATGGATGGTTCCAGTGGGTTTGAACTTGTGTCAACTTTTCCAAGAGCACACACAAGAAGAAGAAAGAGAGAAAAGAGTTGAAAGGAAAAACACATACACACAGAGAGTCAAAGACAAGTTGAATGGGGTTTGGTTGGTTGGTAAAATAGGGTTGTTGTTATTCCCAACCAAGGTTCAAATTCCCCTAAACATGTTTGTCTCCAATGAGCTATTTCACCTGGGTAGTTGCAAGTCCTGGACAAATTTTTCTAAATAGATATTCTCAATTGCCTTAGTAGGTTCGTCCCTAGTGGGCCTTCTCAATTGGGTAGCTGCAAGTCTTGGGAAATTTTTTATGAATAGATAGTCTTAATCGCCCTAGTAGGATGTCCCATGGGAAGGTTCTAGTTACTTTTATCAGATTATCATCCGACTTCCAAATCCTATACCAGAAATTTCACCAACTATAGGAAAAAAGGAAGAGGAATATTTAGTTAAAATGCATCAATTGAATACTGAGATACAAAATCAAGTCAATCTACGCTTGGATGGGTGGTGAAACAAGGGTGTTTTTGTTCCTTAGCCAGAGTCCCATGGGTACATGCAAGTCTTGGGAAAATTTAGCTGAGTAGATGTTCTTGACTGCCCCTAGTGGGCTAGCTCACCTGGTTAGGTGCAAGTATTTGGAAAATTTAATTGAGTAGATATTCTTAATTGCTCCTAATGGACTATCTCACTTGGTTAGGTGAAAGTCCCTCGGAAAATTTGGTTGAATAGATACTCTTACTTAATCGATCCTTAGTGGGATTTCTCACCTAGGTAGGTGTGAGTCTTAAGGTAAATTTCGCTCAATAGATACTCTTAATTGTCCCTGGTGCACTGTCTCACTTGGGTAAGTGATAGTCTGGGGAAAATTTGGTTGAATATATACTCTTAATCATCCCCTAGGGGACTATGGGATGTCTCACTTGCGGGGGTGCTAGAGCTGGGAAAATTTGGATGAATAGATACTCTCAATCAAATTTTTGTCATAAAATATTTGAAAAGGTAAAACGAGAATTAAGTGGTGTTCCGCTACATAAGCTAATAGGCCATCCTCTATCTTTTTTAGTAGTTAGAATTGGTATTTTTGGTAATAATAGTCATGGGATTATGGTGCACAACAGTAGTGAGTCAGACTCCATACTCTGCTTTCATTAGCATTTATAATTAGTGTAGTTGTGATGGGTTCATACAATGTGTCCATGTGACTACCAATGAAGAATCCCAAAGCACAAGATGCAACAGATGAATGATTAAAATACAAAGGTGAGAAATACCTGCTAGTTTAGAGTAAACCATGAGGAGAAGAACGGTTATACTTGCAGCTACTTATGGATTCTATGATGGTGTCCTCTACATTGATTAACTTCCTGAAGCACTTGAAGGAGGAATAATCCCCGTGACTAATGGGAATCAGACTCTTTTTAGGACATACTGAGACTAACAAGTAGGCCAACATCTATATTGTTTTTGTATTCAATAACACAGGATTGCACCTGGTCACTTCCTTCTTCACATACCCATTGCTAACATAAACTTGCTTCAAACCAGAATCGTTTCTAACACGAACCTGCTTCAAGCCAAACATTATTTATTAATCAAAAAATTAACAGAAAACTTCAGCACATCACACAGCCATCACATTATAATGAAAGGGAACAAAGATATATGAACAGATCGAAGGAAACATGGAATACGCTACCTTCAGTCTCTTCAAATTTTCTACCATGTTTGACAACAGAGATAGGAATGTCTTACAGGTTTTAAATGTCCAATAAATGCTTAGCCTCACCAACTTCATATATTTTCCCACAAAAAGTAGCATTCTTAAAATAAACACCCTCTTTTTCCACAGCCTTACAATCAAGACAATGATCTTATGGGTATACAATATCTTTCCATTTGATATAAGCATCAAGATACCTAACCTATAAATGTGTTCAACAAGTTATAAATGAAATAATTTCAGATCTTAAATTCCTTAAGCATTTGCATGTATATGTCAAATTCTTTAGAGCAACTAAATACAAAAGAAATACAGACAAACCTGAAGTGTAAGCAGTGACACAGTCCTAAAACTTTCAGCAGCTTCCCTCCAAGTATAGTGTCTACTTCTTCTAGGGATATCACAACCTTATACATAAAAATTCCAGGTATTCTCCTTAATCCTTCTGGAATGAAACAAATTGTGGTAACATTAGAGTGAAATAAGATGAGATAATATTATTAATGTCAATTAGAATGTATTAATCAATGTACAAAAAATCACACACCTCGTCATCCAGCTTGCTTTGTTATTGCACGCAGTAACTAAAGTACTTGGGTGGAGAACCTTCCACCTTTACACCAATAAACAATCTTCAAAGCTCTAGCATCCTTTGGAGTAGCCATCACTATGGAGCATTGTTTTTCTGAGGTTGCTTTCCATTACCTCTTCGTTTTGCAGCTGAGATAACAGAACTTGTGCCTTTATGACTAGCAGAAAATTGAAGGTACCAATCATCTACATGTTTAGTCCAACTTGTTGCTAGTGCAATGAGCCGAATGTTCTTCTCAAGCTGCAAAACAAAAGTCAAACACCCAACATGTTCATACTGTTCCTTTACATTGACAATTACAAGATACACAATTCCACATTCAAGCAAAATGCTATGAAATAATACATAATATGCAAGATTGCTGACAAAAGAAGCACATGTTTTCCCAAATAAAAATACTGTAAGAAAATTTGACTTATTGAGAAGATATCAGCCCAAGAAATTATTTTGTTTTTAGGACACTTTCTGCACTAAGAGTGAAAATTCTTATCTGTTCTACAAATGGTGCACAAAATCAGTCTAAGAGGTTAGCTCAACCAGTTATTGCCAAAGTTGTTAGCCATTATACTAGTTTAGTGCTAGTAGGTGTCTAGTTCAAATCCACCAAGGTGAGTTGCACTAGTCTACACCAACAGGTTTACTAGAGATGTCATCTACGAATATGGGGAAGAATCATTTGGACTTCCCCAAGAGGTGTTCCTTAGAAAAGAATTGGTGTATGGACTCATCTTAGAGAATGCAAATTTTCTTCAGAAATCTCTGTTAAGGACTGGAAACATCAAGCATGTTTGTTTACTTTTCTTCATTGAAGATTTGATTTAAAGCTTGCTTTGCTCCTCCTTCAATGGTTCTGTTACATTTTGGGAGAGGTAAATACCAAGTAGTACTTTATCTTTCTATATCTTATCTACTATGAGCATAGTTTTAAAAATCAGAACTGACTGCCTATCTAACCATGATTCCAACCAAAACTAGATCAAACTAAGATAGAACCGGGTTTAATAAATTAGAATTGGAAAAAATACATAAAATAATTAATTTTTAATGACAAAAAAAATTTAAGATTATAAACCATGATTCCAAACCATTAGAGACAAAATATAGAAAGTCTTCTCATCTATATACCATGTAAGGGTGCATATATCAAAATGGCACCAAGTGAAATACATATCAATGATATCATCGACAAAATACATAACCAATAAGGCTCTAAATGGTTTCTAGAGTCCAAAAAAAATGCTGCAATGAGGCTTTTAATGGCCTCCAAAGTCCAAAAACAATGCTACAACTCGAGCTACTGGGCCTGTAGTGGTCCCAAACTATATAAGCACAAAACAAGCAAGATAAGTAGTTGTAGAGTGCTGAAACAGACAATGAAGAAACATTGTCCTTCATTTCATCGAAGGAGATAAAGACCTGTTGGAAAAAATTGAGCCTCTTTTGACAGCTGATCTACTTCTTGATTCAATTCTCCAAAAAAAAGAATAAAATAAATGACTTTGAACAGCTAGAATATCTCCTTCAAATGATCATCTGCAGGCCCAATATCAATATCTTGAAGTTGTCTGTTGCTTTGTATCCAATTGGTAACCACTAACACTCAATACCTCCAATCTTAGTGCAACCCTTTATATGGGACTCAAACTCTGTTTAAAACCCTGGCCTGCCCATTATACCGGACTATACATTAAATGCCCACATTCTCCATTTTACTCTCCAAGACAACTAACTAATTTTTTAGATTCAAGACCAAACCAAATTTGATCACTTAATTTGTACACTTAGGACAAAAAGCTCAATAGTAATTTGGTTTGTCTAATTAGACAAAGTCACATTTGATCATGGGCTAAAAGTTGATGCAACAATATAAAGGTAGTAAGGTATACTTTAGCTGAATTTTTCTTTCTGTTAAAATTGAACTTCTGCAGTTCTTAATTGAAGATCTTCTCCATTGGGTTTTCTCACTTTTAATTTTTACCCCACAGCATAAGCTAGGTAGAGGACACTGAGACAAATTCTAGCAGTTCATGGCAATTATGGGAACAAGGTAGCTTGATTGATTGTGGTTTTTATGTTCTCTCTTTGGAATGTGGATTTCATTTCCTTCCATGTGGATGCGTTGTTTAAAAGTTAATGTTAATGTTGTACAAGTTAATGTTTATAACATCATTATGTGTTATGAGAATCCGTTGCTTGTTAATTATAAGTTGTTATGCATGAATACATTCATAAGGACGGTTTGTTTTGATGGATGGGTATCTTAGTCAGTAGATCACCAACTAGAAATTGTTAGAGTCTTGAATGACACAAGTATCACCTTGCAAGAATTCCTTTGAGAGGGTGTTGAGAATGATTTTCTCTGTGGCTATTAGTTTAGAGTGATGACAATGAAATGCCTCAACAATGTGAACTTGACTCAAATGAAAAGGAAAACACATAAAACAAAATTCAAGAGAAGAGAGTACAAAGGGTGAAACCATATTTATCAAGCACAATTTTACATTTAGTTGTATAAGTAATTAATAAAACGGAGGTAGAAGCAAATGGCCAGCAATGATGCCTCTACTCGTAATGCTAACACAGTTTGACAAAGGATGAAATCATTTTATCAAGCATAATTTTATATTTAGATGTATAGGTGATTAATAGAATGGAGGTTGAAGCAAAATTCCAGCAAAGATGCCTCCACTCGTAATGCTAACTCAGTTTGACAAAAAGGGAGGTCTCTTGTACTAATCAAGGCCTTGGTGAGATGAAGGTTGGGAAAATTGTCCCAACTCGCTACAATGATGACTTTATAAACATGACTTCCTAATCATGGCCTTTCAACATAACTTTATGACCCCTTATACTACTTAAGAAGCAAGCTATGCTTTTTGAACAAATAACTCCTTTGACTATATGTGCTTTCATAACAGAGCTAATAAGAGAAACAACACTAAGCAATAAAATAGACTAAAGGACAAAATAGGACTTCACTTCAAAATTGAAGTTCATTCTTTTTATCTCCATTGTTCTTGAGCATCCTGCTCAAGAAAAAACTTATATCAAATGCTGGCCTTAGTTTTGGAGCTACATTTGTAGATTCATTGTTATCTAGAGTTGATCGTATGATACCATTGTGGAGTTGATTGGCACTGCAGAGGATGTTGGTGCTACTTGTCGTTGGGTGTATGCTCTTCGCATTTCCATGGGCCAATTCAGAGTGGGTTCTTATAATATTTAGGTAGACATGTAGAAATTTTTGCTAGCTGGCAGCTCACCGCAGTTTCAATGTTTTTGCATAAATTTGATTCCCACAATCCCAAACTAGTAAGTCTGATGTAAAACTTTTGAATGCAATTTATTTGAAACACATTTGAGTTACCTCTACCATTTAGTTTCAGCTGATATGTGCAATAAATGCAAGCACACACTCAGAAAAAATACACAATATTTTTGGTCTAATGACCCTGGAAAAAAATTTCACACTTGCAAAGGGAAGGTGGCACATTACTTAGTCATATTACTAAATTTGGAACATATCCTTGTAGGGTAAATTTGTGGAGTCACTTCTTACTATTCTTGAAGGTGAATACTTATTTATTCCATGGAGTTTTGGCATTGTCAAACCCATATTTCACCCTTTTCTCCCTGGATTTGTTTTGTTTGAGGTTGCCCGCTTACTATTTTGGGATTTGACTACTTCATTTTGAAAATTCAACAATGGAGTTGGTTGCTTGGGATTTACTCATGTGAGGCTGGTGGAAGATTAATTAATTCATTGTTGTTAACTCTTTCCTTGGACAAGTCTTGAGGAATTTTAACTACCTCAAAGATTATGTATTTATTTATTGAGGTAGTTGCACTGTAGCACATTGGAGAAAGAGTCCATGACAAATCTTTCTACTTTGAAAAAGTTTGAGGCTTTACCAAGCCTTTCTTGAGGAGCACTCCATCTAGTTGATATAGTCTTTTGGGGATGCAGTTGGACCCAAATGCTATGGAACAGATGGTTTTAAGCTTCTAATATAGAAGACCTAAAAATGAAAGCATTCCAAGAAAATCTATATTTTAGAGATTTTTATGTTCCCAAATGTGTTATAATTTGAATGAAAGGTTGAGAAGGTTCAATCAAGCCAGGAGCCTAAAAGAACTGTCCCACAAGACCACTACTTACACAATTTGGGAGAACAGAAAGAATGTTTTATTTGATGAAACAATCCCACTTTATGTGGGCCAAAACGTTGCAAGCAGTATTAAGCATTGCACCTTGCCAAATAAATGCATTCAAGGTCTTAACCTTTCATTTCCAAAGGAGTTCCTTTCAAAAATAGCCTCTCTCAGGCTGTCAATGCTTTTGAAGACAAATTATGGATAGCCCAATCAATAAATTAGTAATGAGGTTCAGATTACATTCAATGTGTTGTGGTTCAAAACCGCTACTATGTAGGTCCTCACCAGCTTGAATCCTTCAATGACCTTTTTTTCAGCCACAGCTAACATGGGCCATTATTAATTTAAACAAGTTAAAACTGTATAACTTGTCATAAAAGCATCAGTGTAACAAAATAATCCCAGCGTCCATATAAATCCAGACATGAAGGGTAAAAGTTAGGCAAAAAATCAGGAACGGAACTTAAATCTGAGCTTCCTGGAATACTCCCATCATCATCCCAGTTTCCTATCTGTATTATGGGCAATTAATGTTGAAAGAAAAATCAGAGTTTGAGGCCGACTTGAATCATGTTTTCATCTTGTTTTAAGTTACCAAATAGGTACCAGCCACTAGGCGGAGTTTAAGTGCATATACTCCCTCATATATTATTGACTAGCCTAACTTGTTTGCCATCTCTGCAACCTTGGATAAATGCTCAAGATTGAAAAAAACACCCCAAGGATTATTGGGATTGACAAGAACGATTACTACTGTGTTCATCTTAGCTACTGTTTCAAGGTGTTCTAAATTAACTTCCCAATACCTTTTTGTAATTAAAATTATATTGCCTAGCTTCAATGACATTGTATGCCAACAATGCTTCATAAAGTGGATACCTTGGTCTTGGCAACAAAATGTTTGCATCTTTACAGCCCTAGACTACAATAGCTACATCCATGGCTTTTATACAACCACAGGTTAAGTGGAAATCATCTACAGCTAGCTGGTATGGAATGTCAGGGGAGAGATACCTTGCCAATGCCACTTGTCCTCACTCTAGACCCATTTTGTAATAGTCTGTTATAGACAATATTTTAATTTCTTGCACGTATTTCATGGGGATCCACTCTTTGTGGATATTGATAATTTTTCTTGGGCAACTCTTCCCTATGAAGTGTGTGACAGTTAGCATAGTGGTTTGTTACATTAGAAAAGGGTCCATTCTGGGCACTTTTCTTAGTAGTAGAGGACATCCTGGACGTGAAAGGGTCCATTCTGGGCACTTTTCTTGGAAACAGAGGACATTATGGAAATGAAGCTATTTGTCAAGATATTCACTTTGTTATATTCATGAGTATGGAACATAAAGAAGTATCAAGACCTTGAGTATGGACCACCTACTTCTCTTTAAGGGTATCCATTAGTTTTAATGTTAGAATAAATGATAATTGGGAGCAAAGTATCATAGAACCAATACTGCTCTGAGAGTATGACTAGACTGTTAAGGAGAAAAAACACTTGAATTGCAACATGGTGTGATTCGTATCTTTGGCTAAGAATAAACTGCATATGCTTTTGAAGCCCACTGGAGCAACTTCAACCCTTACACTAGTCCAACTCATTTGTACCAAATACGAATAACTGAACACCGAAGGATAATATAATCTGAGAGCAAAGGAAACCAACAATATAAATTCTGGAGCAATCTGGGCATTTGCACACAAAGATATACCTGCCAGGCTACCACGTCTCCAATGGCAAAGGAACTTCTACTCAAATCATTTATTTTGATAATTATCTCTAGCGATGCCCCTGTACATGGAGAACCTAAATTTAGTAGATTAGGAAAGCTATAATAATTCAGAGAAGTTGGGCATGATTTTTGTAAGGATAAACCATAGATACCAGGCTTCTGAAGTCTTGAGAACTACAAGTAGAACCACATAGTAGGTATATTAGTATTAATTTATAAAACCGTTGTCCTAAAAAGAAGGATGTCCCTCAATTTGGGGTTCTCTTTGGCATTGGAGAATGTGCCAATGTGTGATTTGCTGCCATGGGTTCTCATCTCCTTAGAACTCCTAAAAAATTCACATGTTAACCATGCCAAAGGGCTCCACACACTAATTGTCTTCATAGTGGAGCACTCTAAATAAGGCTAACAAACTCCATCAACTTGTAATAGATACACAACTCAAAGTGGGAGTATTGCTAAAAGATACTCGTGTAGATACGTGCAAGGTAGATCAAGGGTTGTTGAGACAACTCCATTTTTTGGTAGGGAGTCCATGGCTTGTCTACAAGCATAGGTTAAGTGGACATCATCTACAGCTAGCTGGTAAGGAAGGTCAGGAGAGAGATACCTTGCCTATGCCACTTGTCCACACTGTAGACCGATTATGTAATAGTTTGCTATAGATGTTAAAGAAGGTTGTCATTGATGTCAATATGGCATTAATGGGATGGAAAATATTCTTGTGATGCATAATATGATGATGTCCTTGCTCATGGTGACAAGTCCCTCTTATTTGATAAGGATGTCATTAATGAATATGACAAGCTATTAATGATGCCATTATGATGTCAAGCCACTAAGAAGTAGTCTTGTCCTAGATGCTTGAACTAACCATGAAATAGAAATGATGATGACGTTATTACTCTTGATGAAGAAGCCTAGAACTTAGATGATGTCCTTACCCTTGATATTGAAGGACTATACATGAATGACCACACTTGATAACGTCATAGGTGATGGCACTTGATGAAGGTCTTAATGACTTGGACAATGATTGGAGACATGACATGAAGGACTTGGAAATCTCCTAATGGAAAATTAATAAATGTTGCACTATGGTTGGTGACATATCACTGCACTATTATTTGATGGCATGGATATCCTACATGATCCTATGATGATGAAGAAGCCAAACAATGGAGAAGCCATACTATCCAAAACATTCCTCATGCTGTCCAAAAAAATTTATGCATAAAATTTAAGGACAGTCACAAAGAAAAATCATTTTTGCCACCTTAGAGGCATCTTTTCTCAATGGGACCTAGACCATATTAAAGAGTATTTTTCCTCTTTCCAATGAGCTCTTACTTGGCCCAAAACTCCAAATAGTTTGGGAGATATAGATTTTACAAGTTAAGGGTATTTATTTGGTCCTTGAGCCAACCTGTGCTAAGGCCTCTCATGTCGGCCTCAATTCCAAAGGACGTGTCCCTTCATTCCAGTGTCGAATTCATATAAATGCAAGCACCGTCTGTCATTTATCTCACCAAATTTCGGTCAAGGGACAACACAACGAGGACAAGAATCTTTTGGTTTGGGTTAAGGACAGGATTATTTGTCAATTGAAGCAGGCTGCTGTAGGACACCTCCGCAGGCAGCAACATAACTTATTTTCAACTGTAACAAGCCTAGGATAATTGTTAAAAAGGCACAAGACTATGTGAACTAGCTCGAACTTGGTGTTGAAGGCAGTGGAGTGTCAGATTAGCTCGTGTCTTCGGCTCGGACTTGTGATAACTTGTGAACAATAAGCTCTGATTAGCTGTCTTGATACCTTGACCTGTGTGTTAAAATACCAGAAATTGCAGCTTGGAGGCTCAGACCATAGTCCTGTAGCTGCTTCTTACAAGAGCTCAGACCTATGTTAGTCACTTGTGAAGGATAAGCTCAAGACTGGTGGGCAGTGTGTTATATCATATTTGTAAGACCTTGGACTTGAAAAGGGACAGTCTTTTGTAGCATTGTAAAGGCTAGAAATAGAGATATACACCTTAGAAACAACACAACTCAGATCTCTTGGAATCTTAACAAGCTCGAACTTAATACTGTGACTGTGCTAAGTGTGATAGTGAAGGCTCTTCATGTCCTAGCATAAACAACAATCTCAGACTCGGTAAATTGATGGAAGACTTGAGATAATTCACCTATTAGATATACTTGTGATACAACTGTATATCGTTGACCCAGCTTTACATCAAGGTTTGAAGGCTCAAGTCCACTTTAGGCTCGAACATCAAAACAGGGACCACATGCTTGGATTTCAGTCCTATGAAGAATAATGAATGAGCATTAATGAACAGTGAACTTGAAAGGGTGTACAAGTGAAGAAGATCTTGACAGTGGGCATATTAGAGAAGATTGTTGACCAAATATTGAAGTATTTGGAGCACCATGTGAAGACACTCTTGAAGCACCTTGTGAACACTTTCTTGGAGAGTTCTTGAAGAAGCCTTTGAAGAGGCTTAGAGCAGGTGTAGAACTTGGGATGCCAATTGAAGACACCTTGAAGGTCGTGGAGATAATGTTGAAGACCATGAGGCATTGGTCATCATGAAGTAACCTTGGAGATCTTTGTTTTGGGTACCATGAAGAACAATGGAGACACCTTCTTAGGAGCAACTCTTCCCTCAGAAGTGTGTGACAGTTAGCATAGAGGTTTGCTACATTAGAAAAGGGTCCATTCTGGGCACTTTTCTTAGTAGTAGAGGACATCCTGGACGTGAAAGGGTCCATTATAGGCACTTTTCTTGGCAGCAGAGGACATCCTGGAAATGAAGCTATTTATCAAGATATTCCCTTTGTTATATTCATGAGTATGGAACATAAAGAAGTATCAAGACCTTTAGGATGGAGCACCTACTTCTCTTTAAGGGTATTCATCAGTTTTCATGTTAGATGAAATGATACTTGGGAGCACTTTGGCAAAGGATCATAGAACCAATACTGCTTTGAGAGTATGACTGGATTGTTAAGGAGAAAAAACACTTGAATTGCAACATGGTGTGACTCGTGTCTTTGGATAAGAATCAAGTGCAAATGCTTTTGAAATCCACTGGAGCAACTTCAACCCTTACACTAGTCCAGCTCATTTGTACCAAATAAGAATAACTAAACACTGAAGGATAATATAATCTGAGAGCAAAGGAAACCAACAATATAAATTCTGGAGCAAACTGGGCATTTGCACACAAAGATATACCTGCGAGATTGCCACATCTCCAATGGAAAAAGAACTTCTACTCAAACCATTGCTTTTGGTAGTTATCTCTAGTGATGCCCCTGTACATGGAGAATCTAAATTCAATAGATTAGGAATGCTATAATAATTCACAAAAGTTGGGCATGATTTTTGTAAGGATAAACCACAAAAGAGGGGGTTCTCATCTCCTTAGAACTCCTAAAATATGCACATGTTGACCATGCCAAAGGGCTTCACACACTACTTGTCTTCATAGTGGAGCACTCGAAATAAGGCTAACAAACTCCATCAAACTTGTAATAGATACACAACTCAAAGTGGGAGTACCGCTAAAAGATACTCATGTAGATATGTGCAAGGTAGATCAAGAGTTGTTAAGACAACTGCATTTTTTGGTAGGGAGTCCATGGCTTGTCTACAACCACAAGTTAAGTGGACATCATCTACAGCTAGCTGGTAAGGAAGGTCAGGAGAGAGATACACAACTCGTGTAGATATGTGCAAAAAAGATCAAGGGTTGTTAGACAACTCCATTTTTTGGTGGGGAGTTTCCTCAAAGTATGAGCTTATCTTCCAAACTCTATAAACCACACAAATATTTTAGAAAACCTACCTTAATAACGCACTCTTTTTCCACCTTAAAATCTGTCATTGATTGTGTCATATTGCCTGAAATAACTTGCAGAGTAAGAGAGTTCATCCTAGGGTTTGTGTGATGGATGAGTTAAGGGGTCCTTAGATCTCTCAATCTGGAATGTTTTCTTGATTTTTTTATTTTAAACAAACCTTATTCCAGGCAAGGCATTCTCCAAGATGGAAAAAGAATTTAGTTTTATAGATCTAAAAGCATACCTTTCAGCTGTTGTTTTGATGATCAAGACAATCTATAGGATCTTCCCACAAATTGATCTGCAAATTGTAGCCACATCATCATATCCCTATAGTCTCCTGCATTTTGAATTTTAATGTTGTCTCAGTAAATTTCTGTTGTTATATGTCTCCCAATCGTGCTACAGGTCTAATATTCATAGCAAATGCATTGTTTTTCTGCTACAAAATCTAGCCTATAAAGAGTTGAGTGTCCCAAAGTAATACAGTTACTATTCATGCTTTCTATGCTGCCAAACAGCCACAACGACTAGAGTCCTCCCTAGTGGAAATTGTTGAAAAGTGTAACAAGGTCGGTCTTCATATTGACTATGTAATTATGTATTTTATGTAAAGAAGAAGACAAAGGTAATAAAATGTATTTTGTACTTGCTCCATGGGTTTCATGAGCAAGATTTTATTATAAGTTAAATAGACTTATTCTTGATGTCTATCTAGGGCTTTGTCTTCTAGATAAAAATGTAATTAAGTGTCATTTATATATGAAGGATCTAGTCAAAGAGATGCTCCAAGACCTTGCAAAATAATTTGTAAAAGGATGGCTTGAAACTGACTCAACTCAATGCTGGAGATGGATGATAAAAGTCAGCTTATATGCAGCTACACGTCGGCCTAAAAATCAGTTGAGAAGTCGGCCTTCTAGCTGACTGTATGGTTGGCCTAAAAGACTTGACAAGTGCACTATATATATACACACATCTGCGGTTTATTTGAGTAAGATTTTTGGTGAATCTCAGAAATAGAAATGTGGGCTTTTCAGAGATACAGTGTGGACTACATATGTGACTAAGTGCGGATTTTCTTAGTAATATAGTGCGGATATATCTGAGCTAGAATGCGAACCTTTGACAGCATCTAATGGAGATTTAAGTTTGAAAAGGAGGCGTATATACTTGATGACCAGAAATATAATAAAGAGTTGCGGTCTCTAGAATAGAAATGCCACCATTGACTGAAGCAGAAGTGCAGATAACCTGAAGCAAATTGCGGATAACTTCAGGAGTGATATATATGCAGATTTAAGGAGATATAAAATGCGGATTTACTGAAGTTATAAAAACAGATTTCTGAAGCTGAAGTTTGCGGATTCCTCTATTTAAAAGTGCAGTATATAAGTGTCGTTTTCTCTGAAATGGAACAGTGTTAAGTTCAGCAGATCACCATGATGTATGTGGATTACCATGATGCGGATGAATGTATGTATGTTGCTATCAAGTCTGGAATAAGAGATTCGGGAAATCTCACTAATATGCACCTACCGTCTATGAAAGAATCAGGTCTGCAGTATGAAGGTCTGAAGTGGATGTGAAAATTAAGGGTCACTGCTAGATAAGAAAAGGGAGGAAGGATGATTTACCTTCCCTCTCACAGTTAATAAAAGAAAGGACAGTACATACTGGTGCAAGAAAGAAAGATCAGCATGGAAGATCGACAAAGAAGAAGTAACAAGGTATTGGAAGCATCCATAGGTCAAGGGTCTAAGTCTGGGTCATGGTACTTATCATTTGAAGATCTATAAGAAGAATTTCTCGTGGGTTTTCCTCACCAAGAGGGAGAGGTTTTTCCCTAGCTCTAGGAGCCTAATTTGTGTGTCTCGTGTATTTTGATAATTGACTTGATGAAATATTAAATAAGCTAAAGAAGAGAAGACATAAATAACTTAAGTAAGCTCACAAGTAATTATCAAGAAGAGATTTTGAATTAATCTCTAGCCCTCCAAATTCTCAACATGGTTTCAGAGCTAAGGTGCTGAACACAAGGATGGCTTGACAAAGAGACCCTCGAGGAAGAAAAAATCAAAGTTTGGGTGAAAAGTCAAATCAAGGAAATCCTCAAACCATCTCAAGAAGACTTTCAAATAATCCACACAGCAAGGAGGATCCAAGATCACCTACTTTGAAATCAGTTTAAGAGGGAGCTCCTGCCATCATCTTCAACAAGAAAGTTGATAGAAGAAGAAAAGCATCTACTCAAGTAAGTATCTTTATGACTTCATATGAATCTATAAAAATGTCTTCTTTGCAAAGAAAGCAACAAACTGGTTAGGGTTTCAAACTTTCCTACATAGAAGACAAGGACAATGAAGTCATGCCAAATATATGAAAGGAGATATAAGAACCCAAAGGATTTTTACAGAATCCATAAAAGAATCTCTCATCTCTAATGTACCAAATCTAGAATCATCAAAAGGAATATATGAGAAATTGGTGGAGCTATTCTATGTGAGTACTACAGGAGAAGCAATCTCTTTGAGATCAACTACAGGAACTGGGAGAAGTAATGTCTGACACTGAGATGACTACATTGGTGCTGAATGCTCTACTAGAAGAATAGGGAAACTTCACTTCAGGCTTATTCTGGAAGAAAGAAGCCACACCATTCCACAATTTAGGGTCTCTATGTAAAATAGAGGAAATAAGACTGAAAGCCAAAGCTGATACAGAATCAAGTGAAGGGAATCAAGCCTTTGCAGCCATGTCCGGGAAGAAAGGAGGATTCAGTAAGTTTGGTCCTCAGAGTAGAAGAAGAAATATGGACAAAGCACGATGCTTTGGATGTGATAAACTTGGGCATTATAATAGAAATTGTCCTTAATCTGAAAAGGACAAGAGAAATAGGGAAGAATCCCATGTCTCTGAAATGAGGGAAGAACCTGATGCAAAGTAATCTAAGAAAGAAGAAGCAAGGGATATCCACTATGATTGAGATCATCTTCTCCTTTAAGTGATTTATGTTGGTTGTAAGATAGGAAGCAGTGTAGCATCATGATCGAAGCAAGGTAGGAGCTCTTGGTGAAACAGCTCCGGGAAATCCTCTCTAATAACATTACTAATGGAAGGTAGTCATCAAGATCAAGGGTCATCATGGAAACAAAATTCAGATGACATATTGATGGAGCAAGTAAAGGGAATGAATCTCTTCATTCTAGAAAACTTGCTACAGGATGACTCAAGAAAAAAAAAGGTATGAGGTATGTACATATTTATATGCTGACACTGGATACTGTGAATTCATGTCATATGGTTGCAGGTAATGGACTTCTGTATTTAGAATTATGATCTACGAAGGAGTATCTCTCGATGCACTGACAAATGAAATCAACATATATATATCCTCATGGAATATGAGGTGGTTGTACATGAACGAGGAACTGGAAAATTTGTAAGTTCTTGGGAATGAAGAATGTGCAGAAAGGAAGAGATCATGAAATGCAACCATGTCTAAAGGCAGTTATCATCCGGAAGCCAAGAAGATGCGACTAGGAGATCTTCTGGGAAGATATGTAGACTCTAACAGAAGTCTGGTAAAGAAGAAGACCCTTGACAAAACATATCATTAGGAGATGTGTCAATCTGAATAAAGGATGTTGATGCTGACAGGAACATGTCATGGTGAAAGGTCATCACTGAGGTAACTTTGGTTTTAAAAGTTCATATGTCTATGTTTATCGGGATGAATTTGTGTAGGGTTGCTAATCATGAGAAATGATGTATGATCCTTGGAGATGATTTGAAGGAAAGCAGCATGAAATAACGATGGACCAGATGATAAAGAATGATGAATCACTTTCTGATAGTGGGCATGACTCGTGACTAAAAGTGATGGATGATCTATGCCCTATGAAGCCAAAAGTTGAAGATTCCTCAATATCGAAATCCATGACATCGAGGGGAGGAATTCTTCATGAGTAGTTGGATTGCTGCTGCAGGACCCTGGTTGATAGGGAGCCTGGTGGTAAGTTTCTTTCTTGGAAGAAACTTGAAGTATGTCCTTTCTATGTTAAGAGGGAGTGACGTATGTAATTCTCTATTACATGTGTCATGCACTATACCAGGACTAACAGCCGTAAGTCTTAGTGAATGCCATGTGAAGAGAATGGATAGACACATCATTTTGGTCTTCACCTGGAAGACAGAATAGAGGATTGGGTAATCATTTGGCATTCAATACTCTTTGAGAATGAGGTTGGGAATTCAATATAAGAGTAGTCAAGGACCGAAATTCTTTGAGGGTTGGCTACCCAAGAGAAGAATAATCCAAGAAGGTGATACTCTGGGAACACCTAGGTGGGGTATGTACCTAGGAGAGACAATGACTTTGGTGTCTATAAGTCATGTGTCTCGCCAACATTGTAGGCCATTGTCTCGTTGAGAGATGGGGTTGTTAGTCAAGGCCTTACACTAGGAAAATGTTGGTTGATATGATGCTATATATATGCGATTGCCAATCTGATTCTTCTTATGATATTCTTCAGTTTGAAAGTGACCATGTACCTGTATGAATACCTCCCTAGTTAAGAGGGAGTGTTGAAAAGTGTAAGTAGGTCAGTCTTCATATTGAATATGTAATTATGTATTTTATGTAAAGAAGAAGACAAAGGTAATAAAATGTATTTTGTACTTGCTTCATGGGTTTCATGAGCAAGATTTTATTATAAGTTAAATAGACTTCTTCTTGATGTTTATCTAAGGCTTTGTCTTCTAGATAAAAATGTAATTAAGTATCATTTATATATGAAGGATCTAGTCAAAAGAGATGCTCCAAGGCCTTGCAAAATAATTCGCAAAAGGATGGCTTGAAACTGACTCAACTCAACGCTGGAGATGGATGATAAAAGTCAGCTTATATGCAACTACACGTTGACCTAATTATCAGCTGAGAAGTCGGCCTTCTAGCTGACTGTATGGTTGGCCTAAAAGACTTGAAAAGTGCACTATATATATATATATATATATATATATATATATATATACACACACCTCTGCGGTTTATTTGAGTAAGATTTTTGGTGAATCTCAGAAATAGAAATGCGGCCTTTTCAAAGATACAATGCAGACTACATATGTGACTAAGTGCAGATTTTCTTAGTAATACAGTGCGGATATATGTGAGCTGGAATGCGAACCTTTGACAACATCTAATGAAGAATTAAGTTTGAAAAGGAGGCATATATACTTGATAACCAGAAATATAATAAAGAGTTGCAGTCTCTAGAACAGAAATGCCACCATTGACTGAAGCAGAAGTGCGGCTAACCTGAAGCAAATTGCGGATAACTTCAGGAGTGATATATATGCATATTTAAGGAGATATAAAATGTGGATTTCTTGAAGTTATAAAAATGGATTTCTAAAGCTGAAGTTTGCGGATTCCTCTGTTTAAAAGTGCAGTATATAAGTGTCATTTTCTCTGAAATGGAACAGTGTTAAGTTCAACAGATCACCATGATGTGTGTGGATTACCATGATGCGGATGAATGTATGTATGTTGTTGTCAAGTCTAGAATAAGATATTCGGGAAATCTCACTAATATGCACCTACTGTCTATGACAGAATCAGGTCTGCAGTATGAAGGTCTTAAGTGGATGTGAAAATTAAGGGTCACTGCTGGATAAGAAAAGAGAGGAAGGTAAATCTCTGCAGTTAATAAAAGAAAGGACAATACAGACTGGTGCAAGAAAGAAAGATCAGCATGGAAGATCAACAAAGAATAAGTAACAAGGTCTTGGAAGCATCCATAGGTCAAGGGTCTAAGTCTGGGTCATGGTACTTGTCATTTGAAGATCTATAAAAAGAATTTATCGTGGGTTTTCCTCTCGAAGAGGGAGAGATTTTTCCCTGGTTCTAGGAGCCTAATTTGTGTGTCTCATGTATTTTGATAATTGACTTGATGAAAGATTAAATAAGCTAAAGAAGAGAAGACATAAATAACTCAAGTAAGCTCATAAGTAATTATCAAGAAGAGAATTTGAATTAATCTCCAGCCCTCCAAATTCTCAACAGAAACAAGTTCACTGGACACACTATTCTTTTGTACTTTGTCTCGGCGGGCATAGGTATGCCTCCCCCGCCGCCTTCAGCACAGGTACCCTCTCACAAAAAGAGACTTGTTGCACCTGCGAGTCTCGTCTCCTCAGGGTCTAGTCCTTCAGCACACTATCTACCTTACATTTCTCTCTCTGACATCCCTTTTGTTGTCTAGTGATTGTGTTCTTACAACGTACTTCGGTCATACGTATTTTGTTCTCGACACTCGCACGCTGGGGGGCAATCTGTTACACCATTTTTTGGTCATCTAACTCTTCATCATTAGATGGACCCAAGTACACCATGTAAGACCAGCTTTACCCCAAGTAAAACTGCTTTCACTATGTTAATTAGGAAACCCCAAAAGGAATAATTAATTAAACCATAATTTAATTATTATTCCCAGTCATGTTTAACCCAAAAACAAAGAAATTAATGAGATAAAACCATAGTTATCTTATTATTTTCTAGGAATAATTATTTAAATAATATTCCTTGTTAAATATGACCAAATCAACCACCATTAATCAAATAAATCATTATTTATTCGATTATATCCCAACCACTTCCTTAAAAAGATAAATAAATCATTTATTTATTTATTTTTCACTAATCAAGGGATTTGACCCAAGTCAAACACCCTTTCCCTCCAACAAATAATAATAAAATATTCCATAGAGGTGGATCTAGATTTTATTAACATTATTTTAATCATGCACCAAGATCTAGAATGACCCAATATTTTGTTATAAATAGGAGGGTTTTCCCCATAATTCTTCACCTTTTGTTGCCTATTAGATCACTCTGGATCTATACACTTGGTCTCATTTCTACCATTTGCTCCCATTGAGCTCTATTTTCTGCATTGGGTTTTCTACACCTACAAGAGAGAGAAAGCTTAGATCTGAAGTGCTGAGGACTACAAAGAACCCATCCCATTGAGGAGAGCTAGATACACCTTCTTGTTTTCCTCCCAGGTGCCCTGTAATATAAAATTCTTTCAAAAAATCGTGTTCTTTTCTTGTCCGTTGGATGCATGGAGAAAACCCTTTATTTTACTACTTAATGTCTTTCCATATATAGATCTGGTATTTTGCAGCTATTTTCTTGTCTAACCAATTGCAGATCTGAAGATATTGGCAGCCACTTTTGTTGTTAGGGCTATTAGTTATGCGTAGCTAAAGTGGTCCTTTTTCGTACACTTCGACGAAGGATTCATACTAACAGTGTGCATCACATAAAGTCAAAATATATATAATCGTCTTAAGTACATCCAGAGACGATACGTCTCTCAAAAAATAGGTGTGGTATAAATCCTAAGAGCTAATCCGCATGGTGCTCATGATAGCATGTGACTACACGCACTAAGTGTCTCAGGATTCGGTGGATCCGGCTTGGAACTCCCACCGTATGACACTGGTATGCCATCGGTACGTCCGCCAGCCGAGCATAATCCGGGATCCCTCGGGAAATGCCCTCGAGATTCTGGATCAACTCCTCTCCTCCGGTGCCCTCTCCCTGAGGATCAGGGGTGAGTTGTGTCCTCCGTGAGATTGGAGACATCCCAGCTGGTCTCTCAGGTCCCACATCTGCATACATATATAAAATGTGTTAGGACGAATGTGTATTAACAAAAAACATAAAACATAAAAATCAAAAATATGAGGTCTTACCCAACTCCTCGTCCCAGTCATCTCCTTCTGGCAGTGGGAGATCTGGGTCTCCGGTGAAGTCAGTTCCTGCATATGGCCAGTCTTCCACTACAATCAGCTGGCGCGGCAACCACCTACAGAACTCCGGCCTCCAGGACATCTGTTGGCCGCCTCCAGCTCTGGGCATTAATGCTGCCCAGCGAGCCATTCTTGGCTCTCGTGGTATCGGATTTGCTACTGAGGCCCCTTGGCCCTAGAAAATTGGTAAGCGTTCCAGAATGAATGATACCACGATGGAACCATAGCCAAACTATTTCAGTTTAGCTTGTTTGCATTTTGTGAGCTGCCTTTCCATGTTTATTGTTACTGCTGTTGCCCAGTCAAACAATAGGGGACTCATGCATTCTGAGGCTAGCAGGAGTTGGGCCTTTGTGGCCTCGTGCGGTGCCTGCGACCCTGCAGCCCACGTGATGGTATGTAGAACAACTCTCAATGCCAGATCAGGGATAGTGTGGAGATCCACCTTCTTGCTTCCTCATCCCATTTGTGCTCCTCGGCACACGCGTGCCATCACTTCTTCCATCTTCTCGTCGGATGGTCTGCTTCCAGTCAATACAGGGATCAGACCTCTGCGGGATAATCTGGTGATAAAATATACATCAGAAACCTCCAGCTCTAATACCTGATCTCGTAACCTGAACACTTGTTCATGTTCATCCCAAATACTGATCAAATACTGGAGGAGCTCGGGCTGAGCTCGTAGACAGGGTGTAAGGAAGAACTTCTTCAGCCCACAGTTTCTGAGGGCATTCATGCAAGCCTCACTTTGGAGGGCCTGTTCATCCTCTTCTCCATGCTCTCGTTCCTTCCATTCAATCACCATTTTGCTTGATTACCTGCATCCATATGGTCATAAACCCTTAGTTAGATCTCTGGTAGGCCTCAAATTCCATGCAATTTGGTCTAAATAGCGAATTTTTAGGCGGATTTTTAGGTTCGGCCGCTGGCGCGGCTGTTTTGTGAACAGTCGCACCACGTGGCACGAGCCCTTTGTATAAAAGAGCCCATTGGCGCAGGTCCGTGCCCGATACCTGCGCCAATGAGCGCGGCCCTAAAATTTCAAAAATGGCCACAGATGACTGATAAGCAGGGGAAAACTATTAAAAAATGGATGAAAATGTAGAGCAGGGAAGCGCCTCTTACCTGTAGTAGACGAGAATCTGAATAGTCAACCGGATCTGTCACAATCGCCGTCAGAAGTTTCCACTCCAAATGGACCACTGTTGTTTTTTACCAAGGTAAATAGTAAACGTAATTTTGTTTTTACCATTTTGACATATTTATAGCTTTTTCGACGTTAAATGAGTTTTAAAAGTTATTTTTATCAAATGTTTGAATATGTTATGTCGAAAATGGGTTTTACGCTTGCTTGGTATGTGCAGCAGCAGGTTTTTGCGACTTTAACGATGGAAACGAGTTGTATTTTATACTTTTTCGGACTCGGTAAATACACGAAAAAGTTACTCTAGAGTCATCTTTCAGCTCTTTTCTGACTCTCTAAACATGAAAAGATTGCTGAGGCCCTTGTCGTTTCGATCTCATTAAAATGGACATGAATCGACATCTACCCAGTATACGTTTACCCCTTTTTCGGGCTGGGATGGATTGGTTACGAAAAAGGAATACCCTAGCCTATCGTGACTAGGAGGTTTTCTCGGATATTGTTTTCTACCTTTTCGGATCTGAGGAACTATTTACGAAAAGGGACCTGTGGAGTTTGCTTTTCTGCTATCTTTTCAAACTCTCTAAACATGAAAAGACGCCGAGTTCTCCCTTTGTCAGACTCGTTAAACCTTGATGACATCGAATCCAGTCGAAATGACATTCTCCGAGTTCCTCCTTCCTAGGACTCGTTAAATGCACTAGGATGGATTCGCCCGAAGGGCGGACTTATATTACAAGCATATGCTATCCCCTTCAAGCTTGTTATCAAAAAAAATTGGGGTACTCACTAGAAATGGTGGGGGAAAAATGGAACCATCGTCGTTGTCGTTGGCAGTATGTCGCTCTTGAACATGGCACTTTTCTGCATTCGTGTCGGGTTGGGGACATCTCATCTCGTTTCTTCACTTTGCCTCCGTGGGTTTGGATAATCCCTTTTGACCTCTCATCTGCTCATTGCCTCGTCACCATGACCTCTGATCCGTTGATGTCAAATACCATCAAGTCCACTGTCGTGCCATTTATATGTTCAATAGAAGTTGGCCTCTGCAAATATCAACCTTCCTCTGATTCTCACACGATCTTGATTCACAAAAAAACATCATGTTCCTCTGTCTCATGTCGATGATGTGGGAAACATTATGGCCCACCTTCGATCAAGGTCACTTCCTGTCGACTTCAGCTCATTATCCAGGAAGTTGATCTAGAGACTCCTTTATGGTACCTTGGAGCCTGCATGACTCAATGGCAGGTTCGTCGCATTCGACGTGAGGTTTTCATCATTGGCCTCCGATCGAGTGATTCTTCGGGTGTTCGACGCCAACTCATTTATTCACACGCCGTAGATTATACCAGTAGTACCTTGAGGACCATTGTCATTATTGGTGGTTTCTCTCGCGTTTGTTAACAACTTTCATCATTGGCTGGTAATCAGACGATGTTCATGCATGTTAGACTTCAGCTCACATATTCACATGCTTGAACTTGTACTTTGTTTGGGTCGAGATGGAGCGCAAGACCCTGGATTGTGTCTGTTGTAATCCAGGCTACGATTGTGGATTATTATCATTATGTACATGACTCACTGATTGGATGGCTGCGACCATACCTGAGTCTATTTATTTGATCCTCGCTGCATGGCTGCGCCCATACCCTGGATCTGGATTATAGCATACTCTGTTTCGGATGGCTACGCCCATACCACATATACATCATGTACTTGAGATATCAGTTGTATTTTTATGCTTAGGTTTTCCGACGTCGGTGCTTCAGTTGAACATGTTCTCGTAAAGCATTTCACCCCTCTCTCTCTCAGGCCTCATACTTTAGGGGGCATCTGTTACACAGTAATTTGTCACCGTCCCTACCATTCCCCATCCCGCACAATGGAGGACCGATTTTGTGACACATGAACATTGTCATGCCTTGAAATCATCATCAATGCATTCCTCTAAGCATGGAGAAGCTTCAATTGCCCTAAAGACATCTCCTTGCAAAAAATCATGAAAACATCTCCTTTTGCATTGACGCCGAGCCCCGGAGACGGTTACCACTGGCGCCAATGGAAATCCTACAAAGAGGCCGCGCCAGGCGGCGCTCATCCAGAGCAATGGTTGCGCCAGCCAATTTAAGGAGTGTTTTTAAAATAAATATGGCGGAAGTTGTGTTTCAACAAACTCAGAAACCATTGCCTATCTTGAGTTGGGAGGTTTGGCTGCAGGAGTTCTATGGAAGGGAAGTGGTTTTCCACCTCCCATGGAACCTTCCTTGTTGATAGGGCCAATCCCATAATAATAGGGATCCCAACTCCCTCTTTTCCCATCTATAAAAGCCTGCTCATTTCCATGGCAAGCTAGTCTGGAAGTGCCTAAGCTTTGAATCTCCAAATTCCCAAGAGCCTTTGTGTTGTAAGAGCCCTCTTTCTTCCCTTAAGGCCGACTCAAGTAAGGAGACTATCGTCGAGAGACTCTGGAGGGGTTTTCCCTTTCCCTGGCGAGCTTTGCGAGACGTGAACAACTGGAGACCCATCCGAAGGAGACCACGACGTCAGAACATTGGTTGTAATCTCTTTCGATTGTTATTTAATGAATGATTACGATTATGGTTCCACTCTGTTTTCCATTATGTTAATATGAGTAGTATCCTTTCTGACTGATACTTAGTTGCGTATGCCGGATTTTATGCTTGTATCTGTTTGTTTCTTGCATGTGCAGGTGTCCATCTGCGAAGATCATGGAGGATTGTGATCTGCCGAGGCTGAGGAACGGGAACACTCTCTCCTTCAGATCGTAGCATTGGATTCCAGGTAGGCTTCCATTTTTGGTCTTTTCATTCGTAACTAGGAACTTGCGTCGTAACATTTCGTGATTGTTGCTAGACCCCTGCTGGGCTAGTAGGGATCGCCTCTGTCCGCAGAGGGGATTTACCTCCTCAACACTTGGTGTACTTGGGTCCATCTAATGATAATAGGTTACATGACCAAAAAATGGTGTAACAGATTGCCCCCCAGCATGCAAGTGTTAGGAGAAAATTGTATGACCGAAGTACGTTGTAAGAACTCAATCACTAGACATCAAAAGGGAATTTTGTTAGGTCCCTATATTACTAGTATAGTCCCTTATTGTTATTATTGTAACCCCCTTATTGTTATTATTGTACCCTTGTAACCCCCATTTTGTTATTATTATGCCCTTAAATTATTATTGTTATGTCGGCTAGGATTACATTGTGGCCCACTAGGATTACATTATGGCCACATGGACTCCTATATATAGAAAGGAGGTTTTGTAAATTGTATCATCCAAGAATTGTTCATTTATGTAATGTATTGGAGGTTTCCCCCTCGAAGTGGCTTATTTCTAAAGCGTTGCTATCTCTTTTCTTCTATTTTTGGAGCTGGTTACACAACATTTGGTATTAGAGCTTTGGATTCTAGGGTTTCGCTGCTCCAAAGAGGTCATCGTGGAATTTTCCCTATAATTATTTTTCTACGAAGTTTCAGGAGCTAAAATTTTTAGGGTGTGAAGAAAACATCCTTAGAAAGATCGTCTAAAAAATTCAGAGCTTGGTTCACAATATTTTCCGAGATATGATCTATGGAATTTAGGTCTTTTTTCAGGCTCCTAAATAGCTCATTGTGGCATTTGCGCTATAGCTTTTTTTCTATGAAGGTTTGGAATCTAAAATGTTTAGGGTGAAAATCTAAAATCCTAAGGAAACTCGTTGCAACATTTCAAAGCTTGGTTCGCAATATTTTTGGAGATATGATTTGTGGAAGGTAGTTCTTTTTCAGGCTCTCGAATTTCATCTCAAAGAGGTGATCGTGGGAAAAGTTCAATAAATCTCTCTCTGAGCATCGGATTGGAGTGCCGTAAAAGGTGGTCACAAGTAAACAAAATGTAGTTTCTTGACTATCAATTTCAGAGGCAAAGGATGAAACAGTGACACGTGGCAAGTCGTACAAGTTCACTCTAGTGAACCATTCCATAATTAGGTCATTGTGGGAGATTGGACATAAATTTGTCTTGCAGAATCCAATTTAGGTCAGACCTGTGGCATTCAAAAGAGAATTCAAAGGGCTACTTCAGTGCTAAATTTCAGATATTAAAGAGCTACAATCACAGATATAATCCAATTTCAATATCGAGCTCCTCAAAAGCAAGAAAAAGGTGTGTATTTTTTTCCGAATTGCATAAGTCTTGTTTGAAAAATCAATTTGAATTGATTCCAAGGGAATATTGTAGAATAGATATCAGTATTGAGTTCTAAAAAATTCCCTATAAAAATAATTCAACACCCATTAAGCCTTTAGAAGGCTCTAATATGACTCATGAAGATGAAGAATTGCAACATGATCTATCAAAATTACAACAGCAACGGCAACAAATTTCACTCTCGCAAAGAGCAACAAAAAATGAAATGGAAGTTTTGAAGAAAGGCATGGAAGTGAACATGGATGGTTTGAAGAAATACGTGGAAGCTAAGATGGATGGCATGGAAGCTAAGATGAATGACATGAAAGACAACATGGAAAACATGAAGAATGATCTAAAATCATACATAGAGGGTTTGACAAAGTTGATACAAGAAATTTTTCCTAATGGTGAAAATATAGTAGAAGAACCTCATGAGGAGAACAAAATAAATGTTAATCATGATTTCATAAACTCTAATGTTGGTGGGAAGAACCACCATATTCCAAAAATGGATATGAGGAAGTTTGATGGAAAGGATCCTGTAACATGGATACTACAGATGGAGCAATACTTTGATCTCCATAACGTGCAAAACACACAAAAGGTATGCATTGCAACTTTACATTTAGAACAAAATACATTTGTATGGTATCGATGGCTTTGCTCCCGTAAAAAAATTGTCACTAGGTCAATTTTTACGGAGGAAATGATAGCACATTATGAGGATACAAAGAGCAACACCTTCTTTAGCCAATTGATAAATCTCAAACAAAAGGGTTTAGTGGGGCAGCACATTGAGGACTTCCAAAAATTGAATATAAGGGTAACTGATATTCTAGAGGACCAGAGGATCGATCTCTTCATAGGCACTTTAAAGGATAACATACAACATGAAGTTCGTGTTTTGGAACCAGATTCATTGGAGAAGGCATTCAGGTTGGCAAGAAAAGTTGAATGTAAAATAATGGCGGCAAGGAAGCCTACCACTCAATTCTATAAAGAAGGAAGTGTTGCTACGTCTAGATTTCCACAATCTACAAGGTTGACACCACAACAATTGGAAGAAAAAAGAGAAAAAGGGCTTTGCTACAGTTGTGATAGCAAATACACTAAAGGTCATAAGTGTTCTGAGAAGAAATTATTTTACATAGATTGTGAAGAGGAAGAAGAAAATGAACAAGAAAAGGATATACACCAGGAACCAGCCCTAGAAGAGGAAGAAATGAATCTGACCATATCGTGTAATGCACTGGTAGGAATTACCACTCCTCAAACTCTCAAGATAGAAGGACATATCAAGAAGAAAAAAGTAATAGTTTTGATTGATTCAGGTAGCACCCATAATTTTATTCATTATAAGGTAGCCAAGGAATTAAATTTTTTCCTATACCCCGCACCAGAATGTCAAGTGATGGTTGCAAATGGAGGAGCTATAAATTGCTTTGGAAAATGCCATAATATCAAGCTAACCATGGGGGGAGATGTATTGACTAGTCCAATGCTTTCCTTTCATATGGGAGGTGCTGATGTTGTACTAGGAGTACAATAGTTACAATCTTTGGGGACGGTAGTTTTTAATTTTCAAGAACGTTTCTTGAAATTTTTTTCAGAAGGAAAGGAAGTTGAATTATAGGGTATTGCGGGGAAGCTAGGAAAGATAATAAGCTCTAATGTCATGACAAAGCTTCTAAAGAAAGAACAACGAGGCGTCATTTCACAATTATGCTTACTAGAATTTCCAACATCAAAATCATCTATTTCTGCAGATCTTCAACAAGTCTTGGAAAATCATTCCAAGGTGTTTGAAACTTCCAAAGGACTCCCACATATTCGTGATCATGATCATGCTATTCATTTGATTCTAGGAAGTGTTCCACCAAAAATTAGGCCTTATAAATATCCTTACGTCCAAAAGAGCGAAATTGAACCTATGATTGCAGAAGTGTTAGAGGCAGGTATAATTCAACCTAGTCAAAGTTCTTTCTCTGCTCTTGTAGTATCGGTACACAAGAAGGATGGATCATGGCGAATGTGTCCGGATTATAGGGAGCTCAATAAGCTCACCATTAAGGATAAATTTCCCATTCCTGTGATTGATGAATTATTGGATGAATTACATGGAGCAATTTATTTTACCGAGTTGGATATTCGTTCAGGATATCATCAAATTAGAATGAAGACTGAAGATATTCCAAAAACAACATTTCGAACTCATGAGGGTCGTTATGAATTTTTGGGCATGCCTTTTGGCCTTACCAATGCACCTTCTACATTTCAAGGGTTGATGAATTCCATTTTCAAACCCTTCCTTAGAAAATTTGCGCTAGTATTTTTTGATGATATACTAATCTATAGTAGGTCTTGGAAGGATCATGTTGAACATGTTGACAGGGTGCTCAAACTATTGCAGGAGAAACAATTATATGCAAAAACATCCAAATGTTTCTTTGGAGTACAAGAGGTGGAATATCTAGGTCATATTGTATCTCACGAGGGTGTTAAAGTAGACCCTAACAAAATTAAAGCCATTAAGGAATGGAAAGTCCCCACAACCATAAAGAAATTGCGAGGATTTCTCGGGTTAACAGGGTATTATCGCAAGTTTGTTAAGAATTATGGGAGAATAGTAGCACCTCTAACAACATTATTGAAGAAAGATGCATTTTCATGGACTCCTGAAGCAACTAAGGCATTTGAACATCTTAAAGAGGCAACGTGCCTACCACCGGTCTTAGCTACGCCAGAATTCACAAAATTTTTTATTGTGGAATGTGATGCCTCAAGAAATGGAATTGGTGTTGTTTTAATGCAGGAAGGAAGACCCATTGCTTTTGAAAGTCATCCAATCAAAGGAAAGTATTTACAGAAACCTATTTACGAGAAGGAAATGTTAGCAATACTGCATGCACTAAAGAAATTGAGAACTTACCTAATGGGAAGACACTTCAAGGTAAAAACTGATCATGATAGTCTTAAACACTTTTTGGAACAAAGACTATCTTCAGAAGAGCAGCAAAAATGGGTCACAAAGATGTTGGGTTATGACTTTGAAATAATCTACAAAAAAGAAAAGCTTAATGTTGTTGCAGATGCACTCTCAAGAAAGAATGAAGAGGTGGAAGCATTGATTTGTGCCATTTCTATTATCCAACCAGATAGGATAACCGAAGCAAGAGAGGAATGTAAGAAGGACAAATATGTATGGACACTCATTCAAAATTTACAGCAAGATCCTAGTGCATCTGATACATTTAGTTGGAAAAATGATTCTTTATGGTACAAAGATCGCTTATATCTTTGTAAGAATTCCCAACTAAAATAAAATATTCTTCTGGAATTGCACACTTCTCCTGTAGGAGGACACTCAGGATTTTTAAAAACTTACCACAGGGTGAAGAAAGAATTTTTTTGGGATGGCCTCAAATCTAATATTCAAAAGTTTGTGGCAGAATGTTTGCTTTCCCAGCAGAATAAAGTTGAGACAATTAAGACCCCGGGACTTCTACAACCTTTATCCATTTCAAGTCAAAGTTGGGAGGAGATTTCAATGGATTTTATCACAGGTTTACCTAGGTCCAAAGGAAAGAGTGTCATCATGGTGGTAGTTGATAGACTTACCAAGTATGCACACTTTTGTGCATTATCTCATCCATTTAAAGCAAGTACAGTTGCTACTACATTTATGGATAGAATTCAAAAGCTACATGGAAGCCCAAGGGTTATTGTGAACGACAGAGATCCCATTTTTACTGGAAATTTTTGGACGGAGTTATTTTCTTGTTTGGGTACTCAATTAGCTCATAGCTCATCTTATCATCCTCAATTTGATGGTCAAACTGAGATAGTAAATAAATGTTTGGAAGTATATCTTCATTGTTTTGTATCTGATAAACAAACACAATGGGTCAAGTGGTTACCTCTCGCTGAATGGTGGTATAACACTTCCTTCCATACTGCAGCAAAAATGACCCCATTTATGGCACTTTATGGATATCATCCACCATCCATCACATCATATTTAAGAGAAAATTCGAAGGTTCAAGCAGTGGAAGATCACATCGAGCATCGGCAAGAAGTTCTCCAACTCTTAAAGGATAACCTAAATTTGGCACAAAATCGAATGAAACAACAGGCAGATCAACATCGCAGCGAGAGAAGTTTTGATGTAGGAGATTGGGTATTTTTATGGCTAAAACCATATAAACAAATGTCCCTCAAGCAAGCTAAGAAGGATAATAAATTATCACCAAAGTACTATGGTCCTTACAAGGTGTTGCAAAAGATTGGTTCTATGGCATACAAATTGGAGCTTCCTGCTTCTTCGCGAGTACATTCAGTTTTCCATGTTTCATGCTTAAAAAAGGTTATAGGTGAAAATCTTCCAGTTCAAACAATATTTCCAGAACTTGATGAGGAAGGAAAAATCATATTGGAACCTGAAGCGGTCATGGAAACAAGAACTCGACAACTACGGAATCGATCAATTTCAGAGTATCTCATCGAGTGGAAGAACTTACCCACTGAAGAT
Source organism: Pinus albicaulis (assembly GCA_034641835.2). Taxonomy (NCBI): domain Eukaryota; kingdom Viridiplantae; phylum Streptophyta; class Pinopsida; order Pinales; family Pinaceae; genus Pinus; species Pinus albicaulis. Next base: position 1,470,120,713 of record CM076580.1, read on the forward strand.
TCTACATGGGAGGATGAGAATTTTATACAGAAGCACCCAGAGCTACTCAAGCGTTGAGGAAAACAATTTTTTGAAGGAGAGGGGCATGTTAGGTCCCTATATTACTAGTATAGTCCCTTATTGTTGTTAGTGTAACCCCCTTATTGTTATTATTGTACCCTTGTAACCCCCATTTTATTATTATTGTGCCCTTAAATTATTATTGTAAGGTCGGCTAGGATTACATTGTGGCCCACTAGGATTACATTATGGCCCCATGGACTCCTATATATAGAAAGGAGGTTTTGTAAATTGTATCATCTAAGAATTGTTCATTTATGTAATGTATTGGAGGTTGCCCCCTCGAAGTGGCTTATTTCTAAGGCATTGCTATCTCTTTTCTTCTATTTTTGGAGCTGGTTACACAACAAAGTTAGAGAGAGAGAAATGTAAGGTAGACTAATGTGCTAAAGAACTAGACCCTAAGGAGATGAGACTTACAGGTGCGACAAGTCTCTTTTTATGAATGGGTAACTTTGCGAAAGGCGGTGGGGGAGGCATACCTATGCCCACCGAGACAAAGTACAAAATAATAGTGCATCCAGTAAACAAGGGACCGAACTGTAAACTACATGCCGGCATAAACATGAGCCAGATAAAATATATAATGATGAATACCACATACATGTTGTGCCTAGGATAACAACCAAGACTTGTACAATAATATCTGAGTATATGAGATACAAATAAACCCTGAATGCCCCTATAAATGGGGAAGGGCTCGCAAAATCTGATTGATACATGCAAATCAAAGAGGCGCTGCAAGTGGCTAAGGTTGACATCATCAAATATATGGAGCTGCATCGAAGGTTGTGATGAAGAGGTCATCCGGGCATGTGGGGGGCTACCTGTAGGGCCACCCCCTCATGAGGGTTGAGACATCTCACACACACCCGGGAATCACTGGTATCAGCTACTGCATCACAGGACCATCAAGTATATGGATCTCGATCATGCTGAAAAGAGGTGAAGAGGAGAAACAATCAAGTCAAAGGGTAAGGAGGAGTCCCTTTTCCTGATTCGAGGCACCGAACAAGAGTGGAAGCTGGAACCAAGGTACACCGCCCTCTAGACTTGTCCTCTGGAATGAATGAGTTGATGTCGATAGAAGGTCCATGGAGGTCTGCCATAGCTGAGGTAATAAGGGATCCTCAAATAAGGAACGAGATAAAATAGTAGTGTGACTGACAGACTGACACAAATGATGATGATGAGATGGGGGGTACTGAGTAGCGAATGTATGACTTCCTGTGTTAAAGCATAAAGGGCATGGATGACCTGGCAGCGACTGACACAATATCATGAGGGATAGGGGGTAATGGGAGTAAAGGCCATAATGTGCGACACGAGAGGGACGAAGCAAGGACAGATGGAGGACTATAGCGGGATACAAAGGGACTCGGGATAGATTCCATGAATGCGATGAGGACTCAACTCGGATGATCTAAACATGGGCGACTCGATGCTGCTGCCACACAGTAAAGGTCCAATGGTGGACCATAAAAACATGAGTACAAGGTGGTAACTCATGACGAAAATCGACACAAACAAGGACAAGTGTGGAGGCAAAGTGGTTCCCCAAGTACAAGCATTGTAAGTGAGGAAATCCATTTTTGAGGAGAGGTGAAGTGACCCTTCTTGGAGAAAATGATTCGTGGTGAAGTATCAAATCATGAAAAACTAATGAATACCCATTTGAGGGCTCAGTGAGAGCTTTCCAATGGTGTAGATAGTTTTTCAAACTGAGCTATGGTTTGGCCACAACAAGTGAAAGAAAAATCAGGGGTTTTCTTTTAATAAGGCATCTTCTCTCCAAATTCACTCATTTGTAGGTGGAGCTATGGTGAATGTAGTGAGGAGAGAAGGCCCTAAATCATGTGGTGATCGTAGCAGACAAACCGACCGTTGGAAGTGAGATCCGTCAGTTGCAGGTAAGAGGCCTAATACTACTCTTTCATTTCAATGGATTGAAAGTTCAGTTTATGTACCCAGAGCTCATGAACAGGCTAGGTCACACTTTTTAGGGTCTGTTCTGTGAACTGGGTAGTAGGTACTGGGCACAAAATTGTGACCTGTCCTAGGAAATGACCTGAAAAGTGCGACTTGTCAAAGAAAGGGGGTTTCAGTGTTGTTTTTGGCTGAGATCTGGGATTTTTATGGTTGAGGGGCATAGGTGCCCCCAATCATGTTGTGGTCATGCCAAAATATATCTAGAAAAAGGGGAATCTAAACACATTTTAATGATGTGGTGCTCCATTTGTTTTCATTATGGTTATGCAGTTTGAGAAAGGAAATGGAGGATTACCAATCTCTTGTAGTACTGCATATATGAATCAAATGGACTTTAAGTTTCCGGGTTGGCATATCTGGTGTCATTATCCTAAAGAGAGGATTTGGAGATAATGTACTAATGCTCTCCTAGAAAACCCATAGGTTGGTCAAAAATAATGTCTAAGAGACTAGGTTGCTGATGTAAGATGAAGGAATGATAAGGGGTATCATCCCTAGAGTGATCTGAAGTGATATGGGACTCTAGAGGTTCTTCTAAATGTGGAAGAATAATGGTACTAAATTTTACACGACCAGATACACTAGGAGAGTTGTGGAGAATTGCTTCTCTTGGTCTCTCAAATATGGGTGCCCCCTTACCCAAACGTTGGGCTTCAATGTAAGGGCCACAGGGTGTATGTTGGTCAAACACATGGGTTTGATGTAAGGGGGAATAGATAAAGTTAGGGTTGGTGATTTCTTCCATAATGTCATCATCATGATAGAAGATGGGGTGAGTGGTGGCAGAAATACCACCTGACATGACGAAGCTACCTGACTCATCATCATGAGAAGAGAGGTTCACATGCGCATCGTCACAAGGGGTGACCGAAGAGTAAGAAAATAAAGGATCTACCGATGTTGAGCCTAGGGTGATCACTGAAGGGAGTTCAAGAAAAACATCAGGGGAAGTCTCCAAGGGGACTTCCACCGAGGGTCTCATAGATGATGATAGGTAGAAAATGGTGGACGAAGGCTCTGTCATCTCGATATCAGGCGGGGGAATGTCGATGGGAGAATTTGTGTCCTCTGGTTTTGATGAAGAAAAATGTGTAAATAAGGGAGTGGTGCACTCATTGTGCTTGGCCTCGAATTGGTGAACTGCTTACAAAGATGAGCAATAGTCTTCAAGGCGGGGACAGAGGTGAGTATAGTGGCCATGGAAATCGGACAAAGCACAAGGGTGATTTGTGTGGAAAGACTTGAGTTTCGAGATTGAATCGGATATAGTGACATATACCTCTAGGATATCAAACTCCGAAAATGTCTCATTGACCATGGACATAAGGTGAGGCAACTTCGGACAAGTATGGGTGGCGTGACCGACAACATCATACAAAGCACACTAGATGGTATCCTTTGGAGGCCGACGAGGGGCAGGGTTTTTCGGGGAAGCCTTGTCCTTTGATTTCCCCTTGTGATCTTTTCCCTTCTTACCCAAAGTGGTCGCAACAGGAGGTGCTTCCTGTTGAGGTGACTAAGGTACTGTTGCAGCGGGAGAAGTCATGGGGACCAGTTGAACCGGGGTCAAAGAAAGATAAGGTTTGGGTTGACCAGGTAGGGTAGCAGCTGGAGGATCAAGGTACCAGATGGGAATCCCAACGATCAGGTTAGGAAGAGAGAGGGTGGCCATGATAGGTACCGTGTACACTCCTGGTGGGGGAGCTAGGAACGGTATCTGACCAGAGGGGTAATGGCCAGGTGGGACGACTCCTAAATGGTTAAGGCCTGGAGGAACCATTCCAGGAGGGTAAAGAGGCTCATGAATATCAGCTGAAGGGCCAAGAGGAGGAGGTCCAGAAGGCTAAATTGAAGGGCTAGGACTAGGCGATGGAGAGCAAGGAGGTTGCTGACTAACCGAAGTGGACCACTTGAGGGCAACCTCAGACGACTGCATCATGCAAACATTTGATGAGCTGGGAATAGAGTTCATCATGAGAATATGGTAATCAGAGGTACTATATGGAAGAGGTTGATTAGCCACCTATCCGTCAGGTGGTTGGGTAGCCATGAATCCTTGCTGGGGGAAAGGATTGGTAAACACAGCTGGTTGAGTAGTGTCCACATTGGGGGGAGAAGTAGGGGAGGCATGTTGTCTTCCCAATGTGGCTTGCGACTCCAACATCTGCTGCATATGTGGTAAAATGTGACAATCGTGAGTGTAATGATTGTAAACACCGCAACACGAACAAGGCTTATTTGTATGAATGGGCCTCTCCTGCTTGGGTTGAGTGCCCTGTTACTGGTTAGCAGCGTTAGATTCAATACCTTGAGGATTAGTTCCATGAGTACCAGGGGAAGATTGGTTTTTATTTCCTTTCCTCTTCCTTTGAGAGGAAGGAGGATTAGTTGTGCCTTGCTGTGTAAATACTTGCCCTGTAGGGGGTGGTAGTTGTTGTTGTTGGGGTTAACAAGGCAAGGGAGGCGGAGGTGCAAATGCTGGAGGAGATAGAGCACCAGGCTGTGGAGAAGGATAATGGTTAGGTTGGGTAACATTGAGGTAAGTAGGAGGTTGGGAAAAATGATGAGGCATGTCATATCCTAGATACATGCTACCTGGAGGGGTAAAGGTGATGGAGGTGTTGGCCCCTCCCGGAGGGAGGCCATAGTCGATAGGAGGTTGATCGTATGGATGAGAAAGAGCTCCAATGATACCGTCGACAGAATGAGATGCCCCCGGGGTGCTAGTGCCATCGGGTCTGGGGAGTTCAGGAAGGACGGTGTAAACATAACTAGACTGAGCATAGATTAGGTCATATTTCAAGGCTATTTGGAGGGCAGCTTCTTTAGTTTGAGGAAAATGCGATGCGACATCTTTGCCGATGGCGAGTAAGAGAGATCTAAGGAACCAATCCATCTAGACCCAATCTTTGAAGGTAGGAGCTCGACATAGGCTCTTTCTTCTCCGCCATTCCTGAACATGATCAGATAGGCGGGTCATATATGATTGACGGAAAGAAGTCAAGAGTTCGGTACCAGTGTCGTATCTGAGAGGGAGTTGGAAATACGATAAGAAGGCTCGGGAAATGGTCACAAAGGTGGTATGGGAAGAGGAGGTCTGATGAACATACCACTTAGAAGCTTCACCTGTAAGCGTGTGTTGGAACAACCGAAGATGGATGGAATCATCGGTAATGGAATTAGATGAACACCACATGTCAAAAGATCGGATATGGTTGGAGGGATCTTCTCCAACAAGGCCTTCAAACTTGGGAATGTCGGAGGGGAGCTTGGTTGGCATAGTAGGCCAACCAGCATCGTGGCGGATAGGGTCATTGATCAACTGATTGAAATAGGGGAGACTGAGGCCTGCCATGTAAGGGAGCAAGGGGACAACCGAGGTAGTTCCTATGGAGGTTCCGCTAGTAGCATTCCTGGCAGTAGGGCCGGGATTACCACTAGTGTTGGCCCTAGACCAGACATAGTGAAGGTGACAGGGGGAGAAACAGAAGTAAAAGGAGAACCCAATGAATTAGAAGAGGAGTCAGAGTGCAGACTCGGAGGAGGACTATCTCGACGACGGCGGGAAGGAGTAGGTTGACGAACTAGAAACTAAGGATGAAGGCAAAGAAGTCTACGGGCTATATGCCTTCGGGGCACAATGATGACAACACAAACACTGCACAGAGGGAAGAAGAATGACCAACAAGGGCAGGGAGGTGCAGAATCAAGTGATTACAATGTCGAAGAAAGGGCAGAAAGGTGCAGTGTCAATTGATTTTACAATGTTTTAAAGTCTTTTCCTCGCGGTGTTAACCAGACTCTTCTTCGCTCAAGGTGAGTGTGTGGCATGTGTTAATTTTAATTTTTAAACCCAGACATTTTGAGAGAAAAAAAAAAGTGTGCTATGTAACTGAAAATAATCCTATAAAGAACAGCATATAATATTGAAATAACATAAAATTAAGAGCTAACAATGCATCAATCTAACCCAAGGAGGCGGGTCTCTCAAAAACTAGTCTAACAGAGGAAAAAATCTAGTCAAAACAAATTGAAAATAGGACAATAGATCTAAGGTCAGGAGGGACAGGGATCTAAAGGATAAATCTGCTGAAAAAGAGGTGTAGAAAACAACAAAGAGACAGAGGCAAGGTTGCTGTGACAGAGGAGGAAAAAAGCTAAAGGTAGTAGGGAAGAGGAGGTGACCCTAAAGGCAAACCCAAAAAAAAATATATGAGGTGATTTGAATGGAAAAATAGCTGGTCTAAAATGGATCTAAAGAGGAGGTATCATATCTGGAAAAGAAATGGCTGAAACTATGAAAATTTAGACACCTGCAACAGCTAAAAAAATTTTCACAAAAAGTGGATGGTACTAAAGCCATAGGGGGCTAGATTCCCACTTAGTTGATTAAAACATAACAAGAACAGGTCTAAACAGGCAGAGACGGAGGCTGGAAATCCCTGACAGAAGCTTCATACAAACCTAGAAAACTTTCAAAAAATCTGCAGAAAAAAGTGCAGGTTACAGGATCTGACCTGTTTTCTGTCGAGGTTGTAGTTTTGAGGCTGAAATGTGCTTCCTGTAGTCCAGGTCGTAGGTTTAGAGAGAAAAATTTTGACCTGCAGTTCCAGTTCTCTTGGCGGCAGATTTCAGAAAAAGTTGTCGTCTCAATTGCGGCTGATGTCTGTTACCTGCGGAATAGGGCCATAAACACATGGAAGTTAGAAATTTTAATGTTTGAGGGTTTTAAGGGTGAAAAACAACATAAAAATAGGAAAAACAAAAATTTGAAGAGAAACCCTAGGATTTGAAGCAGCTGGATATGCAGGAATATGAAAAACGGCAGCGGTCGTAATGGAAAACCCATGTGGAGTCGTCCGTTGTTAGTATGAATCTTGATTCGAAGTGTACGAAAAAAGACCACTTTAGCTGCGCATAACAAACAGCCGTAACATCAAAATATGGCTCCTAATATCTTCAGATCTGAAGTTATTTAATCAAGACAAATGCTACAAAAACCTAGATCTATGCATAAAATGACATGAAGCAGTAAAATTAAGGTTTTTCTCCATGCATCCAATAGACAAGACAAGAGAAATATTTTTGGAAGAATTTTATATTAATGGCACCTGGGAGGAAAACAAGAAAGGTGTTTCTAATTCTCCTTAATGGGATGGGTTCTTGGAAGTCCTCAGCACTTCAGATCTAGAATTTCTCTCTCTTCTTGGTGTGAAAAAACCAGACAAATATGGAACTCAAAGGGAGCTGACAAAGCAAATAATAGAAAATATGACAATGATAATGGATCAAAGTCAGACCAAGAGTATAGATCCAGAGTCATCTAAGAGGCAACAAAAGGTGATGAATGGTAGGAAAAACCCTTCTATTTATAACAAAATATTGGGTCATTCTAGATATTGGTGCATGATTAAAATAATATTAAACAAATCTAGATCCACCTTTGATGGAATATTTTATTATATTTGTTGGAGGCGAAAGGCCTTTGACTTGGGTGAAATCCCTTTATTTGTAAATAATAAATAAATAAATGATTTATTTATCATTTTAAGGAAGTGGTTGAATGATAATTAAATAAATAATGATTTATTTAATTATTTATAAATGATCTAGTCATATTTAACAGGGAATATTATTTAAATAAGATTTAAATAATTATTCCTAGAAAATAAGAAGATAAATAAGGATTTATCTAATTAATTTCCTTGTTTTGGGTTAAATATGACCAGGAATAATAATTAAATTACTGTTTAATTAATTATTCCATGAGGAAAATCAAGCAAATATGGATTTGTTTAATATTTCCCTTTCGGGTTTCCTGTTTAGACCATAAACAACCTAATAAATGTGTTTTATTAAGTTATTTAACATAGTGAAAGCAATTTTACTTAGGGTAAAATTGGTCTTACTTGGTGTACTTGGGTCCATCTAATGATAATAGGTTATATGACCAAAAAATGGTGTAACAACCATATCTATTTTTTTCCTCGATTTGTATCGCTCTTAAAATCAAATCTTCATGTAGTGTTTCTCCACAATACCTAACCCTACCTGAAAGCCATGATGCCATAAAAACCTAGATATGAGCAAAGTCTTTCTTTGCATGAGGACATGCAAAACCTCAAGCATGGGGGGATGTTGGCAGTTGTATATGTCCATGTTTTCATCATGAAATATCATTGCTTATACCCTAAAACCCTAGGATTTTAGCCCGCTCTACACCCTATTTCCATCACTTGCTCCCAAATACTCTTGATTGTTGATTATCATCAGTTTTCTTCACTTCTATATGATTAAAGATGATTATGCCATGTTTTATCTATGATGGTTTTGTTGAAGTACATTTATCACAGGGTTCCATCGTTAAAACTCCTCACATGCCACTTAAGTATGGGAATGCCTAATTTAGGGCTTTGGCACATTCGTCATGCTTTTGAAGAAACCAAGGGAAGTTATTATAAAAAATAATATTATAATACCTCTCCATAAATTGGATTCCACCCACTAGCTCACTCATATGGGTCTCTAGAAGGACATTAGGCATTTTTTCCAAATATGTAATAAATTCTAAACTCCCAACTTCTGCCTCAATTTCCATGCAGATTAAGGTGTATGAAGAAATTATGGCACATGATTTTTGATCCCAGTATAGCCGATTTACTAACCCTATAATATTTTTTCAAAATTCCTTACGGTTTAGGAGATATTCAGGGGGTTTTGAGACTAATTTATGTAAAACTTAGAATTTCCAGATTGGTCAAAATCTCCCAAAACACCCTTGTTTTAGATTTTTGGTCAAAGGAAGTTTGAAAATACTACAGATAAGCACATCACAAAGTTCAAAATTTATTTTGTCTTATCTTCATAGCTACGTATGGAGTGTTGTTAGGCATACATATTTGAATGGGCATTGCAATCAGATTTGTACAAGCTAAGTTATGTGTAGAATCTCTATGATATGATCCTTTCTATTTGTAATTATAAGACTATGATTATAAAGCCTGGAACAAAGACATATTAAAATAGATACATATAGGAGGATTGTGATTTGATTTTTCCATCAAAATTTAATACTGTAACTCTGTTATCTAGTACTTAAATTCGTGTATTGAATCTATCATGGTGTGTTGCTGATCAAATTCAGGATTGTTATGAACTCAATGAGTTCTTGAATTAGATGCATTGAAGCTTAGTTCATCTCTGTAAGTTTCCAAGATGATTTCGGGTGTCGAAAGGGCCCACCACAATCCGAATCAGTTTCTATAAGCATCTGCATAGGTAATTTGTGTGTATTTTTTATTAATTTCTGCATTTTAGCTTAAATTCATTTTTAAACAATTGATTTTGATTTCAATTAGCTATTCATGTGTGTTAATGTTGGATTGGGTTTCAATTGGAGAAAGGATTTCATGTGCTAGTCTCCAATTAAACAAGTTAAATATCAATGTTGAGGATTATGCAGTGAAGGATTTCGAGAATTGTTTGTTGTAGTTGTGTGTTCAGTATTTCCAAGTTCTGCATTGATTGATTTAAATTCAAACTTTTCCATTATTTTTTTTGTCTATGCAAATATTTAAATTTATGATACTATTATTTAAAGTTACTTGAATCTGAATAAGTATTCCCTTTTATGTTTACAAGTGTGTTGGGTCATAAAGGTGACTGTTACAGGCAACTTCAATGCTTCTCATTCACTTATCCACCCAGGGCAAGTCTTGTTATTTCAAGAGTGTGAGTAGAGTATATGCAAGTGATATCAAAGGTCAACTACTCTAAATTATCATAAGGAAGACTATCTAATTCTTGAAGTTCAATCAAATTGAAATGAAATGGAATTATAAGATGAGGAAAAATTCATAAAATTGCATAACAATTTGTGGTAAATATAGAATGAAAACGTACCTTACTCTTGGACCAACAAAGTGAACAAATCAAATTGAAAATAAACCTTTTTGTTGACAATATAAATCGATTTGGAAAAAGAGACACTATAAATTAAAGAAAGCATGACTCGAATTCACATGATTTTATAGTTTCATTACTTAATTTCCAAAGTATCATAGCATTCCAGTGAGAGGGTAAGGATTTTGTATTCCTAGCATCTAGATTTAGCATGATTTCATTTAGAAAGTGTGATTTTGTCATGAGAAATTAATTTTGGGAAATACGTTTTTACTCTGTCAATATTATTTCTGAATTGTCACAAAGATTGATAGCGTGTGAGGGATAAAAGTTAAATCATATGAATGAATATGAGCTAGATCGAAAGTCTATAGCCACTGTTCGAATTAGAGTACAAAATTAATTTGATGATTTCCTGATTATATTGGCAGTGAATTTGGTTTTAATTTGACAGACAAAGTTCTATTTTAGGGATTGATCAACATCAAAGAAGTTTATATATCTTCCAACATAGAAGTGTAGTTTCCCATTGCTTTCTTGGTGTGATCTAGAATGGAGTTCATAGGTTAGGTCTCTTATCATTTAAACCAGCATTTAGATTCCATCAGTTTATTTGATTTCAATAGTGAGATATCTTGAAGCTGTAAGAGGATTTCTAGAAGTGAATTTTCAGCTTGTTTAATTAATTCAAGTTATTTAGGTCTATCCTCAATGTGAACACCTATCTCTGCTTATCATTAAAAGCATTGAGTCAATGTGTAGACTACCTTAGGATTTCATTGTGAATACAAGATTTGTTGAATTTTTTGTGTGTGAGAAAATTATGTCTTTAAAAGTTCCTTTATAAACTGTAAAGCAAGTTAGGGTTTTTAGTCTTTCATGCAACCTTGAAGTTCTAGCTTAGGAGTGAAGTGTGATTAAGTGATTTTAGTTGTTTTCGATTTTTAGTCTTTACAATTCAATTTGGGAATAAATTTTCATTTGAGACTCTGGAGCATTAGACAAATTAGGTATATTGAGTGAAATGATTGAATGATTGCTAATTATGATTCTCACTAGCATTATGATTGAAACCTTAGTTTCCTAGTTGAAGTAGTTTCCAATGTTACAATACCTTGGTAAAAATGTGTGTACTTGCTGGATTTCAAAGTAGAGTGCCTTATATTTTTTCTTAGGGAAATAGAGTATTGATTGCTAAATATTTTGGGTCAAATTGCTAGAGTTCAATTTAAATATTTGATTGATGTTAACTACAATTGAAGTTTAGTTTTCCATGTACAATTCTATATCCCTAAATAGTTCATATTTTTCTCAGATCATTTTTAAAAGTAGAATTAGGGTTTTTTTATTGAAGCTTCCATGGATTAGGTAATATAAATATAGGTTGGTTGAGTGTGAAAGATCAGTTGTTCATTCTGATTGATAAGTGTATGAGACCAACATTCAAAACAGTTTTGATACAACAATCCCTTGCTTGATATTAAGATAATAGAATTGGTATGAAGTGTTCTCATCCTACAGTTTGAGTGAAATAACAATCATTAAGTGTCAAATTGATTGTGTGAACATAAAATCAACTTCCAGATGCGTTTATGCTAAATTCTTCAGTTTCTTTCAATTGTGACTTGTGAAAGCTAGAATTGGGGTTTTGGGATATTGAATGAAATATTGAGTTGTTGGATTGAAGAATACCATTTGTTGAAACTCGAAATTTATTTTGAAGTAGAACTTATGGCAATTATGTTTTACTGAATCCAAATTTCAGTCGAGGAGCAGAATAGATTAAATTTGTAGATTCCAAGTGCTCAAGTTGAATTTGATCATTGTTTCTCCATGTAGTGGCGAGATGGATTGATTTATTTTTGAAATAGTGTTTTTCCATATGAATCCATGTGTTTTATTACTTAAATGGTCATTATAAAGGGAACATTAAAGCTCTCACTTAAAACCTGAATCAAGAAGTGAATTGCAACTGATGTTTACGAGCCTGGATTGACATTTAAATATTAGGAGGATTAATCGAGCAATTAAATCTCTTAACAAGCATCAAAGAGCCATGCATAGCTTCCTAACCATGGAGAATTTTAGAAATTTTTTAATGGGGCACATAATTTTCCATGTTTTCAAAAAATACCTCTCTTTTTTAATTTTCTAATTAAACTCCATTGCCTCATAAATCATGCTGGAACTTGACTATTTAGATACTTTTACGAATCTGGTTTTAACATGTCTTTTTACAAATCTTCATCACAAACCCCTTCATATACCCAAAAACATGGTGAATTTTGGAAAAAAATTTGGGTATTAGTAAATGTATTATATTGGGAACAAAACCCGTGTTCCATAATTTCAAGATTCGCTCTCATATGCATGAAAAGAGAGGAGGAAGTTGGAAGTATGAAAGCTCTGCGAATTTGGGGCTGAATTATTAATTATTTTCTAAAAATTGATTCGTACAACCTAGGTGAATTTTGAGTGATATAGAGGTCTTAGAACATCATTTTGGACAAAAGTCATGTTTAGTTTTCCCCGAAAGTGTACCAAGATGTCGAAGCCCGAAATTGGTGTAGGAACCTAGGACTCGTGTAGGAACAAATTAGTGAATGATGAGCATGCCTTTGAATTTCAACTCAGTCCAAAATAATCTAAAAAATATTCGGATACTTCTAGTTAGAATTTTACTTCGTGGCAAGCTTGGATGATGAAGCGGTCGACATACCTGGTGCAGGAATAACACTTAGTGGAGGAATGTTGTGAGTGCATGCACTTGCCAAAACTTGGTGCACTTAGAAACAAAACACTAATTCATGTATATATTTCACCGAAGTTTCATGCACCTTATCAATAACATGAAATAACACAAAAAGCATCATTAATAACAATTTTGATATAATTTTTATCGAAGCAAAGGGAGTATGCTAAAGAATAAATTATTACCATGTCATGGTCCTAGTTGAAGATAATAATTAATTAATCATGTAAAATGATATTAAATTAGATAAAATCATGAGTAATCAAAAGGAAAAAGTATGTAAAAAATTAATCAAAGCTAAGGCTCAACAAAAACTCATTGAATTGTTGAATACTTTTTTATTTAACTTGTTGAATTCATGTTGAAGGGGCTCTATTTATGTATTTCATGTTCATTTTATATAAGTAGATCCTACCATTTCTTTAGAGGAGTTGGAAAATGAAATATCATTAATTTCACAATTCTTGATAATATTGGATTTAATAATAATCATATGACGTAATTTCTCATCATCAATTTTACAATATAAAACCATTCCATCTAATAATATGTTTTTGGCTTTTAATTTATTACAATAATATTTTAATTTATGGCATTTGTTGGATGATCAGATGGAATAGAATATAAAATAGTTTCATCCCATAAATTATGTTCTACTAAAGCAATTTATTTTGTAGTGAGCTCCTAAAGGGGGTAGAGAGAAGGAACTGTGAAACCGTGTAGACTATTTTTCTTGTCATTATCTTATTCTAGCTGGCTTAGACAACATTTCAGTGTTCCTATTTTGTAAAAACTAAAAAAGGTTTCCCGTTTATCTCAATTATATTTATAAATATATAAGATAATTTTATTTTAAATTGGATAGTAGAATAAGGCGCACAACGTTTCATCATTAGCTTGATAAAAATAAAAATAAAAAAATAGTAATAATTCAATGTAAATACCAATATATGTATTATGTTTTGAAATAGAATAAATAAATATCAGCTAGTACAAATTAATTGTAAAAATGATAATAGATTACTTATATTATCAACTTAAATAAGTTGTGATGTTTCATAGTTCATCTAAAATAAAGAGACATGATAATATGTTAATAGGTGGAAACATTTCATACTTCGTTTTCAATTGTTTTAGAGCATCTAGTGCTGATTTTCTTTAATTTTTCACTCAGACTTAAGAAATTTCATTCAGAGTACACAATCAATAAATGGAATTTTATAGAATATATTATTTTTTGAATTTATTTGACAAAAAATTTGAATCACCACAATGGGTCCAGCTAATGAATCAAATAATCAAACATTGCATCTTTCATACTTTTTCTTTGTCTCCATAGATACACTATATATTGGATTTATTATGACTTATTTTTATGCTTCAATGTTATCTTGACTATCAATTATCCAAAATTTGATGTCTGAAACATCTAACTCTTTTTCATTTGCAATGTCTGAAACATCTAACATCTAACGCAAGTGTACAAAAAGAGATCACTTTAGTTTCACATGACAAACATCCCTAACAATAAATATGGTTGTTGAACTTCTTTAGGTCTGTAATAGACGGTTGAAAAAAATGAAAAACAAACCTATATCTATGCAGCAAAAGCAGCTAAACAGTAAAATGAAATAAGATTTTCTCCAAATATCCAATGGACAAGACAAAATTTATAAAGAATTTATATATTATGTTAACACCTAGGAAGGGAACAAATAATGATTTTACTAGTACCCCTCAATGTCATGGGTTCATGGTTGTCCTCAACACTTGATCTACAAAGTTTCTCTCTCTCAATGGTGTGGAAAACCCAAGACATGTTGAACTCGATGGGAGTTCAATAAGCAAAAAGAAAATAAAAGTAATCAAAATATGAAAATGACAAGACGATCAAAGTTCAAGCATGATAAAATGATCAAAGGTACATAATGAATGGAAAACCTAATATTTATAAAAAAATATTGAGTTATCCTTGATAATGGTGCATAGTAAAATATTATTAACCAAGGTCTAGAGTTAATCACTTAGAATATTTTATTATATTTTGTTGGAGGGAAAAGGAATTTAAATTGGTTAGATTCATTTATTTAGAAATAATAAACAAAGAAATGATTTATTTATAATTTCAAGGATGAGGTTAAGGAATAATTTAGCAAATAATGATTTATTTTATCATTCATAAATGATTTAGTGAAATTTAACAAGGAATATTAATTAAATAATGATTTAATTAATTATTCGTAGAGAATAATAAGATAAATAATGATTTATCTAATTATTTCTAATTAATTGGGTTAAATATGACCAGGAATATTATTAAACAATGGTTTAACTAATTATTCCTAGAGGAAAATCAAATAAACAAGGATTTATTTAATTATTCCTCATGGGGTTTCCTATTTGGATCAGAAATAACTTAATAAACTATGGTTTATTAAATCATTGCTTATAATGAAAGCAATGTTACTATGGTAAAATTGGTCTTACATGGTGTATTTTGATGCATCTAATTGTAAATGGTTAGATGACCAAAAATTGGTGTAACAAGAAGTGCATTAGGGAATGATGCTTGAAATTTCTCTAGGAATGATTTCACTAATACTTCAACATTTTAATAATCAAAAGACCTCAATTTAAAAACTTTGGGGAATTTTATGCATATTTGAGCATCCAATTTTCAATGAAAATGTTTGAAAATAAATAGTAGTGCTTGAAGTCTTCATGAATTTCATCACATTAATATGTGAGCTTCGTTGTCTCAGATACAAAGTTCCTGGATTTTTGAACAAATATAGTAGGTTTGAAATAAATTTCTACAAATGCCTCTTCCATTGATTTAAAGATACTTTCCTCAAAGAGTATAAATTAGTGTTTGTTTTATCATTTGGTATTTTATCGATATTTTTACCACTTTGTTGCAAATAAAGAAGTACATATGATGTTCTTTTACATCCTACACAACTGAATTCTAGAACTTTAGTGATATGGTCTACAACACTAGTGTCAATTTTGATACTTTATTTAGTGGAGCTTTAATAGCTATTCCATTTAAACATCGAATTTTTTATTGTATATACAAATAATTATTTATTTCTTTGAATAAATTTTGTCTAAATTGTGTATATCTCACTTAAAAAGAAAATATTTTTAATTTCACTACAATAAATGAAATTTTATTTTTCTCGTTGAAGTTAATAGACTCAAATGAACATATTAGGAATATTAGACGCAACTTTAAACTTCTTAGTCTATGTTACTGGTCTTGTTTCCCAAGTGGGAGACTAGTAATAAAAAATCCTTATGTAATTTTGTCTTTTATTGAATTAATATAATTTCCCTAATATCACAAAAATATATATAAGCTTTGAATAGAGCAAAGGACAATTATACAAGTAGTTTTAGGTAATCACCTCTTTTTGGACCAAATCTAGTTGATGAAAAGTGGTGGTTGCATAAGATTTGGAAATATAGGCCCCATCGAATTTTTATTTGTTTATGTGGATCATATTTAAATAAATGTTTAACATGGGAATCGCTCTAGAAAAATAATAGAGTACATCTAAATATTTATTTACTTTGTAGGTGTAGTGAGAATAACATTGCATATTTGTTCATACATTGTAATAATTTTTAGAAATTTTGGGTTGAGGATGAAGAGTGTTGTAGCTCCTAGAGATATCCTTGAGTTGCAAAAGACCACTGTCTAGGACATCTTAAAAATCAGAGTTTGAATGTGAAAAACTGTATGAAATGCCTCTGGCAAAATCTAGAATAAGAGAACAATGGTTTTGGTGGTTCACGGATTGAGAAGACCTTGGAGTAGATTCACGTGGATTCCCTATATTGTGAGAGGGCTCAAGAGGCTATGAGGTTTGGTGGATTTTAAATGGGCCAAGTATAAAAAAATGAGCAGAAACCTTGAAAATATGCAGGGCGTTGAGAGAGAAGAGAGAAGGAACCCATGAGAGACAGGCTTAAGAGATTTAAGAATTTGTCCCCTATGAACTCAGGGGAAATGTGTATAAATGAAATATGGACAACAGCAGAGGCTCGTGGAGCATGAATTAAGGGAATGCAGCAAGATTAATACATAAGCATTAACACCTGAGCATTATAGAGATACAAATTCATGAATAAAATTGTAGATCAATGATAGCTACATTACACGAACCATCAAAGAAAAATAACATGAAAGATGATTACACATGAAGAGGATATTACTGATAACAAAAGAAAACAAATACTTACTTGTTGTGAAACCAACTCCAAAAATATAAGAAAAGAGAGATCAACACCATAGAAATTAGCCACTTTGAGGGGACAAACTCCAATGCATTACATAAATGAACAATTCTTGGATGATACAAATGGAAAAAACTCGTTTCTATATATAGGAGTCCATGGGGCCACAATATAATCCTAGCCAACCTAACAATAATAATGTAAGGGCACAATAATAACAATATGTGGGTTACAGGGGTACAACAATAACAATAAAGGGGGCTACACTAACATAATAAGGAACTACACTAGTAATATAGGGACCTAATATGCCCCTCTCCTTCAAACAAGTGTTGTCCTCAACGCTTGATTCTTTCTTGATGCTTCTGTATAAAATTCTCATCCTCCCATGTGGAATCATCTATAGGAAAGTTCTTCCACTTGTTGAGATACTCTAAAATTGGCCGTACTTGTTGAGTTCTTGTTTCTGTGACTTCTTCAGAACTTCTTTCGATGTGATGTCCATCTTCCTAATGTTTCATTTCATTCTGCACCAAAGTTTGAGAGTTGGAGAACTTGTTGTTGATGGTCGATGTGATCTTCCACTACTTTATCATCCATATTATATTTTATTGTATCCTTCAAACCATCCAACTTAGCCTCCATTTATGCTTTTAAACCATCTATTTTATCTTTGGTTTCTCTTCATAAGATCGAAATTTGTTGCACTTGGTACCGTAATTTTGATATCAAATACTGCAATTCTTCCTCTTCATGCATCATAGTATAGATTTATGAGGGCTTAATGGGCATGGAATTATTTTTTGGAGGCATTATATAACCCAATGCGGATAAAAAATCTTCAATATACCCTTCGAATCACTACAAACTGCTTTTTCAAACAAACGTTATGCAAATTTAAAAAACAAATACACACCTTTTTCTTGCTTTTGATGAGCTTGATATTGAAATAGAATTATCTATGTGGTTTTGGATCTTCAACTTCTGAAATTTCACCCTGTAGTATCCCTTTGAATATTATTTAAATTGCCATAGATCTCACCTAATTTGGATTCTTCAAGGAAAGGTTATGCCCAATATCCCACAATGACCTAATTATGGACTCGTTCAGTAGAGCGCACTTGTACGACTTGCCACATTTCATTGTTTCCTCCTTTGGCTTTGAAATTGATAGTTCAAAAACTAAAGTTCGTGTACTTATTGCCAATTTTTATAGAATCTCAGTCCGACACTCAGAGAGAGAGTTATGACTTTTTTCCCACGGTCACCTCTTTGACATGAAATTCAGGAGCCTAAAACATTCCTACCTTCCACAAATCATATATCGAACAATATTGCAACCCCCCCCCCCCCAATAGTTAAAGTTGGGGGGGGGGGGGGGTGTGGGTGGGGAGCGTGGGGTTCCGAAATCTACTAAGGACTGTCAGGTGTATTAGGGTGGAGCAGAAGTGACGAAGAGATGTGGAAGGCTTAGTAGTAATGGAATGTGTGGCAATGAATGCGAATGGCGAGAGTATTTGTGGGGCCCTCCTCCAATTGCAAATCACAATTGTAAGGTTTTACCAGTGCACAACGGAGGTTAAGTTCTATTATCCGTGGGGAGAGATATGGCATGGGGTAGAAAGGTGACGTGGCAGACGGTGGGAACCTACTGCATCGCATGTTAAATGAAATAGGTTGCAGATGTTTTAAATGGTAAGTTAAAACTTGTACGATGTGATATATCGCAAATCGACAATCGCAAGTGTTAATTTTTAGTTGTGATGTGAATGGTTATAATATGCGATCTGCGATGGGTGCAGGGGAGAAAAAAGGGTGACGTGGAGGAAGGTGGGACCTGACTACCAACCACAGATCACAATATTTAATGCTAAATAGTAGTGGTAAACTTTAAAGGGTGAAAAGTGCAAAGTGAGGGGGAGGAAGGGATGATGCATCAGGGGGACTGGCCCACTCTAACCGTGATCAGGGAGATAAGAAAAGTGAAGGAGAAGCAATGATATAGCGGCAAAGAATGAAAGGTAGAGGAATGAAACATAAAGGTGGAAAAGGTAAGGTTTTAGTGATATGCAAGGGAAATGGAATGAAAGGAAGTGTGGTGGGTGACTGGGTCCTGCTGCCATTGCACATCGCGCTTCAACCTCTTTAACTTTTACCCTTTGCACCTATTTTGCAACACTTGCGATCTTCGATTGCGATGAATCTCCGTCATGGATAATTTCTAATATCAAGGGTCACTACCTCTTCCTTACGCTTTTCTTGCTTTTACAGTTCTGTCATTATTCTTTGTTCGTGAAATGTTTTCCCGCATTCAGCAATAGACTTTACTCACCATTCATGACTCAGCTCCGAATGCGGCATGAATTGACCCAACCTCATTCAAGGCTCTGCCCCCTTGTTTTTTTCTATCTTAATTGTTGTCTTCCTGCTTCCTTTGTCTTCAATAATGACAACTACTTCAATGTTATGCAATCACATGCCAACATTGGCCCCATCTGGGGACAACATGTTGTTCTAAGTGCATTGAGAACCTGCAGACCTGAATGTCTGTGCCTTATTGGGCTCATGGAGTCACAAATGCATACTGTAAGACTGAAGTGAAACTACAACTGAGTTGTGCACTGCCAACTCTATAAAACAAATCAAGGCTATACGTTGACTAATGGTAAATGGTTGAAATCCGAACTATACTGAAATTGGAAACTGAAACATACTTGAACTGAAAAATGCAAAGTAATCTGAAACTAAACTGGAAATATGCTCATAGTACTAAGCTTATTGGCACTCCTACCTACACCTAGTCTGATCAAAATTATGTCATCAAATAATAATCAGACTTCCAATGTAACTAGTTAAGCAAATGAGTGCTTAACTAAAATTGGCATCCCATTCTTGTAGGTAGGGAAATGGGTTTAAAACGTGGAAACTTATCTCTTCCACTGAATTTCATGGCTCCATTGATGAACCTGGAAATTTCCTCCTTCACTAATGGCTGCAACATACCAACCAAAGGATCGTGGTAAACATGCAACATGATTTTTTCTGGAGGATTTGTAACAATAAAACAAACCTCATTCCAAACTGCTTCTTTGCTTGTGCATTTCCACTGATTGTCTTCAAACAGCAAGGATGACTCTTGTTTCTTCTCCTTTTCCATTATAATCAACTTCTTTGTGTGCTCTTTATATTTTCCTTTGTCATATGGAGGCTTGTAGGGGAGCTGCAAACTCTCGATCATCTCGAGTAAAGGATCTTGGCTAATAACAATATAATATGTTTCCCCAACATCCCACAAAGAACTTAATGATGCAGAAATTTTATGATCTTCTTCAAAGTCTGCACACTCAGAAAGAATATTTGAGTGGTCTTCACTCAGCAAGCCTGATTGGTCTTTAATCTCTGAAGGAAATGTTGCTTGCTAAGGATATTCTTGTGGATCTAGACAATTAAGCTTTGTTTCCCCTGCTTCCACATCACCAAACTGTTGTTGATTCTTAGTGTTGTCCTCTGGGAAATACTCTAGCTCTTCTCATTCTTCATGGAGGATAATCTCACCTCTCTCTTCTTCAGCATAGGCTAGAAGCCGATTCTCTACCTTTAGTCCAAAAACCACCATGGGTTGTTCTTCTCAGAGATTGAAGGGTGTGGGCCTTTTTTCTGTAATGGCTCCTTCGAACTTTTAGGTAGATTGGGTAGTTTCAAGGGTGTAGATGTGGGTTTCTTATCCTTGGGATGGTCAGCTTCTTGATTTGTGAAAGTGGATGCAGTGGCCCTATGAGGAGCTGACTCTTCTAAGGGATCCTTCCCCTCATTAGCAAGACTAGGAAGGATTTTTACTCTTGATATTAACCCTTAATTCTGTTCTCGCCCTCAGGATCTCTTTCTGGAGGACTTGAGGTCATACTTCTTGTGAGGTTGAGCCTTCATGAAATCCACAAAATTTCTATAGTAATTGTTAATATCCTTATCTTCTGGAGGGGTCTCCTTCTTCTCCTTCTCCTCTTGCAGGATGAGTTCACCCTCCTCATCATCGGGGTAGGCAATGAATTGATCTTTTTGGTTGTCTCTGACTTCCTCAGTTTGTTGCAACCACTGCAGAGTGGGACTCCGATATTGAGGATTAAACCCCCAATTAGGAATAATTTGGTTGGAAAGAAAAGGGGAATTATTGGCCTCTGATTCAAGCCCAACGAGCTTATTTGAGAGGTTTTTTATCAGCTCATGCATCTCTTCAATTTTATGACTCTGATATGAGATAGAAGCCTCCTCCTCCTTCTTTATTCTAGATTCATGCTATGTCTTCCCTTTGAAATTACCTGTAGAAGAAAGTTTTTCTTCTACCTCCAACACATAACTCTGGATCTGATCTAGAGATGTGGATCTTATTTCTCTTAAGGTGAACCCAAAATCTGGTTTGAAAGCTCTTGCGAATACCACCTTAGTCGCTGCTTGGGGAGGATTTATTTCATTGGGGAGGTTATTATAGAGCTTATTAAACCTCTTTATAAATTATGTTACATCCTCATTGTGCTTCTTCTTGAGAGCGTTGAACTCTATGAGGACATATTCATGGTCCCTCTTCTCTTCCCATATTAGTGTGAAGAAATTCTCCATTTCTTCCCAAGTGGTGACTACATTATTAGCGAGAGATTTGAATCAACTTCAAGCCTCTCCATCCAGGGATTGGAAGAAATGCCTCAAAACCACATCTAGGTGATCCACATTCACATTTTCAGCAAAGGCGTAGAAGTATTCAATATGTTTTTGTCCAGAGGTGTTATCTTCCCCAGTGAACCGAGACAACTTCTCTAGATAGTCTTGTGGCATATCATTTAGAGGCTGAGAGAAGGCCAAAGGGGCATAATTGTTCAAAATTAAACTCGACACAACCATCTAATTTAGAAGTGGGTGTAGATGATGTTTCTGAATCTGGTGTCACGCCTAGTGAAATCCAAGACTACTTCTGATTAGGATTATTTTACAGTGGAGTCCCCAAGGTGAGGAATATGAAAATCTCAACCCTTCGTGCTCACCTAATTTAAGGGTGAAGATAATTTCATATCCCAAGGAAAATATTTATTCATTCGTATCCCCGGCAATGGTAAAAAAAATATCTTGTAGCTCCTAGAGACAACCTTGAGTTGCAAAAGACTAGTGCCTAGGACATCTTAAAAATTAGAGGTTCAATTTGAACAATTGTATGAAATTCCTCTGACAAAATATGGAATAAGAGAACAATGGTTTTGGTGGTTCATGAATTGAGAAGACCTTGGATTCGATTCATGTGGATTCCATATATTTTGAGAGGGCTCAAGAGGCTATGAGGCTTGGTGGCTTTTAAATGGGCCAAGTATAAAACAATGAGCATAAATCTTGAAAATATGCAGGGTGTTGAGAGAGAATAAAGAAGGAACCCACGAGAGACAGGCTTAAGAGATTTAAGAATATTTCCCTATGAACTCAGAGGAAACATGTATAAATGAAATATGGACAACAACAGAGGCTTATGGAGCACGAATTAAGGGAATGCAGCAAGCTTAATACATGAGCACTAACACTTGAGCGTTATACAGATACGAATTCATGAATAAAATTGTAGATCACCGACAACTACATTACACGAACCATCAAAACAGAATAGCATGAAAGATGATTACACATGAAGAGGAGATTACTGATAGCAAAATAAAACAAATTCATACTGCTCATTTCTCCATCCGGAACGCAAATATCAGCTCTGTATTATATTACGTTCAAACAACTCTCCCAAATAGGTATGTTTGAACAGGGTCTCCTACAAGCTGCGAAACTGGTCCGATTTTGTATATTTTTTAGTATAATTAGTCTAGCGTAAGGGTTTTGGGGTGGATCAAATCCCTGAAAGCATTGTAACGGGTCAAAGGGAAAACCACGAGTCTGTAAACCATGGTTTGCGAACCATAGGAAGGATTAGGCTAGATGATTATAAATAGAAAGACATTTTGAATTGTAAGCAAATAAGATGATGAGATCTTGATGTGAATTGTGGCTTAGTAGTTCTGTTTGGGTTTTTAAGGAAAGGACTCCTTCTAGCTGTGTGTGCAGAGATGCCAAGTCCTACTGTGTGTGGACCCTGCTGCTGTGTTCGCAGGTTAGGTTTGGGTATTGTAAGAAGGAACTGAAGGATTAATGAATGATAACGTTGGTTGAGTAAATGAATCTATGTGTACTATTGATGTGAATATTTGATAGCTACTATGTTATGCATATTCTATGTTAAGCTGCGAAAGTACTATTCTAAGTGTTTCTACTGCATCTGGGTCTGTTCTGTTATGTTTTATGTAATGTTGCACTATTGTTTTAGAAGTATATGATTTTTTGAGCACAGTAAGTATAGTTGATCTTGTGCACGTAGATGCAAAGGAGAACTATAGATATAGTTCTAAGATAGGTGATCTGGTCATTATACAACTAGCCACAACTCTGCTTGCCTTACCTATCCTCTCTCAGGGTGCAGAAACCTGGTTCCAGCACCCACCCATATTGCTTCGGGTGAGACTTTGACCTGCGCAAGCAAGTCACTGTCGAAAGGGCTAGTAGTATAGTGGTTTTTTGGCAAACCTTAACCTCTGAACCTAGGTCAGGACCCCTCAAGCCAAGAAATGGTTCCATTGTCGGGATCGGGAGAATTTTGATAAGGGGATTGGGTAATGCCAAGAGAATTATTGAAGGCCTGAGAAGGAAGAAGAGCAAGTATGATTCAATGACCTCTACTCTAAATTAAAGTACAACGCGGACCGGTAAGTACTATAGAGCCGATCCAGAAGGGGATAGATCTGTCTATAGCCCATTAGAAGTAACAACTGCACAAAGCCCTCCAGCTACACCACTTTCAGAACCACGTAAGGGTAAAACCTCACCTAAAACCCCGCCAGAAGAAGATATGGCAGTGCACTTGAAATTACCTACCTTGAAAGGTGTGGGGGATGAGGAAATGGAATGATTTTGGTTTGTTGCAGACTCAGTATGGACTACGCAAGGGGTGGCAAGAGATACTGTGAAAAGGGCGTAGATATCCCTAACCTTAGAAGAGAGCACTCAACACGGAAGCACATCCATTCAAGATATTAAGGATGCTTTGAAACAACAGTTCCAAAAACCTAAGTCCTACTCTCAGATCATAGCAGACGTGAAATATTTCAAGCAAGGAACAACTGAGTCTGTATGGAAAACTGGTCAAACACTAAAGAAAGCAATCAGAGAAGGAGGATTTGAGTATGATGATAGACAACATATGGAATGGTTCATCGCTATGCTGCTACCTCACTTGCGTGTACCTATGGGCCACCAAACCTTTGAGTCATAGGAAAAAGCTTTGGAAACTGTCATGAAACTAGAAGCTATGCCCAGAGAAGATATTTCGGTAGGAGTATAGAAAATTTAGGAGCAACTCAGAGCTATGCATATGGAAATTCAGAACCTACGGAAGGAACAGAGAAAAGGAGCTAGTATAGACCTATGGTGCATACGATGTCGGGCATCTGGACATACGAAGGATCAGTGCCCACTACTGGCAGATTACATGCAGGCAGGAGGACCTAGCCCACTACATCCAAGTGGAGAACCCAACCTAGTGCATCCAAGCTCAAGAGGATCTCCATTATGGTGCAATGACTGCCACATCATAGGGATGCATGATACGAACCATTGCCCCCGACTAGGGGCATGTGTCCCAGAACTGAAGAAATAATGGTGTAGATTCTGCCAATCGGTAGGACATGATGAGAAGAACTGTTGAACTTATGATCTGATGATAGATCGAGGAAACTTGTATAGGGTGAAATCATACCCTGCGCCACCCAGATCTCTCGCAAACATTGGTGGCTCCCCAGCTAGGGGCAGGGGAGGTCGGGGAGGAAGCACAGGTCGAGGACACAGAAAACTAATCTATTATAACTGCAGGGAAGTAGGACACTTTTCAAGGGACTACCTAAATCCTACAAGGCAATCCTATAAATATTGTAGACAACTGGACCGTGCGATTGAATATTGTCCAATATTGAGAGAAAAATTGCAAGAAAAGCAACCACACCGACGCAGAATGTACAAAGAGTTAAGGCTAAACTATGGGACATAAATCCAAGTGCGAATATGGTAACATGTAGTGGGATGGCCACCAGGGGACCTAACAAGGAGGCTATGAAGGGTCCTCTAACCCGAAAGACACCTATCAACTAAGAAGGATTGGACCAAGAAGCAGAACAAGAAACAATTGTCGCAGTCCACCAGGACCTTGCTCAAACAAGGGAAGCTACTGTGCAGACACCTATGCACCTCAAGGTGGGTGACGAGATGAGACCATTCCTGCAGGCATGTATGAAGCAATTACGTAACCAACGAACCGAAGAAAACCTTCAGGCATTGATAGATAGCTGCGTAGTGCAGTCCCACCTATATCCAGAAGTCTAAGATGTGCACAAGCTAGGCGGATATAGGAAACACACCTGTAGGGAGATGAAATTAACTGCCCAAATTGGTAACTATGAAATGGATCAGGTTGTCTTAGACTTGGGGTCAGATGCAAACATGCTACCTAAGCGAATTTGGCAACAAATGGGAGAACCCAAATTGGAGTGGTCCAACATCCAGCTGTGTATGGAAAACTAGTAGAAGATTATACCTCTAGGGAGACTATCAAGAATCATGGTATATATCGTAGGGGTTAAGGTCTGGGCTAACTTTGAAGTCATTCATATTGTATAAGATGTAGACCCCTACCCTGCGCTACTAGGATTGGACTGGGGCATAGATATGGGTGGTATCATCGACCTCAGAAAGAGAAGCATGGTGTTTGAAAATAACGGAACAAGGGTGACAGTACCATTAGATCCTAAGGAAGGTGAGAACTACACAGAACCAGTATGCAGTGAAGAAGGGGTGGATCAAATTTACAAATTGACCGCGCGAAATGAAGATTGGATCAATCCCACAACGGACGAGGTACTCTGTTGGGAGGTAGACAGTGAATGCTTCTCTAACTCTAATGAGGTGATGGAGAATTGGAAAAACTGGTTGCACGAAGTCTTGATGCTACGATGTCTTCGAGTCACAAGGGACTTCTACTAAATTTCCTTAGATGTAATAGATCTACCCCATGAGTCCAGTAGCGTCAAGGAGTTCCTGATGACACTAGAAGTTGTGGCTCCACGGGAACGAAGGCTATGGGCCATTAATCTAGCTATGCAAGGAACACTCGCGCGGTGGTGGGACACCCACAAGGAAGCATTCCAGGATTGGGAGGAATGTCAGGATATGATGATCCTACGGTTTGCACCCCCGGCTGACGTACATACCAAGATGTTCCTCGGACCAGGAGATCCCCATGCACACCTACTCACCTAGACAGAAAAATGGTCCAACCAGACTACAGAAGAGTGGTTTCATCTGTTTATTCATAATTTGGGGCCTATTCCCATCGCATGGTATTTAGATGCGGAGCTACATCAGCGCACCGCCACTGGGAAACATTAAATGATGACTTTCTAGGAACATTCAGGATGATTGGGGGGACGTAGGTGCTCAACGAAGCTCTGCAGGACATCGATGATTTTGTATTTAATGACTCCCACCATCATGCCACGCCGAAAGCCTGACATGGGAAGCACAGATGCAAGACATAGTCGACTGCTGGAGCTTGGAAATCGAAGAAGAGGAAGATAATCCTCGAAACGTCTTTGTCCCAGTATCCAAGGGAGAACGTATAGTTACTGGACACCCGCTACAGAATATTGATGTTACCCAGCCTCTCAAGCTATGAAAAATTAATATCGAGACAGAATAACATCCTAAGTTGTCCAAACTTGGGGACTATTGGGTCGAAGGAACCGTAGGTAAAATTTCCGAGCTACTTACGGAATATCAAGACTTATTCCCAATGAAGTTTTATGAGATCAAAGGAATCACGGGGGACCTAGGCATCAATGAATTTTTATGAGATCAAAGGAATCACGGGGGACCTAGGCATTATGCATATCACTCTAAAACCACTAGCGTACCCTGTCAAGCATCGGCCTTATAGGCTTAACCCTAAATATAAGAAAAAGGTCAAAGAATAACTGGAAAAAATGCTTATTGTCGGTATCATTGAAATGGTTGAACAGTTGGATTGGGTAAGTTCGATGGTCATCTAGCAGAAGAAAGCAAAGGGGCAGATATGAATCTGCGTGGACATCCGCAAGTTAAATGATGCCTGTGTACATGACCCCTTCCCTACACCTTTCTCATATGAAATCCCTGATAGCATGGGTAGACAGGAAGCATATTCCTTCAACGATGGGTTCTCCAGGTACCAACAGATCCAAATCGCACCGAAAGATCGCAGTAAAATTACGTTCGCAATAGAATGGGGATCATTTCAGTATATGTTCATGCCCTTTGGTCTGAGGAATGCACCTGCTATATTCTCAAGAGTAGTAGTTGTCGTATTGAAGGAGTTCATCCATAAGTTTTTGGAAGTTTATTTCGATGACTGGATGATATTCGGCTTCATAAAGGAGCATGTCTCCAACCTTTGCATGGTGTTGGATGCCTGTCGAAAGCACCATATTTCCTTGAGTATCAAGAAGAGTATCTTCTGTGTGCCTTTTGGAATCTTTCTTGGACACATAGTATGCTGACAAGGGCTGATGGTTGATCATACGAAGGTAGTAGTAATTATAAACCTTTCAGTCCCAACAACGGAGAAACAACTATGTTCGATTCTTGGACACACAGGGTAAGCACTAATCACAACACCCATGGAAAAACTGCTTAAAAAGGATGTTTCCTTTTTCTGGAATGCTGAATGTCAGAAGAGTTTTGAGCTACTCAAAGAGAAGATGGTCTCTACACCCATATTAATATTTCCTTATTGGTCGAAGGAATTTCATGTACATGTGGATACATTAGGAATCGCCATGGGCGCTGTCCTAACTCAGCCTGGGGAGGGAGATATTGATCACCCGATTTCCTTTGCTATTCGAAAACTCTCTGGCACAAAGCGCAACTACTCCACCACCGAATGAGAAGGGCTAGCTATGGTATACGCATTACAGAAAATATCGACACTATTTGTTGGGAGGACACTTTAAGGTGTTTACAGATCATTCAAGTTTAAAATACCTTATGAACAATCTTGTGTTGGGGGGGAGGATTTTTAATATGGCTATTGCTATTTTAGGAATATGATGTTGAAATCATAGTCAAGCCAGGAAGGCTGAATGTGGGTCCAGATCATCTGTCTCGCATTGAGACGAGCGAAGAACCCACTAACTTGGAGAAAGGATAATCGGATGCACAGCTATTTACCATTAAGGTCATTGACGCACACTTTGCTGATATCATTAAGTTCCTGACTATAGACATGACCCCCGTAGAATATTTGGTACAACAGAAGAAGGAGTTGGTTACTCGGGCGGTAGACTTTACTATCATTGCCAGAAATTATACAAACTAGGCTTTGATGAAGTACTGTGCACGTACGTCCTGGAACATGAATGGCACGTCGTCTTGGCGGAGGCGCATGAAGGCATCGTAGGAGGCCACTATGCAGGAAAGGCAATGGCACAAAATATCTTGAGAGCCGGGTTATGGTGGCCTACCCGATAACATGATTCTCATGACTATTGTAAATTTTGCGATATGTGTCAGCACACAGGACGACCCTCACAAAGAGATGAAATGCCATTACAACCTCAAATAGCTTTGCATGCCTTTGAAAAATGGGCCATTTATTTTGTAGGACCAATCAATCCTCCAGGAAAGAAGACAGGTGCGCACTACATTATTACTGCCACTGGCTATGTCACTTGATGGGCTGAAGCACAAGCGGTAAAGGATTGTACTACAGATACCGTTGCACACTTCATCTTTGAGAAAATCCTGAGCAGATTTGGATGCCCAAATATCCTAATGAGCGACAGATGCACACACTTCCTTAATGAAATGATACAAGCCATGAATGAGGAATTCCAGATCTATCACACAAAAAATACACCGTATCATCCATAGGCAAACGGGACGGTCGAGGCTTTCAACAAAATCTTAGAACAGGCATTGACCAAGGTCTACAATGCCGATAATAGTGATTGGGATGTACGCATCCCCTTTGTTTTGTGGGCCTATCAGACAACCTGCAAGAAGCTAATGGGAAGGACTGCCTTTCGGATGCTCTATGGAAAAGAGTCCATTATGCCAATAGAATACATTGTTCCTAGTCTACGTATCGTAGCATTTACAAATATGGCAGAACCTAACATCATGGAAGAATGCCATGCACAACTTTTGGCATTGGAAGAAGATCAGTTCATTGATAACTTTCATTAGCAGGTTCAAAAGGCTCACGATAAATCTTGGCATGAACGGCATATTCGCCAAAAGACATTTGTAGAAGGCAATCTAGTCCTTTTATATGATAGCTAGTTTTTGAAACACCCAGGGAACTTCCGATAGGACTGGCTTGGTCCCTACATTGTTAAGGAAATCATAGATGGTGGAGCAATCAGGTTAGCTACCCTTTGCGGTGATGTGTTACCAGGATATGTCAATGGCAGTCGGCTCAAACCATACAAGGTTAAATGACTATATGGCCAGAATAGTTGTCAGAATCGGCCCACCAAGGATGAGGCACTGAGGCACGAATGGAATACGCATGTTGGTTAGGATAATCAAGCAGCTCCAGGGACAATTGGTGAACCTGCGGCCACAGTGACTGAGGACGAGTCACAAGATTGTGTTGGGGGACTGTTGGAATAGGGTCTCCTACAAGCTACGAAAATGGTCCGATTTTTTATATTTTTTAGTATAATTACTCTAGCGCAGGGGTTTTGGGGTGGGTCAAAGCCTCAAAAGAATTGTAACGGGTCAAAGGGTAGACCACGAGTCCGCAAGCCACAATTTATGGACCATAGGAAGGATTAGGCTAGATGATTATAAATAGAAAGACATTTTGAATTGTAAGGAAAGAAGTTAATGAGATCTTGATGTGAATTGTGGCTTAGTAGCTCTATTTTGGTTTTTAGGGAAAGGACTCCTACTGGCTGTGTCCACGGAGATCCCAAGTCCTGATGTGTGCAGACCCTTCTGCTGTGTGCGCAAGTCGAGTTTGGGTATTGTAAGAAGGAAATGAAGGATTAATGAATGAGAATGGTTTTTGAGTAACTGAATCTATGTGTATTGTTGATGTAAATCTTTGATAGCTGTTGTGTTCTGCATATTCTATGTTAAGCTATGAAAGTATTGTGTTAAGTGTTTCTACTCCATCTGGGTCTGTTCTGTTATGTCTTATGTAATGCTGCACTACTGTTTTAGAAGTATATGATTTTTTGAGCATACTAATTATAGTTGATCTTGTGCACATTGATGTGAAGGATAATGATAGATCCAGTTCTAATATAGGCGATCTGGTTATTATACAGCCAAACACAGCTCTTCTTGGCTTACCTATCCTCTCTCAGGGTGTGGAAACCTAGTTCTAGCACCCACCCATACTGCTTCGGATGAGACTTTGACATGCGCAAGTAGGTCACTGCCGAAAGGTCCAGTAGTATAGGGGTTTTTTAGCAAAAATTAAACTCTGAACCTGGGTCAGGATCCCTAGAGCCAACATGGTATCTCAGAGCACAAGGAGCACAGTCATACAAAACTACAACAAAATTCTTCCAAATTCCATAACCGGAGCCAAAACCTTTTTTTCACCTTAGAAGTCACTACATATAGAGTCCCTAGAGGGTATACGGTCTTAATCATTTATTATTGATGCATACCTATGAAATAAAAATGTCCTAACTAACTTGCAGAGCGTACATATAGAAATTACTTCTGTATGGAGAGAATTAAAATAGAATGGGTGAAATTGAGATTTCAGCATCAAAATGTCAAAATCAAACAGTAAACATCACATACGTGGTTGATCATGGAGGCCAAATTATGGGAGCCTTTAGATGGTATGGAGAGGAGCAGTCATAGGTGGGCAGGCTCGATATCATCGTATGATTCCATATAGTAATTGAAAGCCTCCACTCCCTCAGTCTTATGATTTCCACTCATTCCATTGTGAAATGGCCAGTTTTATTTCACGTGCCTGACTCTTTAGTGGAGGACTCCTTGGCAAACTGAATGAACCACCACTGCATGTTCGACACAAAAGCCTGTGTTGTATTTGAACAATGAATCGGAAATCAGATTTCGGAGGGGGTCCCAAGTGGTAAGCGGTATCGCAGGAGGGTGCGAAATGATGGGAGGAAGGCACATGGAGGAGTGGGTGGTAATGAAAACTACCTATTTCGGAACACACCCACCCCCCCAATAGTTAAATTTCAGAGGAGTGCAGGGCGCTGAAATGTGTTAAGGACCGTCGGGTGTATTGGGGTGGATCGGAAGTGACAGAGAGATGCAGAAGGCTTAGCAGTAATGGAATGTATGCCAACGAATGGGAATGGCGGGAGTAATGGTGGGACGATGTTCCCATTACAAATCGCAGTTGGAAGGTTTTACCAATGCACAACAATGGGTAAGTTCTAAGATCTGTGGGGAGCGATATGTGATGCGGTACAAGTGACATGGAAAACGATGGGACTCAACTGCATCGTAAGCTAAACAAAACAGGTTGTGGGTTTTTTAAATGGTAAGTTAAAACTTGTGCGATGCGATATATCGCAAATCAACAATCGCAAGTTTTGAGTTTTATTTGTGATGTGAATGGTTATAATATGCAATCTACGATGGGTGGTGGGGAGAAAAAAGGGTGACGTGGAGGAAAGTGGGACCTCACTGCTGCTCGGAGATCGCAATATTTAATGCTAAACAACGATGGTAAACATTAAAGGATGCGAGGTGAGAAGTCCAAGGGAGGAAGGGGTGACATTTCAGGGGGACTGGCCCACTTTAATTGTGATCGGGGACATAGGAAAGTGGAGAAGTAATGATATAGCGACGAAGAAGGAAAGGTAGAGGAATGAAACGAAAACGTGGAAAAGGTCAGGTTTTAGTGAGTTTCAAGGGAAATGGAATGAAAAGAAGTGTGTCAGGTGATTGGGCCCCACCACCATCGCACATCGCACTTCGGCCTCTTTATTTTTTACCGTTTGCGCCAGTTTTGAAACACGTGCAATTTTCGATTGCGATTTTAATCTCCGTCGTTGAGAGCTACTTGGATCAACGGTCCTCATTGATCGCTTGTCATGGTTTGCCGCTTTTGGTTGCTCTCGGTCATTTCTTCTTTGTCTGTGGAATGTTTGCCCCACGTTCATGACTATACCTGCTTCAACATTCATGACTCAACATAAAAGCACGCATGAATTGACCCAACCTCATTCAGGACTCTGCCCTTATTGTTTTTCTTTCTTAACTGTTTCTCTATTGCCTTTGTTTTCGCTAATGGTAACTGCTTCTCCATGTTATGTGTGGTCACTTGCCGACAAAGAGTTTGTGAGTATCCAAAACCTTTTTAAATATGAATCCATAGATATATGGTTTAATGTTTGGCTTACTTGGAAATTTATAAAGTGATTCAGGGTAATCCCATTCCTAGTTATGGGAAAAATTTTAATAACATGAAACTATGTTTTGTTTGAATAAAATTTAATGCCTACATTTCAAGTAGCTTCCTATGTTAATGCTTCATTTATATATTATAAGGTAACTATAATCGTTATACCATAGACAATTACATCAAACATATAGTTGAAAATTATTTAGCTTGGGATATTTTTATGGGGCTTGTCAAAGCTTGGGTTTTATTAGTGGGATTTTCTTCATTCTATATTTCATAGACACACATATTTCTATTCAAATGTAATATAGGAGGGGGAAAAAAAAACCTAGCAGAATTCAATGCCTTATACTACTTACTAAAATATTTTTTGGAAAAAGGTATTGATAAGCTTTAGGACATGGGTGATTCACATGTAGTAATTCATTGTTTGAAAGAAAGCCTCCAAGTAAAAAATTAATATCCCCTCCACTAGCCTAAAAATTAAAAAAAATATCCAATTATATCCTTTAGGTTACTCAAGATCTATCATAAAAGACTTTGAAGAAATCTATCTGCATATGGTGTTTTTTGGATATTGCCTAGAGCACCCTACTATTATATCTTATTTTTAGTCCTATAATTTATTTGTATGTGTGTGTGTGTGTGTGTGTGTGTGTGTGTGTGTGTGTGTGTGTTTGTGTGTTAAGAAGATTGCACATACTCACAACACACTTATATATATATATATATATATATATATATATATATTGAAAGACGTTGAATAAATATATCTCGAGATAACGTTTTTTTTTTATAGTTCCTAGAGCACCCAAGTATTATATTTTAGTTTTCCTTGAATATGTGTGTGTGTGTGTGTGTGTGTGTGTGTGTGTGTTTGTGTAAAATAATTGATCCTACAAAATATAGAAAATAAACAACCTTATCACATTCAATTGTCATTTCATCTAAAGGAGATATATTATTTATTTAGGCACTTGTTGAATTCAATTGAATAACAAACACAGTAAAATTTACATAATATTGAGATGTGATCTACTTACTATCAATACAACACTAATGCTAATAAATGGTGTACACAGTTGCACTAATAATAAACACATTGAATTAGTTGCATTAAATCGATTTCTTTCCCTTTGGACATATCACTTACTCTCATGAACCTTTTTCTTGGAATTTTCAATTCTCTTCAGATAGAATCACATTGAGATTCTCATTTCATAAACTAAATTTCTTGAAATTCTTCTATATATTTTTCTCATGAAAAACCCTTTTGAAAGAAAATGTGTTGTCCTTTAAGCTAACTTTTACTTTCTTTATGCCAACCCAACACTGTTATTTGTTACTATGCTCTTAGGAACTTATCTAAATTCACTCTCTTTTTCCCTTTTCACCTTCACAACTTTTGAAATTTGTTCAATTCTCAATAGTGCAAAGGTCTTAGCTATTGTACATCATAACAATATCTCTTCTTCATTTACAAGCTTGACATGGTTTCCTCCTCAATGGCTCCTAAACTTCACACTTAGTTATTTATGTGCCTAACTTCTTGGCTTCTTACAAAAAATATATATTTCCCACATATACACTTATTTATGCCTACTTTATATATTATTTCTGTTTTTGTCTCCATTCGAACTTCACTTCTGCACACTCATTACCTAAACTTCAATAAATATCTACATTTTTGGATACACAGACACACACACACACACACACACATATGATGGAAAAACAAAACAAAATTATCAATACAATTTCTTTGTTTTTTTCCTTTTTATAAAACATGTGTGATTCATGTTAAATTAATTAATTTAATTTAATTAGTTGGATTTTACAAAACATATGTGAATGTTAGACTTTAGTTTTACTAATTAATTAATTTCACATTAATTAATAAATTAAGTTGATGAAGTCCTTTTAGGTGTGAAAGTCTTTCCTAATGCTTTCTAAGATCTTTCGTAGAAAGGAGTGAAGGGACTTGACATTCCAAAATATGCTTAAAAGCATTAGAAAATATAGCAATAAAGTGATTGAATATTATTGTATGTGGGTTATTATGAGTGGGTCATTAACCATATTTTAATTAGTAATATTAATTAAAATATTGTTAAACTAATATTTTAATTAATATTATTTGATTAATTATATCCAATCAAATAATTAAATATAAAAATAAGAACCTTAATTTTTTAATTAAGTTGATGAAGTCTTTTATACAAATAATAATATTTAATTAAACAATGAATTTCACAACTAAAAAGACTTCATCAACTTAATAAAATAATTAAATATTATTATTTAATCAAGTCCTTTTAGATGTGAAATATCACTTCAATGTTGTATTTTCTTATCCTTTCTAAGATCTTTAGTAAGAAGGATTGAAAGGACTTGACATTCCAAAATATGCTTAAAGGGATTAGAAAAGACAACACTAAAATGATGTTGATTGAATCTTATTATAAGTAGGTCATTATCCCTAAGTCATAAGCATATTTTAGTTAATAATATAAATCAAAATATGCTTAAAATAATATTTTAATCAATATTATTTGATTAATTATATTTAATTAAATAATTAAATATACAAATAATAATATTTAATTATTATTTAATTAAATTGATGAAATTTTGTACACAAATAATAACAATTAATAATATTGGTATATTGTGAAATAATATACTAATAATAATATTTAATTAAACCGTAAATTTCACATCTAAAAATATTTCATCAACTTAATCAAATAATAGTATTCCTTTTAATTGTGAAGTTCATGGTTTAGTTAAATATTATTATTTAATCCACCAACAGCAACCAGATATTTCCAACACCATCTTTTTAAAATTAATTCGTATTCTCTATTTTATAAAATTCATGTGTGCCGCTTAACTTCGACCATAAATAATATTTCACCCATGGTGGCATGAACTAAATGTTCTCTCTTAACGAATCATGGCCGGAAAGTTGGCTAGTTATACGGCACTAATGATGTCATTGGATTCCGTGCGCATTACATTCAGAGCCTCTTCGGGTTACGCTCATTTACGTGAATTATATCGATTAATTATTGTTTTTTTCATACTAGCGAGTATTTCTAGGGCTTTATCGTTGAGTCCAAAGGAAGACCTTAGGTATGATAAGTAGGTGATTCGACATCGCTCAACCAAAACTATGGATGAGAATGAGCATTCCATCGATTCACAATATTTAAGGAGAATTTGAAATACATGGACTCTGAATAAGAAGAATTTTCCATACAAACATGACTAAGTTTGTGGATATGAGTAACTAAGAATTTAATGCTGAGAACACGTGTATGTACAAAGATAGAGGGGTGAGGGGTGAACTATAGATATTCCATAGACTAGAATTATGAGCCTTTGCTAGCATTTATTGATTGGAGGGAAAAGAGACTTCTAATTTTTAAGATGGAAATGAAAGGAAATTTTAACCTCTACTAGACTAAAAATAGTCTATGGGACTATGAGTTCCCTGTTTTTCATCTCAGTTCTTTTCTTATCCAAATTGATGATGAGTTGGCCCAACCTTCCAAAAGAAACCGATGCTAACATATTCCCATAACTTTCTGTGATATCTTTGAACCCATCACATTCCAAAATGAAATGTTTTTCCGATTCCACTGCCCCACACGTGCAAAATGTACAGACTCGTTCTTCTCAAGCTTCT
The DNA here is from genome assembly GCA_034641835.2 of Pinus albicaulis. Taxonomy (NCBI): domain Eukaryota; kingdom Viridiplantae; phylum Streptophyta; class Pinopsida; order Pinales; family Pinaceae; genus Pinus; species Pinus albicaulis. The sequence continues at coordinate 1,470,156,857 of CM076580.1, forward strand.
TTAGGCCTTTTTCCACCGTAGAGAAGATGATGCGAGTTGGTTCTTAATTGAGCAATAAGAACCTTTGCCCTCCACGAAATGTTAGCTCCAATGTACTCTTTTTGTTCGGTATCATTCTTAGGGTTGAATTCTTCAATGTAGTACTTCTTCTTTATACCCAACTATTTTCCCATACCTATTTACGAAAGTTCTCCATAACAAAATTCTTTAGCTCCTTGCAATTCGTGGGACAATCATTGAGGTAGATATTCCATTTTTGCATCCATGTGTAGTTTTGTCTCATCCATGTTTTCTTTCTTTCACACATGCCTTCCTTGAAGATAACATTAGGCCATCTACCTACTCCCATTTGCTCGAGTCTTTTTAGATATCTTATGAGCCACACAATAGAAATTGCTTCGATGGGAGTTGCTCCTATTTCACTCAACATTATTTCATAAGGTACCGAAATTTTTATTTTGAACTTGCTCATGATCAAGAGTTTTTGGATTTTCTCAATTTGCTTCCATTTTGAGACAGGGATGCTGTAGCCCACAATTCACACCCATATAGCATCACTCGACAAAATATGAGTCCAAAAAGCACTTTAATCATTTTCCAATCCCATAAATCTACCTCTCTACGTCTGTTTTGAAGAGCATATAATGCTTTGCATCCTCCTAAGATTCTCTTCTTTCTGCAGTCCTCACATTTAAGTTTTTTTGTTGAAATTGATCCCAAGGTATTTGTACTCATTTACTTCTTCAAGAATGTTGGCTTCAAAGAAGAACGCATGTTGACTCTGCTTCCTTTTATTAGAGAAAATTATTATCTTGGTCTTGTTAATATTGACTTGCATCCCCACTTATCTACAAAATTTCTCAAGGGCATATAGGTGCATCTGTAATCCATGGACCGATTTAGAAATCAATACAATATCATGAACATATAAAATAATCTTTATCACAAACTCCCCCAACCGAACACCATCCCCACCTTGCAAATTTAGCCACTCTTCCAATTTATTGATAATATATAAACGAAAAAGAGTAGGGGATAAAGGGAAACCTTGCTTGACTGCAATGTCACTTCTAAATCTTTCTGAAATACCTGCTGAGGTTCTAATTTTGACTTTCACCTCTTCATAAAGTCTATGGACAACAACTCTATAGTGGAAATGAACTTCAAGTTCTTTCATTCTACGCCACAAATTGTCTCTAGGGATTGTGTCAAATGCCTTTTTAAAGTCAACAAAACAACATAATACTTCTTATTTATCCCCCCAAACCTTTTCAATAATGTGTCTCAACGTGATGTCATGATCCGCTGTAGAATGCTTTGGCCTAAAACCTGCTTGTCCTTTTTCCCTCTTTTCTTTTACTTCTGCCCACTTACTCATTCTATTTTCTACCATGCTGCTGAAAAGCTTTGCAAACAAATGATTGATCGTAATGGTTCTATAATTGGATGGATTATTGATGTCTCCACTTTTAAAAAGGGGTACTTCTAAGCTAGTTTTCCAGTCTCTTGGGAATCCTTGTTGAATGATGATGTTGAATATTTCCATGATGTGCGGTGCAAGAGCATTCCTTCCCCTTTTTAGATAATCTGCTTGAAGTTCAACCAAGTCTTTTGCCTTTCCTGTTTTCAGCTTTTTATTTCCAATCTCCACCTCCTCTGATGTGAAGAGTTTTGTAGTTGTGTTGAGCCTCGGGGGAGGCTCAACCTATGATTCTTTCTCATAGAGTTGTCTTGCATATTCAAACCATTGATTAGCTGTAATATTATTTTCAATTTGCTTCTTCCTGGGTTGAAATTCCTACGATAAAATTTTTGGGTTATTCTTGTTGAGAATGCAACAATATGATGAGCTTAGTGGAAAGAAGTCGCCTTCACTAAGTGGGCCCGCAGGCTATTTTTGGCGCAAAGTCTATTTTTAGACTATGTCTATTTTTGGACATATGGATCATGTTCTATGAGTTGCATGATGCTATTTGTGGATGGTTGGTCAAGTCGGAAAAAATAGATGGACTTCTATTTTTAGACATACTGGGCGGAATCTATTTTTAGATTGCCAGTCTAAAAATATATATGTCGACTATTATTAGCTCTTAATAATATTTGGAATCTAAGCATTATCTTATCCGCTTGGAGCACTTCAGTTAAGTGCACAGATGTAGCACATGCAGCTAACAGAAGGAATTACGCTATTCCAAAGGGTTTAGTGGAGCTATTGCATGGAGACTTCAATTAGAACTCAGGTGACAGAGTTTGGTGGAGTTGATTGAGGAGTTAATGGAGTTGTGTTCAGTTAAACATAGTTGAGCTAGTTGTATCTAGTCTAACTGATTGATACACTAGTGAGAGTGGTGTGAAGTAATTATTAATTAATTCACTAATTATAAACTCATAAATCAAATAAAGAATACATCAGTTAACTTCAGTGCATGGACAGTTTCAGTGGAGACCAGTGGAGAGGTAGGTGAAAGAGCAGTGTGACTATCAGTTGTGACTATACTGGTGCATGAGTTTGCACCACACATTGATGGAGATGTCAATGAGGTTATGGTTTTAATGTGTGCATGCAATTGATTTTATTTCCACATGTGATGATCAATGGTAGAAGAGATTTTGTATTGTCCATGAAGATAAAATAGTGTGTGATCAGGAGAATCTCGGTGGATAACATATCAGTTATTCAAATTTTTACATGGTATCAGAGCGATATTGATCATTAGAGAAATTGCAAAACATTGAAGCGGTTGAGTTTTTTGCTGGTGGAATTCGAATTTGCAGCCGTGTTTTCTTGGTGTCGAAGTTGAGATGTCTTTCAACGGATTGCGATTGGAGTATGCCCTTGAGGGAAGATCGAATTATATTACATGGAAGGACAGGATGGAGGCAGTGTTAGACGACAATGGGTTGAAGGAGTTCATAGATGTTGAAGTCCCAAAGCCTACTTCTAGCGATGTTGCCGTAATTGAGGCAGGGCAAAAGAAGACAGCAAAGTGTCGAAGGATTCTGTTGGAGGGCGTGAAGGATCATATAGTGTCCAGCCTGCATGGTAAGGCTTCTCCATTCTTGATGTGGAAAGCCTTGACAGATTTCTTCCAAAGCAAGAGCGACCAGAGGAAGTTGGCGCTCAAGGATAAACTCAGAAACATAAAGATGGAGAAAGGCGACAGTATGCCCAAGTACCTCACGAAGTTCATCCAATGCAGGGATGAGGTGGGAAGTGTGGGGGTGGCTGTAGATGATGAGGACTTGGTGAGCTTGGCTCTCCTTGGGCTTCCGAAGAGTTGGCATTCCTATTAGGACTCTGTCAATGGTCGAGAGAAATTGCTAGGATGGGAGCGACTTTGGTCGGATCTTGTTCAAGAGGAGATAAGGCGGAGTACCAGGGATGGATCTTCATCAAAGAACTCTGATGAAGAGAATTGCGCTTTGGATGTCAAAGAAAATAAGGGGAAGAGCAAGAAAGCTTCTCATTCTGGTGCGAAAGGCAAGAAGCAGGACATGTCCAAGGTGAAGTGCTTTCACTGTCACCAACACAGACATTATGCCACAAATTGTCCGCAGAAGAAGAAAAATAAGCAGGCTGCTAGATCTGCAGCTGGAGAGGCCTTAGCCTCGCAGTTTGAGCTTGATTTTTCATTGATCGCATGCTTGGTCTCAAGTGTGATGGGTTCAGTGTGGTTTCTGGACAGTGGTGCATCTTTTCACATGACAGGAGATCAAGATTTGTTTACTGATCTAGATGAGAAAGATCTTGGAGTGCACATCAAGATGGGCGATGATGGTAGATACAATGCGACCGGTATCGATACCATTTCCTTTGAGAGGGATTCTGGTAAACCCTTCCTATTGAAGGAAGTGATGCATGTTCCAGGATTGAAGAAGAATCTTATCTCCGTGGCAATGTTAGAAGACAAGGGATATGATGTTGTCTTTAGCGAGGGAAAGGATTTCTTGCACAGTAAGGCAACTGGTGAGACCTGGAGGATAGGGGTTCGAGTTAAGAACCTTTATAAATTGCAGGTAGATGGCTGCGTAGCAATGGTAGGCAAGGCACAAGGAGTGGTGAGCCGGGATGATGGCGAGTTGTGGCACCAGAGATTGGGCCACCTTCACCATGGAGCTTTGAAGATACTGCAGCAGATTTCTACTGGGCTTCCTAAGGGTACTCTTGTGTAGTCAGATCAGTGCAAGGGATGTACCTTGGGAAAATTTGTGAAAGCCACCTTTCACGAGAAGGATAGTCACGCCACAACGATCCTTGAGAGAATTCACACCGACGTGTGTGGACCTTTCTCAGCAGCTTCGATAGCAAAGCATAGGTATTATGTGATATTTGTTGATGATTTTTCTCGTAAGTGCTGGATCTTCTTCATGCAGAAGAAGAGCGAGACATACTCAAAGTTCTGTGAGTTCAAGGCACTGGTTGAGAAAGAATCGGGGAAGCAGGTGAAGGCTCTTAGGAGCGACAATGGTGGTGAATTCATCTCTAGTGAATTCAAGGACTTCAGTAGAGCAGTATGAATTCAAGAGAACTCATAAGACTGCAACCCATGCCAGCTAATGGGGGTTTTGGAGCGGAAGAACAAAACGATCGTGGGTGCTGCACGGGCGATGTTGCATGATCAGGGCCTTCCCGTACACTTGTGGGCTGAGGCATGCAATACTACAGTATATGTGCAGAACCTTTTTCCTCACAGGATACTTGGCATGAGTACACCCGAGGAGGTGTTTTCTAGTAAGAGGCCCGATATTTCCCATTTGAGGAATTTTGGTTCACCCGTTTACATTCATGTGACGAAGGATGCCAGGAAGAAGCTGGAGCCGACTGCATAGGTTGGGATATTTTTGGGGTACACTGATACGCCCCACAACTATCATGTGTATTTTCCAGACAGTTGTAAGACTGTTGTGCGACGGGATATCAAATTTCATGAGGAGAAAGCCATGAAGTGCTGCCGAGAGGGAACCACACTTGCATGCAGATGAGGAGCTATTAGTTCCCAAGGATGAGTCTCAAGATGTGGATCACCATAAGATGAGGTTCACGAGGGGAAGAGACCACTCCGTGCGCCGCCAACCATCGTGAGGCGTATGCACTACAAAAGGAGCGACGGCTCAAGATGCGAGAAGCATGTAGGAGAAATCCCCATGACTACAACAAGCAGGGGCGAGAGATGGGTCACGTGACCAGTATACTGGATACATGGCTCTTATGAGCAAGTGTATCATGAGAGAGCCATCCTCTTTCGAGGAAGCTGTGGAGGACCCCGCATGGGTAGATTCCATGGTGGAAGAGTATGATTCGATTGTCAGAAACAGTGCATGGGAGATTGTCCCAAGGCCGGAGGGGAAATCAGTGGTTGTTCGAGATGGATCTACAAAGTGAAGCACGTAGCTGACGGGAGTGTGGAGAATTATAAGGCAAGATTCGTTGCCCGAGGCTTTTCATAGATTGAGGGGATCAATTATGAGGAGACCTTTGCACCTGTCGCAAGGTATTCTTCCATACGGACGATTCTTGCTCTCTCAGCGTAGATGGGGTGGCACATTCATCACATGGATGTGAAGACTGCGTTCCTCAATGGAGTCATTGAGGAGGAGGTGTACATAGAGCAGCCCGAAGGTTTTGAGATCTTCAGCAGTGAGTCACATGTGTGCAGGCTCAAGAGAGCGTTGTATGGGTTGAAACAAGCACTCGTGCTTGGTACACACGGACAGAGCGTCATTTCAACGACTGATTCTCCAAGAGGAGTGCGATCCTAACCTATACCGCATCGTGGTGGAGGGTAAGTTTCGATCAGGATTTATGTAGATGATTTTATTTTGACAGTGTGATGAGTCATGGATACACCATGCAAGGCTGATCTCATAAAGGAGTTTGGAGATGAAGGACTTGGGCCTCCTTCATTATTTCCTGGGATTGGAAATTTGGTAGCGCAGTGATGGACTGTTTGTTTCTCAAGGCAAGTATGCCTGGGAGATACTGGAGAAGTTCAACATGCATGGCTGCAAGCTTGTTGATACTCCTCTTCCCGGTGGATGGAGGAAGGAGGATGCTACTTCGGCGGAGGTAGTGGATGCCACTGTTTATCGCCAGTTGGTGGGTTCGCTTATGTATTTGGTCAATACACGACCCGACATATGCTATGCTGTGAACCAGTTTTCACAAGCTATGGTTAAGCCTACCAAGCTCTACTGGAAGGCAGGAAAACATGTATTGAGATATCTTAGAGGCACATTGGGATATGGATTATGGTACAGACAGCTGGATGAGGTGAGGCTATGTGGCTTCACAGATGCAGATTGGGCAGGGAGCCCAACGGACAGAAAGAGCACATCTGGAGGGATTTTCAGTATCGGTTCGACACGCTTCTTGGTACAACAGTAGCTAAAGATCCAAGGCACTCAGCTCACACAGAGCCGAGCATATGGCAACGAGTTTGGTCGCATGTGAGGCTATACTGATGAGGAAGATCCTGTCTGCTGTTTGGTCTGACACTTGATCCTACTATGATTTACTGTGATAATCAAAGTTGCATCAAACTCTTGGTTAATCCAGTATTTCATGATAGATCTAAACACATTGACATCCGGTATCATCATATCAGAGATTGTGTGCAACGGAGAATCATGTTACTTTCATACATTCCTACAGAGGATCAAGATGTTGATATCTTGACAAAGGCGCTCACCAAGAGCAAATTCGAATACCACAGGGGCAGGATAGGGGTTGCAGATAATCCATATCTTGTTGAGAGGGAGTGTTGAGATTGCAACAAGATGATGAGCTTAGTGGAAAGGAGTCGCCTTCACTAAGTGGGCCCGCATGCTATTTTTGGCGCAAAGTCTATTTTTAGACTATGTCTATTTTTAGACATATGGATCATGTTCTATGAGTTGCAGGATGCTATTTGTGGATGGTTGGTCAAGTCGGAAAAAGTAGATGGACTTCTATTTTTAGACATACTGGGCGGAATCTATTTTTAGATTGCCAGTCTAAAAATAGATATGTCGAATATTATTAGCTCTTAATAATATTTGGACTCTAAACATTATCTTATTCTCTTGGAGCACTTTAGTTAAGTGCACATATGTGGCACATGAGCTGACAGAAGGAATTATGCTATTCCTGAGGGTTAAGTGGAGCTATTGCATGGAGACTTTAGTTAGAACTCATGTGACAGAGTTTGGTGGAGTTATTGAGGTAGTTGGTGGAGTTGTGTTCAATTTAACTCAGTTAGACACAGTTGAGCTAGTTGTATCTAGTCTAACTGATTGATACACTAGTGAGAGTGGTGTGAATTAATTATTAATTAATTCACTAATTATTAACTCATAAATCAACTAAAGAATACATCAGTTAACTTTAGTGCATGGACAATTTTAGTGGAGACCAGTGAAGAGGTAGGTGAAAGAGCAGTGTGACTATCAGTTGTGACTATACTGGTGCATGAGTTTGCACCACACATTGATGGAGATGCCAATGAGGATTGCGTAGTGCATACCAGGTGGATTTGAACTCAGATTGGGCCATTATTCATCTTGGATTGCACAGTAGAGGCAGGCTAACAGGTGGAGCAGATTGGAGCATGTGTTTTGTTAGATCTGAGCTTGTGTAGTGTGTAAAAATTGGAGATTGTACTGAGATCTTGTGAGGAGTTTGTACAATTATTGTTACATGATCTCTATCATTATAATATACAGATAGTTGGGGGTTTTCATCTTTAAGCTTTCCCATTACATACTGTGTTCATATGTGTGAATTTTTATGGTTTTAATGTGTGCATGTAATTGATTTTATTTCCGCATGTGATGATCAATGGTAGAAGAGATTCTGTATTGTGAATGAAGATAAAATAGTGTGTGATCAAGAGAATCTCGGTGGATAACATATCAATTATTCAAATTTCTACAATTCTTGCCTAGATATATTAACTCTTCTTGCCTTGTTTGCATGAACTCATCTTTTTTCCTCTTTAGTATTCTCTTATATAAATTTACATTCATCTTCTCCTTCCCTGTTTTTTTCAAGGTTCTTCCTGCAATTTTTCATTCCTCATGAAACCAAGCATTTACAGGAAAACAATTTGATTCTAATTTCCTAGTTTTTGCTCTTTTGAATTTCTCAAGTGCCCTGTTAGCACCCTGTAATCAGCAAGATTGGAAAAAGTTCAACTGCAGGGAGAACCTTATTTCAACCACTTTGGGATTCTAGGATCTAGCCCTCCTGAATCCGGAGAGGGATCTTTCCAATAAGTGCAAAGATGGATTTGTCTTTGAGGTTTTGGGTAATGATATTAGGCTAGTTATGACGGCCGAGGGTTTTGTTTGTTTTTTGGATGGTTGAGCATGATTACTGTTTGAGGTGGAAAGTTCTAAGTGCAAATTGTTTCAAAGGTGTGAAGTTGCAAGAAAATAGAACAAGCTTTGGACAGGAAGATAGATAATTGCAGGTTTTAGTCCATTGGGCTATGGAGTCATAATAGGATTTAATTGAAATAGCAAGGGGCAAGAGTGGTCAATGGGGAAAGTCATCTATGTCTAAGGATTTCTTTAAAGTTTGATTTATGGAATGAAATGAGATAAAATAAGGGGAATTAAATAGATGAAGAACAAAGAGTAGCCTAAGATCTGGTAAGTACTTCGAAACTAGCCAGCCTTTAACAAACACTTAAGAAAGACATGAAAGTAAACTAGGATCTGGTAAGTACTTTTAAACTAGCCAGCCTTTGATACACTTTCAATAGAAAACATACGAAAACAGGGGGAAAAACAAATGATAACAAAGGATGGTCTAAGATCTGGTAAGTACTTCTAAACTAGCCAGCTTTTAACACTTTTTGAGGGAAACATTCAGACAGTCTTTGGGGATAAAACTAGGACCAGGGCACACCATATATTCCTTATTTCATCTCTACTTAACATGAAATGAAAGTAACATCCAAGAAAAATATTCAACTAAAACAATAAGACGATGGAACCCCAGCATTCCTATGCTTAAACTGAATTAAATCATTCCTGAATAACACAGATTGGAAGAAAACATTCAGATAAAGATTTTCAGTCAAAGAAGGGTACTGATATACAGTAGGTCCTAACTCTATGCATGTTGTTCTTTATAAGGGAAGATGAACAAAGTGGAAACATAAATAAAACAACAATTCACAATAAGAAATAACATCACCGTCGACATAGCCCAGGATCCCATAAATCAGCTTGTATTGATGCTCCAAACCAGTTACAGCTTTAAGTCCAATGCTTTAGTTTAGCAATCATCTACACATCTCAGTCTAACTTATCTATCATAGGCAGAGCTCCAAGGGCCAGTGAACATTATTTACAAGTAGAAGTCTCAATCTCAAATACATTTCAATGTTTAGTAGCCAACTCAACCAACCCCTCTCTCATCCTCTTCAGTAGTATTTATAGAAGAATGAGGAGGTGATATCTGATGAAAGATCTCCAAAGATAATTAATACAAAATTAATGGCTTCTTGGCCTTTGGGGGGTTCAATGGAGAAGCTTAGATAGGTTTCCTCTGTATTAAATGATTTAAATTAAGATTTAAGCTCGGTGGGAGCTCTTACTGACTTTTGAGGCTCTGTGTGGTGTCAAAGTAACTCTGCTGATATTTTGTCCTTAAGTTTGTTTGTAGAATTTACTCTCTGGCTGCGCTTGAGACAAATATCTGATCCTGACCAATAACTTTGGCCTCTGATATGAATGCTTTGAGGCACAGGTGGCACTGTGTTAGATGGGAGGAATCGATTTGCCTCAGCTGTGGTGGTGGAAGCTTTCTGTCTGATGAACCTTTATGATTTTTCTTTTAACTGTGTCTTAGTTGGGGATTAGGCTTTTGATAAACCATCTTAGACGTAATCTCCACAGATCTGTCTTGAATCTTCTGTTCTAGTTTATTTTTGTCTTTGACACTGATACTCTTTTATTTGTGCCTGATTAGCTGTGTTTGTTGGTGTGTAGGGCTATGCAGGGGTCGTGTGGCATCAATGCCTCATGAATTATTGATGAAACATGGAGTTGAATCCTACAAATGGTTTTATTTGATGGGTCGAAAGTGGGAGGATCATCACCCTCAGCCTTTGAATTTTATTCAGTATAGCGGAAAAACCATTGAAACCCTGTAAAATACAAACAACATTATAAAATCCTGCATATATAGGTTTACTGCTTTAGAAGGCGCGTGGAGAGAGCGTGGCCATTGGATGGCGTCATCCAATGGTCAAGATTGATCAGAAGAAGTCAAATGGAAGGCGGAAGAAGAATTTAAATCGGAGTCGTCGATCACATAGAGATCGACGGTCGGGAGCAGAGGTGAAGAAATAACGTGAAGGGGTCACATTATTCGAAAAAATAGAATAAAAAGTGGAGACAAAGGTTAAAAACCTTCGTTTCGGCGAAAAAAGTGGTTGAAAAATGAGTGGGGAGCTTGGGACGAACGTGAGCCGTCGGATGAGATCGGCCCACGCGATCAACGGTTGAGATCAGGGACTGCAAAACCTTAGAAACAAGCCTCAGGGTTCAAAGCCTTTAATTAAACCCCACTGTATAATGTTCGCAGGTCCGCATTGGGTGACTGTGCGAGGAACCCATGGAGATCCACTCCAATTATAATTTTCTGCGTGGACGCTGATGTGGCACCGAGGGCCACTGGCTCTTGTGGGATCGTTGACTGCCGCTGTGGATGAGGGGACCGGGGCGATGGAGTGTGGGTCGTTAATCTACAAATCAGATCGATGGAAGAGATGTTTTAAATAACCGCGTCGTACCATGCTTATTGCATGGGCTTCTTCCGAGCGCGATCACCGTCTGATGAGCTGGCCTCAGATTGGATGGCACACACCAATATCGCGCCAGGCTGATATCTGATCTTTAATGCGCGATGAGGGTAGTGTTTAAAAAGGGCTTGAGGCCACGTGTCGACCTGTGGCACTGATCACTGCCAAACGGAAAAAACCGCCTCCCTCTCAAAAGAGGTGCGATGAATCCCGCCCGGTTTTCTGTTAATATAACGACAAAAAAAATATTTAAAACCCAAAATTTAATATAAACAAAGGTTTGTTGTTGGGAGGGTTTATATTCACAATTTAGCTTGGCGCCCGTCTACGGGGCCACGGATGTATGGAAAATAATATGACTGGGGGTTTATGCACAGGGCTAATCGACATCAGAGCTTTTAACATGGAAAAATACTTGTGCGCTCGGCTCTCTGAGATGCGATAGGAACTCAAATGGCTTAGCACGCGGTTCCAGCACTAGGGCGTATGGAGGCAAAGGGCTGAGGAGTTAGCCCAAGGGGTCTTAAACCTTAACATAAAATATTTATTTTTATGAAGTTTTCAATGCTTTCAAGGGTTTTGAGGGTTTCGATAAGGCCAAGAAAGGGTCTTAAACCTTATCAAAGGGGTTTTGACGAAGGGGAAAAGGGAAAAACATGAAAATCAAAGATTTTTTTTGGAATGAAAAAGGGTAGAAAATGAGGTTAGTTTTTAATGGAGGAACGGGAAAAAAGGATTTTGCAACAGTCTCTCATAAAATAAGCAGAATTTCCAGAGTATAAAATGAGAACAGTGGGAAAGATTTTGGACAGAGGCATGAGGCCTTCACGAGTCTTCAAGAGCCAACACTTTTTTGTAAAAAAAATTGTTACTTGAAGGCTCCAAAAATGATTTAGCCACCTTTTGGTATAACAAATTTCATAGGTGGCTAACAGTGGCTCCACTTGGGGATGGTGCCTTCTCGAAGGCATCAAGAGCTTCAGACTTGCATTCTCTGGGAGGCTGATCAGTGCCTTATCCATTGGGCTGCCCTTCCTTTTCTGGGATGATCTTGCTCTAAAAACATACTAGCAGCCATAAAAACAATGGTTCTTTCATCAAGAAGCTTTCTACCTACCCAATCCTATAGATCTAACATTTTTTCTTCGTTAGAGTGCAATTGGATTGGCAAATTCTTTTACATCATTTTATTCTTTCGAAAGCAGGAAACCTAATATATTTCTACTCCTTATTTCTCCATGGAATTAGATTGAACAGTTGAGCCCATATTATTCTCTACCTAATCTACTATCTGTTGGAATTAAACTGTCCAACAGATTTTTATTCTCTAAATTCTACAACAAAAATTTAAAAATAGCCAAGTCAAGATTAAGCTGTTTGACTTGCTGTGATCTATGGCATAAAAACAAGTTGCACATGGACATTTATTCTGCAGAAAATTAAATAAAAAAGGAAGGCTTAGGATCTAAAATTTCAAAGCATTTCCTTCATCTCTTTTACAGCTCTGTTTTGACTGTTGTTTTGAGCTGCCTTTCCTTTGTCAACCGGTTCAGATTTTGAGCTAAGTGGAACCAGATTTACATTTTTCTTGACTCAGAATTTAAAACGGATTTGAGTCATTCTTTTTGGAAACTTAGGTTCAGATTTTGAGCATGTTTGAACCTTTAATTTCTATCCTAACTATCTTCTAATAATCCAAGATTAAAGAGTTTGGAAAATCAAATTTACTATCCTATCAGCAGAAAATTTAAAACTAATTAGTCAATATTAGGCTGTTTGACTAACTAGAAGTGTGTTCTTTAGGAGTGGCATTTTAGTTTTCACACTTTCACATTCGTTTCTCTTTTTTGGTATGGGGCTATACCATTCTTGTCTTCACAATATGCCCTCTTTTATTTCTTTTCTTTGTTTTTGTGTTTTTTAGTTTTATAACTTTGAATGCAATGATGGGTGGAGTATTTATAATGAGAAAAAGATAAAAAGGCTTTTAGAACAAGAAAGGGATCAAGAGAAGTAATTCTTAAGCATCCTGCCATTGACAGGACCCCCAAACAATTCTGCTCCATTCAATTCCTTCAAGAAATAGGCATTATTACCAACAGCTGAATGGATAGAGTAAGGGCCAAGCCATAAGTTGTCAAATTTTCCATGCTTGCCCTTGTCTTCCCTCCTGGAGTCCCACTTTAAAACTTTGTCCCCAATATTAAAATTGTTGGCCTTTGTTCTTCTATCAAAAATATTTTTAATGATGTCCTGCTTTTGCAATGCTTTGTTATAAACCTCCTCTCTGGTTTGCTGAAGATGAATGGTCTTATTTATTCTTTTGATTATGTCATTATATTTAGTTTTAAACTCTTGAATCAACTTCACCACTGGTACACCAAGGCTTTTTGGAAAAATTGCATCAGTACCATACACAAGCTGGAAAGGTGACATGCCAATAGATTTCTTCAAAGTCAATCTGTCAGCCCAAAGTGCATGAGCTAGCTTTGTGTGCCAAGACTTTTTCTTGTCCTCCAACAGTTTCTTGATTATGTTCACTAAGCTTTTGTTTGAGGATTCGGCAAGTCCATTACCTTGGGGGTAATAGGCCATGGAATGCCCAAATGTTATCTGATATCTGTGACAAAATTCAACCATCTTCTTTGATCTAAATGCTGCTGCATTATCAGTGATGATCTTGGTAGGACAGCCAAATATGGAGAGAATGTTAGTCTCCATGAATTTTATGATAACAGAATCATTGGCTTGCCTACAAGGTATAGCTTCTATCCACTTAGTGAAATAGTCTTTGGCAGTGAGAATCCATCTATGCTAGGCAGAAGATGGTGGATGGATTTCTCCTATGAAGTCAAGTCCCCACCGTTGAAAAGGGGCTTCAACGGTGATTGGATGCAGAGGTATGGGTATCAGTTTTATTTTGCCTTCAAAAACCTAACATTTATGATAGGCTATGATCATCTTGTGCACATCATGAAAAAGAGTAGGCCAATAGAAACCAGCCCTCAAAACTTTGTTGGATGTTGTCTTCCAGTACAAATGACCTCCACACTCTCCTTCATGGAACTCGTGCTTAACCTTCTCTGCATCAAACTCAGGCAAACATGTAAGAAATACACCACTTGCATTTTTCCAATAAAGACATCTATCTATCATGCAATATTTTACAGCTTTTAACTTAAAAATAATTCTTAAAACCTCTCCCATGTGGGAGGGGTCTCACGTGCACAAATCCCATCAAAGAAGTTCAGCCATGAACTGGGGAGGCCATTCACTACAATCCACACCAACTCAATGGATGGAATGACCTCTCTAACTGATGCCAACTCATCTCCAACATTAGCAATCTTTGTGAGATATCCAGCTGCACTATCAGTCTTACCCATCTTAATGGTGTTCAGCTTCTCCCTTAGGACCATTTTTTTGTTCTCATTGGTACTTTGATAGAGATTGGTTAATGTTGTCCACATCTCGTGAGCGTTTATCTTTCCTCTCACATGAGGAATGCAATGATCTTTGATACCTTCTAGAATCAGTCTCTTACCCTTGTTATTCTTTTTATTATATGCTGCCAACTGAACAACATCAGTAGGCACAACAATAGGGTGTTGTGCAGTATGCACCATGACATCCCAGACTTCTTCCTCCTCAAAGATACTCTGCATTATCTCCCTCCAAACACTATAATTGTTATGCCGATCCAACCTATCCTCCACCCTCAATCCCAATGACATCCTTGCTATCCTAAAAACTGAAAATAGCACTGTTGTAGTAAAGATAAAATTTTTGTGTGCGAAAAATCAGCTTCCTGGAATTTTCCGAGTGAAAAATCAGTAGAATGTATTTTTTTCCTTTGATGTCCCAAACTGCACTTTCAACACCCAATCTCTGATACCATGTAGAAATTTCTGTTTTCCCACCCCGGTTTTCAGTTTCACCTTATTTCTCCAATTAGTTAAATTCCATTTCCCATAATATTACATTCAACACGCTGGAAAATAAATATTTGCTGAAAACATAAATTCTGGAAATTTTTCACAATGCTCGAAGATGCAGAAATAAAATTCAGTAGACACAAACAACCATTCAGCACATTTTAACACAGTGATTTTTGGTCAAGGTGACCCTGGAAAAACCCGCTACAACTCTTGGGGAAAACTGGTTCTAAAGCTTCTCTTTATTTTCTGAATATTGCTTTTACAGTGAGATAGAAATTTAAATAGCAAAAAAATTACAGCAACTTCATAACAATACTTATCTTGAAAACCGTGCTAAACTCCACTTCGGTTTTCGTGCCCACAAAAATAGAAATTACAGAAAACAGTCCAGCATTAAATTTTATACAGACAACATTGAAATCTATGTTGTACGACTGTATGGCCTCATCAAAAAACGTGTTGTATGGCCTGTTGAAAGCTGCTGTACGGCTACCTTAAAAACCATGTTGTACAACTTCCTTAAATCTATTCTACGACATCGATTTCAACGCTGATTTTCTGTTTTACGGATTTCAGAAAATATCCCTCTCTCTCCTATTATATGAACCTCGATTTCCATGGCTCCAAACTATTGTATGGTCCTTGAAAAATGTGCAGCAATAAATGTTGTCTTTCCTCCCTTGAAATTCTTGCCCTCTTGCCTCGAACTTCGTGATCTACCCTTGCTGTAAGGATTTAATGAATGTTAGTGCTCCTACCCTCCTTCTTCTCACTGCTCAGAAAATCTCCAACTCTCTTTCTCTCCTTCTCCTAATCTGCTCATGAAAGAATGAATGACCTGTTCCTCCTTTTCCTCCTTTAACCTAACCCTAAGTGACTTTTGGGGAATCCCTAAATCCAATGGCTGAAATAGCTTTATATCTAGGGCTGAGATTAAATGCTCATTTAAATCTCACTTTCTATTTTTTAATTCACCCCACTTTAATAGAGACCCACTTAGTCATTTATTTCCAAAGTCACTTTTCCTTTCTAATTTTACATTGACTTTATTAAAGTCACTTTAAAATTAAACTTTAGTAACTTTATCACTTAAAGTCACTTTTAAATTAGATTTGACTTTATAACTTTATAGAGTCACTTTAGAAGAAAAATAAATTATTTTGAACACTTTTCCCTAGGCCAAAGATCAAAGCCTTAGGAACCACTTGTTCTCCGGTAACCAAATTTCAACACATATGAATCCTTGGACTGGGAGTTTCTCATTTTGACTTTATATAAAAAAAATTTCCCCCATAGACATGTCTATTGGATAAAGTTTTGTTTCTCTATGACTTCTATTGTGGTACTTATCAACAGTGAACCCACTCTTTTATTTAATATTCACCAGGGGATTCATCAAGGTTCAGTGATCTCTCCCCTAATATTTATTCTGGTTATGGATGCATTTAGTAGAGGGGTAAACACTAATATGGAGGAGAGATAAATAACTAGCTACAGGGTTGCTAGAAATTGTACATAATCCCACACATTATTTGTGGACGATGTCATATGCACTGGGGAGGAAGAATATGATGAATGGATGTCCTTCCACAAGGTTTTAGAAAAATTTGGCAATGTTTCTGGTCTACTCATGAACAAAATGAAGACTGAAATAATCTTGGATGATGTTGATTTAGAGGTGATCCGTGGCATCACTTCAATATCTGGGTTGAAAATACGTCCCATGTTTGTTGGTTTCAAATACTTGGGGTAGAAAATATAAAAACCAAGATTCGACATGGATATTAAAAAAATTTGAAATAAATCTCTCCTAATCGGATCATAAGTGGATTTTTCTTCCAGAAGGGTCATTATGATTAATGTTGTATTGCAAGGAATTCTGATTTTTTGGATGCATCATTTCCATATCTCGCGGGTAATAATTATTCATGAGATTGACACCTTCATCTCCAAATTTCGATGGTTTGGTAGGAGACCCAACAGTAATATTTGTCTCATCCCCTTAAACGCGCTCTCTAGGCTCGTTCAATTGGGCGGATGGGGCATGGTTGATACTAGGAGGTTTAATCTAGCTCTATTTTCCATCAATTTGTGGAGGGTATTAAAAAAAGAAGGACTCTAGAAAAATATCAGATACAAAAAATATATCCATCAACATGGTCTAGAGGAGAGGGTTTTTGTAGGGGCGCCATCTAATCCTTTCTCATCTATCATATGGTGAAGTCTCAGACATTCGATCCTATGGTTTTGTAACAAACTTCATTGGATAGTGGGTAATGGTCAGAGCATCCATATTGGGATGAACGCCATAAACATTTTCCATGGCTCTCATCTACTTATTGCCTCCATAATATATTTTGAAAATTAAACAAGGGATTAATACCATTTCCAATGTGTGTATGGGGGGTCATTTCCCTCTTGTTATACCTACTTTTCCCTAGGCTTGGAAAATTGGCATTCCAAAGAATTTAGAAGTGGAATGGGAAGCCTAACGAAACCTCCTATGTCAATTCGACAACACTCTTTCATAGTAGAGGGACCTGCTACTTTGGGCTGACCACATAATGAATGGGAGGATTTCTGCCAAGGAAGTATATTCTTACATATCCTCTATCATCCAAACTTTACCATTTGCTGACTAGATAGCTCAAATGTGGGGATGGGACACCCCTTCCAAGAATAAATTTTTTGCATGGTAAAAATATCCACAATCATATTATTACACAGGACACCCTAATGAAGAATGGATTTATTGGACCAAGAAGAAGCACTCTCTGCACAACTGATTTGGAGGACTACACACAATTATTCTAAATTTCCCCTTTGTTGTTGTTGCTTGGGAGGAAGTATCATTATAATTAGGGCTTAATGTCACCATAGATGTATCTTCCATCGTGAATTGTTCCACATCTTGCGATCATAATGTTATTTCCTTCGGGGATGTCCCAATATATATACTGTGGGAGATTTTGAGGGCCATAAATGAACTAATATTCAAAGGAAAAATTCCATATATAAAATTCGTAGCCATGAAAATTGTTGCATACTTTTAGGAAATTGGTCCTTGTATACCCAAGGGTAATTCCCGATCTCTTAAGATTGTTGAATTGGAAGGTATCCACCCCATTTTTTTATTTTTATGGGGCATCCTCAGTGGAACATGTGGTTGTGGTGTCTTTATGGAGATCGACCCCACATAACATTTTCATTTTGTTGGTTTAAAGGTTTTAGAGATTACTGTAGGGTTGAAATCACTGCACTATCGAGAGCCTAACAATGTATTTCATGGCTGGAATAGAGGAGATCATGATTATTGGGGGTTCTATGACCTTGATACAATGGATTCATGGCATGAATTTGTTGGAGGTTCCCTTTCCATGTAATTGGATGCAATGGATCTAGACTTAAATAATTTCATACTTGATGCCTCCTTTTCTGTATGTATATCGGGAATGAAACCTTAAAGCAGATTATTTATCCGAACATGGTATGACCATTTCCCCTAGGTACATATATTTTGAATAAATTGTTGATGGTGAGATCTGTGGACAAGGATTTTTTAATATTTGATTGATGGCTTCCCTCGTGATATTTTTGCCCACTCCTTCCTTGTTCTCTCAAATATATCACTATGAGTGTTGGTTCCTATTGCAATTTTTTTTCTTTTGTCACTGTGATGAATTATAGAATAAGTTGTTGTGTATTCGCCATGCATGGTGGGGTTATTTTTTATAATTTATATTCTTCAGGCCCACGCATGTGCAACTATCTAGTTCGTTCTAAGATGAAATAGATCTATGTAAATGTAAAAAATTTCCCCATTTTTAATGAATACATGTTCTTGGTTTTTTACTCTGAAAAAAAGAGTATGTGGTTAATATGTTAAATTCCATGAGGAATTAGAGTGATCTAGAAAAAAATTAAAGGTGGGGACATCTAGCACTATTGGAGAAACAAATATGAACCGACACAAAGGAAATTTAAGAAACAACAAGTAGCACTAGAGTCTGAATTGGGTTCCATGGATATCAAACTGGAAAAAGTGGAGACAGATATTAGCAGGGTGGTAAATGACATCCATGAATATTAAATTACCAATGAGGAACCATCAAGTAAAAATACTAGAGAGAAGTGGAATGAGAGATGCAGTCTAAGGACATTAATGTTGAATTGGTGGAAGAAGCTTCTAAGTCAACCCTTCAATTTTCAAATAATATGATTTCATCTTACTTTCATTATTTTTTAACAAGTTCATGTTGGTTTTAGGAGTATCATATAGGGTATATGGCAGGCATTTTCTTAGAATAGCTAGTAAAATATGTCACAGACATAGACCTACTATTTTTTGGCCTTTTGTAAAAAATGTCTTATCAAAACATGATGGATTTTGTAAGGGTTCTAGCCTTGAATCCATATTTTTATTATAATACAATGCCACTACTCATTCCTTTGAAAAAATAAAATAACCACATTAAAAATTAATGTAATCGACCAACAACCACTAGCAATCAGGCATTCCAAGACTTTATTTTTAAATCAAATTAAATTCAATGTTTCAAGTATAAAATTAGAATATACAATAGATTTCACTTCTAGGCCCAAAAATTACATAATATTTAGAATTATATTATAGATGTCCTTACTTTTATTTTATTACTAGATAATACATTCTTCCTAAACTCATTAAATGATTTTTTTTAAAAAGACATATTGTCTATCTACTTTTGACAAAAAATAATACAAAAAACAAAATAATACAACAATAGAATACCAAGGTTTATAAACCCTAATTTTGAATAAAAGACTTCCAGAAATTGATAAATGAGTCCTTCCATTGAAATATTTCTTAAAAACAAACCTTCCTACAATACAAAAGTTTATTTTTATAACTAATTATCCTTGGCCAATGAGTTAAAATCTCTAGAAACATTAACAAGGATAAAACTTCAAATCTCCTCTTAACATGTGGAAATTTATTCATGATAAATTATAACATTAAGTTGTTAGAATACTAACCTTAAAACCAATTTTAAACAAAAATTATCATGTGGAAAATGACTTCAAATCAATAATCCATATAGTGTTAGGGGTTAAAGTGCATCCATAGGAAAATTGTTATGGAATGTCATAAAAAATGAGGTTCTATGGAAAATTATTCTTATACAACAATAAACCTCTCTAATAATTTTCTTGGATAGATTATCAAGGAAAGGAAGAGAAAGTGAATTTTTCTAAGCAGTGGAAGGAAATGATACTAGCCTTTCTAGTCATAATATCTTATTTTTCATGGAGTGTTGGATACACATAAGAGGGAAACATACATTAATGGGGTGTGGTGGTAATATTCCTCCCTAACAAAATCATAACTCACCTATACGTAATTGGGAAGTGCACATTAAATTTGATTGAGAACCTAGATAATGCATTCATATGGTTTTGAGGCTAGATAAAGGTAGTCAATCTTCATCTAGATGGAAATTTGACCCAAAGGTGAGGGACCTTTCTAGAAGAAATTGAGAAAACACATATAAATTTGAATAATTTCGTGAATATATTAATCTAGACAACACATATAAATTTGAATAATTTCGTGAATGTATTAATCTAGAAAATCCAAACAAAGGCTCATGAAAAGAAAAATAAAAAGATAAACACTAGATATAGTAATAATGCAAGAAACTAATAGTACCATTACTATCTTAAAAAACATATCCATCTAAATGTAGAGAAATTCCCATATAATAGCTAATGAAGTTACAAGTTCCTTAGGAGGAACCAAATTTTTTTTGAATATGGAAAGTATATCTATGAACAACTTTATTTCTACACAGCATACCATAACAACATAGTTTCAGCGCATAGGAATGCATGTGAGAGGCTATATCACCTTTTTTCTATGGTGCCAACATTCCAAAAAAGAGAAAAAAATTCATAGACAACATGTTAAAATTTGAAAACATAGTCAATGATAGATATTGGATCATCGAATGTGACTTCAAATTGATAAAATACCTTCAGGAGAAAAAAGGAGGAATGGTAATGCCTGAAGAAGAATCCATAAAATTCATGAATCTCCTACAATCTTGGAAACGGGTTCATATAGAAACTAGCAATGGACTCTTTACTTGAAATAACAAAATAGGGGGAATGCAAAAGTATCATCCATGTTAGATAAATATTTTATATCAGAAAGCCTTCTTATCACTAGAATTCATATCCATGCCAATATTTCTCCTTCTCAAGGCTCAGGTGATTGAATCATTCAAATGATTACAGATTAGGGAGGGACAACTAAGAAAAGACCCATCTATTCTGAAACCTTCTAAATTAGGCATCCTACATTTACAAATAAGATAAAGAAATGGTGGAAGGATTAATTCTCCATAGAGGCCAACTCCATGTACAAATTTCACCAAAAGTTAAAATTTATCAAACAAAAACTCAAGACATAGAATACACAACAATTTGGCAACATACAACCAAATCAAAAAAGGTTGGAGCATGAAATGATACTAATCAAGCAGGAAATCATGGAAAAAGGTAGAAAGGAGGATCCCATGATAAAAGAACCATTCAAATTTAGCTATATGAATGAATACAATAAGAAGAGATATTATGGAAGAAAAAAATTATGGTTCATTGGCTAAAAGAAGGGGAAAAATATACCAGGTTTTGTCATCGATATATGATACAACATAGGTAAAAATTTAGATTTATTAGCATAAAAAATAGTCAAAATCAAAATTTGGAAGGATATGAGAATATTTCCTAGGATCTCAATAGCTGATTTCAAAATCTTCTATTGGAACCTTTATGGTGTTGAGTATGTGTTATATTATTTCCACGATTAATCACACGCGTGGGGGGGGGGGGATGATCACAAGGGGGGAGGAAGCCCCCCTTTTCTAGGGGTTCGTAGGGGTTGGGTAGCCTCCTGCACAGGGTCCAGGGAAATGCACAGGGATTTTTTTTTCCTTATTTTATGGTCGGCGGACCCACCTATGGGTTTTTACATGGGTTTGCAAATGGTTTTGGGGCATGATGGTTTTCGTCCCCTGGTATTTTGTAGATCTAATTATGGGAAATACAACTATGTTCTAATCCATGGTTAATGGATTGGGGTTTATGACTTCTTTGGCATATATATATATATATATATATATATATATATATATATATATCTGTTTTATAACACAAAAAGGAATATAATGAAAAATCAAGTTGGTTGTCCCGATTTTTGGATCCAGGGAAAAATCTCTATGTACCTTTTTTATGTTTTATTCTCTCACTATTGTTTATTTTTCATATTTAATTAAGAAATCATTTGCAGATAATTTCTATACAAGGTTAAAACCTACATATGGATCCCATCAATAGTTATATTTATAGGCTTATTATGCTATCATCCAACCCTTAAATTCTCTTTTTCTCACATTAATTTACATTTTGTAGCCATAATGTGCTTAGTAGGAAGACTAAAGGGTGCTTGTCATATTTCATGGCCTATTGTGGTTAATATGCAGGAAAAATAATTTTTTATGGAGATATTTACTATGCAGGGGCACACTGAAGGAATCTAGAGAGAATATAGGAAGATTGTCAACTACATCAACTCTCCAACTTGACTTGAGTCCCAATATTTCTCACCAATAAGTCGAAGTCCACTAGAATCTGAGGAAATCAAATGCATGTGAAGATCTAAGGTAACTAGATCCACCAATTTTAATATTTTGGAGGGTAGTAGTCATCCTCCCAAGGGAGTTTCCCCTCAGTCACCTTTTGTATAAATAAACAAGCCTAAGGGCCCATTACGATTCAGAACTTTTGTTGGAGCTTGGAGTAGATATCAAGAGCCAAGGGATTGAAACTTTTATTTTCATCTTTGATATGATGCATGTGAATATTATTTTGTGTTAATAGAAATCTTATTATAGGTCTACATCTATGATAACTTGGGAGGGTTGAAATTCTTGGGTTTGGGCTGAACACGAAGGGTTTAGTCCCTTGTAGAAATTATACAAACATATTTATATCAATGGATTCAATCCGATATGAAAATGTACTAAAGCTAGATACTAAATCCTTCTACAAATCAACTGCAGAAATTAAACACAATCGCCAATCACATTAAGCAAATAAATAATCAAATCAAACCACAACACATATATTTTCCTGGGGAAAGCTTACTTTTCAAAACCCCTCTATCATATTTTGTATATTCCACAAGGTATCATGAAATAATTACAATGCACTCTTCTCACAAGAGTCTCCTCACGGGAACATTTGCCGCAATTTCCGACAGCCAAATCGTCGCTTTTCCGACACACAGTCGTCGCAAGCGCGACAGTTCGAGGCCGGGAAAAACGTGGTTTCTCGTGCGGTCGCAATTCCGACGCCTTTAAAAGTGTCATACTACCAACACTTCCCGTCGCTTCCAAACACTTGTCGCTCTTCCGACGCCTCCCAGACCGACGTTTGTAAAATGTCGCCATTCCGACGAAATTTGGTCCGACGTTTTTAACGTCGCGCTTCCGACGTTTGTAAAGTCTTGCCATTCCGACGAAATGTCGTCCAACGTTTTGAACGTCACTCTTCCGACGTCTTTATACTGTCACTCTTCCGACGTGTCTAAACTGTCGCATTTCCGACGCTAAACAAAAGTGTTAGAAGACCGACATATTGCAAAAGTGTCAGAAGACCGACACTTTCCAGAAGCATCACAATATCGACGCCAGGAAGAACTGTCGCAATTCCGACAAAATTTTGGACGTCGCCCTTCCGACCTCTTTTTCTGTCGCTCTTCCGACGTTTCTAGAGATGTCGCAATATCGACGGACGTCACAAGATCGACGAAAATGGAAATCGTTCAAAACGTCAAAAGAGCGACGCTTACAAGGCGTCGGTATGCCGACGACGGTTTCAATTTAAAAATAAAAAATAAAAAACTTTAAAATAGGACAGTAAATCTCCAATGTTTGTTATCACAATAAGAAATCAATGATCAGTGATCACGTCAAATTTTCCTCTTAGCATGACAGGTCTAATAAATTTTATTGTAAAGGTTGCTGGCCAGTGACAACTGGCGCAGCATTGAAGGAAATGCATTAAATAAAATTAATTAGGCTGCGAACTCCAAGCCAACTGGCAACAACCCTGATAATTTTCCTTACCAACTTCCAAGTTGTGACTCGAGCTTCAGACTCCAAAGCTAAGAATTTTCTTTTCATCGTGTTGGAGAAGAGAACTGCAACCTGCAGCAAAGGAGCAATTCCTTAGTCTCACTGCTCAGGACTCGTAGTCATTCCTTGCTAACACGGTATGTGGAAATTTTGATAAGATAACTTTCTTCACCCTCGTTTTTACTAAATTTATTCTTTTGAAAAGGGCCTGGTTCCATTTCATAAATTTTCAACTTTCGACTTCTAGAATTTGTACATATGATTTTTGGACGAGGTTTTGTTATTAATGAGGAGATAGTGTCTTGGTTCTATCTGTATAAAATAATTGCCTCGTTTTTTTCTTCATGTTCAGGGTTTTTGATTTTATCAAAACCTATCTCTCTTTTAAGCATGCCTGCAAATTAATATATTCCAGGAATGTACACAATTCCAGGCTTCATGTACAACGTATTGTATCAACTATATTTTAACAAGTGAGTTGCATGCCCATATAGTGTTACAGATTACAGGGCTTCATTTGGAGAATAAATGATAAGCCTGGCAGCACTAAATCCAAGTAATTCTCCTCATCCCTTAAAAGACACCTCTAAATATAACTAGAAATTTCAAATAGTTAGTAAAGGAAAAGTACAAAGATATAACAGATATGTGTTGAGCCAAAAACCTGTGCATTCACAACAAAACTGGGATGGATAAAACTTAAAAAAAATTATGGACTTTGACAAAAAATCGTCTTATGCATAGAAAATGAAAGAAGCATTGGCATACTACTATGTTTACAAATTTAAGGACAGGCAGAGTGAGTCTCCGGGCAACACAGTTTCATGTGGAGACCCTAGATCCTTGTACCCACAATATCTAGTGACTTAAAAAATGATTGCCAAAACAATGCCTTGCTATGCATGTAAGAACACCACCTGTATAATGAGGAAGATGTAATATTGTCCAAGAAGTAGATTTATACAGAGTGGTCCAAGATTGTGTATTTATGGAAGATACAACTGATTTTGGCATGAAACATGTATCTAAGATTTCAATGTGGCCTTATTTTAGAGCCCATTGATGATTTACTATGAAACCTAAACTTTCAAAACAAACACATTGAAATCACAGGATCTCCATCACGAATATCATAAATATTAACTGTCTTTTGGGCACTGGCAGTAGATACCATAAGAGGCCCACATGGCCTGTACCACCAATGTTGATTCTCTGGCATAACATTTGCAAAGCCAAAATTTCTCCCCAAGACATCCCTCTCTGCCAAAACTAGAGAGATGGTACTGGACATTGAAGTGAAGGCCTCTAATTTAGTATGGAATGCCATAATTTATTTATTATAAAAGTCCCATGAACAGAAACCCGAGTCCAATGTACAACTTGCAGATGCTGCCACAACATATTTACCAGAGCGACCATCTGAACCAGCTGCTCTGATCAACCAGCAATCACCCCACATGTTTGGGGTAAGCCCATATGGAGCTTTATATTCAGCCTTCTCCTGGAGATTGGAAAATAACAATATTGAGTATTACTCATACATCAACTGCCCTTTATGTTAAGGGAAAATTTAAAGAGTGCATAAATATTCTTGAAATGCCAATCATAGTTTCTAGAAAATTTCAACAGTCTTTGAAATGAACTACATCCTATTTAAAATACATCAAATATTTAGGCAAATCATTTTTTTAAACAGAAATTGGTGAATTTTATTTCAAATATAGAAATTTAAACCATGAGAATAATCTAACCCCTAGGATTTTCCCTATTTCTAATAGAAAATCCCAAAATGTATAAATTATAACACCCATAAACCCCAAAATTAAGTACAATAATTAAAACCTCCACACCTCTGAATTTGTTATATCGTGAAAAGAGCAGCATCCATCATCATGGGAAAGCAAAACCGATTCTCCTTCTGATACAAACCAGCCTGCAGTAGATGTCTTATGGCCGAGTTGATTCAATCGATCACAGGAAACCTCTTCAGTTTCTTCAATATTGCCAAAATGCTCTGGCTTGTTTTCCTGATCATCATCAAAGTCCATATTTTCATCACATTGAATTAGTTTGGGTTCATTACGATCAGGTCCAGTGCCTATTGCAGAGCTCCGGACATCCAATCCAATATTGGAACTACCATACCCGTTCCCATTAGAGATTGTAAATCATGTTTCTGGCTTTAATTCGGTAAGTTCAAGAGCACTAGAACTGGATTCAGTTGATTTAGACTTGGTATAGTTGTCCTCTAATTTGTATTCCTATACAACACTATACTTGTGCTTCAACGCAGACAGAAATTCTGCAGCAATGGGATCTTCATCTATGGGGATTATGGATCTGCCTTCAAAAGCATCCCGAATATCTTATTCATTTTCATTCAACTGATCATGCAAATCCACCCTCGTCTTCAGCACAGCAAGCTGAACTGAAGGCTGGTTTTTCAGCAATTTATGGTGGGGGTAAAGCCTGTCTTCCAGATCTTGACTATTTAAGTGTTTAATTGGCTTTTTCAGAGACCTGACCATAGAATCAAATGAATCCTGCGAATCCTGCGAAATAATAAACAATAGTAAGGCCATTATTTATTGGTTTGAAATAATAAACAACATGCAACAAACCCGCATAATTAGTAAATTATTTAAAGAGAATGTACTTGGCAATATGTTTCCTGTATCCTATTATATGATTTTCCTTGATGGCAAGCTCTGTATTTAATGGAGAATCGATATAAGTAAGGACGAGTTAATTCATGTGTGAACATATGTATGCATCCTGATGAAGGATAATTGACATCCGTAAGAAACCCTGTGCTCTGTATGTTGATCGAGGAACCGATGTTAATACGGTTGACAATGTATCCAAACTGGTAGACAGTGGAGTTATATATATTCGTTAAATATATGATGGAAGGGTCTACTCTATTAGTAAGGAGCTGACTGGCTTTCATGGAGAAAGGAACGAGGAGCGAGAGCAAACCAGTTATAACACGAAAGAACTAAAACAGAGTATTTGGCATTGAACTTTCGGTGGAACACAGACTAACCCTTTGGAATCATGAACGTAACATAGAATGAAAGAGGTGGAACATAACAAACGGAAGCGCGATGGAACCCTACGTGGAAGAGCGGAACCGTGACCGTGCAATAATCCAAGTAAAGAATTAACAGCATAATAAGATCTCTGGTGAAAAGTTTTCAGTCAGCCCTAAATATTGATTCACCCCCCCTCTCAGTATTTTTCCCAACAGACAATAATTCCTACATATTAAAATATAAATTTATAACATACCAGCTCATACTCGAACATAACATTTGTATCAATATTCTTCTTCTGTATCTTCTTGATCTTCATCCAACTGATCGACATCTATATCAACATCTGATTCAGAAACGGTGTTGAAATGATCGACCATTTCATCATCATCATCAATTATGTCATTTTCAATAATATCCTCATCGACATCATCATCAATAATTGTTGCCTCATCTCCTATGCCTGGTTCATCTTCTAAGATATCTTCTTCATCTGTCAATGCATCTTCCTGCTCATCTACCACTGCATCATCTTCTTCTTGATCAATATCATCTTCTTCCTCTACAGTATACTCTACTAGCCTTCCTCTTGGATCATATCTAATAGCAAATGACCATTCCTTCTCACCTGGAACCTCTGAGTAAAAGACTTGTTCGCATTGGCTTGGAAAAACATAGCGATCTTTTCCTACTTCAAACTGCGATGTTTTAACCATTGGAAATCCATTGTCATGTTGAATAACTGTTCTATCATCATCACGTACATTCATTCGTAGCCTATACCATTTGACATCTAACAAAACTATTTTGAAGGAATTAAAGTCACACTCAACTATATCATCTAAGAACCCATAATATCTATTTTCAGATTCTCGAGGATGTCTGTCACTCCTAGAGGAAACATTAGTGACCTGGAATACTGCAGTTATCCCACTATCATAATTTTTCCTGTTATCATCCAACCGTTTAACGCGAAATTGACGACCATTGCACCACATAGCCTTGTGGTGTTTCAACTGCAATATGCCAAACATGAAAAAGATGCATTCTCAATTAATAATTAAACATATAATTTACACAACATGAAAATTAATTGAAAAATCAAACTTCTTGTCACATTATAAATAGGTGAATTAATTGCTTACCTTTCTATCTTTCAAACCATATGCTAAATCGATTTCCATGTCCGTAACGTTCCCATCTCCACTACGATACGCTTCTCTAATCAATTCAGACAGTAGTTGCCATGATAACCTACCGTCGTTACATGCTTTACATGTTTCAATCCATTCACTCATCCACTCAAGATTGTTTGCAATGTATAAAAGTAGCGCCTCATAATCTTGAGCACCTGAGTAAAAAAACAATAATTCACCAATATTAATAAATATTACTTATAACCATGGTAAATTATATTAATTAATAAACTATGAAAGAATAAAACCTGAATGAATATAATGATCATATACATGATGTAAAAAAATGAAACATTATATGTATTATACAATATAATAAATCTTTTACCTCTCACTTTCTTCATTCTACCTTTTCCCAACAGGTGCTCCTCTTCAAATTTTTTGATGGAGTTCACATCCCAAATGCAATCCACTGCCTTCATGGCTGGCGCAGCTAATTTAGGAAGATAATGACTAATATACACCATGGATTGATATAACACATATCCCTCCACCATAGAACCCTCAGGTCGTGCTCTTTGTTTAACCAAAGCCTTCAAGGATTTCAGGTGCCTCTCAACCATCCACATTGACCTTGTGTGTACTGGTCCACACATTTCAATCTCCTCAACTTGGTGTATCAAGTAGTGTTCTTGTGCATTGAAAAATTTTTGAGGTAGATACTTTTGCATTTCACACATTAGCCGAGGAATTTCTCTCTTCCAATACTTTATTTCATCTTGATGGATTTCTTTCAATGACAACCATCTGCAAATCATTACGCAAGGTTATTTTAGTGAAACATAATATATATTTCATTACAAGTAAATTAACAAATCATTTCATCAAGTACAAAAATAAATTGTAGCAATTAGATTTTGCGTATAAATCAAAACTACTTACCTCATGTATTTACTAAGACCATATATAACTTGTTTGACATTGTTGTCGAAGTCGTTTGGGAGAGATACAGGTAGAACATACTATAACAATAAAAAATGAATCGTTATTGGTTTCCAAATTAAATAGAAAAAAGGAAAATTTAAAATATCTATTCAAGCAATAACAAACAAAAACGTATACCAAAAAAATTACCTTAATAAAGGTATGCCAATCATGTGTTTTCACCCCACTGAAGTCACCTTTCTTCGTTAAGATATTATTTATGTTTGAAGCAAAACCTGTTGGAAATTTAATTCTTCTAACGACCTGTTTTACATCATTGATTTGTTGTTCTGTTAATAACCATGGAATATTATTATAATTTCGACCTCCATTGTTATTTGATCCGTCGATCACACTTTTCATTGCATGATTTGATTTCTCAATGTCAGCACAAATTTTGTCAATTTTATCTATCTCATGTGCACCATCTATGGTTCGCCATAACATTTCTATCACATTCTTCCCGACATGCATTGTATCAAACAAATGAGCTATTTTTAGGTCCTCATAGTAGGGCAACCTCATGAATTGAGAAGGATAACATTTCATTCCAAGTGGAAGTACAATATTAGTACCTTCACGGCGAAGATGACCTTGATATCAAAGAATAAAATAAATCAGAACAATATTAATTATAAAATACAATAAAATAAATTCATTAGTTAAAACAAAAATTCTAAACATTACATAAACAAATAATATAGATATATATATATATATATATATATATATATATATATATATATACACACACACATTACGTACCAGCTGCTCGACGATTATTAATTCTGTTATATTCCAACATCCACAACTGAGGTGTCATTCTTCGTGGTTTTAATCTAGTTTCTTCTTTATCATTGAAAAGATGTTTTTCAGTAGTACGATACTTATGGTTCCTAGGGAGGAAGTGCCTAAACTCATCAAACACCGTCTTTTTTAAGTCTGCTGAATGACGATATTTCATCTTAGGGCCACAAACTGGACATGCAAATCTACCCTTTGTTTGAAGACCTGCAATAGATGGATCAATAACAATTAATATACTATGAGATCATTTTTAAAACATGCAATATGGTATATCTAATTTAGATAATTATGTATCATATTAAATTGCAATGAAATATTAAATACCACAAACATGTGTTAGTCCTGGGGCATCATGAATTGTCCATTCAAGCATTCCACGACATTGAAATCTCTTCTGCTTGATTGGCTTAGTGATGTCATACATAGTGATGCCATGCCATAACTGTATTAGCTCATCGATAAGAGGCTCAATATATACATTCATATCTTTGACCTGGTACTTACCTAATTGTTAAAAATTACGGAACATAATAATTACTCCCATGATATATGTATATATAAGTAAGTAAATAAATAAAATATATATTTATTCAAACAACGAGAGAAATGAAAATGTTACATTCAAAGAAATAATGTATCAAATACCTGGAATAATCATAGTCAACATTATGTGCTCCCTCTTTATTGACATCCAAGGAGGAATGTTATTGTTGATAACGAAAATAGGCCACACTGAGTAAGTATATATAAGCTCTCCGAATGGATTAACACCATCAGCTGCCAATGAAAGCCCGACATTACGAGGTTCATTTTTAAAATCTACATATTTTTCCTCGATTTCTCTAAATGCAGAACCATCTGTAGGCATTCGAAGAACACCATCTCCACTTCTATTCTTTGCATGGAAATCCATAAACTGTGCTATGCTGTTACACCTGAACATTCTCTGCAAACGTGGAATTATGGGAATATGACGAAGAACCTTTTGAGGCACCTTTTTGGTTAGTTGATCTGTTCGATATCTACTGGTACCACATTTCGGACATTATGTTTTCAACGCATGTTCTCCATAATATATAATATGATCTTTAGGACATGCATCTATAGTGTTATATTCCATTCCAAAGTGTTTCATAATAGCACGTAGATCTCGATATGTTCGAGGTAAAGCATTTGGCGATGGTAACAAATATTCACCCAACAATCTACAACATAAACAAAAAGTAGTGTCTTGTAAAGATTATTAATCATATATATATATATATATATATATAATAGTTATTAAAACCAGAACCGGTGACCGGATCGGTGGAGCTAATGAACCGGGTTTCGAACCGGAACCGATCTAACCGGTAGCGATCAGATCTCAATGAACCGGTTTTAAAAAAAATACATTAAATAATTATTTTTTTAATAAAATGAAAAATAAATAAATAAATAAAAACTATTTTTAAGATTTGCAACCATGATTCCAAGCCAATAGAGACAAAATATGAAAAGTTTTCTCATTTATATAACATGCAAAGGTGAATATATCAAAATGGCAGCAAATGCATACATATCATCGAAAAATACATAAGCAAACTTGTTGAAGTAATGTATCAGGTTTCTCTTATATTATTCACTGTGTTTTATTGCTGAGTTAATATTATAATATACAATCAGTCCCTGCTCAGATCTGTTGTCAATTCATTGTATCAGCCTTAAAGACAATTCTGGGTTCAGTATATATATATATATATATATATATATATATATATATATATATGTATATATATCAGAGCAGCATTTTGAAGATCTTGTATTCTTCATTATCTATGTTTTCTTGCCAATAAATTTCTAGAAAAACATCTACAACACTTAGAGGTATTGAATTGGTTTATGAAACCCACTATTAGTGCTATTTGTAACAATTTGAGAGAGCATTACAACTTCAGCAGTCTGCTCACAATGTGTTTGACAAAATTTATCACTGAAAAGATTCATTAAAACCCAGAAAACTCAGTCGCCAGTTTAGTGCATTTCCAATCGGGAATTTTCTAGTGGTCAATTTATTATTGCCAGTCACATTTTCATTAGGTTGTATGTTGTTGTCCCTTGAGTGGCGTCAGACCATTTGCATCAGTCTTGATGCCATGATCGAATTGCTTGTATGCTGTGTGAAAGGTTTTTTATTTATGCTGCTACTATGTGTGAGCAGAGAGAGAGGGTCTGACAGTTCCTAGCTGAGTGTGAAATAAGGTTGCTGCTGATTGTTTTGAGAATAGAAATTGTCATCAAGTACACTTGATGAGTTGCATGCTGCCAGGGATTTTATGCTAGCCAACCTTGTATTTATCAGTCATCATGTGTATTGTTGCTACTATAAGGTGTTGAGTATGAGTTATTAGAGAAGTTTGTTGCTAGTATAATAGAGGAATTTGCAGCTCATGGGGGAGACACTGAGGAATTTGCAACTCATGGAGGAGCACCTAACCGGACGGTTAAGTACGGAACTGACCGGTTTATGCATAAACTGGCTAGTTCCTTACTTAACCGGCCGGTTAGGTCCGGTTAACCGGCCAAAACAGGTGAGAATAGGCTATTGACCGGGTTGCAAGACCGGTTCCAACCGGCAGCTGTCCTGACTGGCCGGTTTTGATAACTATGATATATATATATATATATATATATAACTTATTATTTTACACATTTATTACAATTAAAAAAAAGGGAAAATAATCAACATTTACATATATGTGATCATATATACATATTGCATATCTTAGGAGTTGTTTCATACATCTGTTCGACAAATTATTCATAACCTTTAAGTTCACCAACAACAATAGCAGAGAGCTGGTGAACTTAAAGGTTATGAATAATTTGTCGAACAGATGTATGACACAACTCCTAGGGTATGCAATATGTATATATGATCACATATATGTAAATGTTGATTATTTTCCCTTTTTTTAATTGTAATAAATGTGTAAAATAATAACTTATATATAAGTTATTATTTTACACATTTATTACAACTAAAAAAAGGGAAAATAATCAACATTTACATATATGTGATCATATATACATATTGCATACCTTAAGAGTTGTGTCATACATCTGTTCGACAAATTATTCATAACCTTTAAGTTCACCAGCAACAATGTAGCAGAGAGAAGAGTTGCATTTGAGTGTTCAAAAAGTCGTTCACTTGACCTTTCAATCAGAGGTACATCATAAATACCGTCACCGCTATCTCCACCATCATCATCTGACTCACCATACAAGTCTTGGAGAATTTGATTTGTCCCATCATTAATGTGAATTGTCTCATTACTGTCATCATGATCTACCTCCATGGGATCATTAAAATTACCTTCATCATTCGCTTCATGTTCTTCACCTTGTACAACATCATTTCCAATACTAATATTTGCTGCAATATTCTCTTGTACTGGTGCAACATCATCTAATCTACTACTATTTTGCTGTGGAAGCTGGTTGATCATTTGCAAAAAGTTGGGGGGCAACTGTGCCTTTATGAAAATTACAAACATTAATAATTAAACATTAGTGTGCATATAAAAAATATTAAAAATTTAAAATAATATAAAATTTTATGATATAATCAAAATGAAGATAGATAATTAATTACCATGGGACGATAGTCATTCGATCCACCATCAATGTGCCCATATTTCCTACAATGCACTGTTGTTGTTGCTATTAAAACTCTAACATTATTTCTCATACAACATTTTTTACAAGGGCAATAAACTCTGCCATCACCCCTTTCACCCTTTTGAATTGTTTTTTCAGCTCCAATGTTTTCTTCCATTGTTGCAAATTATCCTATAAAGAAAACAATAAATCTCTCTCAATGGTGTAGAAAACCCAAGACTTGTTGAACTCAATGGGAGCTCAACATATAAGCAAAAAGAAAATAAAAGTGGGCATTTTACAAATTGTGAGCTTTTTACAAAATGTGGGCTTTTTACAAAATTGTGGGCTTTTTACAAATTGTTGGCTTTTTTTATTCTTAATGCATTTTCTGTAGAATACTAAACAGATTTGTCCAAAATTTCAGATGCAAACTGTAGTCTCTACTACGTTTGGAAAATTGGAGGTTTATAAAAGATAAACTGCGAACAGAATTGTACCACTATGATAAGAAGCTGTCAGAAGCATTCCTTTTGCTTCACAAACATGGAACTACCTTAAGAATGCTTATGGTTGATATAAATATTAGAGCATGGCAGTTAAATGTAGTAGTTATGCTAAAATACTAAATAACAGCTTGAGAGTGCTCTTCAGATACTGTACGAATACACCAAATTAAGGTTGTACCATTACTAAAGATAAATGGCCAAAAATAGTCAATTTTGATACCGTGAAGTTATGTCTTTCTCGGTAGCAAACTGGGGATAGGATGGCAAATATGAGAGAACTAAGTTCCAAGGACTAAAAAACCAAGGCCAACATAGTTCTGCCTTGAATCAAAGACAAAACAAAGCTGCCCAAAAAAGTGTTTGAGAGCACCCATTGAAGCTCCTATATATAGCAGAGTCAACATTTTCCTATTGAACAAGTTTGTATAGTCAAAGCCACGGCAAGATCAGATAGCCACGATCCTAAATGAGAACCAGAGCCAAAGCTAAGACAGATCCACGTTTAGCAGAACAAGACAGCCATAGCAAAGGATTTGACCACAGAACCAGATCATGAGAGATAGCAAGATTCTTGCTTCCACTATGGAAATGTAGAAACTGTACAAGGGATTTGCTTCCAGCAGATTTCATTGTGACAGTAATTGCTATGGTGTTGTAAGCGCTCATTAGTATAATCTTAAAGCCATTCCGAAATTCTTTTAACCTGGAGAGGGTTTTCTGTGGTTATAAATCCTCATGTTCAAATTCCATTGTCGATTGGTTGTGTTTGATATTATGCTTTTACTGTCTGCAGTTGAATTTTCGCACAAAAAATTATCAGTCTAAAGCGGAGCAATTTTGCGATGTTTCTTTTGCTTCCTATTGTGAAGTATTTCGCTTAGAACTCTACTCGTTGTAACAGAGGTCTTGGGCATAGAACAGGGGACTTAGGTTTTTTGGAATCAAACTTCAGGTTAAGATGCTCATCTGAAGAATGGCACAGTGAGCCTTAGCATGGAGTTGGGAGTACCAATTTGAAGTGCAGGTAGGGCATTGTACAATAGACCAGTTAGATTTCTGGACCCTAATACAAAAGTTTCTTCTTCTTTCAAAACGTGTTTCTCTTTTTCTATAACCAATGTGGGTCCTGTTCTTGTTTCAATTGGGGATGGATGAGCATTTGTTATTGCTCCAGATGATCACACTCTGGGTAGCCCTGGAGGCTATTTGGGGGTGATGAGTCCAATAGGTCTCAATGAACTGTTGCCCTTGCTGGGGAATACTATTGCAGTGGAATTTGATACTATTTTGGATGTTGAATTCCATGATCCTAATGGAAACCAGTACCTTCAGCTCCAGTACCTGTTCACAAAAGAGGGGGCCATAGTCATTCATGCGTGTAGAGAAGGTGAATTGCAGGCATTGCAACAGGAGGTGTTGTTGTTGTTGCATTGGCCACTAGATTGTTTGTATGGTTCTGTTACAAGCAGAGTATTGAAAAGGACAGACAAATTTAGTTTAGATATTGTGAAATTGCCTCAGAAATTCACCTACAAAGAGCTCAGCAATGCTACGAAAGACTTTTTTTGAATGTGATTGATAATCGATAATTGCAAGAAAGGGTAATCCCCTTGTGAAACCCAAATTTCTGAGCATTTTCTAAAACCTGATGATGAAGACATTGTAATGAACAAGTGCCTAGGTCCATATTACGTCCAAATCTACCAAGCACCAAGATCTATAAAAAAAAATCCACAGTATCTGCGAACTAAGAAGAAGAGGCAGAAAATGTGTTCTGCTTACCTGTTCGAATAGTCGTTGGGGTTTACCACAGCAAAAATTTGACAGAGCCCATGTACAATTTCGTATCATTGAAATTCTGGCAGTATCATTCAACTGGGCAAGCACCTGCCTCGGAGCTCCATGACTGAGGGCAAGATCCCTAAGTGATGCAGAGTCTCCAGCAATATTTCCCAAAGCCCAAATAGCCTTACACGAACACCAGTTGAACTCAAAGTTGCCCAAACAGCCTTACACGAACACCAGTTGAACTCAAAGTTGGGTAGTAGTTTTTTAAATCAAATTCCAAAATTACAGACGTATAAAGATAGTTGGGAAGAATAATTTTATGCCCTCTAAAATGAACGTGCTACCTGTTCTCGAACATTATCATTCCCAGAGGCAAGAAGTTCCACAAATATAGGCAGTGCCCCGTAATCAATCACAACCTTTGTATTCTCAAAGGCTCCAAAAAAACCCAAATAGGGTCAACCCTACTACAGGAGGAAGGGCCTGCAGTAAGAACTTACCATTTTGCAAGAACTGAGGGCGAATGCTGTTCCGCAAGAGCTGACGGTGAATGCACGCGTGCGAATGCGCGCGTGATATCAGACATTAATGTAGTTTTTTAAAAAATCATTTTTTTGTAGCCCGCATTTGAATTTTCTGTTTTCCTTATTTTATTGGGGTGAACTGGATAAAATTGAATATGAATAGTGAGTTAATTGTAAGATCAATGGGCCAAGGCCATACATCAACATTGACCATAGTGGGGAAGTATAAAAGCATGGATATTCATGCAAGTATAGTTATTAATGTAAGATCTAGCATCAACTGAAATTCACGTGAAAAAGTACATGAAAAATGTACAATCATCCATTGGAGAGGTAATCTATAATTATCCAGTAAGACTCTTGGCTATGCCTCGAGACTAAACTAATTCTCAATATTTTTGAATAATCATCCATTGGAATTTAGTAGGAAAACCATAGTAAATCATTGTCCAATGGCCATGCAAAAATATAAAAAAAATAATATCAATGGTAACATCAACTTTCATACATGAGAACCCGGAAGTTGGTAGTGTTTAACGTGATGGGATGGGGGAGGGGAAGCCACTGGCCCACCCGCAAGAGTGCTGTCATTTAGTTCTTAATGTCAACTGATCAGCGTTTAATGCCATTTACTCACTCGAATAAACCGTAGTCCCGCTCCTCGATACACATTCGCATGCCGCGACATGACTCAGCCTCCAGTTCATACTTATGGTGGCTTATTGCAGTCGATTTAAAGTTGCACTGTAGACTAGGTTGTTATTATGGAACATCCCTCTGGTCTGAACAGAATTCCCCCGCCTGTGAATCTGTGGTGCGCTCCAAGAGCAGGCCTTTCTAATGTTCACACGTTAACTGGTAAGAGGAGCTGTCTCAATTGTTGTTTGGATTTTGGAGAAAATCTCCACTTCTACCATGTTGGTTCCTGCAAGCTTGCTTCTATCGCCCTGTTGCCCCTCTCGCCTCAGTCTTCTGTCCATCTTTTGCCTCCCTGCCCTGCTGTCTCGAGTGCGACTATGCCGCGCCTCAAGCACAGAATGCGCTGCCGAAGAGGCTCCACGAGGCGCCAAATTCGGCGCTCTCCCTCCACCTCTGGCACCTCCTCTGCGTCTATCTCCCACTCTGACAGTCAACCTAGAGGGCGCCTTCTCCGCTTGGGCCGTCGCCTTGCTTCCCCCACTCCTTCCGCTCCTCCTGCTCAAACCCACACCACACATTTTTCCTTTAACAGCACTCTCAATCAACCCAGGGTGACTGCCTCAATTACGGTCGTCTTTTGTGAAGAGCCTCAGGAAATTGTTCCCAGTTCTCGCCCGGCGGAATGCAGCCTCTCGGCGGCTCAGGATTCGGCGCAGTTTGTTGGGCTGAAGCACCCTGATAGTGCGAATGTGCAGGGTCAG
Source organism: Pinus albicaulis (assembly GCA_034641835.2). Classification (NCBI taxonomy): domain Eukaryota; kingdom Viridiplantae; phylum Streptophyta; class Pinopsida; order Pinales; family Pinaceae; genus Pinus; species Pinus albicaulis. The sequence goes on from CM076580.1 coordinate 1,470,194,592, forward strand.
ATGGGCAAGGCCACGCAAGACCAGGTGAACAAGGAAGCGATGGGTCAACCTACTGAGAGGCAGGACGCAGTGCAAGCGAGCGAGGCGCAGATTACTCCTCCTCCTCGCGGGAAGGTGATCCATTCTGTTGCTGACCTGTATAATTCTGACGGGGAACCAGATGAATTCTGGTGCAGAGTTGTCTACGAACCTGACCCTGATGAATAGTTCCTCCTCTTCACTCTGGTTTTTTGCTCTATTTCTGCCCATTCTCACGGGCCTGTTCATATACTGTTTCCTGCTGTCTCTGAAAATGCATCTGTTTTTTTTGCTTCGATATGGTCTCCAGTACTACAATTCTCTTGTTCCCCTGCGCGGGATTTTTCAAATGAACTGTTTCAGACTGGTTTCCCTCTTGCAGGGCAGTCTTCAAACTATGGTTTTTTGTTTCAAATGCCACAGCACTCGGCAATGATCAGGCTTCGGCCCGCTGTACTGTACTCCTTTTGTTAATATAATTACTTTTACTTAGAAAAAAAAACTTTCATACATGAGAAAATAGATACTGACAAATGGTACATCATGGCCTGATTAATTTCGCTCAGCAATTTCAAATGGTATAACATTTAGTCAACATTAATCATCAATTTCTGCACACAGAGACTAATTTCTCTGGAAGCCTCAGATTTCTTTGGCTTGTTATTCTTATAACTACATAGACATAATTAATAGAGAGATTGAGGACAGAAAAAAATCTAGGGCTTAGTCTCCACTAGTCAACATGTTTTGTGAGAAATAATACATAGATTGATTTCTCTGAGTGCCTTAGTGTTCTTTGGCTCATTTTTTTAATCACAACAACAATAAAAAATGGACTGAGGATTTGTTCTTAGTCCGATTATGCAATTTTTATAAGACAGATTATGCAATATTAATAATAAACATAAATTTATTGCAATTTAGGGAAAGCTCATTCATGTTTTTTTCTTTATATTGGAAGGTTTACTTGATTTTTGAAGTAATTTTTAGTAGATCATAGTGTTGGAATATTTAAAATTCTAGAACAACAATGGAGAATAAAACTCCCCTCTTCAATACAGAGAAAATATAAAAAAAAATTTCTTCACTGGAAACAGAGTTTTCACTGTAAAAACTATTTCATTAAACTTCAAAACTTTGGTTACAAAATCTCCTCTGACTGAGGGAATAAAAAAACTTTGACTGCTTCAAAACACAATTCAACACAAAACTCACACTCTAAAATTTCACTCTATCTGTGCATTTACAACTAACTGCTTTGAATTGTGCATATGATGTATATATTATATATATATGGACCTGTACGCACGACATTTTTAAAACAAACATTAAAGAACTTTGACCACCGGACGTCAACCAAAAATTAAACTCTCCTTCAATCAATTTCGGGTGCCAAAAAAATTTGCTGACGTCATAAAAAATGTGACGCAAAATTTCTATTCAATCTGCTTTATGAATTTTTCGCGTCCGATTTTGGGCACTCGTACGGACGGCTGAGTGTGATGCAAAATTTCTATTAAATCCGCCTCAGTGAGATTTCAAATCCGGAAATTTCAATTGCGGGTGCCAATAAAATTTGCTGACATCATCAAAAATGTGACGCGAAATTTCTATTCAATCTGCTTTATGAATTTTTCGCATCCGATTTTGGGCACTCGTACGGACGGCTGAGTGTGATGCGAAATTTATATTAAATCCGCCTCAGTGAGATTTCAAATCCGGAAATTTCAGTTCTGGGACCACTGTCCTTCAATTTTTTAAACTCTGATCAATCAAAAAGAAATATTATACTGCGATCTTGACTGATCGCTGGAAGTGGAAGGCGGCTGCCTATACATCAGCTGTAAGTAATTTCAACACATAGCATATATTGAGGAAATATTAGTTTGACAAGAATCAGTTATTTCTCTTGAAACTTTAGGTATTAAAAGTCCATGACACAAATATATCACACTCCAAAATCCAAAGAAAATGGAAGAGCGTTCAATTTTTTTAATCAAACTTTTATTGGTGAAGGGTTAATTTATTACGAGAACGTCATTAATGAAGTGCAAAATTTTAAACGTAACGTTTATTGAATAGAAAAATAATGACCAAAAAGTCAAAAAAATTTGTGTGACGGGTAAAGAGAAATCCAAATTCCAACCCTCCCTGCCACTTATTGGTGAGTGGAGGTTATTCACTTTTGATGAGTGGAGGTTATTCACTTTTCATTTACAGCTTACCAGGTTACTCATGTTACCAATATTTTCACATGGCTCACTTTTAGGTGACTACTTATTGTACTTATTCTTCTTTATAAAGAACAATTGGTAGATAATTGTATATATTATTTGAAATCTATAACAAATCCAGGCAACAAAATTACAACAAATAGAAAATTATGCAAAAAATTCACCAGGGCACTACTAATGTGTAGATACCCTATCATTTCTTAGATCCTCATAACTTACCAACACTACTATATTGGTATACACATAATATGGCATTTACCTGAAGTATTTCATATGTATCTAGAAGTAAATAAGTTGTATGACAATTGTTATGGCAGATATAAGATGTGTATTATAGTTTATATTTCAATTTTTCTAGCATGCATGTGCGGTCCATATAGTGACTACAATTACCAATATATTTCAGTGAAGATGTGAATATGATCTCTCATTAAGTCCTAATTACTTAAAGCATCATTAATTAGCTTTCTAAATGAATAAAATATGTTAACAAATTAGTAAAAGCTAGGAAAACAAATCATGCTTTAAAAAAATATGGCACAATGAGTCACACTCTTAGATTTATTTAATTACTCATCAAGTGTCGCTACAACATATATATGATCACCATTACCATATAAATGGGACATGTGACCATCATTTTGGTTTCGCCAATGACATTCCACATCATGAGCATTGTTTAGGGTTGATTGTGTCGATTTTTTTAAAACAAATCATTTATACATTTTATGGAAATTATAGACACAATTTATAATCACATTACAAGATCATGATGTATGGATATTTCTTATCATTTCTTAGATACTCAAAACTTACCAACACCTAATAGATTGATATACACATCATATAGAATTTACCCCTAGAATGCCACATGTATCCTAAAACAAATTAGTTGTATGTCAATTGTTATGGTGCATATATAATGTGTATTACAGTTTATCTTATAATTTTGTTGAAGTAGCATACAACAATTTACTTAGTGATATGAGAACCACTCTCTAGAGTATACATCGATTTTGTACACATGGATTTTCAGTTGATTTTTAAGATATATCATTGGTGATGCTCACATGATTATATAATGAACCATTAAGTTGAACTATGAAATTATTCCTCACAACACACATATATTGATGAATTAATAATTTTTCTCATATAATTTTTTTAATCTATTTTGAAAAAAAAAGAAAAATTATATATAATTATTTCTAAGAAGAACAAGAGAGAGTTACTTACCATATCTTCGTAAAACATATAATAGCGACGTTTGGAGGAAGACGTCTACCGACACTTTGGGGCATAGTGTCGCAATTGCGACACTTTTTATAAGTGTCGGTAGTGCGACACATTTCTCTAAATGTCGGTATAGCGACGGTTTCCCAAGATCAATGACCCAAAGTGAACGATAACTTACCTTTTACTTTTCGGTAAGCGTCGCTCTTCTGACGTTTTGAACGATTTCCATTTTCGTCGGTCTTGTGACACTTTTGCAACAGTATCGCACTGAACCCGATAACTTACCTTTTCCCTGCACCTTTCCTTTTCATTGTGGCCGTTCGCTTGTTGAATCCAGATCCGATGGCGCTAATACATTTCCGCGCTCATAAAGTAATCGTTTGATGTTTTGGCAAAGCCACGCGAAATGGGTGGCTTTTCCAAACCACCCGCGCTTATGTGTCGCCACCACGTTGTATCGTGTTCGAAAAGCTAGTTTCCACTTACCACCATTTACCATCACGAATACCACTGGCGGTATTCCCTAAACCTCACCCATTTAACCCGAGTTTAATGTCATTTAACTATGGTTATACCATCGAAGGATAACATTAAAATTATTATTTGCATTCAAATTTTCACCTTTTCGCTTTAAACCTGTAAAAACATTGCAGAACCGTTTTCCTCAAAATCATGCCGTTTGAACCCTGAGAAACTTTGCAGAGCCATTTTCAACCTACCAGTACCATTTTTTGACGCCCATTACCCTGAATTTCCATTACAAAGTACTACATTGTCCTCTGCGAAGCCATTTTCAAAAAATTGAAGACTGAGCACCTCTGCAACGTCTTCAACCGAATTCCGCTGGTTCTCCAGGTACTTTTATTCGAATTTGCCCTCTGAGATTTCAAAATTCCCGTCGATTTCAAATAATTACCAAAGTTACTACAAAAAAGTGTCCATTTTTCAGGGAAAACTCTGTCAAAATTTCCCTGGAATCCCTAATTGCCCTTTCTCGCAGTTTTTTCCATACCCTGGTCCGTTTTGCTGTTGAAATCGATTTTAAATACACGTCCTGAGCTTTAAATTCCTTGAATTTCCTAAAAACCCTGCTCAGAAACCCCATTTTCAGTAGAAATTCGCCAAGAAACCCCTGTTTCTCGTAAAGGAACTTAGCAAACCGTTTAAGCTTGCTTCGTTCATTATTAAAAATGACCAAGAAACAGGTAACCCCCAAGAATGGAGGCCCAAAATCTGAAAAGAAGTCTTCTGCAAAGATTCCTCAGCTTATGTCCTTCAAAATCGATAAACCAACTCGTGCACTCACGGCTGATTCTACAGAAGTGGTCAGACCAGTCTAGCCTCCAGTCATTTCTCCAGAGAAGAGCCCTTTAGTTGATCTGGACTATCTAATACTAGACCCTAATGTAGAATTTAACCCGCTTGATGTCTATAATTGGTGCTATGGCAAATCAGTGGAAAAGGGTGACAAAGATATTCCAATTTGGGAATCCAATCTACCTAGATATATTGTCCCTCTCACTCATTCTGTTCCTGACTTTATCAGATTATGCGAAGCCTATTATATGCCAGAAAAAAGATGTATTGTAAACAAAGAAAAAGAAACCCTGTTTTACATCACTGAAGAGTCGATAAATTCCATGCTGCAAATGAATCATGACCCCAATTCTTTTTCCCTAACAAGAGAAGATTTAACCCAACTATATCTTGACTTGGATTTCAATGCTAGATTCAAAATATACCAGACTTTTTGTCCAAATAAAGTTGATATGCCTAAGTTAGATCCTCCTTTCGACACCGTTGATTTCCCAGATGAAACTAGACAGATTGTCTCAATGCTCTCCTTCATACTAGGATACGACAGTGATGAATTCACTGATGTGGCTATCCTAGGTTTTCTGTCAACTATAAACCCTGGTCAATCACCATCCATTCAGTTCAATTTTGCTAGATGTATTGCTGATAATATGCATTATCAGTTATCCAAATTATCAGAAGGAGTTTTCAGATACTCCTCTTATCTACTACACCTCTTCCTATATTATCAAACAGATAAGTTTCCAATTGAATGTCAGAAAGTGGATGCAGAAGGAAAAGTTCTATCAGTAGTATTTTGGTCATCTATTCTAAGGAAATGGAAAAAAGAGTATAGTTTTACAGATTTCAATGACTCATTTATAGCCCCTGCTATGTATCTCTTGGAAAAAGAGGAGATCCCTAGGATCAATGATGAGACAAGAAGAATTCTGCAGTTATCAGAGAGCTACAAAACTGGATATTGGTATTTATATAAAAATCATACAGAAATCAGAGTGTATGGCTCATCCCCGGCCCCATATAAGTTACCCAGATTTGTAACTACAAGAATATTTGCTTTAGAATATCTGAGACAACTATTGAATGTAGATGAAATCCACTTCATAGCTTTCAAGAAAAAGACCCAATTTAAGCTGAAAAATCAAATTGGGCCATTCATTGTGAATAACAGAGAAGCTGCCAATGAGATAAATGTCAAAATTAAAGAGTATAAGTTCCCATGTAGTTTTACATGGAAGTATGACCCACAAGGTATTTTGAGTGCAATAAGGGTAAAATGTAAGTTGCCTATTTACTTGCATGATCCTAAGCCCCATATTCAAAGATATCTAAATAAAATTGAAGGGAGCCAAACACCCTATCTGATGATGATTCACAGGCAGTACAGGTAATACAGGTAGACAGTGGCAAAGGAAAATAGATTGAACAGACAGTACAGGTGGCTTCTACAAGAAAATATACTTATAATGTACATAAAAGAGACAGAGAAGGAGATAGTTTCATAGCTGAGACTATTGAGAACATAAAATTCAGAACTCCTTATAGTAAAAGAAGCAAGTCAACAGAAGAAGAAAAGGATAAGGCTGTAAATATTGATATAAATGATGAAGCAACAAGAATAGTCACTCAAACATTAAAAGAGCTTCAAAATATAAAAATTGGAACACAACAAAAAGATACAGTCATGAAGGAAAACCAGGCTACTGTCGATTTGCCTCCTTCTTCTCAGAAAACTGACAATACAGAGTCAGAGATTCAGATCAGATTCAGATAGATTAAAGAGAAGAATGAAGAGCTCAAGAATCAAGCTCATTCTAGATTTCTTAAGGAAAAGCCTGGAAACAAAGATAGGCTTCTTTCAGCATTTGATTATTCATCCAATAAATTGGTAATGTCATTCTTGAAGCCTACAGTGGCTGAGCCAAAATCAGTGGCAGATTATTCCAAAACAGACCTTGAACTGGATGCAGATGCCATTCATGAATTATATCAAACTGAATTTCATAGGAGCAATATTGAAATGCTATATTCCAAAATTGTTAGTAAAACTATGAAATCAATTAGGCTTGAGAAAACAGTGCTCAACCTCCAAAATCAAATGAGGTTGGACAAAGCCTCACTGTATGCTAATAATTTAAGAATAAAAGCACTAGAAGATATAGTGATTGAAGCAGGGGGTGACCCAACCAACATTGAAGGGGCAAAAGTCTTAATTAAACAGAAAAATGAGGATATAGCTGCTCTTAGAAAACAGTTGAAGTTGCCTCAGAGTGAAAACTCTCAAGCAAAAGAAATTCTACAGCAAAAAACAGAGAATGATGATTTAAAGCAGCTTGTACATCAAATGTCAAGTCAGATAAAAACAATGGAAAGTCAAATAGAAGCTCTAATGAAAGAGAATGAAGAACTAAGAAAATCACAACCAATGGTCATTCCTACAGTGATCCCCACTATAAACACTGCTATACCATCTACTTTGGCAGAACACTTGGCACCGAACGGAGTACTGCCAACTGCAGTGCCAATTACTTCTCTAATCTCTGCCTCTTCTTCTTCATCTTCACAGAGGACCACACCACAAGACCAAGATAAAGAGATTCTTAGTTTGAGAGGCACTATTAAAAATTTGGAAAAATCCAAAAATGATGCCTTGACTACTTCTAGAGGACATGAGCAAAGGGCTGATCGACTACAAGAACAGGTAAAGATTCTGCAAGCACAAGTAAATCTTACAGATCAAGTGGCCTTTATAAAAAATCATTTATGGACCAAAATTATTGATGGCATTCATTCTCAATGGCCTTCAATTCGGATAATTTATGAAAAGAGGGAGTTACTTCAAGTTGCTAGTGCAAGAGATTGACAAGACTAAGAGGGAAATTGACAAAAAACCAGCCCAAGCAATCCAACTCATAGCTTTTTTAAACAGTAAAACCAGGGAAGAGTTGGAAGAATTGAAAATTGTTGATAGAATAGAAACCATTCTTCAAATCAAAAAGGTCCTGAACAAAAGAAACATAATGAGTACTCTAGAGGACCGGTGTAAAGACATGAATTTATCCATCTCAAGATTTTTAGCCAAATACAAAAAATTGTCAGAAGCAGGTTTGCCTGATATTCACGAATTGAATGACAAGTTAATTCCTCAAAAAGAGTATGATCTAAAAATCAGAAATCATGCAAAAGAGAAAGCCAGACAACAACTGCCTCAAGGATCACCAACAGGCAGAATACTTCTTCAGTATTTTGAAAATCTGTTCTTTTTAGATAATGAGATCAGGCATATGTTCACTATAAAGCCTAACTTTGCCAAGTATACAGAGGTAGATGAAAGTTACAGAAATTGAAGACTATGAAGATCCCCTCTGCAGAAAAGTGGCAAGAATTCACAGATCTGCTGTGAATTTAATGGATAAAAAACAGGAAATTCACTTGCAAATTCATTTTTTACTGTTACCTCAAATGGTAAAAATACAGGGTTAAAGTGCAATACAACAACAATCAGTTCAAATTAGAATAATCAGTTCTATTTTTGCTTGTAAAAAGGTAACAGCTTGCAAACTGTTTTGCAGCTGTCCCTCTTTTTAAGTTTTCTTTCCTATTTTTGATTAAAACATCATCTCAATTCCTAAGATATTTTGTAAACATTTTTTTGTATAAATACTTCACAATTCAAAGTATTCAGTGTGAATAAAATTTCTCAAGACAACTATAGTTCATGCTCTCTACTTGGCATTTTAATGTTTTCTACTTTGTTCGTGCTCTCTACTTGGCCATTGGCCTGTGGGTGATATGGAGTTGTAATTTTGTGCTGAATGTGGTAGTTTTGCAATGTTTCAGCTAATTTATTACCTACAAATTGTGGTCCTCCATCTGTGATTATGTCCCTTGGGAGACCATAGCGTACAAAGATTTGGAAAAGAAACTGTACTACAGAGTCCTCTGTAGCTTTTGAAACTGCCTCTGCTTCGACCCACTTAGTGACATATTCGGTTGCAACTAGGATGTATGTATTTTGGTTTGAGGGAGGACTAATAGGGCCAACAAAATCAAGTGCCCAGCATTCAAATGGTTCAATCACTAGTTGAGGGTTCAAAGGCATTTCATCAGACTGCCCAGGGTGTCCTGCCCTTTGGCAGCTATCACAGGCCTGCACGAATTTTTTGGCATCCTTAAAGATGGTAGGCCAATAATAGCCTGTTCGTAAAACCTTATGGGCAGTTCTACGGTTCCCAGTTAGATCCCCTTCTTCAATCTTCTTATCTGTAGCTTAAGGATTCTTAAGTGCCCTTTTGCTCATATTCCATCCACTCCATCAAATCAAGCCTATACATAGCCTTAGAAGGTCACCTATCTTGCCCTTAGCACATTTGCATCTCTGAGCCTTATTTCTTAGTTCTGCTTGCCTAGAGAGTTGACTCCATTGCCCAATATTCTGGTAGATCCTTCTCGTTTACCTTGAAATCTCTTTATTCCCACCAATCTTTAAAATCAAACCCAAATACACAATCATAGCTAGCCTAATATCTGTTACTAAAACAAAGCTAAATCATACGGAGAGATCCCTCTCTAGAGTTCAAGAAGGCTAGATCTTGAATTCCCAAAGTGGTTCTTGGTTACCCTTGGTGTTCTTAACTACAAAAATCCCTATCCCACAACCTGAGAATTACTAGGGTGATAACAGGCCTTGGGGGTATTATGATCCTTGAAGGAAACTCCCACAACTAGAAGAGTTGACAGAGAAAATTGGATCGAGTACAAAGGTGTGGCAGGTGGGTTTTACCCTGTACCAATTGTTATGGTGCATATATGATGTGTATTACAGTTTATCTTATAATTTTGTTGAAGTAGCATACAAAAATTTACATAGTGATATGAGAACCACTCTCTAGAGTATACATCTATTTTGTACACATGGCTTTTCAGTGGCTTTTTAAGATACTTTATTACACTGGACTGTATGATTATATAATGAACCATTGGTTGAACTATATAATTATTTCTCACAACACATACACACAAAGCGTCGCTATTGTGCCGGATGCCTCTAAGTGTACAAAAAGCAACTGAAAAGCCATGTGTACAAAATCAACTGATATGCTTTTCAGTTGCTTTTTAAGATATGCCTCTAAGATATATAGGGTCGCCATTGCGACGTCTTCCTTCAGACATCGCCACTGCAACACTTTCTCTAAGTGTCGGTATTACGACACATTTCTCCAAACGTCGGTATAGCGACGGATTCGGGCGGGATTAAAAAAATTTGCGGAAATTTCCGACATTTGGTCAAAAGCGTCGGAAGCAAGTGTCGGAATTTCCACCAAAATGTAGTACTTTAGCGATGCCTTGGGCGATGGTGTCGCAATTGCGACGTCTTCCTCCAAACGTCGCAATCGTGACACAGTCTAGGTGTCAGTATTGCGACAGCTTTCTATAGACGTCGCTATAGCGACGGTTCTGGGCGGGATGGAAAAAATTTGGGAAAATTTCCGACATTTGGTCAAAAGCGTCGGAACCAAGTGTCGGAATTTCCGCCAAATGTACTAGTGCCTCCAATTTTCCTATCGTCTCACACTAATCCAAACAAAATTGGGCCAACACTTAGCCAATTCCTAATCTGTCTTCAGCCTACCTTTCTCACACAATTCCTAATGAATGCAATCCCTATTATTTATGAATTTCATCCTTCCTTAATTTTGTTGAGTATCATGGGCATCCTGTGGTGTTTTAACTGCATTTGGGAAGCTTGCTAATATCGCAACTGATAGTTAACTTCCCTTTAACCTTTGTCTCAATTAGGTCTCCACTGGAACTGACATGCATGCAACTATTAATAGTAAATCACCAGTTGCATGGAAAAACACTCATTATGAATTAAATATGATTTAATTCACTTGATCTATCACTAGTGCAATAAACAATTACAACTAGTTCGATTGACTTTAACTCTCCTAACTGAGTTAAATGATTACTCACGCATTAAACTCATGCACTTAACTGCAACTTGAACTCCAAAACACATAGAATCACTCTGAATGCCTCACCAAGCACCCTCAACTTGAAATTCATGAGCTAACTGAGTTTGTCACACTCAGTTAGCTATTACAAGTGATTACGAGATAATATTACATTTTATTGTCTAATTTAATTAAGGGATAATTAAATTTGACACATTTCCAATTTATTAAATATATTGAATCTCACATTAATGTATCACTAGGACCCATCATTACGTGACCTGCGGTCCCACACTAGTGTAGGTGCTGTCATGTTGTTTCTGGATGCCAATTTCACTATTTCTTGTTGCAAACTTCCACACTCCCTCTCAACAAGAAAGGAATCAATCTGTCCTGATCTGATACCTTTGGAATGTTCTTGCATGCAACACTTCTCTAATGTTGTTCCCACATCCAACACCTCTCTAGTGCTTCTCGCACATGCGAACCTTGCATGCAATATTTTTCTGGTGTTTCTCTCACATGCAACTCTTGCATTCAACACTTCCGAAACTGAATAGCCACCAAAAAAAGGAATAAATATAATGCATCTATCATCAGAGTCTTCTGACTGCTAGTACCTGCTGCACATGTTTATTGGACTCTATTCACTATTTATATCTGCATCCATGAAATTTTCACTGATGCCAACTCTGATTTGCACTCTAGTATCCGACACCTGTCACTCTGATTTCTATCCTCATAACATCTTAATGCATCAATATAAATGATCCTGCTATTGTTGTACTATGGGCTCCTCGTAGCCAGTTTCGATCTATGAGACACACCATCTCAATGAATCCTACCCAACTTTCTTCTTGTGATTAATTATGCACATCACCCCACCTCTCACCTATAGGTATAGCTGCATGCACTCCCTTTGCTCATCTGGCTCGAAATTTCTCTGCTTGATTGGTTTCTACCACTCCATGATCCTCTGCATGTGGATGCTCCACATCTTGAGGTTGATTCTTTGGAACCAAGAGTTCCGCATCTGCATGCACATAAAGCTCCCTCTAAAGGGAAAATTTCATGGATTTCTCACACTTCCCCATGGTACATCCCTCGCACGTGTCTATATGTGCAATAGTAACCTTTGGAAGCTCTGTAGAAATCTTATTCATGACCTTCAAGGCTCCGTGGTATAGATGGCCCAATGCCATGTGCCATAACTCACCCTCATCCTAGCTCACCACTTTGTCTACTTTACCCATCAATGTTGCACAACCATAAACCTCAAATTTATAGAGATTCTTCTCATGAATCCCAATATTCTTGGCTTTTCCTATTGCTTTGTGTTGAAGGAAAGATTTCAATTCGCTGTAAACAACATCATATCCTCTATCCTCCCACATTGTGACTGAAACTATTTTTTTCTTGAAGCCTGGTACATGCACTACATATTTTACTAAAAATAGTTTACCTATCTATCTCTGGAAAGTAACTACATGAATCCCAGTAGCTTTATACCTTCTTTCATCACCCATTTCAATCTCCATATGGAGTTCCTTCTCCTCCAAGCCACTGAAAATTTCTTTGTTTCTTGTCATGTGGAAAGATGCACCACTATCAAAGTACCACCTTGATCCCATGACACTTGACACCATGCATGCGATCAATGAGAAGTAAAACTAAAATTGTGAGGTTAAAGCCTCACCAGCTGGAGATCCTAAAGCCGTCTTGTTTGTCTTTTTTTGTGGAAAATTAGTGGCATAATTCCCCTGCTCATGGCAATGAAAACACTTCACTCTGGAAATTTCATGCTCCTTTCCTTCTTCACTAGTCTTAGATTTGGAATAGGATTTATTTCCCTTCTCCTTCTTCTCCTTACCATCCAAGGCACAATTTTCTTCATCATCTTCCTTAGATGAAGATCCATCCCTAATATTCCGCCTTAATTCTTCTTGCACAAAATCCGACCAAATTCGTTCCCAATCTCGCAGCTTTTCCCTCCGATTGACAGAGTCTTGATAACTATGCCAACTCTTAGAAAGTCTTAGAATATATAGGCTCACCAATTCATCATCCACAACAGTAATTCCGATGTTCCCAAGCTCATCCCGACATTAGAAAAACTTTATTAAATATATGAGAATAGTGTCCCCTTTATCCATTTTGATTTTCCTGAGCTTTTCCTTCAGTGCCAATTCTCTATGATCATTGTTGCTCTGAAACAGATCTATCGAAGCCTTCCAAATTTCATATGGAGTTTTTTTGGCATTGAGACTTCAGAAAATTTGTTCTCATACTCCCTCTAGTAAGATCTTCCTCGTCCTTGCAAACTTGTTTTTCCAAGCATCAACATTTTCGACATCTGCTATAGCGGGTTTGGGAGCGTCATTATCAATGAATTCTTTCAACCCATTTCCCTCCAGTACTACCTCCATATTGTCTTTCCACGCAATATAAGTGTAACTGTCATCGAGTTCATACTCTAATCTCAAGCCATTGAAATCCATTTCGATCATGATTCGCCTGTCGCACCAATAATACTTTTGTGAATTCGAATTCTATTTAGTCACAAAGTCAACTTCTCCTCCACCATAGTAATTTATTATGATCTAATATTATAGAAACATATGTGTATCAATGGATTCAATCCGATCTAAAAATTTACTAAAGCTATATATTGAATACTTCTACAAAAAAATTGCGAAAATTAAACACAATTTCCAACCACATTATGCAAAGAAAGAATAAAATCAAACCACAACATAGATATTTTCCCGGGGAATGATTACTTCTCAAAATACATCTATCATATATTTCATATTCCACAAGAAATCATGAAACAATTACAATGCACTCTTCTCACAAGAGTCTCCTACAATCTACCTATCATCTCAAACTGATCCAGACAAAATCGGGCCAACACTTAGCGAATTCTCAGCATATCTTCAGCCTGCATTGCTCACAAAATTCCTAAATTACACAATCCCTATTATTTAGGAATTTCAACCTTCCTTAACTGCACTGAGGATCATGGGCATCTTCTGGTGTTTATCTACATCTGGGCAGCTTGCTAATATCACAACTGATAGTTAACTTCCCTTTAACCTTTGTCTGAACTGGGTCTCCACTAGAAGTGACATGCATGCAGCTATTAATAGTAAATCATCAGCTAGATGGTAGATCATTCATTTTGAATTAAATATTATTTAATTCATTTCACCTCTAACTGGTGCAACAAACAATGACAACTAGTTCAACTAACTTTAACTCACCTAGTTGGGTTAACTGATTACTTATGCATTAAAATCATGCATTTAACTGCAAATTCAACTCTAAAACACATAGAATCACTCTTCATGCCTCACCAACCACCCTCAACTCGAAATTCATGATATAAATCACCACCTCTCTTGTGGGAAGTGTGGTTGAAGAGACCACAACAACAAGCCAAAAATTCATGTTTATGATTTCTTGCAAATTGCTATGTTTGGAATGAAATTATTTGGCATGCTTCATTTTTTCACCTTAGGAGTTATCAACATGATTTGGAAAATATATTAGATGCATGTTGTAGGATATAATAGACCTTCAACAAATAAAATTCAACTCACCCTTTCCACTTTGATTAATTTCACTGCAATATTGATTTATGTCCTTGGTTACTAGTTTGCAGGAGTTTCCAAAGACTTGCAGGGATTTAAACACTCATCCGCAACCAACATTTCATCTCCACTATTCTTTGGGACACCACATAATTCTCGCAATGTCTTCCACTGAGATCATACTTTCAGGGTTAATGGAGGACACAGTGGGCATGAAATTTTGTGCAAGATGGACCTTTGAGGGTGATAAGCTAGGAAAAAGGCCTCAAATATCCTTCATCCACCCTCACCCGCCTTGTCCCATATTCATAACACCTTCCATGCCTTCAAAAATCTATAATACCCATTGTTATAGAAAAACAGTGCAGTCTTGTAGCAAAACATGGCATTCCTGTAGCACCCTGTAGCAATTCTGTAGAACTATCTAAATTTAATCAAATTTCCATATGACCTTCAATTTTGAATTTTGAAGTTGAATAATGGCCCCCAATCTTTGATTCCATGATTAGGGAGACTCTAGGACCAATCCAAACATATCCTTCATCCACTACAAACATTAAAAAAAAAAAGTATATTAGACTTGGTTTTTTGAGATCCCTAGTTATATGTTGTAGACTTAATTTATTCTTCTCAAGAAATTTGTAATTAGATCAATGATGCATGCAAGTATAACATTTGTTTTATTTTTTTTCAAATATATTAGCATGGTTTATTTCAACAACTAGTGTAGCCCTTTCCTTTCCTGTAGTCAGAAGTAAACTCTACATTTAATAAATGACACTATCATTTATTAAGCCACACTGCCACTTTCTAGGATTTCCCACCTAGATGGTGACCTTAAAGGGAATCTAGCTGCTATATATGGACCACGGCCTAGCACAAAAAAAAAAAATAGTTGTATTTGTGGCCTCCCTTAAACCCAACTCAAACAACCCTTAACTAGATCTATTTTTCACCTCTCCTCCTCGGCCTACTCCCCAACAATATTGGCCTAAGAAATATCCCTTAAAAAGCCACAAAATATCCCTTATATAGGTACACTGTCACCTATAGAAAACAACCTACACCACATAAATTCCCACATTGTCCCTTGGCCTCCTTCACGCTGCTCCTCAGCCTCCTTATCTAGTTTCAGCTTTCCTTCTATTTCAGATATCCTTTGTATGATTCTTTCTCACAAATGGATGCTAAAAACACTTGTCTTCACCCTTTATTTATATCCAATAAAGGGGATCCAATGCATCATGAAGAGAAACATCTATTTGAGTGATTTACATCAAGACCACATGACTTGACAACCAATAATGAATTTGTGAATTTCAAAATTCGTTTCTCTCTAATGACAACTCGGAATTAGATGATTCTCGTTGCGATGGAAACCTCTCACTGAGCACTATCATCCTCCTCCATCACATGTCGATTTATCATCATGGTTTTGGTTGAAACATTGATGGCTGAAAAATTCCACAATTGGGTTCCAAGCCCACAAGCTTGCCCTTATGGTTATTTTTCCTCCAAACCCTAAACCCTAGGGCTTGGAGTACCTCCCAAGCTACACAAATCAACACAAATCTATGAAAATGTTTGAATCTAACAGTATGTTATGAATTTTGAGGAGAAGAATCAGGAACATGTGAAGGTGAGATGTAATAAAGAAACCTAGCACTTCGAAATTTTATGGGCTTTGGATAATATGGAATATGAAAGGACGCTTCCTTGTCATATCAAAGAATTTTTTTGTGATTGTTGTCGGCATGTTTTTTCCAAGGTCTGATGATGGGCTTGGGAAGTGAACATTGAATTTGAGCATCTGTATGCATCTTTTCTCTTTCAATGACTTGATTAGTTTCTGCTAGTTGATGGGATTCTATCTCAATTTCAAAGAGAAGATTGTTCTGAACAAAAACAAGTTCATGATGATGCTTACTGTTGTGTAGGTAAATCCCCTCTGTGGACATAGGTGATCCCTGTAGCCCTAGGGTAGGTCTAGCAGCAAGGGAACATGTTGGTTAATAAATTCCTATTTCATAAATGAAATGCAGATTGGAATAGATGTCCTACCTCAATCCAATGCTCTTGACGTAGTGAGTTGCAGTGATCCCTTGATCTTTGTTCTTCAATCGTTTCACTATGTTGGTAGTGATATCCACACACATGTGAAAATATCAAGAAAACACTAAAAGCATATGATCATACATATTCATTTACGACTATCTAACTAGTCAAGGAGAGTCAGAAAATTTTGAATATTAATATAGACAAATATGGAACTAGAAATCAATCATGTCATATTAATGTATAAAATGGAGTTTCCAACCTCCGCCTTGACAATGTAGACCTCCTTTGACGGGTTAATTTGGGCACATCTCCAAAGAATTCATTTGTCAATTCAACTCAAAGAGGAAAAAGGCTCAAGCTCTCTCTCACAACTATGAACTATTCTCTGATATCTTATGCACACCAGCTCTTGGTCTATTCTATCTATCAGAATGAATGGGATGAAGAGTAATTTATAGGAGTGAAGGAAGAGCATTGGGATCCACTTATGGTGGAGGAAAGGTATATCCCTTTGGAAAGTTTCATTTTTATAGGAACCAGAACGTCAAAGGGAGAAGCTCGACCACATCCAATCTAACTAACATCTATGATTCTACCCATGAAGCTATTAGATCTTAGAAGCTTCATTTCCATATTAAAAAACCTTCCAAAAGTATCTCGGCATGGGGTTTCTTCAGAGAGAGAGCGACCACGATGCGAGGCCTAGTGCAGATCTGGCAATGGGCACAAGGACATAAAAACATCACAACACCAACCCAAAATTACATGTTTTTAAGGGTCTACTTCAGGAATGGTCCATGGATTATTTTTTCCTTGAATTTTAAGGGATGCAATGACATTCATTATGATGTCTGATAATACACGGGGGTCACTGTGATGGTTCTCCAGTATTTAGAATAGGGAATGCAGGGATGGTGAAAAAATGCTATGTAACAAATCCCCCCTAAAGCATGATGTTCAAGAGAGAGGGAGGGGAGAAATGATTTACGAGAACATGCCCAAACCAAAAACGTCATCATCGGAGGACCTGTAAGATAAAGTAGGACTGATATATATGATACATGAGTATGAGGTATGGGCGCAGGCATCCATAATAAAGAACATGTAATAATATCCATGGCATTGACACAAAAATCTAGTGAGAAGGATAATAAAATAGACTCAGGTATGGTCGCAACAATCCAATCAGAAGAGTCATGTATAGAGTCATGAAAAACAAAATCGTCCGATAGCCTAGATTTCATCAGACAAAACCCAGGGTCTTGTGCTTCGGCCGAACCCAAAAAAGTACAAATTCAAGCATGTGAATCAATGAGCTGAAGTCAAACATGAAATAAAGTCGCCTGGTTATGAGCTGATGATGGGAGTTGTTAACATACACCAGGGAAACCACTAATAAGGAAAATGTTTTTCAAGGTACTGCTACAACAATCCATGGAATGTGAAAAATGAAATAGATTCTAACATTTGTGAAATCACCCGATCGAAGGCCAATGATGAGAACCTATGATCGAATTTCAAGGACTTACCATTGATGCATGCAAGCTCTAAGATACCTAGAAGGGAGTCTTTGTATCAGCTTCCTGGATAATGAGCTGAAGTCGATAAGAATTTATCAGTTAAAGGAGAGCCATAATGTTTCCCACATCATCGACACGAGACAAAGGAATAATATGATAGTGAAATAGGACTTAATAGAGGATCAGGGGTTGAAAATTGCAGAAGGGACTTCTCTTGAGCATATTGGTGACACGACTCTAGAATTTGGGCAGTATTTGACGTAGAGGGATCTAAGGTCATGGTGACAAAGAAAAGAGAAAATGGATGGTCAAAATGGATGACCCAAACCCATGAAGACAAAATTATGAATTTGGGATGTCTCTAACCCAACACGAACTGTAGAAAAGTGTCATGTTCAAGAGCGACATACTGCCGATGCAACAAATAACTAGTTCCATTTTCCCCCACCATTTCTGGTGAGTACCCCAATTATTTTTTGAAACAAGATTGAAGGGGATAACATATGCTTGTCATATAAATTTTTCCTTCAGAAAAATCCATCCTAGTACACTTTATGAGCCATAGGAAGGAGGAACTCATTAACATCAGTGTGATGGATCCAATTTGTCATTTAGAATTAACGAGTCTGACAAAGTGAAAAATTGGCGTCCTTTCATGTTTAGAGAGTTTGAAAAGAGGCAGAAAAGAAAACTCCAGAAGATCCATTTTCGTAGCTTGTCTCTCATATCTGAAAAGGTAGAAAACAATATCTGAGAGAACCTCTTAGGGATGTTTGACTAAGTTATTAATTTTTCGTAAATAATCTATCCTAGCCTGAAAAAGGGGTAAACGTATACTAGGTAGATGACGTTTCAAAACCTTTAGAAATTTCAAAATGACAAGATCTCGGCGATATTTTCATGTTATGAGAGTTATAAAAGAGATGAAAGTCGACTTCTCCTGGAGGAACGAGTGACATTAAGGGTAGCAACTCGTTCCAGTGATGGTCGAACTTCTCAGAGAAAATAAAGGTCAAGAGGTTGGCTAACAAGACCACTAGTTGTAGCTGTCCCTCAAGAACGGGCTAGAAAATCAAGTGAAGGCATATGATAGGCCAAGCATATGGGGATGATGGAGTGAGAAAACTAAGGTTCATCTGGAAAAGAGGCAGATAAAAAAGGGCAATCACAAGAGGTGAAATCTGAATGGTTTCATTTGCACACAAGCATGAACTCAAGAAACTCTACTTAAAACCGTTTTCATTTTTACACAAGCTCAAAATTGGAACAAACTATGCCTGAAATAAGTTTTCATGCCCCCAGCATGATGACTCAATTCGAGGTACATGACCCCAGCTTCATGGTATTAACCTGAGTAGACTATTGGTTACTAACAGGTGGATGCAATGAAGGTTCAATTACTAGATCAAGAGAAAGACTCGACTTGGATTTTACGAGATCTAATCAAAAACTCAAATTTAACAAGAAACTTGGTTCATTTTTTAACAAGGTTGACACAGTAAAAGAACTATCCTCATAGGATCTAATTAATTTCTTAATGACGTGGACATAATAAAAGAACTATCCTCATGACATATTGTTTTATTTTTTAAAGAGCTTGACACAAGAAAAGAACTTTGCTCTAAAGATCTTGTATCATTTTTTAAGGAGCTTGACACAAGAAAATGAACTATGCTCCAATGAGCTTGTTTATTTTTTTAAGGATCTTGACACAAGAAAACCAACTATGCTTCAATGAGTTTGTTTCATTTTTTAAGTAGCTTGACACAAGAAAATGGACTATGCTCCAACGAGCCTATTTCATTTTTTAAGGAGCTTGACACAAGACAATGAACAATGCTCCAAAGGACTTGATCCTGATGAATAAGAATTCATGGCTTCCAAGGGTTTCTCATCTGATGGGAGAACAACACTTTGGATATTAGGATCCAATGCCCCCAGTACATAGTGTACTACCTCACTAAATAAATTATTGGTGGACACATACATAGAACATGTTGCCACATTATTGACCTTTGCTGGGGAAGATACCACCAGAATGTACAGACCAGTGAGGGATGATGGTGGACCAAATGTTACATTAGGACCAAAGAATGAAAGAAGATCAATGGTCATGATCTAACCTTCATGTGGAAAACAGATCACACGAAAGAGGGAAGAGACAAGTGCTCCCATGACATAAGTATAGTCGCACCCCAGGAGTAAGTTAAAATCAAAGGAGCCTTGGAAAACCATCATGTCTGCATTGAAAATAATTCCTCCTAAAGAAATAGGTAAAATCAGAAGGATCCATAACACTTGAATGGATCCTTTGTTAAAAGCTCACAGATTTTGAGTAACAGGCCGAAGTTGCGAAGAACCAAAAGCTTGCCAGGTAGTTGAGGACAAAATACTAACCGAGGCATCTTCATCTATAATCATGCATGGTACAACCATATTGCAAGCCTATACAATGATATCAAAGGGCATGTGGGAAGGAAGATAGTATCCTATGAATCCAATCCAATCAAAGGAAATGACCAAACTACATGGAGGGGGTGCCATAGGATCAATAAGATTATCCCCTTGGGTTACGGGAGAGGAAAGACCACCCTCATACATTTTAGTAATGAGATCAGGAGTATCACTTTCTTAAACTGTGGAAACAGGAGTCAGAGGATCACCCTCCTAGATAATGGAAACGGGAGGATCACCCTCTGGTCTTGGGGTATAAGAGGAAACAAAAAGAACCAAACTAGGATGAGACTCACTCTCAATGGAAAATACCTGATGAATTGTAGGTGGAATCAGGTTGACCTTTTTCTCAACCAATGATTTTTCAGAAATGTCCTCAGGAGATTGACTTTCAGGGATAGTGGAATTGACTGGGGATGAATCTCGATCAATGACTTAATCAACTAGCAGAGGACTCAAGGAAAACTTATTGTAACCAATGGGAAGAAAGGACTCAGAAGCTGAAAGTCTATCCAACACTTTAGAAGCTTCATCCATATAAGGACAAAGGTGAATGGGATGGTTCCCTTCACACAACCTACAAGGAAATTTGATTTTACCCTTTCTCCATCGGACCAAATGATCACTAGTTGAGGATTTGTCACCAGCATGACATCCAGAGGCTGATGACAATGGTGGACGACCATCGGACCATATTTCTAACACCTTGGGAATTCCAGGGAAATCTATAATAAGGTGGTCACCCTTACATAGCTTTCAATGTAACTTTACCCTCTGTGAAGGCTTGGAAGGTTTGTCAACGAGAGGTGAATTTGGAGCAATAGCTGCATGGTTGGCATCTCTCTTACCTGGCTTCTTCTTTTTCATCTACTCCTTAGCCTCCTGGTTACTGAATTTCAAACTTTCACCAGGAAAAGAAGAGAGCAAGGTGAAGAAATATGTGAAGAAGGTGAGAGGTCAACCTTAGAGTCAACATGATGTTGTTAAGGTGAGGGATATGGCTAGATAGAGGTTGGGACACTCGGGACCATTGAGGTCGAAAATAACCAAATGGGGAAACCAATAGTTAATCAAGGAAGGGACACCATTTCCATATAAGGGGCACCAACGTTCCCAAAAGAAGGAAAAGGACCAAGACTCCCATCGAAGGGGAATCCTTGACTGGTAAACTCTAGAAACGTTGCCATTGACCTCAATCTAAGATGAACATGGGTAAAATGGTATCATGGGCAATAAATTTTAAGACATTGAAATGAAACTTCTCCTTTTCATGTTTTAAGATTCTAGAAAAGGAAAAAAGGTGATTCTAGCCACATTCAGATTTAATGATCTCGAAAGAAAAATGGCTCAATGATATTTTCAAATTTAAATAGTCAGTAAAGATAAGAAATGACTACTTAGGATATTCTAGGCATACAGGGTGACTAGGTAATCGTGAATTGCAATATATACTTGGTGATCAAATGAAAGAGAAATGATGAAGGACTTGACGTATGACAACTAATCTCCCTAAATGTTGTGTTTGGTGTATTATCATTACAGGGCAACAGACTCAATTTCATATAGATAAATGATTGAAACCTATAGGGGTCTCCCTTTACATACGTGATGATACAGGGAGCACAAGTCTGTACTGGTGTTGTCTAATGCAAGATTGCGAGTGACAACTGCTGGTTTCAATGGCGTTGTAACACATCACTAACCTAGACCTCTAAGTGTGAGTGTTAAGTTTCAAGGCTTCCTTAGGTTGATTGAGTTAATTTTATGGTTTATCTTGATATTAGGTTTCAGTTTCAAGGCCCTAACGAATGTTACTTGAAATCTCTAATGTGAAACTATATGAGAGAAAGAATACCATTTCATTTCGATGAAAATCTAACTAAGTGAAGGATAGGGGTTCACAACAAATTAGTAGTCAAGAAAATGTAATAATGACACTTTCCCCTATTCTACTAACACAACCAAAGAAGAAAACGAAATTTCTTATTTTATCTTTCACTTCCAGTGAAAAAGGGAACCTAATAATGCAAAAGAGTTCTTTTCATTTCTGAATAAGAAGGAAGAATGCAATTTTTTTGTTCTTTTGTATAAGTGATAAGCAACAAATCAATACTACACTAAAAATAACAAATACTTCTTTCAGTAGCTTTGAACAAGATCATCAAAACATGAAGAGATCAACTCCATGCAAACGTAAACACATACTCAAAACTAGGCATGCATTCCTTACACAAAATAAAGGGATTTTTAGTCGACTCAAGGAGAAATGTGATCTATTCTCGAGGCAATGGAGGGAGAATAAAATAGACATAGAATGAAAGCTTGACAACCCTACTTCACGACAATTAACTGAAAAGGCCAAGCAACCACATAAAAGGCTGAAAATGAATGACCAAAATTACTCATAAACGGATCAAATACCCAATGAACATGCGACCAAGCAAATGGTTTGAAACACCTAGAAACCTTAGGATGGATCAACCACATGGTTTGAATGAGAGATAACAAAACTGGAATGAATAAGACATCCAAGTTAGGAAAGAAGATCTAGATGGATCAATCCAGGCCGAAAAGCTAACGTAAAGGCTAAGACACACTAGAAACTCAGTGCAGAAGGCCAAAAATTCAATCTTATAGGAATCAATGTTGTTTTTTAGCAGCATTCAAAGCCAAGCAGGTAAAATCGCACATGTATTAATGACCACTCGTGCAGATGGGCACGACTGTCAGAAAATCAGCATCCTTGAGCAAGGAAAAAAGGAAAAAAAAAGGGCTTTCTGAGAAAAGCCAAACTTATCACTGTATGAAAAGGGTAAATTCCTAGAAGTAGTCAAACAAATAGAGAAACGACAATTTGGCCAAAGTTTGAAAAACAATAAAAAATTCAAAATTAACAATAAGAGACAACAAGCATTGACATCCCCAGTATAGTCACCAACTTGTTGTGTAGGAAAATCCCCTCTATGGAGAGAGGAAATCCCTCTAGCACTATGGTGGGTCTAGAAATAAGGTAACATGTTGGCTTCTAAATTCTTAGTTCATAAACAAAATGCATATTGAAATAGATGTCCTACATCAATCCAATGCTCTTGATGTAGTGCATTGCAATGATCCCTCTTTCTTTTTTCTTCAAGCCTTGCACTCATTTGGTAGCAATATCCACACACCTATACAAATATCAAGCAAACACTAAAAGCATATGATCATACATATTCATTTATGACTATCTAACTAGTCAAGGAGAGTCATTTTTTTTTAAATAATAACATAGATAAAGATGGAAGTAGAAATAAGTCATGTCAATATTAATGTATAAAGAGAGAGTTTACAACCTGCGCCTTGAAGTTGTAGACCTCCTTTGATGGGTTCAGTCAAGCACGTCTCCAAATCATTCATTCATCAATTCGGCTCAAAGAGGTGAAATGCTCAAACTATCTCTCACAACTATGAAGTATTCTCTTCTATCTTCTACACACCAACTCTTGGTCCATTCTAGCTAGCAGAATCAATGGGATGAAGAGTAATTTATATGAGTGAAAGAAGAGCATTGGGATCCACTTATGATGGAGGAAAGTTTTATCCCTTTGGTAAGTTTCATTTTTATAGGAATCAGAAGGTCAAAGGGAGAACCTAGACCACATCCAGTCTAACAAACATCTATGGCTTCACCTATGAAGCTATTATATATTAGAAGCTTCATTTACATATTAAAAAAACTTCCAAAAGAATCTCGGCATGGGGGTTCTTCAGAGAGAGGGTGACCACGATGCGAGGCCTAGTGCAAGTTTGGCCATGGGCACGAGAACATAACCACAGCACAATGCCAACCCAAAATTACATGTTTTTAAGGGTCTACTTCAGGAATGGTCCACGGATATTTTGTTCCTTGAATTTTAAGGGATACAATGGCATTCATTACGATGTGTGACAATACACAGGGGTCACTATGATGGTTCTCCAGTATTCAGAATAGGGAATTCAAGGATGGTGACAAAACACTATGTAACAGATGCCCTTAAAGCATGATATCCGAGAGAGAGGGAGGGGAGAAATGATTTACGACAACATGCCCAAATCAAAAATGTCATCGTCAGAGGACCTGCAAGATCAGGTAGGACTGATATCTCTGATACATGAGTATGAGGTATTGGCGTACGCATACATAATAGAGAAGATGTAATAATATCCATGGCATGGACACAACCATGTAGTGAGAAGGATCGTAAAATAGACTCAGGTATGGTCGCAACCATCCAATTAGAAGAGTCGTGTATACAGTCATGACAAACCAGTTAATTGTCCGGCAGCCTAGATTTCATTAGACAAAATCCAGGTTCTTGTGCTCCGGCCTGGCCCGAACAAGTACAAATTCAGGCATGTGAATGAATGAGCTGAAGTCAAACATGCACTAAAGTCGCCTGATTACCAGCCGATGATGGGAGTAGTTAATAGCCGCAAGAGAAACCACTAATAAGGAAAAAAAATTTCAATGTATTTTTAGTACCATCCATGGAATGTGAAAAATGAAATGGAGTCTAGCATCAGTGAAATCAGCCGATCGAAGGCCAATGATGAGAACCTATTGTCGAATGTCAAGAACTTACCATTGATGCATGCAAGCTCTAAGATACCTAGAAGGGAGTCTCTATATCAGCTTCCTGGATAATGAGCTGAAGTCGACAGGAAGTGATCAGTCAAAGGAGAGCCATAATGTTTCCCACATCATCGTCACGAGACAGAGGAATAAGATGATAGTGAATGAAGACTAAACAGAGGATCAGGGGTTTAATATTGCAGAAGGGACTTCTCTTGAACATATTGGCGACATGACTCTAGAATTTGGGTAGTATTTGACATCGAGGGATCTGAGGTCATGGTGACGAAGCAAAGGGTAGATGGGTGGTAAAAACGGATGACCTAAACCCATGAAGGAAAAATTATGAATTTGGGATGTCTCTAACCTGACACGAACTGCAAACAAGTGTCATGTTCAAGAGCGACATACTGCCGATGCAACAAATAACTAGTTCCATTTCCCCCCACCATTTCTGGTGAGTACCCCAATTATTTTTGAAAACAAGCTTGAAGGGGATAACATATGCTTGTCATATAAGTTTTTCCTTCGGAAAAAACCATCGTAGTACATTTTACGAGCCATAGGAAGGAGGAACTTGTTAACGTCATGGTGATGGATCCGATGTCATTTAGATTTAACGAGTCTGACAAAGGGAAAAATTGGCGTCTTTTCATGTTTAGAGATTTTGAAAAGAGGCATAAAAGAAAACTCCAAAAGATTCATTTTCGTAGGTTGTCTCTCATATCTGAAAAGGTAGAAAGCAATATCTAAGAGAACCTCTTAGGGATTTTTTACTAAGGTATTATTTTTTCGTAAATAATCTGTCCTAGCCCAAAAAAGGGGTAAACGTATACTGGGCAGATGACGTTTCAAAACCTTTAGTGATTTAAAAACGACAAGATATCGTTAATCTTTTCATGTTTTGAGAGTTATAAAAGAGATGAAAGTCGACTTCTCCTGGAGGAACGAGTGACATTAAGGGTAGCAACTCATTCCGGTGATGGTGGAACTTCTGAGAGCAAATAATGGTCAAGAGGTGTAAGGATTATGGACACCACATATCTCCACAATGGTATGATATTGTCCACTTTGGGCCTAAGCCCTCATGGCTTTGCTTATGGGCTTTACTCCAAAAGGCTTCATACCAATGGAGATATTTGTCCATCCTTATATACCCATGATCCTCCCCAGTTCTAGTCAATGTGGGACTTTGGTCGTATACCCAACAATCCTCCCCTCGAACAAAGGACCATCGAGCCTCCCCTCAAACAATTATCCATCCAGCCACTCTCTACCAACCAGGATTCTCCGCTCCAATGCATTGGAAGCACACGCCTTACATGGAGCACCACCTGCCTCGAGAGCTTGCTCTATCCCAGGTCAACTCCTCTTCACCGTGTTGGGACCAGGACACGTCCATGAAGAATCCGGAGCATACCGCCTGTCTAACCGAGCTCATCCATGGATCCCATCGTGATATTACCGGGGCCCACCACCTTCGTTCGGCATTTGAGGATTCATCCACTTCGCTAAATTCGGGGCATGGCTCTGATACCACTTGTAAGGATTCTGGACACCACATATCTCCACAATGGTATGATATTTTCCACTTTGGGCCTAAGCCCTCATGGCTTTGCTTATGGGCTTTACTCCAAAAGGCCTCATACCAATGGAGATATTTTTCCATCCTTATATACCCATGATCCTCCCCACTTCTAGTCAATGTGGGACTTTGGTTGTATACCCAACAAGAGGTTGGCTAACAAGACCACTAGTTGTAGTTGTCCCTCAAGAACGGGTTAGAAAATCAAGTGAAGGCATATGATCGGCCAAGCATATGGGGACGATGGAGTGATAAAAATAAGGTTCATCTGGCAAAGAGGCAGATAAAAAAATGCAATCACAAGAGGTGAAATCTGAATGGTTTCATTTGCACACAAGCTTGAAATGAGGAAACTTTGCTTGAAATGGAAACAAACTATGCTTGAAATAAGTTTGCGTGCCCCTAGCATAATGACTCAATTCAAGGTACATGACCCTAGCTTCATGGCATTCACTTGAGTAGACTATTGGTTACTAACAGGTGGATGCAATGAAGGTTCAATTACTAGATCAAGCAAAAGAGTCGACTTGGATTTTACAAGATCTAATCAGAGACTCGAATTTAACGGGAAAATTGGTTCATTTTTTTAAGAAGGTTGACACAGTAAAAGAAATATCCTCACAAGATCTAATTCATTTCTTAATGAGGTGGACATAGTAAAAGAACTATCCTCATGAGACATTGTTTTATTTTTTAAAGAGCTTGACACAAGAAAAGAACTTTTCTCTGAAGGCCTCGTATCCTTTTTTAAGGAGCTTTACACAAGAAAATGAACTATGCTCCAACGAGCTTGTTTCAATTTTTAAGGAGCTTGACACAAGAAAACAAACTATGCTTCAACAAGTTTGTTTCATTTTTTAAGGAGCTTGACACAAGAAAACGGACTATGCTCCGACGAGCTTGTTTCATTTTTTAAGGAGCTTGACACAAGACAACGAACTATGCTCCAAAAGACCTGATCCTGACGAATAAGAATTCATGGCTTCCAAGAGTTTCTCATCCAACGGGAGAACAACACTTTGGATATTAGGATCCAATGCCCCCAGTAAATAGTGTACTACCTCACTGACTAAATTATCGGTGGACACAGACATAGAACATGTTGCCACATAATTGACCTTAGGTGGGGAAGATACCACCAGAACATACAAACCAGTGAGGGATGATGGTGGATCGGATGTCACATTAGGACCAAAGAATGAAATAATATAAATGGTCACGATCCGACCTTCATGTGGAAAACAGATCACACAAAAGAGGTAAGAGACAAGTGCTCCCATAGAGTAAGTTAAAATCCAAGGGACCTTGGACAACCATCACGTCTGCATAGAAAATATAGTCGTGCCCCTGGAGTAAGTTAAAATCCAAGGGGCCTTGGACAACCATCACGTCTACATAGAAAATATTTCCTCCTAAAGAAATAGATAACTTCAAAAGGATCCCTAAGACTTGAATGGTTCCTTTGTTAAAATCCCACAAATTTTGAGTAACAGGCCGAAGTTGCAGAAAACCAAAAGCGTGCCAGGTATTTGAGGAAAAAATACTAACTGAGGTTCCTTAATCTATAATCATGCATGGTACAACCATATTTCAGGCCTATACAATGATCTCAAAGGTCATGTGAGAAGGAAGAAAGTATCCTGTGAATCAAATCCAATCAAAGGAAATGGTGAAACTACATGGAGGGGGTGCCATAGGAGCAAGAGGATTATCCCCTTGGGTTACAGGAGTGGAAAGACCACCCTCCTATGTTTCAATAATGAGATCAGGAGTATCAATTTCTTGAACCATGGTAATGGGAGTCGGAGGATCACCCTCCTGGATCTTGGAAATGAGATGACTACCCTCAAATCCCAAGGTATCAGAGGAAACAAAAAGAACCTGAATAGGATGAGACTCACTCTCGATGGAAAATACCTGATGAACTGTAGGTGGAATCAGGTTGAAATTTTTCTCAAAAAATAATTTTCTGAAAATGGACTCAAGAGATTGACTTTCAGAGAGAGTGGAATTGACCGGGGATGACTCCCTATCAATGATTTGATCAACTAACAGAGGACTCAAGGAAAAATGCTGGTAACCAGTGGGAAGAAAGGACTCAGAAGCTGAAAGTGTATCCAACACTTTAGAAGCTTCATCCATATAAGGACAGAGGTGAATGGGATGGTTCCCTTCACACATCCTACAGGGAAATTTGATTTTACCCTTTTTCAACAGGACCAAATGATCACTAGTAGAGGATTTGTCACCAGCATGACCTCCAGAGGCTAATGACAATTGTGGACGACCATCGGACGATACTTATAACACCTTGGGAATTCCAGGGAAATCTATAAAAGGGTGGTCACCCTTACATAGCTTGCAAGGTAACTTTACCCTCCATGAAGGGTTGGAAGGTTTGTCGACTGGAGGTGCATTCGAAGCAATAGATGCATGGCTGGCATCTCGCTTATCTGAATTCTTCCTTTTTGTCTTCTCCTTAGCCTCCTGGTTACTAGATTTTAAACTTTAACCAAGCAAAGAAGAGAGTAAGGCGAAGAAATATGTGAAGAAGGTGAGAGGTCAACCTTAGAGTCAACATGATGTTGTTAAGGTGAAGGAGATGGTTAGACAGAGGTTGCAACACTCGGGATCACCGAGGTTGAAAATAACCAAATGGGGAAACCAATAGTTAATCAAGGAAGGAACATCATTGCCATATAAGGGCCGCCAACATTTCCAAAAGAAGGAAAACAACCAAGACTCCCATCGAAGGGGAATCCTTGACTGGTAAACTTTGGAAACGTTGCCATTGACCTCAATCTAATATGAACACAAGTAAAATTCTATCGTGGGCAATAAATTTTAAGACATTGAAATGAAACTTTTACTTTTCATGTTTTAAGAGTCGAGAAAAGGAAAAAAAGGTGATTCTAGCCACATTTGGATTTAACGATCTCGAAAGAACAAGGGCTCGATGATATTTTAAAATTTAAAGAGTCATTGAAGACAAAAAATGACTACTTAGGATATTATAGGCATACAGGGTGACTAGGTAATCATGAATTGCAATGTATATCTTGGTGATCAAATGAAAGAGAAATGATGAAGGAATTGACATACGACAACCAATCTCCGTGAATGTTGTGTTCGGTGTATCACGATTACATGGGAGTGGAATCGGCTTCCTATAGATAAACGATTGCAACCTATAGGGGGTCTCCCTTTATATACATGATGGTACATGGAACACAAGTCCATACTAGTGATGTATAATGCAAGATTGCAAGTGACAACTGCTAGTTTCAATAACGTTGGAACACGTCACTAGCCTAGACCTCTAAGTGTGAGCGTTATGTTTCAATGATTCCTTAGGTTGATCGAGTTAATTTTATGTTTTATCTTGATATTAGGTTTCAGTTTCAAGGCCCTAACGAATGTTACCTAAAATATCTAATGTGAAACTATATGAGAGAAACAATATCGTTTCGTTTCAATGAAATGCAAACTAAGTGAAGGATAGGGGTTCGCAACAAATTAGCAGTCAAGCAAATGCAATAATGACACTTCCCCCTATTCTACTAACACAACCAAAGTAGAAAATGAAAAATTTTCTTTTATCTTTCACTTATAATGAAAAAGAGAACCTAATAATGCAAAAGAGTACTTTTCATTTCCTAATGAGAAGGAAGAATACAATTTTTTGTTCTTTTGTATAAGTGATAAGCAGCAACCCAATACTACACTAAAAAGAACAAATACTGCTTTGAGTAGCTTTGAACAAGATCATCAAAACATGAAAAGATCAACTCCATACAAATGTAAACACACACTCAAAATTAGGCATGCATTTCCTTACACAAAATAAAGGGCTTTTTAGTCAACTCAACGAGCAATGTGATCTATGCTTGAGGCAATGGAGGGGGAATCAAACAGACACAGAATGAAAGCTTGACAACCCTACTTCATGATAATCAACTGAAAAGGCCAAGGAACCACAAAAAAGGTTGAAAATGAATGACCAAACTGACTCATAAACAGATCAAACACGCAATGAACATGCGACAAAGTGAATGGTTCGAAACACCTAGAAACCTTAGGATGGATCAGCCACAATGTTCGAACGAGAGATAACAAAACTAGAGAGAATGAGACATCCAAGTCAGGAAACAAGAGCTAGATGGATCAATCCAGGTCGAAAAAACAACCTAAAGTATAAGACACACTGGAAACTTAGTGCAAAAGGCCCAAAATTCAATCTTACATGAATCATCATTGTTGTTCAACAACATTCAACACCGAGGAGGTAAAATATCACCTGTATTAATGACCACTCGCGCAGATGGGCACAACTATTAGAAAATCAGCATCCCCAAGCAAGGAAAAAAGGAAAAGAAAAAGGCTTTCTGAGAAAAACTAGACTTATCACTCTACAAAAAGGATAAATGCCTAGAAGTAGTCAAACAAGAAAAAAAAATAGAGAAACAACAATTTGGACAAAGTTTGACAAACAATCAAAAATTCAAAATTAACAATAAGAGACAACAGGCATTGACATCCTCAGTATGGTCACCAACTTGTTGTGTAGGAAAATCCCCTCTGGGGACAGATGAAATCCCTCTTGCACTAGGGTGGGTCTAGTAACAAGGGAACATGTTGGTTTCTAAATTCTTAGTTCATAAACGAAATTCAGATTGAAATAGATGTCCTACCTCAATCCAACGCTCTTGACATAGTTTGTTGCAATGATCCCTCTATCTTTGTTCTTCAAGCCTTGCACTCAGTTGGTAGCAATATCCACAAACTTGTATAAATATCAAGCAAACACTAAAAACATACGATCATACATATTCATTTATGACTATCTAGCTAGTCAAGGAGATTCGGAATATTTTTAATATTAATGTAGACAAATATGGAACTAGAAATAAATCATGTTAATATTAATGTATAAAAGAGAATTTACAACCTACGCCTTGAAGCTATAGACCTCCTTTGATGGGTTCAGTCATGCATGTCTCCAAATCATTCATTCGTTGATTTGGCTCAAAGAGGTGAAATGCTCAAACTATCTCTCATAAATATGAACTATTCTCTATTATCTTCCGCACACCAGTTCTTGGTCCATTATATCTAGTAGAATCAATGGGATGAAGAGGAATTTATAGCAGTGGAGGAAGAGCTTTGTGATCCACTTATGGTGGAGGAAAGGTCTATCCATTTTGGAAGTTTCATTTTTGTAGGAACTAGAAGGCTAGAGGCAGAAACACGACCACATCGAATTGAAAAAACATCCATGATTTGGCCCACAAAGTTGTTAGATCTTAGAACCTTCACTTCAATATTAAAAAACCTCCAAAAGTAGCTTGACGTGGGGGTTCTTCAGAGACAGAGCGACCACAGTGCAAGCCCTAGTGCAATTTTGGCCATGGCCGCAAGGACATAAGAACACCATAGCGTCGACCCAAAATTACATGTTTTTAAGGGTCTACTTCAGGAATGGCCCACAGATACTTTGTTCCTTGAATTTTAAGGGATGAAATGACATTCATTATGATGTGTGATAGTACACGAGGGTCACTATGATGGTCCTCTAGTATTTATAATAGGGAATGCAGGGATGGTGACAAAATGTTGTGTAACACTTACACTGTTGTAACTCATCTCACTGAAAATGTGACTAAAGC
Source organism: Pinus albicaulis (assembly GCA_034641835.2). Taxonomy (NCBI): domain Eukaryota; kingdom Viridiplantae; phylum Streptophyta; class Pinopsida; order Pinales; family Pinaceae; genus Pinus; species Pinus albicaulis. Next base: position 1,470,226,824 of record CM076580.1, read on the forward strand.
TGCAAGAAATCAATCTTTTCCTATGAATTATATAGACATATTTGAATAGAAATAAGAAAGGCCTTGTTTCTTTTTACCATACCATCAACAATGGAATGAATTAGGCTATTAAGAAACTCTAATGCATCACTAATTTTAGCCATTTTTCAAACAACTCAAGATGAGAAAAGAAAAATTCTAGTAGGATTTCAATTAATGAGTAGAACAATAACAATTAGCATATAAGATAAAGTGCATGTAACTTCAAGGTGTTCAAAACATGCACAAACTTCAAGGCTCCAACCAACAAGCATTCAACGTGATTCAATGTTCAACGCACATAGAAGCATCATCGTTCAGAGCTCATACTAAAAATATGCATGGAGATAACATTCTAACCAACAAAAAAATGTTCTAAGAAGAACTCAATGCATAGGATAACATAGACTCAACACTTAACAAGTTATATTCGTAACTCTCAATGCATATAACACATATGGCATATGACATATGACATACCCATTTTTAAAAAAGGCATATGATTTCAATATTCAAGGAATTTAAATATCCCAAGACATAGCATCAAATTCCCTTTGAAGTCGACGCCAAATATTCTTTTCCTGTGGTAAAATATGGAAAATATGGATTATGGTGATTCTTCTCTGATATTGCCCTCGGTAGCCTTGAAATGAAATGCCTACCTACAAGTCATAATCCCAAAGCATATACAAATGTCAAGGAGCTTAATATTTTCGATTGAATTTGACAAAAAACTTCACCATATACAAATTGGAGGAGACCAAGGCCGACTGTCTCAAGTGAATTCTCTCCAAATCCCCAGCTTATGCTGAAACCACAACCTACACTAAAACCAAATCCACGCTCACCGCACCGGGAGATTAAGCATCAAATAAAAAATACTAGATACATAGGTAGAAAAATAAAAATTAATATTGACTGCATCGCTTGAATTCTCCCTAGCTTTCTTTACATGTAATGGCTTCAAAAAAGTAATTGAGCATCCCAATGACAATAGTGGATTCAACATACACAATAAAGATGCTAAAGAGAAAAGTGAAGGATTAAAAGTGTGGCATACTATCAACATCTGTGGCAGTTGTTGTTATGGATAATCATGGGAGTAGTGTTGTGGAAATGGAAATCAGTAGTGATAGAGGGGATGGAAGAGGAAGGAGAGGTAAATACTAGAGACTAGGATCCTATCCATTATTGAAAACAAGGGTGGCCTAGTTGCTGCAAAATTTGAAATAAAACAACGCATGCTCAATATGAAGGACTCTATATGCTCAATATGAAGGACTCTATATCATTATCATGAACCGTCGAGGAGATTATATCAAAATCAAGGACTATGGGTCAGTACACTATATCAATGAAGGAGGAGCTAGGCAGTATTCATGTAGAGGGCAAGGCTACAATATTAGTGTGGTTTACTACCAATCTTACAACATAATTAGATGAGACACTACCCATTTACATTGGTATACACCTTGCGAAAAAGTAATTTAGAGATATGAGAACCGGTTCAAATGTCTCCATTTTCAGAGCAAGCCATCGGTGCCATGAAGAAAACCTCCACAACAAATATTTTTTGAGAAAAGCATGAATGCTCTACACCTACCAATTTCTTTGCATCTATGGAAAATTACAGACTTGCAAGAACTACCTTAACAAAATTCCAAATAGGTAAAAGTAAAGTCATAATACCACGGGAACTAATCTAAATCAGAGACTTGTAGAAAGCACCTTAATAGACTTACAAATAGAAAACAATGAAATCAAACACAAGAATACCATTTTGTGGCTATAAATTGTTGTAATCAGCCCTAATCCTACGCTAAGAAAAAAGACCAATTATCCAATTTATAATAGAGAAGATCATGACCTTTACCCTTAAAATTTTCAAACGAATCCCTCTTATATATCGATATATATAACATGAAGGTTGAAAGTAAATAAAGACAATAGAAAACCCCCTTGCCCCACAAAATATCTAAAATAAGGAGATTGGACAGAGAGATAAATTATAGTAACCATCGACCAACCATAGCTCATCAGCGAAAAATTAGAGTGCAACAAGATTTTCAAATCACACACATGCAATGCATTAAGTAACTCATGCCAATGTGAAACATGAGTTGTACTACAAGAAAAAAATAATTGCCTGGCTACTTTCTCCCACATTGGGTTTCCAACTGAAATATCAATGTCCATATGTTTTGATGTGTTTCTTATGTGTTGTAATTTATTTGTTTGTTACTTTATACTAAATGGATAATGAACTAATAATGTGACGAATAAGTTAAACATCTTATTGATGTTATTAAAGTTAAGAAATATGGATATACATAGGTTTAATTCACTGAAGGAGAGTACAGACATGGGTTGCATGAATAACAATCGCATACACATGCAGTTTTTTCGAATAACAATCACGCACAAAATTCTGAATATGAAATTGAACGTTAAAGTGAATTAAAAATACTAGTCCACTCGCTCCCACCCCAGGTATTTTTCCTAACATGGAGGATGTATCTTTATTCTATATGATTACTCTTAACGCATGGAAATTATCTATGTAAGAGAAAAAAATTAACATGAGTAGTATCTTCTTACTTTGTTGAAGTATTGAGAAACATTGATGCATGTGAAAATTGAAATGTGTCTTGAGTATATTTAAAAAGATGTTTTGTAAGAAGCATGATTTTTAAAGGGTATGGTTGTATGAGATATGACTATGACTCATGTTGCTAGTATGATTAAGTAGGAGTAGGTTAATCAAAGCCTAGTGATCTAAATAAGATTTCAAAAACACAAAAAATAAGAACTGGTGAAAGGTAAAAGGGTTAGAATGCGACCTGTGATTGAAAATGAGAAGGTATAATGTTTAACATTATGAAAAAATGACTTGCAATATTTGTGCATAGAATATATAATGGTGTTTTTCTAAAATGCATGCTTGATTAGTATGTCAAAAACATTAAATGAACACTGTGTTGGTGGATTTGACGCACGGGTGTATGACATCTCACCAGTTTAAGGGGTGTGGTCTACCCCTATAAACTATTGGTCACAGGAAAAAAGTGGTGGAGCTCAAAAGCATATAATCTAGAGGAAAAAATATGTGAATGTGTGCTCAAAGTAAACTAAAAACTAAAACAAAAATATACATAAGCTATTGAAGAGAGTCAAAATGATAATAATGCAAACGTTGGCTCAAAGGCCTCTTCTTATTAAACGTTTGAAATGGAGAAGAAATTTTGCCCACTTGCCAAAGGGCCCCTAGGAAATGGCTCTAGGTCCCAATGCAAGGATGTTGGTTTCCAAGCTCTACCTCTGATTCAGTCTCCCTCTCTCTCTGCTATGATGGACTAGGATTGTTGGGTGGCCAACAATCGAGTCCCCTCTATCTCCAGCTCTGGGTCACACACTTTTGGTATTGCCTGGGAAATTTTGGCCAGCATAACAATGTGATCACCATTTCTTCATCTCTTGGTGGCTTTATATAGGGGATTTCAAATCCTCCTTCCCTCCATTGGTACATGATGGATGGTGACCCAAGAGAGAGGTATGATTCCATTGTGTGCTCCAAATATTTCTTTGTGTGCTCACATAGTGTCTAAGGAGGTGCTGGTGGTTGTCCTTAGGTGGCTTCATATAAGGAGTAACTATCCTTTGCTTTGTGTGGTCCCGAAAAGTGAAATTTTTATATTTCTAGGAATGCACGCTTATCGGGGATAAAGGCACGCAGAAGGCGCTCTTCTCTAAGGATTTAGCGCACAATTTATCATTTAATACTAGTTCAAATCTGATTTTCTCAAAACATTATAGATTTTAAATACTTCTTGATTCCATAATGTGTTCATGCCCTGTAAATCCTTAGGCCTAACATTAATTAATGCTGTCTTCTGTTGTACGATTTTCCAGTGTTAACAGTTTCCCCCTAATGTGTGAGGTTTAGGAAGGATTGTATAGCCAAAATACATTACAGTTTCTTTTATGTATTGTGCATAGAGAGAGAGAGAGGCTTGCATGAACCTTGGAATTGAAAACACCTTGCACCATTTCCTATATGACCATCGCCTAAGGGACCCCGACAAGCAAACAAAATATACAACATATATATAAAATTTCAACGAGGCGGGCATGTCCCATGCTCATGATGATATGGCTAGTTAAACAAAATTGATAGATATATCTGTTGTCCATGTTAGTACCATGGTAGTGATGTTGGCAATTGTTGATGACGACTGCTGATGCCCTCAGGGACATTTTTTCTTTGAAGATAGGTGGAATGTGGTACCAATATGCATAAACTTGTTATGGCATCTAGCTGCACAATGTATGCATATGCACTAGTTGTGACCTTCCCATGTAAGCATTGTTGATAGAGACACTTATGGAGGCATGGGTCTTCGATGGATCTTAATCAAAGTGCAATGGTTGTAAGGTACAATACCATATTGAAATGAAAGATTTTTTCATAGTAGAATGTTAGGAGGATCGATGACATCTGTGGATAATGATGTCTCCCACAGTGCCACCCGAGGATACCCCTTTGCATGGGGAGGAGTGATCCAAGGTACCACTTCCTTTTTGGAAAGGAGGTGTCGAGGTCGACAAAAAGGAAGACTTAACTGAACCATGGGTCGCTAACTTGAGGGGTCGAGGACCTATATGGGATGGGTTTAACCTAGGCATGTTGGTCATAGGTGACTGAATGATGGGGATTCAGTGACCCAAGGTCAGAGTATACTTTAGCAGCTTGGCGACAGTCATAGTTATTTCTGAAGGGAAAATCCCTAGACTCGGTAGGACTTCCAGGGCGGGTGTGAACCAACTATGAATGTCGTGACGGTGCATGTGTGGGGGTGAAATAATCCAACCAAGGGGAATGGGGGACTACTGACATGGGGGAAAAGATGAAATATGAGGGCGAGGCAGTGAAGTGCATTGTTTGTGGTCTTTGTACACTTATTAAAAGAATAAAATAATGAGGTTTGGTTTGTAAAGAACACAGAGACGGGTACCCCGAAACATGAAAGTGTTCACTCACTGAAGGTGTGAGGATGGTGTTTTGCTGGGGGTGGGGGTCCCATTGGATGGTCTTATGTGTGAGGTTGATGAAGCGGATTGAGGAGTGTCACATATGTGATAATGTTGATGGACGTATGGTGGGCCAAATGCGATGCGCAGAGGTGCGCCCTCAATCTGCTTGTATCACTTGGTCATCCAGGAAGGGGGTTTGAGTTTGAATGGTAAACTTGACCTTATTCATGATGAATGGATGGGCACAAGCTGCTTCCTGGAGTGAAATGGTATGGCCATGGTGTCACTTGTGATGTGATGTATGGTCTACTTTAGGTGATGAGCACCATGGAGGAGAGGCTCTACCCACCAAAGTGGACATTTATCATGTGCAGGGTGAGGTGATGATAAATGCGGTCGGGTATGAGGACCCTATGTTTTATTTCGGATGGAAAAATGATGCCAGGATATGAAAATTTTTCTAGGACTCTATCATGTTGGGGGTAGAATGATACCTACTCCGGAACCTTTAGTGGATGGTGTTGTAAGTCGTTTGCGGGTTCTTCCTACAAAAAAACTACCTCAAGTGAAAGAATCTTCTTTCCATCAAAAATTATTGAAAGGCATAAGCTTTAAAAAAGGAAGATGGGAGGGTGCATACCTTCTAGCACTGAAAATTTATTTTTCTTGGAAAGCAAATGTGTGGCACCGTTTTCGTTCGTCATGACATACTAATGATGGTGAAACTTACGATATGTGGAATGGACCATCTGATGTCTTGTTATGGACCTCTGAAGTTCTGGAAAAGGGCGATAAATATGGGATTATGGTCCTAATCCTATTCATTTGTACTTACTGAGTTTTGGGAGATCAGAGCTGCTTGTAGAGCCTTTCTTGCCATTGCAGTTAGCCCATGCACCAGGGACTAGCGATATTATGTAGGTAACTTTCATGATGTCCTGCATTGTAATTTCTTCAGTTTGAAGGTGTCGGGGGGCGTACAAATTAGGTTTTTATGGCGTCTAAGTGACTTTTTTCCTTAGATTTCATGGGCGATCTAAGCGAAAGGGCACCTACTTTGCGTGACATTCTGAAGGAAAGGCACACTAGGGCCCGTTGTTCCCTCCTTTTTGTGTGCAAAGGCACGCCTGTGAAAAATACAGGCGTGAAAGGGCATGCCTCCATGACGGACAGGCGCGGAAAGGCCATGATGACAAAAAAAATTGATTTTTTGTCTATTTTTGATGTTTTTCTCTGTCTTGATGGGTACCTGTGTTGCTTGGTAGGTTAGTGTGGAGAGAGCTGAGCTGGCCTGAGATCCAGAACTCTTTAGCTACTGATGCTGGGGCGTGTTAGTCATCAGTATTTTTCACTTGTTGGTGATGTCTAGTTGTAAACAACCAAGTTTTCCAACAGCCAATCTAAAAATTTGTCAAATTTGCCAGCTGGGAAAACACCCATAAAACTTTTTTCCCTCCTACCTTTCAGTCTGCCCATGATGAGATGAAGCCTCATTATCAAATCCTACCTAGCCTCAGCCATACTAGTCTGCCCTTCAGCTCTAAAGAGACAATCCAAATCTATTCAAACAGTCTCCCCTAAGTTAGGAAGTGGCGCTTTAAGGAATTTCTCCCTTGGCAAACTATCCAAGAGCCAAAAACCTCCATCTTCTATAGACCAGTCATAACAGACCTTCCTACACTGATAATGAAGTTGGTTACAGCCCTATGTCGTGACACTAATACACCCTTAAGTCTTAGCAATACATAGACCATAAGTCAAGCTGATTTTAGGTGTTTTTACAGTGTTTGATGGATCTTTCAAGGACAGAAACATACCAGCATCTCAGAAGAAAATTTTGAGCTCCACATGAGAAGATAGCTACTTCTCAATGTGATCTTAAGCCTGGGATGTAGCTACAGAGCAAAGAGTTTTTCATCAAGCTCATGCGACTACATTCAAGGCCTGAAAGGACAGTACAAGGAAAAACAACATTGTTAAGAGGTTGTTGATATGACATGACTAAGAACCTCCTTCATGTATAAGCAGAGGGTTTGAAGACCAAAGAACCTCCTTCATCTATAAGTAGAGGGTTTTTGAAAGAACCTCCTTCATCTATAAGCAAAGGGCAATGGCCAAATTTTGACTTGAAGAGTTGTAACTGATTGTAAGACAAATTTGTTTTTAATAAACAGTCAGGCAAAAAATGAAGATCTCTACATGAAAATGATGATTTAAGGCAGAGGTATAAGAGAAAGCCACTAACAGCTTGACTCATCAAACATTCTGCATTTGATTGAGGTAGAGGTTGAAAGAAATATCAGACATTTTGTCAAGTGAAGGGCCTCCTTCATTCATAAGCAGAGGGCCAGAGCAGTGATCAATTCTAGAGTTTTCACTGATTGATAGACAAATTGTAAACACAATAGGAGACAATTGAAATAGAATAATGATGTAAAAGACAAAGAAGGAAAGCAGGGGTACCACTATAATCCAAGAGGTTAAACTTGTCTCTTATCAAGGTTTCTCACCAAAGACAATCTGGAGCTCAAACAAAACAAAATTGAAGAGTGGTTGATGAGATGGGTCATTGCACAGGCAAAAGAAATGATAGTTATTTTTCAAAGGATACTGATCTCCCTACTCATAAGGGGATGTCCTTCAAATTACTCATCATAAGTTGACAAAGGAAAATTTGAGTTCAGTTTTTCCCAAGAAAGATATTTCAGCTAAACACTTTTGTTCATAAAATGCAAGAAGGACTTTGGCATGTTTTTCAAATTCTGGAGGGACTTTCAAAGAAAATATAGGCATGTTCCTTATAAAAATGTCAAAGGTACCTTACCAATGCATTTTTAGTAAAGAGAGAGGTGTTAAAGCAGTTCCCTTTAGATGAACATAGATGGGTAGAGCATGAGCAAATGCAACTGCATTTTTGCACCCACAGTTAGAAAATGAGCTTAAAGGACACCTGACAGTCAAATCATTTTCACAGTAGGGCATTATCACCTTTAAAGCATCCAGAGAAGACACATTAGTTTAAGTTTCAAAGGGTAAATCTACCTCCTGCAAAATGACTAGAGTTGCCTCATCATCGTTGGTACATTGCTGAGGAGTTTGTCCAGGATTGAAAATACCATTAAAGGTCTAACAGTGGCAGAAGTTACCTTTCAAACATATGAGCACAGTGAAAAGATTTTGACCTTTTGAATATGTTTTTTCTAAATGAATAGGTTGATACCTATTAAACGTTGTTTAAAGGCATGCACATCCTTTTGCCAACATTGTTCAAAGAGATGGGCCCCTCTTAGCATAGTTAAGATCATTTTAGGTTTCAAAAAACGAACCAAGGCATTGTTTCAAAGAGAAACACTTTCAAAAAACCCTCACAAGTCAAAGTCAAGGGGTTTTCGACTTGTTGCATTTAAAAGGGACAAAGAGACCGTTGCAAAACCTCTTTAAAACTCTCAAAACACGAGACCAACTCCCTTTTGGTTGTTCACTGCATCGAGATAAGAGTTTGGAGCAAAATCACATAATTTTACGGGCTTAAGGACCGCGCGGAGCGCCTGTACACTTGCACGGCGTGCTCAAGCACAATTTTTCAATAGGTTTACACTGCCACGTGGCGTGCCTGTAGCTTCTGGTCACAAGGGCCCGACAAGTGACCCGACTGTGTTTTGCACGGCGTTCTCTCCTTCTAAAGTGCCGCACATAAATCTAACACTCGAGATGCTTCCAAACAACTCCTGAAGCAGATCAAACTCCTCAAGAAGCATCATCATCAATTTCAAAGGTATTCTATGTGCCTATTTTCTCTTTTAAGACTACTAAGACAGAGTGAAAGGGTTAAAAATCACATTCTAAACCACAATTTTGAGTTTTTTGTGAAAAACGAGATTTGTTGTGGTTATGTTGGCCAGAGGTGAAACATTAAAAAGTGTTGAATTTGCATTGATGTGAAAAGCCATTGTAGCTACCCTCAAAACTATGATGAAAGATAGAAGCACATGGCTTTAAAGGGTGAAATAGTAGGTCAATTTTCAAACACAGTGATCATTAGATGAGCATTTTTTACTTTCCAAAAGTCTCCTCTGTATGTTAAAAAGACAAAAAAACAGTGTTTTGCCTTTCAGTTCCATAAAGCAGAGTCAATGAGGAAGCTGCCAATATAATTCGAAGGTGTTTTTTGTAAAACTTTGTGTAAATAAAAATTAAGTATAAGGAGGGAATCGTTTTGTTTGAAGAGGAGTTTATTGGTATTTGACTGCTACAGGACTTTTTGTTACCACATCAAAAACATTACAAGCTCTGTCACCTTATCCTATAACACAGTAACCTTTGATTGTGTAGATGCACTTTGTTTGACTGTGTAATGGTGTTGAGTAATGGTGTTAAATTTACATGTTGATGAAATACATGTGCTGACCTTTGACTATGTATACACTTTGTTTGTGTGTAATAGTGTTGAATATACTTGTTGAAAGGCATACGAAGAAGAGAGTAGTGTTTTGAACTAAGAATATTGTTGTTTTTCCTTTATCCAAAAAACAAGGTTGTCCTGTGTCCTCCAAAGTACCAAAAGCAGGGTGACCTTACCACAAAACACAGGAAAATCACTTTGACTGTGTATCCTTATTGACTGTGTTTTTTTTCTTGAGTTTACTTGTTGAGTGACATACCAAGTGAAAAACATTGTTTTGGAAAGGGCAAAGAGTTGTGTGTTAAAAGGGCATTTCACACTACATTTGAAACCATTGTTGCTTGATCAAAAAGTAAGTTGACAGGCTGAGACAGAGTTTTGTTTGAAGAAGACATTTCAAAAAATTTGAGGCATTTTGGTGTTTCAGAAGCACATCTAGAACAAGATGCCTCCCAGGCAGGATAGCAGGAGTGGGTTGCACAAGAGGTATGAGCCTATCTCCACCGAAGAGGTCAATGCACACCCATAAATCTTATTCAATTTCCATGAGGTGGGGTGCTTGTATTTTTGCCAAATGGCACAAGAAGTCAAAAGTTTCTCTCCTTTAACACATCTGTGCGCTTTGAGGTTCAGAGACAAACATTTTCAATTGGCAGGCCTTGATTTAAAGTTCTCCCCGAGATCCATATCCAAGGCTACTAAAATTCCCTATATTGGCGAGAAATGGTTCAAACAAAGCTATTTGGACTTAGATGACTACAAACCCTTCTTCAAGCCTAGACACTGAGAATCATGCCCTGCTATCTTCCCTTTCTCATATCTTTTAGCCAGCTATGCCCCCCTCATGAAGATTATCATGAAGTATTTCACTTGTGAGGGGAGATTCTCTCGAGTTTATGCATATCAAATCCGACTGTTGATGCATTTCACAAGAACCAAGCAGCTGAATCTTCCATTCTTCTTGTCCAAAATCATTGAGAAAATTTCCTCCTCTGTCTAGAAGAAGCCTCCATCACAGCAAATAGCCTCTCTATTCCATCACTCTATCATCAAAATCATCATCCTTCACCAGCTTGAAAAGAGAGAGGTCTCTTGGGATATTTTCATCAGTCACCCAGATTTCTCCACTTTCCCTCCAGTCCATACACCCCCTACATCTCCTACTCATCACCCCTCGCCTTCCTCTAGCAGACCTACTCCTAGAAAGCTTAAATTCACTACAGAACAGGAAAAAGAGCATGGAGAAGGAGAAGGAAGTGGCCAGCAAGAAGAGGAAGGACATGAGCATGAAGAAAAAGATGAAGAGCAGCAACTGAGGATGAGGGGAAACAGCATGACAGTGGTGAGGGTGAGCAGCAGCAGGAACAAGAGGAGGAGAGTGTTGCACAGCAGCAACTCAGTGGTGAAGGTGAGCAGTAGACTCTTGATGAGAGTGAGCAACAAGAAGAGGAAAGGCAGTAGCTTGAACAGGCTTATGGTGAAGGGCGACAGCTTGAACAACAGAATGAGCAGGAAATTGAGACAGAGCAGTAGCATGATATTGAGGAGCAGGGACAGCCTAAAGAAGACACACAGCAGCCTCCTCATGATGCACAAAAGTCTCCTCACGATGCACAATAGTCTCCTCACGATGCACAGCAGCCTCAAGAAGAAAAGAAAATTCAAGAGGATGAAAAGCAAGATGACAAAGGTAAACGAATCATGCCTTCCTCTCCTAAAAAGGCCAAGCCTAGGACAGTGAGAAAGAGAGTGCCTAAGGTTGTCACTCCAAATGTTAAAAGAGCTCTCTGTAGCAAAGGAAAGTTTCCGAAGAAGGCTATCATTGACTTGCCTAGGAGGAAGAGCACAAGAATAGCCTTCCAAAGAAAAGGGAAAGGCAAGGTAGAAGAAGGTCATGAGCATGGGAGTGCATTTGATGTCATCCCAATCCAAAGTGACGATAGGGGACAACGAGGCCCAGATTCTAGAAAACCTCTTGATCCATAGAGAGGGCCAAATTTATGCATTGAAAGATGATCTTCATAGGGCAAGAAATTTCAATCAATTCTTGCAAATCTAAAATAGGCAAATGAGTGTCCATATGGCTGTCTATGAGACATGAGCGACCAAGTACAAGAAAGAGGCCTTCAAAGCCCAAGCAAGGTTGGATGAGCTCATAGGTGATTTTGATTAAAGTGAAGAAGAAGACCATCCTAGGCGAAAAAGGCCTAGAACCATAGCGCTTAAAAGAGACCTTGAGAGGTAACAAGAAGAGGAGAAATCCCTTCTCGAATCCACTCCTCTCATAGCATTGTTTGAACAGGAGATAGAAAACAATAAGGAGGCATGGCTTGAAAGAGTCAATGACCATTTGCAGAAGAAGTTGGAGAGGGAAAATAGGGATTTAGAGCTGCAAAGGAGAATGATGAAGCATTACCAAAAGTCAAATCAGTTTACCCAACGCAAGTTAAAGGCTACCCAAGAAAAGCTAAAGGAGGCTAAAGGGAAGCACCCGGCACGGAAAGTGAAGAAAGACATATCAGGACTTGAGATTTTGGCCACCACTTCAAAACATGTTGCTAGGGACCCTTGAGGGTCATACACACCGATTTTGGGCAAATTTTGACATACTTTGGTTTTTTGGCATTTTTGAGTTTTTGGTCAAAACTCATGAAACTCGCCATTTCATTTTGGGGAATCTTCAAAGGACGAGAATGGTATCATTGGATGCCATAATTTCAGGAGCACACACTCAGCAATTTTTAGGACATTTGGAGATCATTTTCTCCCCCGAAATGGCGAAAAATGCTCGCTTTTTGCACACTCAGCCCAGTCTATCAGCAGACTGTAATTTTTGGTTTTTTACACATAGGTTCAGTTTTGGAGGACTTCTATGCATCAGATTGGGAAAATTTCCATTGTTCCAGAAAGTAGACACTCAAATATTTCCAACAAGCTATCATGAGCCTTGTTTTGACATCGGGAAGGCTGCCAAATGTTGCCAGAAATTCAGGGGACCTTTTGCTGATGTAAATTTTGAATATTTTTGTAAAATTTGAACCTCTAAAAATTACTTTTTCCAAATGTGCGTTTAGCTATTTTTGCACATGAAAAATGATGTAAAGTCAATTATTTTTCCTTTTTTAGCATTTTTTAGATATTTTATGAGATATTTTGTGCCTTGGGCTTTGCAAAGCCTCAAGGACAAGATTAGATATTTTGATTAGGCCAATAGGATGGCAGGTTGAACCATGAGGTTTTCCTCACTTTGGCCTATTTATTCCAAAGGCTTTCATTGTAAACAAGGCTGAACTTGATGATAGAAGCAATATATGGTCATATAAGCTTTGGAAGAAATACTTGTATCATGCTTTTGGATTGCCTCTTGGATGTTCTTGGATGATGAAAGAGGATTGTTGTTGGATTCCATGACTTGGTAGAATGGTATAGTGTCTCTTTCTTTGTTTTGTATTCTAGTTTTCATTCATGAATACATGTTTCTTGCTTGCTATAGATCAGTAGAGAACAAAATTGAGATATGCCCTTGGAGGCACCTCAAATTTCCTGTTTCTTCATAGCTTTCATGTTTTCTTCTTCCTTAGTCACATTAAAGAATTCTTAGTTGCTATTTAATAACTTGAGGATATTGTTGCTTGTTTCATTCATAGTTCTATGCATGCTAAGTATGATTTACGGTACACCCTGCTTACCTATGGCTAGCCATAGCTCCATCCATGAAATTATCTCTTTGACTGATTAGATTCTCATTTGTTGAACCAAGGAGGCCTAGTTCCAATCTAGCCCTTTGTCTAAGACTATACAAATCTTGTTATCAAAGTGCCCAATAACTTGAAATACTATGTTTAGGAGTTCCGGCATAGTGATTTGAGTTGTTTTTCTGTCTGAAGTGTTTTCCCCAAAGTCTGATAGCCATTTCCCGAAGTTAGAGAGTTAAAAGTCTCTATGCATGGCTTGAATGTTTATTTCTACGTATTGATTGGCTTATAGTTACATTTTTCATGATTAATGGTTTTCCCTACCATGTTTATGTCTGCTATTAAACTATTTATTCTTGAAATCCTTTGTTGTTCACAAACTTGATGTCCATTTACTCCATTTTGCCCAAAGATCCTTTCTACCTCGAATAAAATCGGCCCTTCAACAGCCTTGTATCACCATCTAATAGCTTTCTTGACCTTTCCAACCCCATAGCCCAGTTGATTTGAAATATTTTTACCTATCTTATATCTTTGATCAGTTTCATCCCTCACAACCTAAAAAAAAAAACCAAAAAACTACTTCATAACTAGCCTAAAATCAGAACATAATAAGCAAACACACAAATATCCCTTACACATATAGAGAGAGCCCTCTCTAAGCCCAGGAAGGCTAGGTCCTTGGGCTCCAAAGACTGGTTTGATGTTACACTATCATTTGGCTTTCCAATTAGCCAAATCACGGGACCTTAATAGGGTGCGTCGTTAGTTGGCCACATGGGGCCTTCTGAAATTTGCTGAGAATGACTTCCTGTGGTCGCAGGACCGTTTGTTATGTTACATTATACAACATTGGTGCAGGCAGTGCAACATGTCCATGCTGCATGAGATGAACTTGGTGATCCATCCTGAGATGGATATTTACTTTGTTACCAGGTTGCTGCCTCAGGGTGAGGCTCAGAGGTACCCACTCTCTGCTGGGATAGTGAACCTTGACAGATTCCGAAGGCGGCATCGCCTCTTACTGAGGGGTGCATCAACATTGCATCAGTGACAGATGTGGCATAGCGGTGTGCTCTGGCAGTTATTCTACGAATGGTAGGGTCGGTTTCTCTACATCAGGCATCTTGCCTATAGGTTGGAGTTTTACACTGACTGAGGGGCGGTCATTTTTTCGATTTCGCTCATTTTTTGTTTTTATGGCATGGTGTCGCAATTGAACAAGGTCCAATGTGGATCGAAGTCTTTTGCATATGCCAGTATCTTATACATCATTATGTACAAGTAGGTGGTGCTCCTGAGGCCAGTGGTGGAAGTGCCTATTGGGGGGCTGCGAGAGCCACGCATGAGAAGGTGGGCTCTGGTGATGCTGCGAGGTGATGGTGGCATGGCGAGTCATTATTGGAAGGACATGATAGAGGCCTGTTTTGAGGCCAATCCACAGATGTTCTTGCCATACCCGTATGCAGGGATGGACTTTCGGGGTGACTCGGACATGGGTCTCCCTTTTGGTTATGTTTGGGGACCTGGAGGTATGCGTTATATTTTTTCTGCATTTATTTGAGTGTTTATGTACTTATGTGTTTTTTTATTGACGCTGACATAATTTTGGTTACTCGTGTAGATGTTGGTAAGGTAGGTCGCCCTATGGCCTGACTCGTGGGTCACGACCCTCCACTCCAATCTCGAGTTGGTCAGGGAGGAGGAGTCGTAGGTGGACTGCGTGGGGATGGTGCTAGCCCTTCTAGTGAGGGTGGCAACTCGGCTACAACAGAGGTTGCTACCGAGCGAGCTTGTGTTGATGTGGCTGAGGTTCGCCATGTAGTACTGACAACAAGGGTGGCTGCTCTTCAAAACTTCCAGGGTTGAGTGGACCGCTTGGCTTAGGGTATGCCTGCATGAGGTTTCATGGATGACCTCAAGGAGGTTTGGTTAGAGACAATGATGGCCTGCGAGAGGGATTATTGGCCCACTCTACGTCGGGTTGCGATCGCGGTGCCGAAAAACGGCTTCGGTAGTGGTACCAGGAGCAGTGGTGGGTCCAAGTGCTCCTCTTGAGGGGGCACCCCTCTAGAGTATTTTGTACACATGGAAAACATCCATTATGAGGATGCTTCTCGTATTATTGAGGAATTTTGTATCTTTGGGCTGGCTAGAGGGCCAGCAACACTATTTTTGTACTCAGATACATACATTATATATATATATATATATATATATATATATATATATATATATATATATATATATGAGAGATGTTTTTGCGGCTCTATATGATGTATCACATGTTTCGGTTTATGTGTTCTTCTATGCTGATGGATGTCTATATTTTTGGTTTTTGTGTATGATGGTTTATTCGAGATGCATTCCATTCTAGGATATTGTTAGCTATGTGATCAACTACTTGGTTTTGGTTCCTTAATACATGTCAAAATGTAATGTAATCAAATTGTCTGGTTAATCTTTTGGCATGAAATTTTTTTCTAAAGAGGTGTGTGTCTCTGGTTTCAAATGTTTGGTTTAGCTTTGATACTACTAACTAGGAATCAAGGTAGATATGCATACGGTGAATTCCCTGATGGAGGGCGTTGCGCATAAGTCCAATGACGTCGTCATATTCTGCCTGATTTTTTGTTGCTGAACCGATACACATGCCATTTGAACATAGTGGTGATCGGTCAGGGCAATAAATGACCTAGGAAGCTACGGCTAAATTTTGAGACCATCTTGATGCTCCATCAGCAAATTCGAAATATGGTTCATTTTGGTGATCCATGTTGATACTTTAAGTGTTGTTATCTAAGTCTTTGGGTCAAAAATTTTGAGTGGGTGGCTTTTTGTGTACTCTTATTCTAGGGGAAGAGTCGTTGTGGCCCTTATGGGTAGAACTTCTTGAGGTAAAGGCCATTGAAGGGGTTAGTGAAGCAAGTCCTATCTAGTTCCATCAATATGTTTGCCCCCTGTTGGAGGTATTGTTTGATGATGTAGGGTCCTTTCCACAAGGTTTCGAAATTTCATGTCCCTAAGGCCTCTTTTCCGACATCATAGTGGAGGACTAATTCCCCCTTGGTAAATGAGCGAGGGGTGATGTGGTGGCAAAATGACACTTTGAACCTTTTCTTATGGGCCTCGTTATGTTGCAGTGACTATCGTCGGTTTTCATCGACAATCTCTAGTTGTACTAGGTGCTACTCCAAAGGCTGAGTGTCATTAAGGAGTTTGATGGCAGCATGCAAATTTGGGATCTTGCGGAAATCAACGCAAAGGCGTAAGGTACCTTGGTTTTCTGTGACAGGAATATGATAGAAATCCTAGGATGAGGGTGAGGTAGTAATCCTATCGCCAATATAAGTGGATACAAATCATATATGGTGAATTGTATCTTCGGCGTTTGGTGGGGAAACAATCTCTGTAATGGGATTCTGTATGGGCTCAAAGTTAGGTTCCCCATTAGGATAGTCGGTTTCTGGTAGGTGGAAATTGTGCCTGCCACAGAGGTGCCTAAATGTTTCCATTAGCGGGCATGTCTTTAGTGCTTGATTCAGGTCAGTGCAGATGGTGCATGGCGTTACTGAGCCAACGGAGTAGATAGTGTGTGATTCTATGCTACTCGTTGTTCCTGATGTGGATGCTTAGAAAGGGTCAAACGTAGATGAGGTTGTCTTCTGTCTCCATTTGTGTATTGTTTGCTTAGACTTGTCTTCCTCTTTAGTGGAGTGTAGAACTAACGTAGCTCATGCCATTCCCAGCTTGGGGAGATGTATACACTTTAACATATGATGAAAGTGTGAGAAAATTTAGTAATAAGTGCGCATTAGATTGGAGAGAAGTTTTAGAGGGAGAGAAGAGACTATGCAGAGACTATTCGCAAAGGGCTTTAGTTCTTTGCATTGGTTGAATTGGTGATCATTCTGATCACATAGGCTGCATGTTATCCTAGGCTTGGCCGAGGTTACTCGTTGGTGGTGTGCTGTCTTTTCAGGCTTGACACACCATTGTGGACGTGGAGAAATTGATCCGGTGATGTACTTTTTATGCCATTCCCGAAGATCGTCCTGTCTCTTCTCTATGGAATTAATCATGTAAATAGTGGGAAAATCTGCAAGGTGTAAGTACAATGTCGACCGTAATGATTACCCTGACATATCAGGAAAGATATCCTTGATATGAAGGTTCCGTCTAGTTCATTTCGAGGTCTGATGGAGAACCAGTGCCAGAAGGTTACGAAATTAGGGCAATGGATGACTGCATGGTCCATATTTTTGCATAATGTATGTGCTAGTCATTGCTACAAAGTGTCGTTGGGGGCAACTAGGGGTTCCCTGCTAGGTCGTTCTTCGACTATCAAGAACATGATGGACCAGCTCATCTCTTCTACTTGGGTCATGGTGCTGCCAATGGACTCAACATCCATATCGTCTCGTTGGGAAAGGCAGACTATGGCTGAGCAGAGGCTAGAAAAGGCTATCCAGAAGTGATGTATGTAGTGACAATCCTCCAAAAGGTGATTTTCAGTGCATAATGGGCAGGTGAATTGCGTTGCCTGTAGCACTATGTAGTAAACCATTTCGATTGGATACCATCTATGAATGAGCTCCAAGGCTACACACTCTTCGAGGTAGTGGCCACATTCATCGCATAGCGTGCAACATATAATGGGCATTACTGGGGGCCTTTCTACAATCCTATGTTCCTCTTGTAAGTATAGGATGGTATGAGGCTCGTCGTTGATAGACTGGATGGAGGGATCCTCCTGATAAGATCGCTCGACTGCATGTAATGCATCCCTATATCGTGGTATCTCTGGGCAATGGTGGGTATATTGCCCATAGGTGCCATAGAGAGAGCATGCGTGATTGGTACACAGTGGTTTGCCTTTATCTTTGGTGGTAGGTTCTTTTTTATGGGAACGCGGTGTCGAGATGTCTACTTCAGAGCCAAGGAGTGGTTTTAACTTGTCCAACTCCAGACATATGTGTGTAGGGTGGCCTATAACATCGCATATGGCAAAGAATGGTGAATCTCTTTGAATGGTGGGGGTCACCATCTTCTTTCCTCTGTTTGTGGTTTTCCTGGCCATGAAAGCCAATTTCATAAAGGGAACTTCCTTTGTGGGGGTGATCTCGACCATTTCTTAGGTTGGTTGGGGTTCCTCGAGGCTAAGGGGATTTAACCCTATGGCAGTAACATTGGTGGTTACTGTTCCGGAAGGGTGGAAGAGGTACCAAACTGGGAATGCCAACAATATGTTGGGTAACGGAAGTGTTTCCAAAACCTTCTCAGAAATGAATCCAGCTGGGGGGTAGAGAAAAGGGGTTTGGGAGGTGGCGTAGGCTAGAGAGGTTTTCATGGCTGATGCCTTAGTGTCATTACTGCTTGAGTTTGTGTCTTGACTAAACTCGGTGCTTAATGTGGACATCATGCACACCGGGGCCCCTGTGGCATCGGGTGATGCCCTAGGGATAATGGGAGGATCTCCTAGGGATGACCCTAGGACGAAAGAGGGTTTGAATTGTCTAGGGCTGTTACACCGTTTTTTGGTCATCTAATCCATTGTTATTAGATGGACCCAAGTACACCAAGTAAGACCTATTTTACCCCAAGTAAAATCGCATTCACTATGAAAAATAACTCATTAAACAACCTTTATTAAGTTGTTTATGGTATAAACGTGAAACCCCATAAGGAAATATTAACTAAATCTATATTTGTTTGATTTTCCTCAAAGAATAATTAATTAAACAACATTTTGATTAATATTCCTGGCTATATTTAACCCCGAACAAGGAAATTAATTAGATAAATCATTATTTATCTAATTATTTTCTAAAGATTAGTTATTTAAACCTTATTAAATAATATTCTTTGTTAAATATAACTAAATTACCCATAAATAATTATTTTTTTGATTATTACTCAACCACATCCTTAAAATGATAAATAAATCATTTATTTATTTATTATTTAGAAATAAAGGGATTTGACCCAAGTCCAATTCCTTTTCCCTCCAACAAATATAATAAAATATTCCATAAAAGTTGGATCTTGATTTGGTTAATAATATTTTAATTATGCACAAATATCTAGACTAACTCAATATTTTGTTATAAATAGAAGGGTTTTCCCATTCGTTTTTCACCTTTTGTTGCCTAAAGATCCCATTAGATCTAAATTTTTTGTCTGGCTATTGATCCACCATCATAGCCATATTTTTCCATTTTTGTCTGGGTTTTCTACACCATCAAGAGAGAGGAATTCTAATCTGAAGTGCTGAGGACTTACAAGAACCCATCCCATTGAGGAGAACTAAGAACACCCTCTTGTGTTTTCCTCCCAGGTGCCATTAATACAAAATTCATTTGATATATTCTTGTCTTGTCTATTGGATGCATGGAGTAAATATTGTTTTTTTACTGTTTAATGTCTTCTAATGCATAGATCTATATTTTTGTAGCGTTTCTCTTGATCACCTAACTGCAGATCTAAAGATATTAGTAGTCATTTTTTTTGTTAGGTCTATTTGTTATGCACAGCTAAAGTGGTCTTTTTTCATACGCTTGGAATTAAGATTCATACCAACAACTGGCGACTCCACACGGGTTTATGATTACGACCGCTATCTTTTTTCTGATCCTTGCATATCCAGCTACTTCAAACCCTATGAGTTCTCTTCATCCCCTTATTTTTGTTTTTCTTGATGTTTCTTTTAACCTATAAAACCCTAAAACGATAAAAATTCTGACTTCCATGTGTTTTCAGACCTATTGCGCAGGTGACAAACATCAGCCACAGCTAAGACGAAATTTTTTTCTGAAGTCTGTGACCGAGAGTGCTGGAAGTGCAGGTAAAAATTTTTAACCCAAAACCTGTGACCTGGACCTCTAGGGTGCACTTTACAACCCAAAAAGTGTGACCTCTGCTGAAAACAAGTCAAAAACTGTGACATGTACTTTTTGCAGCGATTTTTTTGAAAGCTTTCTGGGTTTGTCTGAGCCTCTGTTCAGGGTTGTCTGACCTTCGTCTCTGCCTATTTTGGACCTATAATTGTTCTGTTCTACTCAACCAAGTGGGAAAATAGCCCCCTAAGGCTTCAGTACCCTCCATTTTTTGTGGAATAGTTTTTGTTGTTGCGGGTTGTTTGAAATTTTAGAGTCTTCAGCCATTTTTTCAGATCTGATACCTCACCCTCAGATCCACTTCAGATTCGCTTGTTATCCATCCAAAACACCTCATTTAGCTTTGTTTGGGTTTTCCTCTAGGGTTCACTCTATTTCCCTCCTGGAGATAGCTTTTTGCCACCTCTTTTTGCAACACTTTTTCCTCAAATCTGTTGTTGTTTCTGCACCACTTTCCAGTAGATTTGGTCCTTTAGATCCTTGTCCCTCCTGACCTTAGATATATTGGGTTTTTTTAGTGTGTTTTAATTATTTTTTTGCTCACCTATAGATTAATTTTTGAGAGGCCCGCCTCCTTGGGTTTAGATCATTGCATTATTAGCTTCTTATTTTCTATTTTTCCAGGCTTATATAGTATTATTTGCAGGTTTATTTGCAGCTATACAACACACTTTTTCTTTTTCTCTACAAACGTCAGGTTTTAAAAATTAAAATTTACACACTTTTACACATAGACCCTAAGAGAAAAAGGGCTTCGATCACGCCGCCAAGAAAAGACTCTAAAACATTGAAATTAATTGATCCTGCACCTCTCTACCCTTGTTTCGACATTGTAATCAGTTGATCCTGAACCTCCCTGCCCTTGTCGGTCTCTTTTTCTGTTGTGTAACCAGCTCCAAAAATAGAAGAAAAGAGATATCAACACCTTAGAAATAAGCCACTTCGAGGGGGCAACCTCCAATACATTACATAAATGAACAATTCTTGGATGATCAAATTTACAAAACCTCCTTTCTATATATAGGAGTCCATGGGGCCATAATGTAATCCTAGTGGGCCATAATGTAATCCTAGCTGACCTAACAATAATAATTTAAGGGCACAATAATAACAAAATGGGGGTTACAAGGGTACAATAATAACAATAAGGGGGTTACACTAACAAAAATAAAGGACTATACTAGTAATATAGGGACCTAACATGCCCCTCTCCTTCAAAAAAGTGTTGTCCTCAATGCTTGAGTAGCTCTGGGTGCTTCTGTATAAAATTCTCATCCTCCCATGTATAATCTTCAGTGGGTAAGTTCTTCCACTTGATGAGATACTCTGAAATTGATCGATTCCGTAGTTGTCGAGTTCTTTTTTCCATGACTGCTTCAGGTTCCAATATGATTTTCCCTTCCCCATCAAGTTCTGGCAATACTGTTTGAACTGGAAGATTTTCACCTACAACCTTCTTTAAGCATGAAACATGGAAAACTGGATGTACTCGCGAAGAAGCAGGAAGCTCCAATTTGTATGCCATAGTACCAATATTTTGCAACACCTTGTAAGGACCATAGTACTTTGGCGATAATTTATTATCCTTCTTAGCTTGCTTGAGGGACATTTTTTGTATGGTTGTAGCCGTAAAAATACCCAATCTCCTACATCAAAACTTCTCTCGCTGCGATGTTGATCTGCCTGTTGTTTCATTCGATTTTGTGCCAAATTCGGGTTATCCTTTAAGAGTTGGAGAACTTCTTGCTGATGCTCGATGTGATCTTCCACTGCTTGAACCTTCGAATTTTCCCTTAAAGATGATGTGATGGATGGTGGATGACATCCATAAAGTGCCATAAATGGGGTCATTTTTGCTGCAGTATGGAAGGAAGTGTTATACCACCATTCAGCAAGAGGTAACCACTTGACCCATTGTGTTTGTTTATCAGATACAAAAAAACAAAGATATCCTTCCAAACATTTATTTACTATCTCAGTTTGACCATCAGATTGAGGATGATAAGATGAGCTATGAGCTAATTGAGTGCCCAAACAAGAAAATAACTCCGTCCAAAAATTTCCAGTAAAAATGGGATCTCTGTCGCTCACAATAACCCTTGGGCTTCCATGTAGATTTTGAATTCTATCCATAAATGTAGTAGCAACTGTACTTGCTTTAAATGGATGAGATAATGCACAAAAGTGTGCATACTTGGTAAGTCTATCAACTACCACCATGATGACACTCTTTCCTTCGGACTTAGGTAAACCTGTGATAAAATCCATTCAAATCTCCTCCCAATGTTGACTTGTAATGGATAAAGGTTGTAGAAGACCCGAGGTCTTAATTGTCTCAACTTTATTCTGCTGGAAAACCAAACATTCCACCACAAACTTTTGAATATCAGATTTAAGGCCATCCCAAAAAAATTCTTTCTTCACCCTGTGGTAAGTTTTTAAAAATCCTGAGTGTCCTCCTAAAGGAGAAGTGTGCAATTCCAGAAGAATCTTTTGTTTTAGTTAGGAATTCTTACAAAGATATAAGCGATCTTTGTACCATAAGGAATCATTTTTCCAACTAAATGTATCAGATGTACTAGGATCTTGCTGCAAATTTTGAATGAGTGTCCATACATCTTTGACCTTCTTCCATTCATCTCTTGCTTCAGTTATCCAATCTGGTTGGATAATAGAAATGGCACAAAGCAATGCTTCCACCTCTTCATTCTTTCTTGAGAGTGCATCCGCAACAACATTAAGCTTTCCTTTTTTGTAGATTATTTCAAAGTCATAACCCAAAATCTTTGTGACCCATTTTTGCTGCTCTTCTGAAGATAGTCTTTGTTCAAAAAAGTGTTTAAGACTATCATGATCAGTTTTTACCTTGAAGTGTCTTCCCATTAGGTAAGTTCGCCATTTCTTTAGTGCATGCAGTATTGCTAACATTTCCCTCTCATAAATAGGTTTCTGTAAATACTTTTCTTTTATTGGATGACTTTCAAAAGTAATGGGTCTTCCTTCCTGCATTAAAACCACACCAATTCCATTTCCTGAGGCATCACATTCCACCACAAAGGTTTTTGTGAAGTCTGGCGTAGCTAAGACCGGTGCTAGGCACATTATACATTCAAAGGCCTTAGTTGCTTCATGAGTCCATGAAAATGCACCTTTCTTCAATAATGTTGTTAGAGGTGCTGCTATTCTCCAATAATTCTTAACAAACTTGGAATAATACCCTGTTAACCCAAGAAATCCTCGCAACTGCTTTATGGTTGTGGGGACTTTCCATTCCTTAATGGCTTTAATTTTGTTAGGGTCTACTTTAACACCCTCGTGAGATACAATATGACCCAGATATTCCACCTCCTGTACTCCAAAGAAACATTTGGATGTTTTTGCATATAATTGTTTCTCTTGCAATAGTTTGAGCACCCTGTCAACATGTTCAACATGATCCTTCCAAGAACTGTTGTAGATTAGTATATCATCAAAAAATACTAGCACAAATTTTCTAAGGAAGGGTTTGAAAATGGAATTCATCAACCCTTGAAATGTATAAGGTGCATTGGTAAGGCCAAAAGGCATGACCAAAAATTCATAATGACCCTCATGAGTTCGAAATGTTGTTTTTTGGAATATCTTCAGTCTTCATTCTAATTTGATGATATCCTGAACGAAGATCCAACTTGGTAAAATAAATTGCTCCATGTAATTCATCCAATAGTTCATCAATCACAGGAATGGGAAATTTGTCTTTAATGGTGAGCTTATTGAGCTCCCTATAATCAGGACACATTCGCCATGATCCATCCTTCTTGTGTACCAATACTACAGGAGCAGAGAAAGAACTTTGACTAGGTTGAATTATACCCGCCTCTAACATTTCTGCAATCATACGTTCAATTTCGCTCTTTTGGACGTAAGGATATATATAAGGCCTGATGTTTGGAGGAACACTTCTGGAATCAAATGAATAGCATGATCATGATCACGAATAGGTGGGAGTCCTTTGGGAGTTTCAAACACCTTGGAATGATTGTCCAAGACTTGTTGGAGATCTGCAGAAATAGATGATTTTGATGTCGGAGCTTCTAGTGAGCATAATTGTGCAATTACGCCTCGTTGTTCTTTCTTTAGAAGCTTTGTCATGACATTAGAGCTTATTATCCTTCCGGGCTTCCCTTCAATACCCCGTAATTCGACTTCCTTTCCTTCTGAAAAAAATTTCAAGAAAAGTTCTTGAAAATTAAAAGCTACCGTCCCCAAAGATTGTAACCGTTGTACTCCTAGTACAACATCAGCACCTCCCATAGGAATGGAAAGCATTGGACTAGTCAATACATATTCCCCCATGGTTAGCTTGATATTATGGTATTTTCCAGAGCAATTTATAGTTCCTCCATTTGCAACCATCACTTGACATTCTGGTGCTGGGTATAGGAAACAATTTAATTCCTTGGCTACCTTATAATGAATAAAATTATGGGTGCTACCTGAATCAATCAACACTATTACCCTTTTCTTCTTTATATGTCCTTCTATCTTGAGCGTTTGAGGAGTGGTAATTCCTGCCAGTACGTTACACGATATGGTCAGACTCATTTCTTCCTCTTCTAGGGCTGATTCCTCGTGTATAACCTTTGCTTGTTCATTTTCTTCTTCCTCTTCACAATCTATGTAAAATAATTTCTTCTCAGCACACTTATGACCTTTAGTTTATTTGCTATCACAACTGTAGCAAAGCCCTTTTTCTCTTTTTTATTCCAATTGTTGTGGTGTCAACCTTGTAGGTTGTGGAAATCTAGACATAGCAACACTTCCTTCTTTATAGAATTGAGTGGCATGCTTCCTTGTCGCCATTATTTTACATTCAAATTTTCTTGCCAACCTGAATGCCTTCTCCAATGAATCCGGTTCCAAAACACGAAATTCATGTTGGATGTTATCCTTTAAAGTGCATATGAAGAGATTGATCATGTGTTCCTCTCGAATATCAGTTACCCTTATATTCAATTTTTGGAAGTCCTCAATGTGTTGCCCCACTAAACCCTTTTGTTTGAGATTTATCAATTGGTTAAAGAAGGTGTTGCTCTTTGTATCCTGATAATGTGCTATCATTTCCTCCGTAAAAATTGACCAAGTGAATTTTTTTTTACGGGAGCAAAGCCATCGATACCATACAAGTGTATTTTGTTCTAAATGTAAAGTTGCAATGCTTACCTTTTGTGTGTTTTGCACATTATTGAGATCAAAATATTGCTTCATCTATAGTATCCATGTTGTGAGATCCTTGCCATCAAACTTCCTCATATCCATTTTTGGAATATGGTGGTTCTTCCATCCACATTAGAGTGTATGAATTCACGATTAACATTTATTTTGTTGTCATCATCAGTTTCCTCTACTATCTTTTCGCCATTAGGAAGCATTTCTTGTATCAAATTTTCCAAACCTTTGATGTCTACTTTTAGATAATTCTTCGTGTTTTCCATGTTGTCTTTCATTTTTTTTCATCGAGTCTTAGCTTTCATGTCATCCATCTTAGCTTCCATGCCCACTTCCATGCCATCCATCTTAGCTTCCAAACCATTCATCTTAGCTTCCACGCCTTTCTTCAAACCATCCATCTTAGTTTCCATGCCTTTCTTCAAAAATTCCATTTCATTTATTTTTGTTCTTTGCGAGAGCGAAATTTGTTGCACTTGCTCTTGTACTTTTGATATGTCATGTTGCCATTCTTCGTCTTCATGAGTCATAGTAGAGCCTTCTAAAGGCTTAATGGGTGTTGAATTCTTTTTTGGGGCCATTATCTATAACCCAATACTGATATCTATTCTACAATATTCCCTTGGAATCAATTCAAATTTATTCTTCAAATAAGACTTATGCAATTCGGAAAAAAAAAATACACACCTTTTTCTTGCTTTTGAGGAGCTCGATATTGAAATTGGATTATCTCTATGATTGCAGCACTTCAATATTTGAATTTCGGTACTGACGTAGCCCTCTGAATTTTCTTTGGAATGCCATAGGTCTGACCTGATTTGGATTCTCCAAGACCAATTTGTGTCCAATCTCCCACAATGACCTAATTATGGAGTGGTTCAGTAGAGAGAACTTGTACGACTTGCCACATGTCACTGTTTCATCCTTTGTCTCTGAAATTGTTAGCCAAGAAACTAAAGTCCATGTGCTTGTGACCACCTTTTACAGCACTCCAATCTGATGCCCAGAGAGAGAGTTATTGAAATTTTCCCACGATCACCTCTTTGAGATGAAATTCAGGAGCCTGAAAAAGCACTACCTTCCACAGATCATATCTCCAAAAATATTGCGATCCAAGATCTGAAATTTTTTGACGAATTTCCTCAAGATTTCAGCTTCGCACCATACAAATTTAAAATTCTGAACCTTTGTAGAAAAAACGTTCTAGCGCAAATGCCAGGATGACCTTTTTGGAGCAGCGAAACCCTAGAATCCATAGCTCTGATACCAAATGTTGTGTAACCAGATCCAAAAATAGAAGAAAAGAGATATCAACGCCTTAGAAATAAGACACTTCGAGGGGGAAACCTCCAATAAATTACATAAATGAAAAATTCTTGGATGATCCAATTTACAAAACCTCCTTTCTATATATAGGAGTCCATGGGGCCATAATGTAATCCTAGTGGGCCATAATGTAATGCTAGCCGACCTAACAATAATAACTTAAGGGAAGAATAATAATAAAATGGGTGTTACAAGGGTACAATAATAACAATAAGGGGGTTACACTAACAATAGTAAGGGACCATACTAGTAATATAGGGACCTAAAATTTTCCTTTGTGTCATGTTTGTGTCGTCACCATTGTGCCACCAAGGCATTTATCCCAAAGAATTATTGGCTTTCATCCTTAGTTTCAAGTAGTAAGACTTACTCCTCCGCACAGGATTCGAGTTAGTCCTCCACTGAGTCTACACACCGACTCTTCTCGTGGTCCTTTGAGTTCTCCTTCTCGTTCTGCCTTTGGTTCTCCCCCTGACACCTTCACTATGTCTGGTGCAGGACCTCATACTGGTTGTAACCCTATCCCTCCTACCGGGAATACCACTATTGGGACCAAAACGGACAATACCCTAGCTACAACCTTACTCCCCTTCATGACAGGCCCTAGCCTCCCCGATTTTGACCAGTTGATAAACAACCCTATACACCACGATGCTACCTGGCCTACTATGCCATCAATGCTCCCTTCATACATCCCAAAGTTTGAAGGCCTTGCTAGAGAAGATCTTTCAAAACATGTTCAATCTTTCCACATGTGGTGTTCATCTAATTCCATTACCGATGACTCTGTCCGTCTTTTGTTGTTCTAACAAGCACTTATAGGTGAAGCTTCTAAGTGGTACATGGATCAGGCCCCTGCCTCTCATACCACCTTTGCGACTCTTGCCTGGGCTTTTTTGTCTTATTTCCAGCTTCCCCTGTGTTATGACACTGGTACCGAACTCTTGACCTCTTTCTGTCAATCGTCTACCACCTGCCTATCTGACCATATTCAGGAATGGCGGAGAAGAAAGAGCCTATGTCGAGCCCCTACTTTCGAAGACCATGTCTACATGGATTGGCTCCTTAGATCTCTCTTTCCACTTATCAGGAAATATGTTGCATCACACTTTCCTCAAACCGAAGAAGCCGCCCTCCAAATTGCGTTAAAATATGACCTGATCTATGTTCAATCGGGCTATGTTTATACTATTCTAACTGATCTTCCCAGACCAAGTGGTGCCAATGCACTGGGGGCATCTCATGCCACCAACGGTATCGTTGGAGCTCTCTTTAATCCATATGTTCAACCTCCCATGGGCTATGGTTTTTCTTAGGGAGGGGCCAGCACCTCCTTCACTCTTCCACCTCCCAGTAGCATGTATCCAAGATATGACATGCCTCCTCTTTTTTCCCAACCTCATGTTTACCACACTGCTACCCAACCTCCTTATTATCCGTATCCACAGCCTCGTGCTTCAGCTCCTCCAACATTAGCACCTCCTCCTCCCTTGCCTTCTCAACCCTCGCAATAGAAACCACAACCCCCTCCGGGGCAAGTGTACGCACAACAGGGCATGACTAATCCTCCTCCCTCAAAAAGGAAGAGGAAAGGCACTCAAAATCAAGCTGCCCCTGGTAATCTTGGACCTAATCAAGGTAATGCTCCTAACACTACAAACTAGCAACAAGGCACTCAGGCCAAGCAGGATAGGCCTCTTCATACGAACAAGCCCTATTGTTTTTGTGGTGTTTATGGTCATTATACGCATGATTGTCCTCTTCTTCCATAGATGCAACAACTATGGGAGTCTCAAGCAACATTGAGAGCACAACAAATCATCCCTTCCGTTCCTCCCAGTCCTGCACCTAGTCAACCAGTTGTGTTTACTGATCCTTTCCCTCAGTAAGGATTTGTGGCTACCCAACTAGCTGAAGGTCAGGTGGCCACTCAACCTCTTCCATTTGGTTCCCTCGATTACCATATTCTCATGATGTCTTCTGATCAACCTTCTGAACCTTATTCTCCTGGCCCTTCAACTTTAGTTGCTACTCATGACCCCCTTTACCCTCCTAGAATGGTTCTGCCAGGCCTCAACCATCTTGGAGTCGTCCCACCTGGTCATTACCCCTATGGTCAGGTACCATTCCTGACTCCTCCACCAGGAGTGCACACATTACCTATTATGGCCACCCTCTCTCTTCCTAACCTGAACCTTGGGATTCCTGTCTGGTTCCTCGATCCTCCAGGCACTACCCCACCTGGTCACCCCAAACCTTATATTGCTTTGACCCCGGTTCAATCAGTCCCTATGACTTCTCCCGCTGCAACAGTGCCTCATTCACCTCAACAGGAACCACCTCTCGTTGCGACGACTTCGAGTAAGAAGGGAAAAAATCAAAAGGGGGCATCAAAGGACAAGGCTACCCCAACAAACCCTGCCCCTTCTCAACCTCCAAAGCATACCATCCAGTGTGCCTTGTGTGATGTTGTCGGCCATGCCACCCATACTTGTCTGGAGTTGCGTCACCTCAAGTCCATGGTTAATAAGATGTTTCCAGAATCTGATATCCTAGAGGTATATTTCACTATACCCGATTCAATCCCAAAACTCAAACCATTGCGCACAAATCACCCTTGTGCTTTTTGTGATTTCCATGGCCATTGCACTCACCTCTGTCCTCGCCTCAAAGAGTATCATTCCTCTTTAGAAACCTTACGCAATTTCGATGCCAAACACAATGATTCCACTACTCCCTTATTTGTGCATCTTTCTTCAGCAACACCAGAGGACACGAATGCTCCCATTGACATTCCCCCTTATGATGTCGAGCTAACAGAGTGTTGGTCCACCATCTGCTATCTATCATCATGCATGAGACCGTCATTCGAAGTCCCCCTGGAGACTCCCCCTGATGTTTTGCCTGACCCCCCTTCAGCGATCACCCTCGGCTCAATATTGGTAGATACTTTATCTGCTTCCTTTTCAGTCACCCCTTGTGATGATGCACATATGAACCTATCTTCTCATAATGATGAGTCAGGTAGCTTCGCTACGTCAGGTGGTCTTCCTTCCACAAGTCACCCCATATTCTATCACAATGACGATATTATGGAAGAAATCACTGCCCCTAACTTCATCTATCCCCCCTTACATCGAACCCATGCGTTCGAACCACATACACCTTGTGGCCATTACAATGAAACCCAATGTTTGGGTAAGGGGGCACCTATATTTGAGAGACTAGGAGAAGCAATTCTCCACAACTCTCCTTGTGTAGCTGGTCATGTCGACTTTAGAACCATTATTCTTCCACATTTAGAAGAACCTATAGAGTCCCATATCACTCCAGATCACTCTAGGGATGACACCCCTTATCGTTCCTTCATCTTACATCAGCAACCTAGTCTCATAGACATTGTGGTTGACCAACCTATGGGATTTCTAGGAGAGCATTAGTTCATTATCTCTAAATCCTCTCTTTGGGATAGTGATACCATGTATGCCAACCCGGAAACTTAAATTCCATTTGATTCATATATGAAGTACCAAAAGAGATTGGTAATCGTTTATTTCCTTTCTCAAACTACATAACCATAATGAAAACAAATGGCGCACCACATCATTAAAATGTGGTTAGATTCCTTTTTTTTTAAATACATTTTGGCATGTCCATAGCATGCCTAGGGGCACCTATGCCCCTCAATCATAAAAAATCCTGGATCACAGCCAAAAACAACACTGAAACCCCCTTTCTCTAACAAGTCGCACTTTCCAGATCATTTCCTGGGATAGGTCATGTTTTTCTACCCAGTACCTGCTACCCAGGACGCAGAACAAACCCCAACAAGTGCGACCTTTCATGTTCATGAGCTTTGGGTACCTAAAATGAAATTTCAACCCAATGAAATGAAAGAGTAGGTTTAGGCATCTTACCTACAACTGATAGATCTCAAATTCTAATGATCAGTTTGTATGCTACAATCACCACAAGATTTAGGGCCTCCTCTCCTCACTACATTCACCACAACTGCACGTGAAAATGAGTGAATTTGGGAGGAAAATCCCTTATTAAAATAAAAACCCTGATTTTTCTTTTGCCTGCTACAGCCAAACCGTAGCTCAGTTTGACGAACCGTCTATACCATTGGAAAGACCTCACCAAGACCTCAAAAGGGTATCTGTTAGTTTTTAGTGACTTGTTACTTCACTAGGACACATTTTGGCCAAGAAGCGTCACTTCAATCCCCCTCCCAAAATTAAATTTCTTCACTTGCAACACACGTACTGGGGACACCACTTTGCCTCCATACCTATCCACGCTCGTGTCGAATTTCTTCGTGAGTTACCATTTTGTACTTACATTTTTTATGGTCCCCATTTGGACCTTTTCTGTGTGGCAGCACCATCAAGTCACCCTTCTTTAGAGCATCTGAGATGATTTATCATTGCATTCATGGAATCTATCCCGAGTCCCTTTGCATCCCGCTATAGTCTTCTATCCTTCATGACTTGGTCCCTGTCTCGTGTCGCACATTATGGCCTTCATTCCAACTGTCCCATATCCCTCATGATGTTGTGTCAGTCGCTGCCAAGTAATCCATGCCCTTTATGCTCTAACAAGGGAATTCGTTTGTTCGCTACTCAGTCCCCCCCATTTCAACATCATCATTGGTATCAGTCTGTTAGTCACTCTACTATTTTCTCTCATGCCTTAGTTGAGGATATCCTTTTGTCGACATCAACTCCTTCATTCTAGAATACAGGTATAGAGGGTGGTGTACCTTGGTTCCAGCTTCAACTCTCATTCGGTGCCTCGGATCAAGCAAAGGGACTCCTTATTGCCCTTTTACTTCATTGTTTCTTAGCTCCAACTCTTTTCAGCATGATTGAGATCCATATACTCGATTGTTCAGTGATGCAACAGCTGACATAAATGATTTCTGGGTGTGTGTGATATGTCTCACCCCTCATGAGGGGTTGGCCCTACAGGTATCCCCCCACACACTCGGATGACCTCTTCATTACAACCCTCGATGCAGCTCCATACATTTGATGATGTTGGCACCAGCCGCTTGCAACGCCTTTTTGTTTGCATGTATCGGTCATATTTTTGGAGCCCTTTCCTATGTTCAGGGGCATCTGGGTTGCATTTATATCTCATGTATTCAGATATTATTGTACAAGTCCTGGCTATTATCCTAGGCACAATATGTATGTGGGATTCACTATCATGTTATTTTTCTGGCCCATGTTTATGCTATCATATACTATATTATTCCGTCCCATGGTTTTCCAAATGCCTTATTGTTTGTACTATTGCCTCGGCGGGCATAGGTATGCCTCCCCCGTCGCTTATAAGGTACTCACTCATCAAAGAGACTTATCACACCTGCAAGTCTTGCCTCCTAAGGGTCTAGTTCTTTCAGCACTTTGGTATACCTTACAATCCTCTCTCTTTGACTTTTCCTTTGATGTCTAGTGATTGAGTTATTACAACATACTTTGGTCACACGATTAGCTCCTAACGCTTGCACGCTAGGGGGCAACTGTTACACCATTTTTTGGTCATCTAATCCATTGTTATTATATGGACCCAAGTACACCAAGTAAGACTGATTTTACCCCAAGTAAAATCGCATTCACTATGAAAAATAACTCAGTAAACCACCTTTATTAAGTTGTTTATGGTCTAAATAGGAAAACCCATAAGGAAATATTAAATAAATCTATATTTGTTTGATTTTCCTCAAAGAATAATTAATTAAACAGTAGTTTGATTAATATTCCTGGCTATATTTAACCCAAAACAAGGAAATTAATTAGATAAATCATTATTTGTCTTATTATTTCCTAAAGATTAGTTATTTAAACCTTATTAAATAATATTCTTTGTTAAATATAACTAAGTCACCCATAAATAATTAAATAAATCATTATTTATTTGATTATTACTCAACCACATCCTTAAAATGATAAATAAATCATTTATTTATTTATTATTTACAAATAAAGGGATTTGACCCAAGTCAAATTCCTTTTCTCTCCAACAAATATAATAAAATATTCCATCAAAGTTGGATCTTTATTTGGTTAATAATATTTTAACTATGCACCAATATCTAGACTAACTCAATATTTTGTTATAAATAGAAAGGTTTTCCCATTCATTTTTCACCTTTTGTTGCCTAAAGATCCCATTAGATCCAAAATTTTGGTCTGGCTATTGATCCACAATAATAGTCATATTTTTCCATTTTTTTCTGGGTTTTCTACACCATCAAGAGAGAGGAATTCTAATCTGAAGTGCTGAGGACTTACAAGAACCCATCCCATTGAGGAGAACCTGGAACACCCTCTTGTGTTTTCCTCCCAGATGCCATTAATACAAAATTCATTTGATATTTTCTTGTCTTGTCTATTGGATGCATGGAATAAATCTTGTTTTTTCACTGTTTAATGTCTTCTAATGCATAGATCTAGATTTTTGCAGCATTCATCTTGATTACCTAACTGCAGATCTAAAGATATTAGTAGTGATGTTTGCTGTTAGGGATGTTTGTTATGCGCAGATAAAGTGGTATTTTTTTGTACATTTGGAATTAACATTCATACTAACAAGGGCCATATTCTTGGTATCATGAAAGACCATATGCAGCTATATCTACATAAGGTAGGATTACATCCGTGTTGGTTAGGGGATGCTTCTCGCTGTGTGTCAGCTGGTCTACAGTAATGATGCAATCCTCATGGGGGAACATCATAATGCGGAAGACGAAGGAGGTTATGATGGACATGGCGTACATATAACTCTGCCCGATGAGTATGTTGTAATCCAAGTGAGTGTCTAAGACTTCAATGTCTATGTGGACTATCTTTCCAACTAAACAAACCGAGACATTTTGGTAGAGGCCGACGGGGGTCAAGGGATGACCGTCGTAGGCTCAAAGCGTTATGACCGAGGGTTTTAGTTTGGGAGAACCCAACTTCTGCCAATTTTTTTTTGACATGATGCATGTCGATGCACCCTCGTCAATGACACATTGGTGAATAGTGATATTCTGGATTGATACCTGTATTTGGAAGGCGACCATGGAAGGAAGCCTAGGGGTGGCTTTGTCAAAGTCAAAAGCCATCATGCGCGTATCGACAGGGTCGATAGCACCTAACGTGAAGAGTAGGGATTTTCGTTGCTTTGGGCATGTCTGCAGTACTTCCAATGTAGATATAGCAGCAGGTGGTTGAGATAAATCGTTTACGATGCTATAATTATGGGCCGCTTTGGAGTAGTTACTTGCCTGCCTATTAGGTCCCTTCTCCATCTTTGGAAATGGTTATATAGGCATCTTTGAAATTTTCAAAGGTGTAGTCGGTGCACTAGTACTATCACCTGATGTAGTGGAGTCTGGTGGGGTGTCGTAACTATGATTCTGTGTTTGGAAAAAAAATTCTTCCTTATTCATGTAAATTTCATCGTTTTTTTTCCTCGAATTGTCTGGGTTTTTTTGCTAAGTGTTGACCGTCCCTTGGTGGGGGAAAGTTTCTTGCATAACAGTGGGTTGCTAGGAAGATCCTCCTTGTCCTCTATTACTCTGAAGCTTTTTTAGCTCAGGGAGATCCGGACAGTGGTGAGTATAGTGCCTGTACTCACCACATATTGAACAAGAATGGTTTGTTCACAGAGGTGGCCTTTTGCCTTGCCATTGGGCATTGCTTGGCTCCTGTTTTCCATTCCTGCTAGAGTTTCCTCTAGTCTGGGATCTCGGTGGGCATTTTTGGTTGCTGCCCCCCTGTCCAGGGTTCCCTTTTGGTTTTTTTTTTTTTTTTTTCTTAACCATGTTAGGAAGGTAGTTCTCCTGGTTATACTAGTGTGGTTGATTTTGGGACGGCTGCACAAAGTTCACCTATGCATTGGTTTGCATAGGTGTGTCGTGTGCTTGGGACTAAGCATAATGTTGTCCCTTGTTTGCAACTGGCCATTGGGGGGAGCTCTTCTGTCAGTGTTTCTTTATGCGTAATAGGTCCCCTTAGACAGAGGATAGGGTCCTCCCTAGTGATACGCTTGCACCTTACTAGTGAAATATTGCTGAGGCATGTGATGACCTTGAAATCCAATTTGAGACATGTTCTGGGTAGAATTATGTGTGTAACCAGGATTTTTACTACTGCTGCCTAGGTAACCTTGGGTCATTGACGCAATTAATCCGTTTGAAGAATTCGACATGCCTTGAAATTATTGATAATTTTGCAGACGCGGGGCATTAGGTAGGATATTTTAAATGTATCCTGACTGCATATAAATCAGTTCAAGATTCTGGGCTTTACTGATTGTGTCCTCTTCTAATGTGGGGTATTTATGCACCACATCTTTTGAAATCTCCACCATCAGAGTTTTCAAGAATAAATCTATGAGGACCCAATCATTGAGTTTAGCTTTGCATAAACTATGACAATGCCTCCATTCATGAAGATGGTGAGAGATATGGATGGCAGGGGTTTGTCTAAAATGACTTAGTAACTCCATTCTCAAATCATGGTGAATGGGTAGCTAAAAATAAGTGAGGAACACAGTAACGAGGGTGCTAAAGGTTGCATATGAAGCAGGAAGTTTCTCCACGTACCACTTCATGGCTACTCCTGTAAGAGTGCATTGAAATAGCCTCAATTGAATAGTGTCATCAATGATATTATTCGATGAGCACCACAAGTGAAAGGTCATTACATGATTAACTGGGTCTTCCACTTGCTTGCCTTCAAACTTTGGTACATCTGAAGGGAGCTTCATGGGCATGGGAGGCCATGAAGGATCGTGTGTGATGGGGTCATTTGTGAGCTTGGTTAAATCGAGTAGATTCAACGCAGCTATGAAGGGTGACTGGGAGGTTGATGCCATGGCAACGTGTGAAGACACGAAGTTCTGGTTAGAGTGAGGGTTTTTTTGTGACGTACCCTTATGTATGTTTAGCTCGATTCCTGAATGGGATGCACTCCTCTGCCCCCTAGGGGTCGAGGGAGGAGTGGTGTGCGGTGTAGTGTTGGGAGACTAGCTAGGGTTCCCAACTATGGTTGCTCCAATGAAGGATGAACCAATGACGGTGGTCGTGTTCCATCTTTGATGCCTGAATGGAAAAAGACTTGGAACCCCTCCCTGTAATAGGGGGAGGTCCAAAAGATGCCTGGATCAACAAGGTTCCATTGGGACCGTTGGGGTGCCGACCAAGTTAGGTTTTGGAAAAATTTGAGAGGATAGAGTCTATGATCCCGAAAAATTTATGGCCACATACATAAAACAAAGAAAAAATGAAATGAATTTTTCCTTTACCTTAATCTATGTGATCAATCAAGAAAAAAAAATGGTTTTCTTTTTTTTTTCACGTGATAATCAAAATCCCAGAAGACCTATACATCCTCACACACTCAAAAGTAACTGGGCCTTGATAAGATTTCTTGCAAGTGCTGGCACAACATCCTGTAAGAGCTGGCGATGCCCCTTGTCAGCTAAAGAAAATCCACGAAGGTAAGGGTGGAGGATCTGGCGCTCGCCTGCACCATCACCTATAGGGTAAAGGATACCCTAGCTTTTTTCCACTAAGAACCATCGCCCCATGTGAGCATTCAAGTCTTGGGCTTCTTGGTAGTCAGCTAATAGTACCAAGTATTAGCCGGGTCAGGTAGCCCAACTGATACCACACGCACTGCGCCTAAGCCTAACACCCTCTGAATCGGGTCTCTGCCATGCTCGAGCTTTCTTTTCCATGGGATGATAGGTGGATTTTAAGCTCCCTAAATACACAAATTCTATGTTTCAATATGAATTATGATCAAGGTGGCTTATTGGATGCCTACCCCCTTGATCCTAACTGAAACTATAAATTGTTTTGTGGTCCTTGTGGGGAGAATTTAGTGAGTTTTGGTTAAGTTAGTTCTAGGTGTCTTCTTTTGCTTAGTGGGTTAGTGTGTGTGAGAATATGGTGAAAAATCTCATAGTTTGAACATATGGATATTGGTGATCCTTTACAAAATTCCCCTAGTTAAACTATGTGATGTTGTTCCTAGCTCAAATGAAAACATTTACGGATAAGGGGCCACTTTCAAATTTTCCTAGTTAATCTATGTGACTAACTAAAGGGAGATGGTGAATTATAAATATATAGCGTTCATATGCTTACCTAGGATCATCGAATGGTGCAAAGGTAGCAAATATTACTTTCTCTAATCGACAAATCGATCCTAGTCCCACAATCCCTAATGCGTAAATTGAACTAGGCTAAACAATTCCTACATTAGAAAATAAAACTAGCTTACTTGGACTAGTTAATCTAAGTGTGCATACCAGAATTTGCAAAACATAGATCATTTGGAAAGGAATGGTTAATTCGCCCCCTACTTAAACTATGTGAAGATTTTTTGCAAAAAACTAACTTCAATGAAAACTAGTTCTAAGCCTACAAAAGATAGTGAAAAGTAAGTTTTCAGCAACTATGGGGTATCAACACAAGTGCTAACAGATACATTAGGGGCTTCCCAACACACTTACAAGCAGAAAAATGCACAATATAGGGAGAAAAATGTCATTCTATAATTTGCGCGGAAAAGGCTATGACAGGTGCACTTTCCTACACGTAGGTCAGTCCTGAACGCGCGCACTGTGCATCTATGAGAAAGAACTGTGCGCAAAAAACCTGCAAGTAAAAATATTAGGAGCTTCCTTCTTTAGTCTATCACTCCAAGTGAATCTATGGATTGTAATATGGATCAGAGGACTATCAACTCCACTATCTAGTGTAGACAAAGGTCTCCTACAAGAGATGGCACAACCACGTAAAGTTGTAAACAATTAGTGGAGTCGCCAAACTTGTGTTGGTGGATTTGATGCATGGGTGTACGAAATCGCACTACTTTTAGGGGTGTGGTATGCCCCTATAAACTATTGGTCATAGGCAGAAAGTGATGGAGCTCAAAATCATATAATCTAGAGGAAAAAATATGCGAATGTATGCTCAAAGTAAACTAAAAACTAAAACACAAATATACATAAGCTATTGAAGAGAGTCAAAACAATAATAATGCAAACGATGGCTCAAAGGCGTCTTATTATTAAACATTTGAAATGGAGAAGAAATTTTACCCACTTGCCAAAGGGTCCCTAGGCAATGGCTCTAGGTCCCAATGCAAGGATGTTGGTTTCCAAGCTCTGCCTCCGATGCAGTCTCCCTCTCTCTCCATTGTGATTAACTAGGATTGTTGGGTGGCCAACAATCAAGTCCCCTCTATCTCCAGCTCCAGGTCATACATTGCTGGTATTGCTTGGGAAATTTTGGCTAGCATAACAATGTGATCACCATTTCTTCATCTCTTGGTGGTTTTATATAGGGTATTTCAAATCCTCCTTCCCTCCCTTGGTACATGATGGATGGTGACCCAAGGGAGAGTATGATTCCATTGTGTGCTCCAAATATTCCTTTGTGTGCTCACATAGTGTCTAAGGAGGTGTTGGTGGTTGTCCTTAGGCGGATTCACATAAGGACTAACTGTCCTTTTCTTTCTGTGGTCCCAGAAAGTGACATTTTTCCATTTCCAGGAATGCGCGCTTATAAGGCAAAAAGGCGCACGGAAGGCGCTCTTTTTGAAGGATTAAGCATGCAATTTAGCATTTAAAGCTAGTTGAAATCTAATTTTCTAAAAACCTTAGATATTTTAAATACTTCTTGATTCCATAATGTCTTTCTGCCCTGTAAATCATTAGGCTTGACATTAATTAATGTCGTCTTCTACTATACGATTTTCTAGTGTTAACAAAAACGATTGTGAGACGTGAGATGTCATTCACGATTCCTAATAATTGTTAGATTTCATGGGACACCTTGATTGAAGGCCAAAATTAGGAAGACAGTTGGGTGGTAAGGCCTAAAAATTTTCAAGGAATCATGAGCTGATTGGAATAATGAGTTGGTAATTGAAAAAGATTCAAATAATCATTTGATGATGGTTGAAATTGAATTTTAACTTTTATTTGTATAGTCAATATTTTATTTTAATAAATTAAAATGCAGATTGACAAGAAATGTGAAGGAAAATTGGATCATGATTTGTATGGGAGAAATCCAAGAAACTACTGGAAAAATGAAATTAAGTGGCAAGGGCAATGAGTTCTAGTTTCAAAAGGGAAAATTCCACCTAAAATAGAGAGGATATGGAAGATAATGGAATAAGCCATAGGAAAAAGTGGTGAGGCTCTTCTACATGCTATGAGGCCTGGGAGGGGGTGGCTAAGTGTAGTTGAACTAGAATAAAAATGAGGATATGAGGTGATGAAGGAATCAAGGGATGCATTGCTAAGACATCATTTATGATTCTACTGTATTTATTTAAAGAAAGCTCGATACAACCTATAGTGGACTTGGGTGGTGAAAGGTATCACAATTGAGTTTTACAATAACAAGACTGGATTTGTCCCAAAAAAGTCATAGTACCAAACTTGTGAATGTATTTAGTAAGGGATAATAAAATATACACCTTTTTTATTCATGACTACTTTCATAATTACTATTATTAGAGAACTATATGATCTATGAGTACTATGTATAGGTACTATGATAAATGGTTGCACCTAGAATTATGTAAATGATTGATAGTTAAAAATATTGTGATTGAAAATAATGTGATTATGATTGAGAAAATACTAACTAGATTCCTTATTTAATATGCCAATGTGTACTAGAATTAGGATTATAAATCTCCAAAGGTGCTTTCTCTTGGGATGATAAACCACCGTTGTAGTGCTTTCCACAGCTCATAAACCACTTATAATTAAAATATTGCATGGAGTTGTCATATTTTCTGAGAATATTGACAGCTTGTCTATATATATATATATATATATATATATATATATATATATGTATGATGAAATTAAAAAAAGAAGAACATCGAGGAAGTGTTATTTTTAGGGGGGGAATATGTAATATCCCTAGAATGCAAACAATTAATTTTGAAGGTTGACTAATCATTTTGAATTCATGATAATAATAACATAACGTAGAAAATAATATTGGATTAAAAATAAATGCATGGAGGAATTAATACTTTGTGAATGATATATTAATGTGTTAAATAATATTGCATTTGACCTTCCACTTCGAGAAGATAGAGTTAATACACTCTATGTGCTCCAAAACTAGAGCTGAATCTCTATCCATCCACCAAATGCATACAAATTTAGTGTCAATTTTCTGTTTGGCATCAAGAATCAATTATGTAGTTGAAAAATTCGAAGAACCCCCACCTGGTACAAGAATGGTATGCAACTACTAGATCACTCACCATAAATTCTATAGTTCAAGTAATACATGGCTTCTGCGGGTGTTCTTACTAAAAATAATGAGATGATCTCATTGACTCGATGCCTAAGGAAGAATAAAGTTGAAGCAGGGAAACATAAAAAGAAAAATTTCTTCCATGGCCATACCAATTTTCGCATCACTTAGGAGTATGCAAACAACTTTGGACAAAATAATTCATTCGTCTTATAATACCTACTGCAACTACCTTGGAAAGTTCTATTCCTAGAACTTAAATACGTAAATATGGGAGCGGTGAGCGAGTGAGTTGTAATTTACAATCAAAGTTTTAAATGTTTTGTTATTATACATAGAATCATTATTTTCTTCTTTCTTAAGAATATTCGCTCCTGGGGCCTACAATTTGTAGGATGGTAGTTGGGAGTGAATTGAATTTTATTCAATATTCTAATCTGTAGTAACTCTCTGCTTAATTTTGTATTCTTTGTCTATATCCTTTATAAATATAATACATTTGTGATATATTAATGTATCTGATTTTGCATTCACAAGAATAATATAGAGGTAGTTTTATTAATGCATATGATTTTGCATTTACAATAATAAATAGCTAGGATTTTATAACTACAATACATTTATTTAATGCAGTTGAAATATGGATAAAATAGACATGCTTTTATAATTGTATGCATTTGTCTAGTGCATTTTAAATATAAACAATAAGAGTAACCTAGTCTTACATTATCTTCATATGTTATAACATCATTTACATATCTTATTGCATTATTTACATGGTATTGCATTCGTAATAATAATAATAGTTTTTGTTCATATTTATAAATATAGTTTTGTATTAAATTGAACAAGTAGATTCATACCCATGGTTTTGTAACAAAAATAGTAACTAGAAAATAATACCGTGGTTTTCTGAATTTATATCCATTGTTTTCATTTTATTAAATGCAATAATATTATGGTTTTTCAATAGTAATTATAGTATTTCATGTGTTAAATTCAATAATAGATATGGTTCTATATTTAATAATGCATTTAAAAATAAAATGTTAATTATAGTTATGATTCTTGTTTTACGCATTTGCAAGAGAGTGTTTTCATGTAAAGATTTATAATATGTAGAATTCAAATGATAGAAAATAGAAATTCAATATTTGGGATGGAGAGATCTGGATTCTCTCACATTTTGATTGGAAGAAAAGTCATAATATTTTGGGTTTTGATAATTTTATTTTTCAACAATTACAAGTAATCATGACATTATATATTTTGATGACGATAGTGTTTGCAGTGATGAAATCATGACTTTTCAAGGAATTGAGTGATAGTTTTTAAACTAGTCTCTTGCAACGATTTCATTATGGTTTATAACTAATGCTATTTTAGGCGATGATATCATTACATATATCTATTGTTACTTGAAGAATGAAGAAATGGTGGAGGCATAGTTTTACAAAGGACAACTTGGTTTACTATTGGGTGATGTATTTGAAAAAAATGATATCAGGTCTAATGTATGGGCCTCTAGCTAATAAGGCTTTAATGCAAGTATATGTTTGTTTTTTTAAATCTCAACAATGAACAAGGTATGGACTCCCTCATTGTAATTGAGTGAGGGATGAACTCCCTCGCAAAATATTTAATAAGAAAAACATTTGCTGGTTTTTTCCTTCGAGGTTTTCAGGGTAATTCCGATATTAATTTCTATGTTTCTCTATTTAGATTATCCTATCGTTATTATCACCTTGCATAATGTTGATAACTATCTCATTCATCATGTTTTTAGTAATGCCTGATCTCTTGAACGATGTCAATGATGCAAAGTTGCATCAAAATGCATTATGTTAGCAAGTTTTAGTAATGTCTACTATGTTATGCAAACAATTATTCCATTTCTATGTTTATTTCACTCAATGATTATGATTATATCATTTTATGATCAGTTAAATATTATGTGATAAGCTATTCATGAAATACTATATGCTGATAAAACTTGTAACAAAAAGTAAAAAAAATCTTGTGTATTTTGTAAATGGTATATCCAGGGATGTTACATTATTATAACTTAATTTTGAATTAAAAATGAAATGAGGGGTAACTTTTCATTCTTATTAAATATATTTGGATTTTATATTACTAATTTATTAAAATACATGTGTATATTTTTCCTTATTTTTATTTTTATTTTTCTATTTTGTCAGGGAAATAAATTTTCCTCCTTCTCAAATCTAAGACAAGAGTTAGGTTATTGATAATTAACATAGATAAAATATATTTATTAAAATTATGTTAGGACCCTATATTAATAGTTTAGTCCCTTATTGTTATTAGTGTATCCTCATTGTTACTGTTGTACCCCTATAACCACAATATTATTATTATTGTTCCCTTACATTGTTATTGTTAGGTCAACTAGGATTATATTGTGGGCCCATGGACTCGTATATATAGAAGGAGGTTTTGGTCATTTGTAGCATCCAAGAATTGTTCATTTATGTAATGTATTGTAGGTTTCCCCATCGAAATGGCTAATTTCTAAGGCGTTTATCTCTCTTTTCTTCTATTTTTAGAGCTGGTTTCATAACATTTGGTATCAAAGCTTTAGATTCTAGGGTTTCCCTGCTCCAGAAAGGTCATCGTGGAATTTGCGCTATAACAATTTTTATACGAAGTTTCAGAAGCTGAAATTTTTAGAGTGTGAAGCCGAAATCCTGAGGAACATCGTCAAAAAAGTTTAGAGCTTAGTTCACAATATTTTTGTAGATATGATCTGCAGAAGTTAGGGTTTTTTGCAAGCTCTTGAATTTGACCTAAACAGGTCATCGCGGAATTTTCGCTATAAATATTTTTGTATGAGGTTTCAGAAGCTAAAATCCCATGGAACGTCATGGAAAAAATTTAGAGATTTATTCCCATTATTTTGGGAGGTAGGATTTGTGGAAGTTAGGGCTTTTTCAAGCTCCCGAATTTCATCTCAAAGAGATGATCATGGAAAAATATTCATAAATCTCTCTGTGAACATCGGATTGGAATTCTGTAATAAGTGGCTGCAAGTACATGGACTTTAGTTTCTTGTCTATAAATTTCAGAGTCGAAGAAGGAAACAGTAACATGTGGAAAGTCGTACAAGTTCACTCTACTGAACTAGTTTATAATTAGGTCATTATGGGAGATTGGACATAACTTTGCCTTGAAGAGTCTTAATTAGGTCAGACCTATGGCATTCGAATGAGGATTCATAGGGCTACCTTAGGGCCAAATTTCAGATTTTTAAGATCTCAAATAATAGAGATAAGTCGGTTTCAATATCGAACCCCTCAAAAGCAAGAAAAAGGTGTGTATTTTTTTCGAATTACACAAGTTTCGTTTGAAAAAAAATAGTTTGAATTTATTCGAAGGGAATATTGAAGAATATATATCAGTATTGGGTTCTAAAATTCCCCATAAAAATAATTTAACACCCATTAAGCCTTCATAAGGCTCTACTCTAACTCATGAAGACGAATAAATGCAACATGAGATGTCAAATTTACAAGAGTAAGTGCACTTATCACAAAGATCAACAAGAACTAAAATGGAAGTTTTGAAGAAAGGCGTGGAAAATAAGATGGACGGTTTGAAGAAAGGCATGCAAGCTAAGATGTAGGGCATGGAAGTTGGCATGGAAGCTAAGATGGATGACATGGAAGCTAAGATCGATGAAAAAATAGAAAACATGGAGAATGATCTAAAAGTAGACATCGAAGGTTTGGTAAAGTTGATAAAAGAAATGTTTCCTAATGGTGAAAAGATAATAGAGGAAACTCATGATGAGAACAAAATAACTGTTAATCGTGATTTCATAAACTGTAATGTTGGATGGAAGAACCACCATATTCCAAAGATGGATATGAGGAAGTTTGATGGCAAGGATCCCGTAACATGGATACTACAGATGGAGCAATATTTTGATCTCAATAATGTGCAAAACACACAAAAGGTACGCATTGCAACTTTACATTTAGAAA
This sequence comes from Pinus albicaulis, assembly GCA_034641835.2. Classification (NCBI taxonomy): domain Eukaryota; kingdom Viridiplantae; phylum Streptophyta; class Pinopsida; order Pinales; family Pinaceae; genus Pinus; species Pinus albicaulis. Next base: position 1,470,270,704 of record CM076580.1, read on the forward strand.
AAAATACATTTGTATGGTATCGATGGCTTTGCTCCCATAAAATAATTGTCAATTGGTCAACTTTTACAGAGGAAATGATAGCACATTATGAGGATAAAAAAAGTAATACCTTCTTTAGCCAATTGATAAATCTCAAACAAAAGAGTTTAGTGGAGGATCACATTGAGGACTTCCGAAAATTGAATATAATCATAACAGATATTCCATAGGAACACAGGATTGATTTCTTCATAGGGACTTTAAAGGATAACATCCAACATGAATTTCACTTTTGGGAACCTAATTCATTGGAAAAGGCATTCAGGTTGGCAAGAAAAAATGAATGTAAAATTTTGGCAACAAGGAAGCCTACCACTCACATATATAAAGATGGAAGTGTTGCTACTGCTAGCCTTCCACAGCCTACAAGGTTGACAACACAACAATTGGAAGATATAGGTTTAATGAGAGGTATCGTAACAGAATAATTTCTCATGTTTTTTTAATGGAATGGGTCATAGATGAATGACTTATTTAACATAATTAAATCCTAAAAACAATAATTAAGGTTTTATAAATATTACTTAATTAAATTGTTGTGTTGTTTTGTTTCGATATAGATTGAAAATCCATAAGCAATTATTGATTAAATTGGACGTGTAACCCCTAAAAATGAAGCACTTCTCAAATTAATAGTAATTCAAAACCCTATAGCTATAGCCCTCAAAATAGGCAGTTAGGAGTTCGAGTTCTATATGGAGGTAAGTGGTTATGATTCTTTACATTTTCTTTAAGAAAGAATAAATAGCATATAAATAATTTAGCAAGTTTAATTAACTACATTTTTTTTTGTTAAGCAGAGAATATTTACTGGTCCATGTGGCCAAGTAACTGGCAATTGTCTTTAAGAAAGAATAAATAACATATAAATAATTTAGCAAGGGTAATTAACTATATTTTGTTGGTTAAGCAGGGAATATTTACTGGTCCCTGTGGCCAATTAACTGACAATGGACATGAATTAGTAGCTAACCATGGAGGTGTATTAGTTAGATATGGAAGCCTAGTTAGGGGAGGAAATAAGGGAATTAAGTTCTCGAGAGTGAAGAACTCTTGGGGAGAATAATGGGGAGAAGATGGATACATTAGAATGTTACGAGATGTTCAAGCACTAAAAGGGTTGTGTGACATTGCACCATATCCCTTATTCCCAATAAAAAAACTGAAGAATTATAGCAATTGCCACCACAAAAGTTTGGAATAGATAAAATAGGATACAATAGTGTGAAAATTTATCATTTATTCTATAAAATATAAACTATTTTATAGAAGTTTAATAGGTAAAATATATAATTAGTTTATTTTTTAGGAGTTTAATGTTTAGAATACATTATTTTATTGCATTATTATTGGTAATGTATTAAAATAACTTTTATTATAAATTTTGTTTTGTTTTTCCTAAATTGTATATGGGAGTGTGAAAAAATTAAAATGATACAAAATCTTATGATATTTCTAAATTTTAAATTTAAAGTAATTTGCAAAAATAGATAAATTTGTGATAAGAACTCTAAGAACATGGGTTGTGGAGCCCCCCACATTTAAGAATTAATTACATTAGACAGTGGGGATGGGGTGGTCACCCCAATACATGGACATTCATGCAACTTTATCTCCACTAGGTTTCTTAGCTTTATGTTGTATGGTGCCTCTTATATCAATTCATGGTGAACTTATGATTGTTGATAGTTTTTTGTGTTATAATTATGTAGTAGACATTCTGGTTATGTTGGAATTATTATTTATTTTTGTGGTTTTAAACAAATTACTTGATAAGCATGTGGTCAAAAAATCCTTTATGGATGAATTATGTACTAGAAACTTTGATTGTGTGAGGTAATACAATATAAGCTTACAAAAAAAAAACATATATTTCATTTAAATATTTTTTCCTATTTTATTTTTGTGTCAATTCATTTTAAAAAAATTACAATTTTTCCCAATGTAGTGAGAAACAAGGATTTATAATTTTTCTTAAATGGGAGTGAGGAACAAGGAATGTGGTGGTTTAGGTAGTTTTCCCATCACCCAGGGTGTGAGAGAGCATTAAACAAATACGGTAGCCTCACCACATTCCACATGACTACAAAGATGGAGAAGTACAAGAGCATGCGAGTGAAGAGTGGATCATTCAAGTACCAAAACTTGAAGTGTTTACCAAGGTATTTTGATTGATTGGAGGAGAAGGGAGCTGTAACTCTAGAGAAGAATCAATGCTAATGTGGTATGCATGATCATAGAAATAAATTCAATTTCTAAACAAAATATAAATAAATACAACCTTTAGGTAAATGATGGTAGATGTAACTAGATACAACCTTTAGGTAAAGGAGCATAAGGTTTAGCCATGGGTGGTATTCTTGATACATAATATACGTTTATGTTATATCTAATATATTGTTTATTTTTTTGGTCTTACAAGAAAATTTTGGGAATTTTCAAGTGTAGTTGTTATAGAGGGGATTCACTATATCAAAACAAACAATTTGGTTTCCTTGTTAGTTTAGAAATTTCTAGACTACAATACAACAAACTTTGGTTGCCTGGGAGGGTCTCTTAGCACTTCCTTCGACTATATAGTACAAGCTAGAGGGATGGCTACTGAAGATGGGTTTCCATACACTCATGTACAGGGCAAGTGAAAAATAAAAAAAATAAACAATAAGGATTAATGATTAATAATGAGATGGATTTGTATATTTCATAGATGTATATTTCATTTATGTATTTTTTCCTATTTTATTTTACATTCAATTTATTTTAAAAATTTTATAATTTCCCCCAATGGGGTGAGGAATAAGGAGCTTGGGTGGTCCCCATGGTTGTAACAATTCCCACAGCAAGCCCAAGGTAGTGTTGAGTACTTTCAAGTAGCGGTACTATCAAAAATACAAAGTGAACTACACATTCTTGATACTATGACACATATAGATAGGGAAGCATTATTTTACCCAAAGCTCATAGAGGATATAGGAAAACAGGTTCCTCGCCGTAGCCACACTAGGGGAAGGAAGAAACAATATTACCTATCCTTTCCACTCTATTAACAAATGAAAACGCATGGCATGCTAAAATGTACATTGTCTTTGAAATTATTCAAATGTGAAAAGTGAGCAAAGAAACCAACGGTTTTTTATGGAGAGAATGGACACACATATGGCACAAATTAAGCAACATATCCCATGCATTAGTGCCACGACAGCTACTAGGTCCCCATATTACTAGTGTAGTCCCTTATTGTTATTAGTGTAGCCCCCTTATTGTTATTTTTGTACCCTTGTAACCCCCATATTTTTATTATTGTTGCATTACATTATTATTTTTAGGTCGGCTATGATTATATTGTGACCCCATGAACCCCTATATATAGAAAGAGGTTTTTCCGTTTGTATCATCCAAGAATTATTCATTGATGTAATGTATTGGAGGTTTACCCCTCTAAGTGGCTGATTTATAAGGCATTGATCTCTCTTTTCTTCTATTTTTTAAGCTGGTTTCATAACATTTGCTATCAGAGCTTTGAATTCTAGGGTTTTGCTGCTCCAAATAGGTCATCGTGGAATTTTTGCTGTAACTTGTTTTATACAAAGGTTCAGAAGCTGAAATTTTTATAGAGCAAAGTGGAAATCTTTAGGAACATACTGTACAAATTTAACATCTTGGTTTGAAATATTTTCCGCGACATGATCTATGGAAGTTAGGATTTTTGCAAGCTCCTGAATTTCACCTAAACAAGCCATCATGGAATTTTTGCTATAACATTTTTTCTACAAAGTTTCAAAAGTTGAAACTTTACAGAGCGAAGCTGAAATCCAGAGGAACATCTTGTAAACATTTCATATGTTGGTTCACAATATTGTCGGCGATATGATCTGTGGAAGTTAGGGTTTGTTCAAGCTCCCGAATTTCATCTCAAAGATGGTGACCTTGGGAAAATTGTCATAAATCTCTCTCTGAGCATCAGATTTGAATTCTGTAATATGTGGCCAAAAGTACATGGAATTTCGTTTCCTATATATCAATTTCAGAGCCAAAGGAAGAAACGGTGAGACATGGCATGCCATACAATTATGCTCTATGGAACCAATCCATAATTAGCTCATTGTGGGAGCTTCAAAATAACTTTTCCTTGAAGTATCCAAATCAGGTCAGAATTGTGTAATTTGAAAGAAGATTCATAGGGCTAATATAGGACCAAATTCAAGATATTGAAGATCCACAATTACAGAGATAATTTAGTTTCAATATTGAACTCCTGAAAGGCAAGAAAAAGGTGTTTATTTGTTTTTTAAATTGCATAAGTCTTGTTCTAAAAATGAGTTTTAAGTGATTCCAAGGGCCTATTGAGCATAGTATTGGGTTCTAAAATTCACCCTAAAAATAATTCAACACCCATTAAGCCCTAAAAATAATCTACTATGACTCATGAAGATAAAGAATTGCAATATGATGTATCAAAATTACAAGAGAAAGTGCACCAAATTTCGCTCTCGCAAAGAGAAACAAAAAATGAAATGGAAGTTTTTAAGAAAGGCATGGAAGCAAACATGGATGGTTTGAAGAATAATATGGATGGTTTGAAGAAATACATGGAAGCTAATATGGATGGCATGGAAGATGGCATGGAAGCAAAGATGGATGACATGGAAGAAAAAGTGAAAGACAACATGGAAAACATGAAGAATGATCTAATAGAAGACATGTAAGGTTTGACAAAGTTGATAAAAGAAATGTTTCCTAATGCCGAAAAGATAGTAGAGGAAACTCATGATGAGAATAAAATAAATGTTAACTGTGATTTCATCAACTCTAATGTTTTATGGAAGAACCACCATATTCCAAATATGGATATCAGGAATTTTGATGGCAAGGATCCTGTAACATGGATTACAGATGGAGAAATATTTTGATCTCAATAATGTGTAAAACACACAAAAGGTATGCATTTCAAATTTACATTTAGAACAAAATACATTTGTATGGTACCTATGGCTTTTCTCCCGTAAAAAAATTGTCACTTGAGCAATTTTTATAGAGGAAATGATAGCATATTATGAGGATACAAAGAGAAACACCTTCTTTAGCCAATTGATAAATCTAAAACAAAAGGGTTCACTAGTGGAGCACATCGATGACTTCCAAAAATTAAATATAAGGGTAACTGATATTCTAGAGGAACACATGATTGATGTCTTCATAGGGACTTTAAAGGATAACATCCAACATGAAGTTGATGTTTGGGAACTTGATTCATTGGAGAAGGCATTTAGGTTGGCAAGAAAAATTGAATGTAAAATTATGGCAACAAGGAAGCCTATCTCTCACATCTATAAATATGGAATTGTTGCTACTCGAGACTTCCACAATATACAAGGTTGAAACCACAACAATAGGATGAAAAAATAGAAAAAGGGCTTTGCTATGGTTGCGATAGAAAATACATTAAAGGTCATAAGTGTGCTGAGAATAAATTATTTTACATAGATTGTGAAGAGGAGGAAGAAAATTAACAAGAAACTTCAAAAGAAGAGGATATACACCATGAACCAACCCTAGAAGAAGAAGAGATGATTCCTACCATATCATGTAATGGATTGGCAGGAATTATCTGTGGAAGTTGGAGAACTTTTTGTTGATGCTCGATGTGATCTTCCAATGCTTGCACCTTAGAATTTTTCTCTTAAAGATGATGTGATGGACCGTGGATAATATCCATAAAGTGCCATAAATGGGGTCATTTTTGCTGTAGTATGGAAGGAAGTATTATACCACCATTCAGCCAGAGGTAACCACTTAACCCATTGTGTTTGTTTATCATATAAAAAACAACGAAGATATCCTTCCAAACATTTGTTCACTATCTCAATTTTACCAATAGATTAAGGATGATAAGATGAGCTATGAGTTAGTTGACTACCCAAACAAGAAAATAATTTCGTCCAAAAATTTCCAATAAAAATGGGATGTGAACATAGGGATAATGATGATGGCAAAGAGATCAGATTTGGATCTGACAGAAAGCATGCAGTATAGCAGAGTATTGGAGAATTTGCAGAAGAAATTACAAGGGGGTGTTGAAACAAACCTTGAAGGTGAGGTATTTTGATTTTGTTTGAAGATTTTTTTTACAGAATGTAGATTGCAGGAAATCAAGGAGCATCTTAGGAAGAAGATCACAGCTTTAAAAAGAAGTGATGGAGGAAACCATTAAAGGTTTCTAAAGAGAAAGAAGAATGTGGTAGAACCTGGAGAAATTCCAAGAGAGGTTGGATGAAAAGAAAATTTGTGTTCTTGAAAGGGTGTAGATGAGTTGAAGCCTAGAAGGAGCAGAGAGAATGCTCAAGAGGTTCCAAAAGATAGAGGACCAATACTTGCCAAAAGACCAAGTCCAGAGAGAGGATTGGTGAGGTAAGTTGTAACAAGGAGGACTTGTTATTGAAGAGGCTTTAATGCAACCCATGATGAATGAGTGAAGAACTCATAAAGGAGAATATGACTACTGATAGTCATAAAAGAGGTGGAAGAGGTTCTAAGAGAGATCACAATAGAATGAAGGTGAAGAAATAATATGCCAAGATAAATGGCATACAGAGACAGTTGAGGAAGCAAGAGTATGAGAGAGAGTTAGCTGATATTAAAGAAAAATTTAACAAATTGAAAATGATGTTAGAAGAAGACCAAAGGTGTGGTTTTCTTGTAAGAAGAAATATAAAGTGGCATCAAGCTACAAATGAAGAAAGAGCAAATGATAAATGCTCAGTTGAGGGAAAAATTACTCAGAATGAAAGAGTATTTGGAGAAATACTTGAAGACTGAAAATTCAAGTGAGACCAAGAGGTTGAATGACTTTACATCTGATAATTTTTGTATGTTTACAGGAAGAACATGTGGAGAAGGACAAACTACTGATATTTTCACAAAGGAAGAAGATGAGACAACCAGATCTTTTGAAAATGTCCATACACAGTTGGGGAAAAGTTTTAATTTTCAACATATTGGAGGCAGACGAAATTTAACTTATCATGATGGCCAAAGATGGAAATTAAGTAATCAATTGAAAATCTTAAGGAGATTGAAGAGAAGACCATTGAAGAATTTCTGAAATGTATAGAGGACTTGGAACAACAGGAGGATTTGGTGATTAAATCATCAAATAAGACCGTAAGGTCTTATGGTTTTACAACTGACAAGTTGTGTGTGAATGCAAGTATTGAAGAAGACAGTTCATATGATGAAATTGTAATGAGTGAAGCTGAAAGTTGCCAAGCAAAATATGACAATGATTATCTTTCAGATGAAGATCAGATTGAATTATTGCAACATAAAGAGTTCATAAATTCCTTATTTTGTGAAAATAATTGTTTCAATGGAAATATGACAGTTATGTTTGATGATGAGAAATTTTTTGTTGATAACGAAAAATTGATTTTATTAAATGGCCAAATGAAGAGTGATGGATAGATAACTAAACCTATTGCAGATATGGAAGATCAAAATTCTATTCTGATGGAAGAAAAAGAGATAGTGACAGCAGGAAACTTGACTTATGATAAAGAGGAAAATAGTGAAGATTGTATAAATGTTTTCTCAGATGAGATGACAGATTTGTTGCATGAGTTAAGTATTTTGGAGTAGAGACTAGAAACACAGAGAATAAGTGTTCAGGTTCTAATGTCAGAATTGAATGAAAATGAAAAGGTTCATTTTTATGAACCAGAGAAAAAATACATCCTTGAAATGGATGATGTGGAGGAGAGACTAGCTTATAGTCTCAAAAATTATTTGAAGAATTGGAATCAGCATAATGATGTGCTGATGTCAAAGTAGAAAATTGAAGTGTTGTCGGAGGAAGAAGAGACAAAAATATTTTATAACTTTGATGTTTTTTTTATGATTGCAGGTATTGATGAAAGGACTAAAGAATGTTTTGTCTAGAAGAACAAATTGAAGTAAAGAAAAGAAGATGACAGTGACTGGTAATTTAAATACTAGTCCAAGGAATTGCTAAAGTCAGGAAACAAAGAAATTTTCATAAGTGACAATCACGAAGAAGTTGTCAGTTACAGAAAACAAGAGGTTAAGGATGATAGGGTGGCAATAAGAGCTCAGCAAGTAAGAACTCAGCAAGTAGGAGCAGGAGAAGGAGTAAAGATAGAAGTTCAGAAATCAAGAGGAAGCAATACTTAGCAGTCAGAAGATATATTAGACAAAGAAATTGAATTTATGAGAAGGCTAACGGTGAAAGTGTCTCGGAAGAAGACATCAAAAAGAAAGAAAAGAAGCAGCAACAACAAGAGAAAGACAATCACAGACTGTTAAAGTGCAGCCAGTGGAGCAAGGCATCATAAAGTATGGAAGCCGGGAGAAGTACAGTACAAGAATAATGCAATTTATGGGCAGCAACAAAACAGAGTGTGGGATCCAGGAAGACAAAGACTAAAATCACATGATCAGGAGATCATGATTATTTTTAACCTTGGGAGTCTGATGCAGGGGCATTAGGTTCAAGAAAATCATTTGTAAATTAATAGACATAGGGGGTCTTGAGTTTTTAAAAGAATATTGGGTTTTTATGTAATTATTAATATTTTGAGTGATTTTAATGAGAGATATTAATATTGTGAGGAAATTGTAAATGTTCCCGAATGATTGGAGAACATGAGGGAGCAGGATAGTTGGGATAAGAGATTTGATTGTAATTCCTATAGTAGATTCAGTTTCATGATTTTTGGGATTAAAGAATATTTTAGGGATATTAGATATATTTTAGGATTTAAGGATTTTAGGAAATTATTGAGGATATGAAACAAAATTTGTTCAGATTATTTTATATAAAAATAATAAGCCTCAAGGAAAAAGGTAGAGAGTGGTGTGAGCAATTCAGTTTAGGGAAAACAGGGTTTGTCATTTGTAAGCCTATGATCAATTGTAGAAAGGGCCATTGATTTGAATATTAGGCCAGAGATAGAGAATGTTTTGTAATTCGATTACATATGTATATATATGAATGAATTATTTCAGATTATGTCTGGATTTTTCAATCGAATTGTAGATTAGAAATGTTCAGAGTTTGTGAACAAATTTGATAAACTCTGAATTAAGGATTTGAATGGTACACTATTGGCAAGTTTAACGAAATGTTGAATTAAGGGAAGAGCATAAGGGTTACATATGTGATTGAGAAGAATGGATCAGACTGCAATCATCGATCACTAGAAGGATTGATGATGCAAAAGTGAAATTACTTTTGTTCAATTCTGCACTTGGATACGTTGCCCATATGGATATATAAAACATCTGATCGAATAGTGAAACATGATCAGTGATAGAATGGATTAATATTATGTTTATCGAATTTGCATTGATACACAGAATCACATCCAAACAGAGTGTGGTAGTATGTTGAGAGAAGAGTCGTTATCATATTCGAATGAATTCTAAAAAAGGGTTTGTGCGTAGCATTTAAATGAAACCGTGAGATGGTGAATGAGAAATCGATGGAGCAGCAGGGACTTTTCGAAACCACAAGTGGATCAAAGGAAACAACAATGATGCAGTGGAAGCAGAGTTCAAAGGTACAATAACCATGAATTGAATGTACTGTGTAATAGAGAATTTGGATCATGAGTAATGGCACAATGAGATTTTGGAACTGTATAAGAAGTGTGGGGACATTGTGCGATGAATGGTTTATCAAATTGCAGGGATTCCGTAATGAGTCGAAGGCGTAGGTAAAAATGGAGGAACTACATGATTGAAATCTTGAGTAATGAACAGTAAGACCGTGGAGCAGTTTTGCAAATCCACAAATGGGTTTCACGTGAGGATAATCTGGTAAGTAGCTTATTCATTTTGAACGTGATAAAGTTAAGTGCTTGACACATAGTGTGAGCGGTATTCAATTACCATCCATTTTGTGTCATTTTTGGATGATAAATCACGGAGGTCGAATGAATGCGTTCCTCGTTCGATTTTTGGCACTGGAGATCCAACGGAGGACGCATGGGAAGTTACACAAGAGTTAATGGAGGTGTGATTTAGACGGTGTTAAAAGAAGTGTTGATTTGGAGTGCAATATCAAACGTTGTCCATCTGATATGGAACATCAAATTGGCCGATAGAGATTGGATTGTGAAAAGTGATTTATAGCTACTGTGGGACCCAACATTCTTATATGTTGGTGCGGGGGTTTTAATCCAAGCTATGACATAAGCGTTTATATGATTTAATTTGACATTGAAATATTAAATGGGTTCAATATTTGAATGAAATAAATGATAAGGTGTGGGTATAAATGCTTGTTAATATTCAGATTGGTGAGCACATATAAACATTGTAAATATGAGATTATAAAAGCTTTGGCCATTATTATGTTGGGTTTTGACCAAAAATCGAAGAGTAAAATTAAAGTGAGCTGGTAAGTGTAAAAGCCCAAGATTGATTTGGAGTGTAATTGAATTTTGAATAGTTGATTCAAAAATTCATAAGATGGGTTTATTATTATGGTTTTATAACCATTGAATAAAGTAAAGAATAGCTTCCGCATTTAAATAATTTTCCTAGCTTGGGAATTGTGTTGGTTTTAAAATGAATTGCCTTATAATATGCATAGGATAGTGAGAATGTGGGTTTGGCAACTTAGGCTGCTATCACAAAATGTGTTTAAGACTATCTGGATCAGTTTTTACCTTGAAATGCCTTCTCGTTAGGTAAGGTAGCCATTTATTTAGTGCATGTAGTATTTCCAACATTTCCTTCTCATAAATAGATTTTTGTAAATACATTCCTTTGATTGGAAAACTTTCAAAAGAAATGGATCTTACTTCTTGCATTAAAACAACACCAATTCCATTTCCTAAGGCATTACATTCCACAATAAAGGTTTTTGTGAAGTCTAGCGTAGCCAAGACTGGTGCTAGGCACATTGCCTCTTTAAGATGTTCAATGGCCATAGTTTCTTTAGGAGTCCATGAAAATGCATCTTTCTTCAATAATTTTGTTAGAGGTGTTGCTCTTCTTCCATAATTCTTAACAAAATTGTGATAATAACCTGTTAACCCAAGAAATCCGCAAATGATTTATGGTTGTGGGGACTTTCCATTCCTTAATGGCTTTGATTTTGTTATGGTCTACCTTAACACCCTCATGAGATACAATATGTCCCAGATATTCCATCTCTTGTACTCCAAAGAAACATTTCGATGTTTTTGCATATAATTGTTTCTCCTCCAATATTTTGAGCACCCCCTCAACATGTTGAACATGATCCTTCCAAGACCTGTTGTAGATTAGTATGTCATAAAGAAATACTAGCACAAATTTTCTAAGGAAGGGTTTGAAAATGGAATTCATCAACCCTTAAAATGTAGAAGGTGCATTGGTAAGGCCAAAATGCATGACCAAAAATACATAATGACCCTCATGAGTTTGAAATGTTGTTTTCGGAATATCTTCAGTCTTTATTCTAATTAGATGATATCCTGAACGAAGATCCAACTTGGTAAAATAATTTGCGCCATGTAATTGTTCCAATAATTCATCAATCACAGGAATGGGAAATTTATCTTTAATAGTGATTCTATTGAGTTCCCTATAATCCAGACACATTTTCCATGATCCATCCTTTTTGTGCACCAATACTACTGGAGCAGAGAAAGAAATTTGACTAGGTTGGATTATACCAACCTCTAACATTTCTACAATCATACGTTCAATTTCGCTCTTTTGGACATAAGGATATCTGTAAGGCTTGATTTTTTGAGGAACACTTCCTAGAATTAGATAAATAGCATGATCATGACCACGAATAGGTGGGATCCCATTGGAAGTTTTAAACACCTTGGAATGATTGTCCAATACTTTTTGAAGATCTCCACAAATAGATGACTTTGATGTTGGAACTTCTAGTGAGTATAATTGTGCAATTATGCCATGTTTTTCTTTCTTCACAAGATTTTTGATGACATTAGAGCTTATTACCTTTCCCAGCTTCCCTGTAATACCTCATAATTCGATTTCCTTTCCTTCAGAAATTTTTTTTTTGAGAAAAGTTCTTGAAAATCAAAAGCTACCATCCCCAAATATTGTAGACATTATACTCCTAGTACAACATCAACACCTCCCATTGGAATGGAAAGAATTGGACTATTGAATACATATTCCCCCATGGTTAGCTTGATATTATGGCATTTTCAAGAGAAATTTATAGTTCCTCCATTTGCAACCATCACTTGACATTCTGGTGCTCGGTATAGGAAATAATTCAATTCCTTGGCTACCTTACAATGAATAAAATTATGGGTACTACCTAAATCAATCAACACTATTACCTTTTTCTTCTTGATATGTCCTTCTATATTGAGAGTTTGAAGAGTGGTAATTCCTGCCAATCAATTACACGATATGGTAGGACTCATTTCTTCTTCTTCTAGGGTTGGTTCATGGCGTATATCCTCTTCTTTTGAAGTTTCTTGTTCATTTTATTCCTCCTCTCCACAATCTATGTAAAATAATTTCTTCTCAGCACACTTATGACCTTTAGTGTATTTTCTATCATAACTGTAGCAAAGCCCTTTTGCTCTTTTTTCATCCTATTGTTGTGGTTTCAACCTTGTAGATTGTGGAAGTCTCGAGTAGCAACAATTCCATCCTTATAGATGTGAGAGGTAGGTTTCCTTGTCGCCATAATTTTACATTCAATTTTTCTTGCCAACCTGAATGCCTTCTCCAATGAATCAAGTTCCCAAATGTCAATTTCATGTTGGATGTTATCCTTTAAATTCCCTATGAAGACATCAATCATGTGTTCCTCTAGAATATCAGTTACCCTTATATTTAATTTTTGGAAGTCGTCAATGTGCTCCACTAGTGAACCCCTTTTTTCTAGATTTATCAATTGGCTAAAGAAGTTGTTTCTCTTTGTATCCTAATAATGTGTTATCATTTCCTCTGTAAATATTGACCAAGTGACAATTTTTTTACAAGAGAAAAGCCATAGGTACGATACAAATGTATTTTTTTCTAAATGTAAAGTTGCAATGCGTACCTTTTGTGTGTTTTACACATTATTGAGATCAAAATATTTCTCCATCTGTAGTATCCATGTTACAAGATCCTTTCCATCAAACTTCCTGATATCCATATTTGGAATATGGTGGTTCTTCCATCCAACATTAGAGTTTATGAAATCACAATTAACATTTATTTTATTCTCATCATGAGTTTCCTCTACTATCTTTTTGGAATTAGGAAACATTTCTTTTATCAACTTTGTCAAACCTTACATGTCTTCTTTTAGATCATTCTTCATGTTTTCCATGTTGTCTTTCACCTTTTTTTCCATATCATCCATCTTCGCTTCCATGCCAACTTCCATTCCATCCATATTAGCTTCCATGTATTTCTTCAAACCATCCATATTATTTATCAAACCATCCATGTTAGCTTCCATGCCTTTCTTCAAAACTTCCATTTCATTTTTTGTTGCTCTTTGCGAGAGCGAAATTTGGTGCACTTGCTCTTGTAATTTTGATAGATCATGTTGCAATTCTTCGTCTTCATGAGTCATAGTAGATTATTTTGAAGGCTTAATGGGTGTTGAATTATTTTTAGGGTGAATTTTAGAATCCAATACTATGATCAATAGGCCCTTGGAATCACTTAAAACTAATTTTTCAAACAAGACTTATTCAATTTAAAAAACAAATACACATATTTTTCTTGCTTTCCAAAAAACTGAAATATCTCTATAATTGTGGGTCTTCAATATCTTAAATTTGGTCCTATATTAGCCCCATGAATCATCTTTCGAATTACACAGTTCTGACCTGATTTGGATACTTCAAGGAAAATTTATTTCGAAACTCGCACAATGAGCTAATTATGGATTGGTTCCATAGAGCACAATTGTATGGTGTGCCATGTCTCACTGTTTCTTCCTTTGGCTCTGAAATTGATACACGGGAAATGCAAGTCCATGTAGTTTTGGCCACATATTACAAAATTCAAATCCGATGCTCAGAGAGAGATTTATGACAATTTTCCGAAGGTCACCTTCTTTGAGATGAAATTTGGGAGCCTGAACAAACCCTAACTTGCACAGATCATATCGCTAACAATATTATGAACCAGCATCTGAATTTTTTACAAGACATTCCTCAGCATTTCGGCTTCACTCTGTAAAAATTTCAACTTCTAAACCTCCGTAGAAAAAATGTTATAGTGAAAATTCCATGATGGCTTGTTTAGGTGAAATTTGGGAGCCTGAAAAAATCCTTACTTTCATAGATCATATTACGGAAAATATTGCAAACCAAGATGTGAAATTTGTATAATATGTTCCTCGGGATTTTGGCTTTACTCTATAAATATTTCAGCTACTGAACCTTCGTATAAAACAAGTTACAACGAAAATTCCACGATGACCTATTTGGAGCAGCAAAACCCTAGAATTCAAAGCTTTGATAGCAAATGTTATGAAATCAGCTTCAAAAATAGAAGAAAAGAGAAATCAACGCCTTATAAATCATCCACTTAGTGGGGTAAACCTCCAATACATTACATAAATGAATAATTCTTGAATGATACAAATGGAAAAACCTTTTTATATATATAGGGGCTCATGGGGTCACAATATAATCATAGCCGACCTAAAAATAATAATGGAATGGAACAATAATAAAAATATGGGGGCTACAAGGGTACAACAATAACAATAAGGGGGCTACACTAATAACAATAAGGGACTACACTAGTAATATTGGGACCTAGCAGCTGTCATGGCACTAATGCATGGGATATGTTGCTTAATTTGTGCCATATGTGCGTCTATTCTCTCCATAAAAAACCTTTGGTTTCTTTGCTCACTTTTCACATGTGAAATAATTTCAAAGACAATGTACATTTTAGGATGCCACGCATTTTCCTTTGTTAATATATTGGAAAGGATAGGTAATATTGTTTCTTCCTTCCCCTAGTGTGGCTACGGCGAGGAACCCTCTTTCCTATATCCTCTATGAGCTTTGGGTAAAATAATGCTTCCCTATCTCTATGTGTCATAGTATCAAGAATGTGTAGTTAACTTTTTATTTATGATAGTATTGCTACTTGAAAGGACTCAACACCACCTTTGGCTTGCTGTGGGAAATGTTACAACCATGGGGACCACCCAAGCTCCTTATTCCTCACCCCATTGGGGGAAATTATAAAATTTTTAAAATAAATTGAAAGTAAAATAAACTAGGAGAAAATACATAAATGAAATATACATCTATGAAATATACAAATCCATCTCATTATTAATCATTAATCCTTATTATTTATTTTTTTGATTTTTCACTTGCCCTATACATGAGTGTATGGAAACCCATCTTCAGTAGCCATCCCTCTAGCTTGTGCTATATATTCGAAGGAAGTGCTAAGAGACCCTCCCAGGCAACCATATTTTGTTGTATTGCAGTCTAGCAATTTCTAAACTAACAAGGAAACCAAATTGTTTTTTATGATATAGTGCATGCCCTCTATAACAACTACACCTAAAAATTCCCAAACATTTCCCGCAAGACCAAAAAAATAAACAATATATTATATATAACATAAATGTATATTGTGTAACAAGAATACCACCCATGGCTAAACCTTACGCTCCTTTACCTAAAGGTTGTATCTAGTTACATCTACCATCATTTACCTAAAGGTTGTATTTATTTATATGTTGTTTAGAAATTGAATTTATTTCTATGATCATACATACAACATTGGCATTGATTCTTCTCTAGAGTTACTACTCCCTTCTCCTCCAATCAATCAAAATACCTTGGTAAACACTTCAAGTTTTGGTACTTGAATGATCCACTCTTCACTCACACGCTCTTGAACTTCTCCATATTTGTAGTCATCCGGAATGTGGTGAGGCTATCGTCTTTGTTTAATTCTCTCTCACACCCTAGGTGATGGTAAAACTACCTAAACCACCACATTCCTTGTTCCTCACTTCCATTTAAGAAAAATTATAAATCCATGCTTCTCACAACATTGGGAAAAATTGTAATTTTTTAAAAGTGAATTCACACAAAAATAAAATAGGAAAAAATATTTAAATGAAATATATGTTTTTTTCTTGTAAGCTTATATTGTATTACCTCACACAATCAAAGTTTCTAGTACATAATTCATCCATCAAGGTTTTTTTTTCCACATGCTTATCAAGTAATTTGTTTAAAACTGCAAAAATAAATAACAATTCCAACATAACTAGAATGTCTACTATCAACAACCATAATGTCAAAAAACTATCAACAACCATAAGTTCACCATGAATTGATATAAGAGGCACCATACAACATGTCCATAAAGTTGCATGCATGTCCATGTATTGGGGTGACCACCCCATCCCCAATGTCTAATGTAATTCATTCTTAAATGTGGGGGGCTCGACAACCCATGTTCTTAGAGTTATCTAAACACACTCTATCACAAATTTATTTATTTTTGCAAATTACTTTAAATTTAAAATTTAGAAATAACATAAGATTTTGTATGATTTTAATTTTTTCACACTCCCATATACAATTTAGGAAAAAAAAAACAAAATTTATAATAAAAGTTATTTTAATACATTATCAATAATAATGCAATAAAATAATGTATTCTAAATATTAAACTCCTATAAAATAAATTAATAATATATTTTACCTATTAAAATTCTATAAAATAGTTTATATTTAATAGAATAAACTATAAATCTTCACAATATTGTATCCTATTTTATCTATTCCAAAATTTTGTCATGGTAGTTGCTATAAGTCTTCAATGTTTTATTGGGAATAAGGGATATTGTGCAATATCACACAACCCTTGTTAGGTCCCTATATTACTAGTATAGTCCCTTATTGTTGTTAGTGTAACCCCCTTATTGTTATTATTGTACCCTTGTAACCCCCATTTTGTTATTATTGTGCCCTTAAATTATTAATGTTAGGTCAGCTAGGATTACATTGTGGTCCACTAGGATTACATTATGGCCCCATGGACTCCTATATATAGAAAGGAGGTTTTGTAAATTGTATCATCCAAGAATTGTTCATTTATGTAATGTATTGGAGGTTTCCCCCTCGAAGTGGCTCATTTCTAAGGTGTTTATATCTCTTTTCTTCTATTTTTGGAGCTGGTTACACAACATTTGGTATCAGAGCTTTGGATTCTAGGGTTTCGCTGCTCCAAATAGGTCATCGTGGCATTTTCGCTATAACTTTTTTTCTACGAAGTTTCAAAAGCTGAAATTTTTAGGGTGCAAAGCCAAAATCCTGAGGAATATTTTCTAAAAATGTCAGAGCTTGGTTCGCAATATTTTTGGAGATATGATCTGTGGAAGTTAGGTCTTTTTTCAGGCTCATAAACAGCTCATCATGGAATTTGTGCTATAAATTTTTTTCTACGAAGGTTCAGAATCTGAAATTCTTATGGTGCAAATTTCAAATCCTGAAGAAATTTTTCAAAAAAATTCAGAGCTTGTTTCGCAATATTTTTGGAGATATAATCTGTGGAAGGTAGTGCTTTTTCAAGCTCCTGAATTTCATCTCAAAGAGGTGATCGTGGGAAAAGTTCAATAACTCTCTCTCTGGGCATCGGATTGGAGTGCCGTAAAAAGTAGTTGCAATTACACGGACTTTAGTTTCGTGGCTATCAATTTTAGAGATGAAGGTTGAAACAGTGACACGTGGAAAGTCATACAAGTTTTCTCTACTGAGCCAGTCCATAATTAGGTCATTGTGGGAAATTGGACACAACTTTGTCTTGGATAATCCAAATCTGATCATACCTGTGGCATTTGAAAGATAATTCAGAGCGATACGTTGGTGCTGAAAATGAAATATTAAAGTACTGTAGTCACAAAGATAATCCAATTTCAATATCGAGCTCCTCAAAAGCAAGAAAAAGGTGTGTATTTTTTTCCGAATTGCATAAGTCTTGTTTGAAGAATCAATTTGAATTGATTCCAAGGGCATATTGTAGAATATATATGAGTATTGGGTTCTAAAATATGCCTCGTAAAAATAATTCAACACCCATTAAGCCTTCAGAAGGCTCTACTATGACTCATCAAGATGAAGAATTGCAACATGATCTATCAAAATTACAAGAGCAAGTGCAACAAATTTCACTCTCGCAAAGAGCAACAAAAAATGAAATGGAAGTTTTGAAGAAAGGCATGGAAGCTAAGATGGATGGCGTGCAAGCTAAGATGGATGGTGTGGAAGCTAAGATGGATGGCATGGAAGCTAGCATGGAAGCTAAGATGGAAAACATGAAGAATGATCTAAAAACAGACATCGAAGGTTTGACAAAGTTGATACAAGAAATGTTTCCTAATGGTGAAAAGATAGTAGAAGAACCTCATGATGAGAAAAAAATAAATGTTAATCGTGATTTCATAAAATCTAATGTTGGTGGGAAGAACCACCATATTCCAAAAATGGATATGAGGAAGTTTGATGGAAAGGATCCTGTAACATGGATACTACAGATGGAGCAATACTTTGATCTCCATAACGTGCAAAACACACAAAAGGTACGCATTGCAACTTTACATTTAGAACAAAATACATTTGTATGGTATTGATGGCTTTGCTCCCGTAAAAAAATTGTCACTTGGTCAATTTTTACGGAGGAAATGATAGCACATTATGAGGATACAAAGAGCAACACCTTCTTTAGCCAATTGATAAATCTCAAACAAAAGGGTTTAGTGGGGCAGCACATTGAGGACTTCCAAAAATTGAATATAAGGGTAACTGATATTCCAGAGGAACACAAGATCAATCTCTTCATAGGCACTTTAAAGGATAACATCCAACATGAAGTTCGTGTTTTGGAACCGGATTCATTGGAGAAGGCATTCAGGTTGGCAAGAAAAGTTGAATGTAAAATAATGGCGACAAGGAAGCTTACCACTCAATTCTATAAAGAAGGAAGTGTTGCTACGTCTAGATTTCCACAACCTACAAGGTTGACACCACAACAATTGGAAGAAAAAAGAGCAAAAGGGCTTTGCTACAGTTGTGATAGCAAATACACTAAAGTTCATAAGTGTGCTAAGAAGAAATTATTTTACATAGATTGTGAAGAGGAAGAAGAAAATGAACAAGAAGAGGATATACACCAGGAACCAACCCTAGAAGAGGAAGAAATGAATCCGACCATATCGTGTAATGCACTGGCAGGAATTACTACTCCTCAAACTCTCAAGATAGAAGGACATATAAAGAAGAAAAGGGTAATAGTGTTGATTGATTCAGGTAGCACCCATAATTTTATTCATTATAAGGTAGCCAAGGAATTAAATTGTGTCCTATACCCAGCACCAGAATGTCAAGTGATGGTTGCAAATGGAGGAACTATAAATTGCTCTGGAAAATGCCATAATATCAAGCTAACCATGGGGGAATATGTATTGACTAGTCCAATGCTTTCCATTCCTATGGGAGGTGCTGATGTTGTACTAGGAGTACAATGGTTACAATCTTTGTGGACGGTAGCTTTTAATTTTCAAGAACTTTTCTTGAAATTTTTTTCAGAAGGAAAGGAAGTCGAATTACGGGGTATTGAAGGGAAGCCGGGAAGGATAATAAGTTCTAATGTCATGACAAAGCTTCTAAAGAAAGAACAACGAGGCGTAATTGCACAATTATGCTCACTAGAAGTTCCGACATCAAAATCATCTATTTCTGCAGATCTCCAACAAGCCTTGGACAATCATTCCAAGGTGTTTGAAACTCCCAAAGGACTCCCACCTATTCGTGATCATGATCATGCTATTCATTTGATTCCAGGAAGTGTTCCTCCAAACATCAGGCCTTATAGATATCCTTACTTCCAAAAGAGAGAAATTGAACGTATGATTGCAGAAACGTTAGAGGCGGGTATAATTCAACCTAGTCAAAGTTATTTCTCTGCTCCTGTAGTCTTGGTACACAAGAAGGATGGATCATGGCGAATGTGTACGGATTATAGGGAGCTCAATAAGCTCACCATTAAAGATAAATTTCCCATTCCTGTGATTGATGAATTATTGGATGAATTACATGGAGCAATTTATTTTACCAAGTTGGATCTTTGTTCAGGATATCATCAAATTAGAATGAAGACCGAAGATATTCCAAAAACAGCATTTCGAACTCATGAGGGTCATTATGAATTTTTGGTCATGCCTTTTGGCCTTACCAATGCACCTTCTACATGTCAAGGGTTGATGAATTCCATTTTCAAACCCTTCCTTAGAAAATTTGTGCTAGTATTTTTTGATGATATACTAATCTACAGCAGGTCTTGGAAGGATCATGTTGAACATGCTGACAGGGTGCTCAAACTATTGTAGGAGAAACAATTATATGCAAAAACATCCAAATGTTTCTTTGGAGTACAAGAGGTGGAATATCTGGGTCATATTATATCTCACAAGGGTGTTAAAGTAGACCCTAACAAAATTAAAGCCATTAAGGAATGGAAAGTCCCCATGACCATAAAGAAGTTGCGAGGATTTCTCGGGTTAACAGGGTATTATCGTAAGTTTGTTGAGAATTATGGGAGAATAGCAGCACCTCTAACAACATTATTGAAGAAAGATGCATTTTCATGGACTCCTGAAGCAACTAAGGCCTTTGAACATCTTAAAGAGGCAATGTGCCTAGCACCTGTCTTAGCTACGCCAAACTTCACAAAAACCTTTATTGTGGAATGTGATGCCTCGGGAAATGGAATTGGTGTAGTTTTAATGTAGGAAGGAAGACCCATTGCTTTTGAAAGTCGTCCAATCAAATGAAAGTATTTACAGAAACCTATTTATGAAAAGGAAATGTTAGCAATACTGCATGCACTAAAGAAATGGTGAACTTACCTAATGCGAAGACACTTCAAGTTAAAAACTTATCATGATAGTCTTAAACACTTTTTGGAAGATAGACTATCTTCAAAAGAGCAGCAAAAATGGGTCACAAAGATGTTGGGTTATGACTTTGAAATAATCTACAAAAAAGGAAAGCTTAATGTTGTTGCAGATGCACTCTCAAGAAAGAATGAAGAGGTGGAAGCATTGCTTTGTGCTATTTCTATTATCCAACCAGATTGGATAACTGAAGCAAGAGATGAATGGAAGAAGGACAAAGATGTATGGACACTCATTCAAAAGTTGCAGCAAGATCCTAGTACATCCGATACATTTAGTTGGAAAAATGATTCCTTATGGTACAAAGATCGCTTATATCTTTGTAATAATTCCCAACTAAAACAAAAGATTCTTTTGGAATTGCACACTTCTCCTTTAGGAGGACACTCAGGATTTTTAAAAACTTACCACAGGGTGAAGAAAGAATTATTTTGGGATGGCCTTAAATCTAATATTCAAAAGTCTGTGGCGGAATGTTTGGTTTTCCAGCAAAATAAAGTTGAGACAATTAAGACCTCGGGTCTTCTACAACCTTTATCCATTCCAAGACAACGTTGGGAGGAGATTTCGAGGATTTTATCACAGGTTTACCTAAGTCCAAACGAAAGAGTGTCATCATGGTGGTAGTTGATAGACTTACCAAGTATGCACACTTTTGTGCATTATCTCATCCATTTAAAGCAATTATATTTGCTACTACATTTATGAACACAATTCAAAAGCTACATGGGAACCCAAAGATTATTGTGAGCGACAAAGATCCCATTTTTACTTGAAATTTTTGGACGGAGTTATTTTCTTGTTTGGGTACTCAATTAGCTCATAACTCATCTTATCATCCTCAATCCGATCGTCAAACTGAGATAGTGAATAAATTTTTGGAAGGATATTTTCGTTGTTTTTTATTTGATAAAAAAAACACAATGGGTTAAATGATTTTTTGTCGTGAATGGTGGTATAACACTTCCTTCCATATTGCAGCAAAAATGACCCCATTTATGGCACTTTATGGATATCATCGACCATCCATCACATCATATTTAAGGGAAAATTCGAAGGTTCAAGCAGTGGAAGATCACATCGAGCATCGGCAAGAAGTTCTCCAACTCTTAAAGGATAACCTAAATTTTGCACAAAACCGAATGAAACAACAGGCAGATCAACATCGCAGCGAGAGAAGTTTTGATGTAGCAGATTGGGTATTTTTATGGCTACAACCATACAAAAAATTGTTCCTCAAGCAAGCTAAGAAGGATAATAAATTATCGCCAAAGTACTATGGTCCTTACAAGGTGTTGCAAAAGATTGGTACTATGGCATACAAATTTGAGCTTCCTGCTTCTTCGCGAGTGCATCCATTTTTCCATGTTTCATTCTTAAAGAAGGTTATAGGTGAAAATATTCCAATTCAAACAATATTTCCAGAACTTGATGAGGAAGGAAAAATCATATTGGAACCTGAAGCAGTCACGGAAACAAGAACTCGACATCTACGAAATCGATCAATTTCAGAGTATCTCATCAAGTGGAAGAACTTACCCACTAAATATTCTACATGGGAGGATGAGAATTTTATACGGAAGCACCCGGAAGCTACTCGAAGCATTGAGGACAACACTTTTTTAAAGGAGAGGGGCATGTTAGGTCCCTATATTACTAGTATAGTCCCTTATTGTTGTTAGTGTAACCCCCTTATTGTTATTATTGTACCCTTGTAACCCCCATTTTGTTATTATTGTGCCCTTAAATTATTATTGTTAGGTCGGCTAGGATTATATTATGGCCCCATGGACTCCTATATATAGAAAGGAGGTTTTGTGAATTGTATCATCCAAGAATTGTTCATTTATGTAATGTATTGGAGGTTGCCCCCTCGAAGTGGCTCATTTCTAAGGCATTTATATCTCTTTTCTTCTATTTTTGGAGCTGGTTACACAAAAACCCTTCTCGTGCTTGAACATCTCGTAACATTATAATGTATCCATATTCTCCCCATTATTCTCCCTAAGAGTTCTTGACTCTCCAGAACTTAATTCCCTTATTTCCTCCCCTAACTGGGATGCCATATCCAACCAATACACCTCGATGGTTAGCTACTAATTCATGTCCATTGTTAGTTAATTGGCCATAGGGACCAGTAAATATTCCCTTCTTAACCAACAAAATGTAGTTAGTTATCCTTGCTAAATTATTTATATGTTGTTTATTCTTTCTTAAAGACAATTGTCAGTTACTTGACAACATGGACCAGTAAATATTCTCTACTTAACCAAAAAAATGTAGTTAATTACACTTGCTAAATTATTTATATGCTATTTATTCTTTCTTAAGGAAATGTAAAGAATCATAACCACTTACCTCCATATAGAAATCAAACTCCTAACTTCCTGTTTCAAGGGCTACAACTATAGGGTTTTGAATTACTATTAATTTGAGAAGTGCTTCATTGTTAGGGGTTACAAGTCCAATTTCATCAATAACTACTTATGGATTTCCAATCTATATCAAAACAAAACAACACAATAATTTAATTAAACAATATTTATAAAACCTAAATTATTATTTTTAGGATTTAATTGTGTTAAATAAGTCATTCATCTATGACCCATTCAATTCAAAAATACATGAGAAATTATTCTGTTACGACTACCTCTCATATACTGAAATATATTAATTCACAAATATATCTTAACTATATCTAACTATATTATGTTTAATCATTAAACCTTATTATTGTACCTATGGGAATAGGCATGGGCCCCATTAAACCAACATATGGATACCATATTGAGTAATCAAACCTCTAGTGTCTATTATATATTGGAAGATAACACTAATCTCCCCTTTCGAATCACAATAATAGCCTTTTGGATCACAATCTAGGGATTGTTGCACTTATAGGCTAAGAAAATTTGTTGTTTTGATAGCGTGGATGCCCTCTACAGCTCCTGCAGTTACAAATGCCCAACAAAAACCTGCAATACAAAAAAAAATAGTATATTATTATTCTTTTTTAGCATCAATCATGATCTGAATGGAAAATGGAATCCACCCACGGTATTCATCCACCCATGTTATCCATCCACCCATGGAATTTACCCATGGTATTGTAAATGGCATCGACCCATGGTATTCATCCACCCATTGTATTTATTCGCCTATGGTATTGTAAGTGACATCTATCCGTGACATTAATTCACCCATTGTATTGTAAGTGGTATCTACCCATGGTATTGTAAGTGGTATCTACCCATGGTATTGACCCATGGTATCCACCTATGGTATCTACCCATGGTATTGTAACTCAAAAAAGGGCTATAAATAATAAGCCTCACTTTGTAAAAGGACAGATTGTCCACCACAATGTAGCTTCTACAGTTATTCTCTATTTTAATAAAACCACAGAAACTTGTTTTATTAAAACAAAGAATAACTGTACAAGCTACATTGTGGTGGAAAATATATCCTTTTACAAAGTGAGGCTTGTTATTTATAGTTTTTTTTGTGTTACAATACCATGGGTAGATACCATAGGTGGATACCATGGGTCAATACCATGGGTAGATACCACTTACAATACCATGGGTAAATTCCATGTGTGGATGAATACCATGGGTGAATAAATACAATGGGTGTATGAATACCATGGGTCAATGCCATTTATAATACCATGGGTAAATTCCATGGGTGGATGGATAACATACGTCGATGAATACCATGGGTGGATGCCATTTTCCATTTGGATCAATTCATACAATAATAACTGTTAGGTGGACTATTCAAAAATCATGAAAAACTGTTAAGCTACAACTATTGAAGAGCTCTTCTGATTATCCATGGCATTATAAAACATTCCATTTGTCTACCTTGAGATTCCCTGTTGGGGATTTGAAACATCGATGAATGTTCTGTGGATAATCCGAAGAGCTCTTCAATAATTGATAACCATAGGAGTTTGAAAACCATAAGTTACTACTACTTCTCATAGAAATGGTCATAGATGAATGACTTACTTAACGCAATTAAATCCCAAAAATAATATCTATTATGTTACTATGGAGACCAACAATCCGTTACCCAAAAACAATTCATGCTCCTTAGCTACCATTTACATAAAGGTTGTATCTAGTTATAAAGACTCTTTTGAAATTGAAATTATTTGTCTCATCATACACGTCGCAGTCTCCTTGCTCCTTCACAGAGGATACCGCTCACCTACTCCTCCAATCAAAAGACCTTGGCAAGAAAAATTCTTCACTGGTACTAGACGTGAATGATGCATTCTTCACTACTACTCCCAGGCTCTTGAGCTTCTCCATCTCTTCTCGCGTGTTCTTCGGTTTTAAGGACATGGCTTTGAATTCTTCATTACTCAGATCCAAAAACTTATTCAATCCAAGTATGTACATCAGATTTTTTTATTGACAAAGCCGATGAATTTCACATTCTTATTAAATATTGAAAATCGCTCATCCGATGTATTTCTCGAGGAGCATTGTCAAAAATTCAACCAAATCCTAATGATGTGATTAATCTGAAAGACAATTATCTAAGAAAATATAAATGTTAATATGAATATAATGTGCATGCAAGTGTATATATGGATCATAATATTATTGTAAAACTAAGAAATAACCTAATTATACATACTCAAAATGAGTTGGGAAAACTAAAACACACATTTGTGGAAAAAAACATAATAAACATATAATCACATATCCGATGCATGGTCAATAGGTAAAACAAAAATACTTTGTACAAATAATTTTGTTTTACTATGTCCCCATGATATATATATATAAAAGTTTCAAAGTCAAGTTTGTTAAATTTAATTTGTGAGAAAATTTATTTGATGAGGTTGGAAAATCTTAAGGAGAACATGAACATTATAATTACATGAAATTAGTCTAAAATTATATTGAAATGTGTTTCATGTTTCGGGTTATTGAATTTTATGAGGTGTATTGACATATAAATTCCTAGGTTGATACACTAGTAAACAAAGTATCCACCTTGGAATAAGTGAGTTTCTGAGAGAGGACATAAGGTGGTTGATATTGAAGAAACCATATATCAGATATGCAGTAGCGTAGTCAACCAAAACATTAAAAAAAAATTGGAAGAAAATCCCGAAAGTGAGAAAACCAAAGAACTGAGGCTTGGTTATTTTAAATACAATATTGCAGACAAGTGGTTCAAATGCAGTCTTTTGTGGTGTAACATATGGATCTATTGCTTACAAGATTTATGTTCATAAATTCAAACACAAATCTCTGTGATTATTTTTCATTTTGAGGATTCATACTTGTTTCATAGTTTTCCTAGTCCTAACATGAATATGGAACGTTGGACACCATTAGAAAAGCATGTTAACAAACTTATTGAAGATTTCATAGCTTCTATTTGCATTGAAGATGGTTGGTGGGTTAGATAATTTTGAATTCAGGTGATACAGGTCTTATAAATATGGATTGTGAATAGGACGTTGACATTTAATCTTCCCTTGTTGTTGATAAGACATGAAAACAAATATGAAAGTGGGAACATAAGACTACATTAAAATTTCGTAGTGTAACCAGAATATTTTTTTCTCTGAAAATCATGGAAATTCTGGAAAGATTTTAAGAAACTTTGGCAGGGATTTTTGTAAATTCAAGTTATAGCTATAAAACTTCAAGATTTAGGGTGTTTTGGAGGTTTTTGATGGTGTTGAATCCATTTCCACCATCAAAAACATGATTCAGACACTTCTATTACTATATTTCATAAATATTTTTGGCATGGATTTTGACCACTTTTGACCATAAAAGAAATTCCCCCACCTTAAAAGAAAACTCCCATTAAAATCCAGAAATGGAATCCCTTCTCTCCCCTGCATTGAAAAAACCAACCTCTGAAGAATATTTATGTTGGATTGACTTTGGGATTTTTATGTCCTTCCCTGTTGGAACAAGGTCTCCTACGAGCTGCGAAATTGGTCCATTTTGAATAATTTTGATTATATTTAATATAGCATAGGGGTTTTGGGGTGGGTCAAAGCCCGAAAGCATTGTAATGGGTAAAAGGGTAAACTAGGGGTCCAAAAACCACAGTTTGTGGACCATAGGAAAGTATAGCCTAGATTATTATAAATAGAGGAAAATTTTGTATTGTAAGAGAGAGAAGAGAATGAAGAGCTATTGATGTGAATTTGGGTTTAAGTTATCTGTTTGGGTTTTTGGGGAAAGGACTCTTGCTAGCTGTGTGCGTGGAGCTCCAAGTCCAGTTGTGTGCAGACCCTACTGCTGTGTGCACAGGTTGGGAAGGGAATTGTAAGAAGGAATTCATGAACGAATGAATAAAGGTTAATGGAGAACTGAATCTGTGAGTAATATTTGTGTGAATTGTTGGTAATTACTGCATTGTGCGTTTTCTATATTTAAGCCGCAAAGATCTGTGTAAGTGTGTTTTCTATTTCTAGATCTGTTCTATTATGTTTATGCAATGTTGTGTTACTCTCATAAAAGCATATAATTATAGATCTACTGCACGTGGATGCGAATAGAGACCCACTTGGCCCTACGAAGGACAAGGTGATCTGGGTATCACGGGGTCAAACGCAGCCCTACTTGCCTTAATGATCCTTTCTCAGGGTGCGAAAACCTGGTTCCAGCACCTACCCATACTACTTCGGGTGATAGTTTGACCTGTGAAATTAGGTCATTGCCGAAAGGGCCAATAGTATAGGGGTTTGTTGGCAAACGTTGAGCTCCGAACCTGGGTCAGGACCCCTCGAGGCAAAAAATGGTTCCATTGTTATATTGGAGGTTTCTGTGGTGTAGTATTGCAGATGTAGGACTCGGAATATCCACAGTAGTCATTTTTCTGTCCACCTAAATCATTCCATTGCTGGGACCAAAAGCGTTGTGAGGAAGTGATCAGGTACTGACAAGCACGGAAGTGAATGAGCACTACTTTGGATGAAAGTACAACACGGAGTGGTAAGTACTATCAAACTAACCAAGAAGAGGATCACTCTACCCATAGCCCGCGGAGAAAAGCGACCACACAAGGTTCGCCAGTTAACCTGACATTAGACTCACGGGAGAAAAATCCCTCAACCAAAAACTCGCTAGAGGGAGACATGGTTGTACACTTGAAATTACCTACCTTTAAAGGCATCGCCAATGAGGACATGGATCGGTTTTGGTTCGTGGCTAACTCGGTCTGGACTGCGTAGGGGGTGGTAAGTGATACTATGAAAAGGGCACAGTTTTCCCTAGCCTTTTGAGGAGAGAGCTCTGGACTAGTATATGCGGTACATATCTCAAAACGGGAGCGCATCTCTTCAAGATATGAATGACACCCTAAAAAAATAGTTCCAGAAGTCAAAATCTTACTCTCAGTTGGTAGCAGAAGTAAAAGACTTCAAGCAAGGTGAATCCAAGTCTGTGTGGGAGGCCGATTAGCGATTGAAGAAAGTGATCAGGGAAGGAGAGTTCAAGTGCGACAACAAACAACACACAAAATTTTTCATCACTATGTTTTTACCTCACTTATGTATAACAATGGGCCACCAAACCTTTGAGTCGCAGGAAAAAGCCTTGGAATTTGCCATGAAACTCGAGGCCGCACCAAGGGATGACACGTTCGGGGGAGTACAACAAATCCAAGAGCAGCTCGGAGCCATGCACATGGAAATTCAGAGCTTACGGACAGAACGAGGAAGGGGAGCTAGCGCAGACCTCTGGTGCATACAATGTCAGGTGTTGGGCCATACAAAGGACCAGTGTCCTCTATTGATGGATTACATGCAGGTAGGAGGACCTAGGCTGCTACGCCCTGGCTCTAGCGGATCTGTGCTATGGTGTGATGATTGTCGGGTAGCGGGGCTACATGACATGGCCCAGTACCCTTAGCTAAGTATGAGCGAACTGAAGCAACAGTGGTGTCGGTTCTACCGGTTGATAGGACACGATGAGCAAAACTGTCACATGTATGCCTTGATTTTAGATCGATTAAACCTCTATTGGGTACACTCGGACTCAGCATCACCGCAATCTCCTGTGAAATTTGGTAGCTCCCCGGCAAGGGGCAGAGGGGGTCGAGGAGGAAGCGCAGGACGGGGCAGCGGGCAGCTAATCTGCTATAACTGCAGGGAGGTAGGGCACTTCGCAAGGGACTGCCCAAATCCTACCAGGCAATCGTACAAATATTGCTGGCAGCTGAACAATGAGATTGAAGACTGCCCGATTCTGGTAGAAAAAATGCAGGAAGAATAGCCCACCCCTATGCAAAATGTGCAGAGAGTTAAGATCGAGCTAAGGAATGTAGACCCAAATGTGAAAGTCATGATACGCAACGGAAAGGTAACCCAAGGAGCCAAGGAAGCACTTGCCAGGGGCCCTATGACCTCTCTGAACGGATTGAACATCGAAGGGCAAGAAACACTAGTAGCTCCTGCGCAGCCACTGACACCCTTTGGGATAGAGGAAGGAGTTGAGCCCTTTCTGAAGACATGTTTAAAGCTGCTAAAAAACCCTCGGAATCAGCCTTAATTTAGGGTACGAAAACAGCATGCAAGCGTCATCTAAGGTCTGACGATCCATGGGAAAGTCCTCAGGTATGAATAACAACCATCAGACCACCCCACTTTGATAGGAAAGGAACCTTAGCGTTACACAAAATGCATGGAAGGCCATCAATGTGGCCATTTATGGTAAGATTGTTCCAGATGATTGATGGTAAGTTTCACGTACGAGTTACTAAGCCATTAGATAGCTTCGGATAGTGTGCATTTCATAGAATAACTTCGCAACAAGTTCCATATTGCCTCTCCACCATGCCCCTATTATCCACTTACTAACTTATTGTGATCGTTGATGTTTTCGGGGACACCTGGTCTTTTACTGCAATGGCAGTCCCTAACCCACCGAATGCTTCGGTCCCCATCTATTATGCACCCATAGACACCATATGGAGAGGGTCTGGGGATGTTGAGACTGATCAATTGATGGGTTGCTAGCCCTCTACAGAAGGAATTGACAGTGAACCCCACTCGGAGAGGCACCATAGCTGCACGACAGCCCTTCGTGACCTAGGGGCGACCGCGAGACCCAGCCGGATGGCCTCGGATAACATAGTAGAGGAGGGTACGTTATTGTTATGGTCCCCCACCAGCAGTGTCACAATCAGGTCATGCCTAGTCCTGCGAACGGAAGGAAGGATGAGATATAGGGATATGTTGTGACTTCTTCGCAGTCCTAGATTACCACTTAGCAGAAGTTATATTTTCTCACTCCCTTGCCTTGTCATAGTTAACGACAACACCCCAATGGCCACAGACCTACAATTAGATTTGGCGCAGCTCTCCACGGAGGCACTACAAGGATTATACACCGTGGCATTGAAAGAGGTCTGTCATCATGACTGAACTGCATGACAACAATATGACCTACCTCCAGCAGTAAGGGAACAACGGGTTACATTAGTCACAAAAGCAACAAATATTATTCAGGAGAAGCTTACTCAGGGCATGCAGTTGGTCAAAACAGCTACGCATCTCTGGACAGTGGTCTAGTGCCATCCTATGCTTCAACATATCCAGGAAGACTTACAGCAAGTGGAAGCTGCTTTTGATCAGATTAGATCTTCCTCACCCTCCAACGTCTCTACGTAGTGTCTAGCCACCATAGACACAATTAATAATCTTCATTGTGCCAAGCATGTCGTCTGAAAACGATTGAAACCATGGGACGACACAACCCTCCAGATCTCCTAGGATGCTCATACCGCCATTTCATGCCTCCAATAGATGCTAGAACAAGTTACCGCGGCTCCAGATGGCCCTGCCTCCCTAACGCTTGTCAACATTGTGCATCAAGCTGCTACCCACAGTCAGGAAATCCTCCCTTTGCTCTTCCATGCTCTTGATACCTTGCATGCGCAAATCGAGGCTGCACCATCACAGTGACTCGGGACAAGTCACAAGATTGTGTTGGGGGACTGTTGGAATAGGATCTCCTACAAGCTACTAAGTTGGTCCATTTTTAATACTTTTGATTATATTTAATCTAACGCAGCTGTTTTGGGGTGGGTCAAAGCCCCAAAAGCATTGTAATGGGTAAAAGGGTAAACTTGGGGTTCGAGAACCATGGTTTGCGAACCATAGGAAAGTCTAGGCTAGATTATTATAAATAGAGGAACATTTTGTATTGTAAGAGAGAGAAGAGAATGAAGAGCTATTGATGTGAATTGGGGTTTAGGTTATCTGTTTGGGTTTTTGGGGAAAGGATTCTTGTTGGCTATGTGCGCGGAGCTCCAAGTCCAGCTGTGTGCGTTCCCTGCTGCTGTGTGTGTAGGTTGGGAATGCAATTTTAAGAAGGAATTTATGAATGAATGAATAAAGGTTGATGGAGAACTAAATCGGTGAGTAATATTTTTGTGAATCGTTGGTAATTACTGCATTGTGTGTTTTCTGTATTTAAGCCACGAAGATCTGTGTAAGTGTGTTTTCTATACCTAGATCTATTTTGTTCTATTTATGCAATGTTGTGTTACTGTCATAAAAGCATATAATTATAGATCTAGTGCACGTGGATGCGAATAGAGACCCACTTGGCCCTGCAAAGAACCAGGTGATCTGGGTATCACGGGGCCAAATGCAGCCCTGCTTGCCTTACCGATCCTTTCTCAGGGTGCAAAAACCTGGTTCTAGCACCCACCCATTCTACTTCAGGTGAGACTTTGACATGCAAAATTAGGTCATTACCGAAAGGGATAGTAGTATAGGGGTTTGTTGGAAAACCTTGAGCTCTGAACCTGGGTCAGGACCCCTCAAGCCAACATTCACAAAATCCTATTATCCAATCAGAAGGGGTGGATTGTGAGTGTGAGTGGCCAGTATGTTATTTTCTTGGAATCTATACATTGTTTGGTATATTTTCCAAATGGGTGGACGCTGGTGGGGTCCAAATCCTAATCGACCTACCAAAATAGGAGTAATTAATCCATAGATATTTATTAAGTTAAACAATATTTTTTTTGCGGGTCGAATGAGAAGTATGTTATTAGCAACTCCTAGAGAGCCAGTTGTACCAATGGATGGGGAATAATATTCCTACTTATTTTTCAACATTGACGAGCCTAATGCATATTTTTTGGCCATTGATTATACCTCTTTTTCACTATTGGTGAGGTGGAGGAATTGCCTGGACGATGAAAAGTAGCTAGAATCTGAGAAAAAAGAAAAGAAATCTTGTAGTAGTAGTGTTTGAATCATGTTTCTGATGGTGGAAATGGATTCAGCAGCATCAAAAATCTCTTGGGAACCCAAAATATTGTAGTTTGATAGTTATAACCTAAATTTACAAAAATTCCTGTCGGATTTTCTTAAAATCTTACCAGAATTTCCATGGTTTTCAGAGAAAAAAAGTAGTATAATTAGACTACGACATTTTTAATTGGAAACTCCATTATAAAAAATATCAATTGAAATGCACACCTTTTTTTCAATCTGGACAAACAACACTTGGTGAACAACAAGGAGAGTCAAATTCCCATCGAGGATATGGATGTAGATGTGGATAGTTTAATAGAGGTCACGGTGGTTGTTGAGCAAGAATCGACTTTCTAAAGTTGTAAGAAGAAGCCTAAATCAGTGACTGTAAAGGATCAGGTAGAGTTCTTACCAGAACCAAAAGCCATAGGTAATTATGGACCGTGAAACTTCAATTTTAACCCACAAATCAGGCCGAGGCTAAAATCCACATCCCCTAGAAATGATCAAATTGGGCAGGGGTTACCCTTCCATAATAAGGATATGCAGAATTTAAGAAAAAAATACAAAGGTACCGAAAGCCAATGGAGGAGATCCAACAAAAGATATTATAGGTTGATTTATACTGGGAAAACATAGTCAAAACGAGAAAATGAATTCTAGTGGGGTGATTGCAATTTATAAGAATGAATGGGTTACATATGAAAGAAGTTATACTAAAAATTTTTGGTCTTCAATCCTTCGATATAGGCCCAAGGCTATTGTAATGGTAAATTTTTCATTTGGGTTTCATTTTCTAAAGGAATAAAATTCAATAAAGATAGCGGCTCTACCCTGGGTCAAAGGGAGAGGCTTTCTAGCACTACAAAATTGGAAAGTTGGTTTTGATTATGTGATAGAGGTACCCAAGGGAAAATTTAGCTAGGCCAAACTACCTGGCCTCCCCATATAATTATGGAAAAAGGGAGAGATTCGAGAAATTTCTAGTAAAATTGGAAAACAATGTGGATGAAGGATGTATGGAGTTGCTCGACAAGAAATTCATATAGTTCCAAGTGGAGGCAGACCTATCGGATGGTTTCCTAGCAGCAATTTATCTATTTTGGGTGATATTCTCTATCCAGTAGAAAATATATTATGGGGGAATCCTCTTTAGGTGCCTATAATTTCATTAATTAGTGCATTTGTTGGCTAGTTACCCATTCCTCTATGGGTGAAAACGGGGTCAATAGATAGGCTTAATCTGGAACAGATGCTACCTTCTCGACAAAATTATAAAAATATACAAGGGGAATACCCTTAAACAATGTCATATTTTGCAACATAACACACTCTATCTAATGATATTCATATGGTAAAGATAATGGGGGGCTCATTGAAGTGCACTTGCAACCAAAAAATAGAAACATGTCTAATCGAGATAGTAAGAAAGTGTTTATGCCTCCAAATCAGACTCCTTCTAAGATGAAGGGTATAGTTGTTGATAAAGGAGAATATAAGTCCATAAAAATCTCCTTGCTATCTCCAATATGCACCAAAAATTATCATGAATTTAACATAACACCAATCTTAGAAGATAGGGATTTATTGGATTTCGCAAAAAATACGAGACTGGGATTGGAACCCATATCAATAAGGAAAAATCTATTTCAAAATGTGGAAGAAGCATAGTGAAATGGAGTGGACAAATTCAAGTTAAGTCTTAGGAGGAAAAAATAAACTAAATATAAGAATATTGTGCCTAATGGTGTGATTGAGGTAGATTTTAATTCATGATTCTATGAAGTGATGAAAGAGACACTATATCCATGTTTTGATCTTGGCCACTCCAACATATCAAATTAATCGCCTAATAACACATCTTTTTGGGACTTTAGAGCATAATTTCCCACTCCAAACATTGCTCCATGAGGATTATGTCTTTTGAATATCAAAGGGTTTTGATCTTCCCAAACAATCAAATATTTAAAATAATGCTTTAAATCAAAAAAAACATCCATAGTTTTGTTGCAAGAAACAATGATATCAAAAGAGAATGCCCTTGAAAATTTACTTAACATTTGACCTACTTGGTGTGCTTGTGCCACAAGCTCGAATGGGAACTCTGGTGGGATTGCTTCAATATGGGATCCGTCAATCTTCAATATCCAGGAATATTAGCCATGTGTAGGGATATTATTGGCTGGTTATGGTTTGGGGACTGCCCATATAATCTATATCATGAAGATCTATGCTCCTTACAACAATAGGAAAGTATCTTTGGAATTGATGGATTCAACCGATATCGTAGACATCCACCCGATCACAATTGATGGATACTTGAATTTTACTTTGGGTGTTGATGAAGTATGGGGTGAGAAGGTTGTCTTGGATCCTCTATCAAGTTATTGTAAAGATCTATTTGAATAAAAACCACTTAAATGTGTAGCACCTGTTCCTCTATGCCCGACATGGCCCAACAAGCACATTGGGGAGGAGGGTATAGAAAATAGGATTGATAGATTCATTGTGGACTAAATATGGCATCGTAGGATGAAAAAATTACAAAAATAGAACCTATTATCAGGTGTTTTGGATCATGATGCATTAATGTTGGAATGGTAGGTCGAACATGAGTAGTTAAAACTTCCCTTCAAATTTAATCTTGTTTGGTTAAACAATCTAGATTTCTAGAAGTTGGTCCATAACTCTTGGACCTCTCTAATCCCTTTGAACATGGATAACCAATTTCTACAAATCCATTTCAAACTTAAAAGGATGAAAACATAGGTCAAAGAGTGGTTAAACAACCACAAAATATATATCAATCAAGAACTAGTAGATATATAGAAGTAAATTGATTTATTAATGGACCTGATTTCCCTGGGATATTTACAGAACAACAACAAAAATCCATTTTAAATTTGATAATGAGAACGGAAAAAATTCCCAAACTTTAGGAAGAGGAATGGAATCAATAAAGTCGATTGGTTTAGATGAAAAGTGGAGATAGGCAATTTTTTTTCTGTTGGGCTGCATCAAAGAGGAAAAACCTTAACACCATATGGGAAATCAAAGATGAAGTTGGGAAAAACCTCACCTCTACTAAGGATATGAAAAAGGAAGAATTTAGATATTTTAGAAATCAATTAAAGGAAGAAAAAGGAGATTACATGGAAAAAAAATTGGAGATGGTCAATTTGCTCCCTCAAATGGTCAACAAAGAGGACATTTCTATGATGGATGAGCCTATCACCGTCCAGGAATTCATGCAAATAGTTAAGGAAATGACCAAGGACAAGAGTCTAGGGAAAAATGGATGGCTTGTTTAGCTATTTATTTTCTTCATCGAGCTGGTGGTGTAATATTCACAAATTTTCACCTGATATTTGGAATATTAGAGTTCTTAACTTTCTTAATGAATTAAGTAAATAAAAGGGCGGAGGGACCCATAATCCTCAATATGAATAAATATCCACTTTTTGTGTATGAATGTGGATTAGTTAAGTCTAGATCTACAAAATGAGGTAGTTGAGCAACTACTAATGTGAATGGAATTGAGGATTATGTCTCATTAAGTGAGATAGATTATAGAGGTTGACACAGTCAACTAAGATATTGATTGGATCAAACAGGAGATCATGGAGCATTCATGATGAGATTATGGATGAAGTTGTGAAACTAATGCACACATGATGGAGATGGTGTACATTACACCTAGACATGATGGAGGACTTGGTCAAACAACATAGTAAAACATGGAGGATTCCACATGCATAACGCAGTCTAGATGGAGGCCAAGGCATGGGAAGGCTCAAACATTATATAAAGAATATGAAGGCAAGGATGATGGCATACTGAATATTCTTGATGTAAGGATATTTTCAGATCTGGAATTGTCATGTGACATTCCATTGCATTCTTGGGCTGTTTAGCAGAGATTGCAAGTGATGTTTAGCATAGGGTGTTCCTGGTCAGGAATCCCACCGCTTTCTTAGAGTAGCTCTAGAAAGAGTTTGTACTTAGTTCCACATCAGGCATTGGTGCCACATCTCTTTTTCCTACTTCCTGTAGAACACTCATATTCACAAATTGCAAATTTTTAAAGATTAGTTTGGAAGGTGGAAGTTGTCTTGAGTACTTCAGCTGGAGAACTGGTGAGGGTTTATTCCTATCACCTTGGGCTTATAGGCCAACATTCCCAAACCTTAATTATAGATCTGGCATCAGGCCAAAATTTATTGACCTCCTAGCAACATTATTTCCTTAAGGAAATACGCTATCCAATTTGTAGGTCTAAAAGGAAGGAGGAAGTTGCTAGCACTTCAGCTAGTAATCCTGTGAGGGATCATTACCTCACATTGCCATCAGCCTCACCACCAGCTTGGAGTTTATTGCAACATTTTTCAGAAGGAAGAAGACTTCTCTTTCCATCATAGCACATTTTTTTTTGGCAGCTGTGTTGCAACAGTAAAAATCATTATTGGAGGATTAAGAAGCTAGATCTAGGGCTTCTAGCTCGTAGATCTAAAGAAGGGATCAGCCCTTCAAGCTTAGATATAATCTTGCAACATATCTCAGCTATCTATTTTTCAGATCTAGCTTCAGATCTATATTTCCCAATAGATCAAGGATCAAACCCTAGGAGGGTGATTTTCAAAAGTTGTAGATCTGGAGAATCATTTATGGGTAGTCTTGGGAATCCATCACATTGGCCAGATATTGAATCTTGGCATCATTTGAGCTCTAGATTTGAGTAGATCTACATTTTCCTTTTCAGCCTGCAACTACATGTTTATATTTCACTGAAGGGACATCACAATATTTGCTTCAGTGGCTCTTCAATTATGTTGTACCTATTGTAGCACGTTTTCTGGGTGATTCTAGACCATCTCTTTGGGTAGATCTCCTCATATTTGGTACATTGTGTAATTGTATCTTCTCCAATATAATAAAATGGCTCAGATTCTCTATAAATTCTAATGCGGTCTTAATATTTATTGTTTAATTAGCTAAAGTCCTTATATTGTGTTTTAATATTACTGCATTCTCCCTTTTGGGATATTACAGTGGTATCAGAGCATGATCTTTGGCTCAGCTTGTGGACACTTCATCTTTTACATCAAAAGAAGAAGTAGATAGATGAGATCTATCATGGAGGATGATAATTCTACCACTCCTTTATTTAGATCCATCCAAGATCTATCTAAGGAGGTCAATAAAATGAAGAAGGAAGGACAAAAAGAAGACCCAAGAAGAAGATGTGATGAGGAAGGTCCAAGCACTTCCTATCAACAAAGAAGAAAACTGGAGAATGCTAGATCTCCTCATACATCCACTATGCCCAATTTCTTTGGAGGAGGTGAGAGGTGTAGAAATGAAGAAAGGAATGAGCCTGAGACTCATGAGACTCTTAGTCTATATCTTCAAGAGTACAAAGCATAGTCTAGAGCATTCAAGGAAAAGCTAACTCTCCAACAATTCTTCAAAATCAAAGAAGAAAGAGGCATAATAGATTCTATTTTCCTACATTTGATGGATCTTCCTCAAGCATTGTTAAGGCTTGGAGGAGAGAGTTAGATTCATTTTTCAAGCTACATCCTGTAGTTGAAGGAGAGGCTATTCAAATTGCAGCACTTCATCTTTTAGATGAAGAAAATGTTTGGTGGTTTGGTCACATGAAGCATGCAAAGGTGACTAAGTATTCAGATTTCTTTCACAAGTTGAGGAAGGAATTTTACGTGAAGAAACCAGATATGTGTCACAAAGTGACAATTCCTAAGAAAGAGGATGTCAATCTTGTCACTATAGATAGCAAGTCACTACATTCACCACTTGCTGGAGCAGTACTTGCATCTGGAGAAGAGACACTTGCAACTTTGCAAGATGGTCTTGAGCTCTTGACATATAGAGTCCCATGCATGATTCAGGATATGCATGAGGAAGAGGAGTGAGATTCCAGTGCTAGTACACTTGGAGAAGAGCAACCATCACTCTTACCAGCAGTTGGAGACATTATTGTCCCAGTTGGAGGAACTCTTGTGTTTTTTCAAGAGGTTCCCACATATCAGTTGATCCAAGGTGTGCATACACATTCATCACCAATTGTTTCAGTAAATCTTATTGAGACTTTTAGGGACATGCATTCAAGGCCAATGCATAACGAAGGGCTAGAACATAATGCTGATTTGGAGCAGCAACATATCACAGTGTAGAGGACCCTTGATATAATCAAGGAGGAGGTTAAAATATATCCCAATTCATCATTGTTGAGATACATTCAACCCTTTGAGTTGAAGTGTAGAGTTTTAGAAAATGGGATGAGAATAATCCTGTGTACAATAAGTGGTTATAAGATTAGTGGTGTACCTTGCTTTGAGACATCACATATATTATCATGCAGATCTACAATGTTGTCACTTAGTAGTTGTGAAGATGAGGAGGCATCGTCATTCTTGGAGAATTTTGAAGATAGCTTCAATCATGAAGCAATGGAGATGAAGATGAAAAATGGTAGACATCTTGAGATGAGAAACTTTTTCTCCTTTCTAGATGACACTTTCTCAATGAGCATTTCACTACTCAAGGAGAAACTTCTACTTGCAACAAACCCAAAACTTATTTGGTTTTGGAGGGCCTTTGGTGGAGAGAGAATATCATTGAGAGATCTCATTAGAGATGCATTTCAACATTTCATGAAGTGAAAAGTTCTTCAATAGTTTGGGGAGGATGGTATTCTACAAAGGGAGGATGCCATGATTATGCAGTACCTCATTCATCATCCACATGGGGGTGAGTGGATGAGGAGGAACCACTTGCAGATTTATGACATGGGCCAGCAAGGTTGGTTACGTTGGTTTCCCTTGGGAGATCTCTGTCACTTCCCAAAGGCTCCTATTCCTTGTATCCATGCCCTGAAAAACACTTATGAAATGAGGAAGGAGGAATGGTTGCACTGGCTGCTCTTGGGTGAGTATGGTTACCACCAAATGGTTCATATTTTTCTGATTCATGCCTTGTGTATCAATGATAGAATGCAGCAAGAGAAGGCATGTTCATTTTCATTTCCTTTGAGAGATTTTGACCACCACATGACATCTCCTATGTCTATGTATTTGTATTGGGTAAAACTTGGTATAATACTCTCATGATGTGTATTGATGGTGTTGGTTTGTATTTGGCTGATGTGACATTCCAAATGTCAATCAATATGTTTTTACTCCATGATACACATGAGGAGGAGAGGAAGCAACAAGATCTCTTGTTGCTTTGGTTGCTTTTGGGGGAGTTTGGCTTTTCCATGTTACATGGAGGAGATGGAGGATGGCAGCAAAGGGCCTTAATCTAGTGGTTACTATTGGGAGAATATGGTTTGACATCTTTTTCTAACCATATAACTCCTTTCCTTCTTCTTTTGCATAATGTTGGAATGATGCTTGGAT
Source organism: Pinus albicaulis (assembly GCA_034641835.2). Taxonomy (NCBI): domain Eukaryota; kingdom Viridiplantae; phylum Streptophyta; class Pinopsida; order Pinales; family Pinaceae; genus Pinus; species Pinus albicaulis. Next base: position 1,470,310,362 of record CM076580.1, read on the forward strand.
CCAACAAGGCCAATAGGGCTAACGAAGAGAGCATGTTAATGCTTAATCTAATTCATAAACCATGGGATGGGGATATGTATTTTGTGTTGGAGCTTTTCCTTTATGGAGGAGGCCACATTATTTTATGTATATCATGTGTTAATGATGGTGTTGGACATTATATGGTTGTCACTTGGTACTTTATGGTGGGAAGAGAACATCTAACCATACAGTTAGAGGTCATTCTATGTAATTTTAAAAGACAATTTGGAACCAAACATACATAACACATTGCAGCAAATGGAGGAAGAATTCCTTATGTGAATGAGATTTGGGAGGGAATAGATGGCTTTGCATCTATTTTTGCAGTTGCTTGAGGACAAGCAACATTTTGCCGGGGAGGATTGTAATATTCCCAAATTTTAACCTGATATTTGGAATATTAGAGTTCTTAACTTTCTTAATGAATTAAGTAAATAAAAGGGTGGAGGGACCCATAATCCTCAATATGAATAAATATCCACTTTTTGTGTGTGAATGTGGATTAATTAAGTCTAGGTCTACAAAATGAGGTAGTTGAGCAACTACTAATGTGAATGGAATTGAAGATTATGTATCATTAATTGAGATAGAATATGGAGGTTGATACAATCAAATAAGATCTTAACTGGATCAAACAGGATATCATGGATCATTCATGATGAGATGATGGAGGAAGTTGTGCAACTAATGCACACATGATGGAGATGGTGTACATTGCACCTAGACGTGATGGAGGATTTGGTCAAACAACATAGTCAAACATGGAGGATTTTTTCCACATGCACAATGCAGTCTAGATGGAGGCCAAGGCATGGGAAGGCTCAAACATTATATAAAGAAGATGAAGGCAAGGATGAGGGCATACTAAATATTATTGATGTAAGGATCTTTTCAAATCTGGAATTGTCATGCGACATTCCATTGCATTCTTGGGCTATTTAGCAGAGATTGTAAATGTTGTTTAGTATAGGGTGTTCCTAGTCGAGAATCGCACCTCTTTCTTAGAGTAGCTATAGAAAGAGTTTTTACATCATTCCACATTAGGCATTGGTGCCACATCTCTTTTTCCTACTTCCTACAGAACATTCATATTTAGAAATTGCAGATTTCTAAAGATCAATTTGGAAGGTGAAAGTTGTCTTCAGTACTTCAGCTGGAGAACTAGTGAGGGTTTATTCCTATCACCTTGGGCTTATAGATCAACATTCCTAGAGCTTCATTACAGATCTGGCATCAAGCCAAAATTTATTTTCCTCCTAGGAGTAGTATTTCCTTCAGGACTTACACTGTCCAATTTACAGGTCTAAAAGGAAGGAGGAAGTTGCTAGCACTTCAGCTAGTAATCTTGTAAGGGATCATTCCCTCACATTTCCATAAGTCTCACCATCATCTTGGAGTTTATTTCAGCATATTTTAGTAGGTAGAAGACTTATGTTTCCCTCACAGTGCAGTTTCCGTTGGAAGTTGTGTTGCAGCAGTTGAAATCATTAGTGGAGGATTCAGAAGCTAGATCCAAGGCTTCTAGCTTTTAGATCTAAAGAAGGGATAAAACTTTCAAGCTTAGATCTAATATTGCAACATATTTTACCATCTATTTGTCAGAACTAGCTTCATATCTATATTTCCTAGCAGATCAAGGATCAAACCATAGGAGGATGATTTTCCAAAGTTGTAGATCTGGAAAATCCTTTCTGGGTAATCTTGGGAATCCATCACATTGGCCAGATCTTGAATCTTGGCATCATTTGAGCTCCATCTTTGAGTAGATTTGCATTTTCCTTTTTAGCCTACAGCTACATGTTTATATTCTGCTAAAGAGACAGTGCAATATTTTCTTCAGTGGCACTTCAATTATGTTTTACCTATTGTAGCATATTTTCTGGGTGATTATAGACCATCTCTTTGGCTAGATCTCCTCATATTTTGTATATTGTGTAACCGAATCTTCTCCAATATAATTAAATGTATTAGATTCTCTGTAAATTCTAATGTTGTCTTAATATTTATTGTTTACTTAGTTGCAGTCCTTATATTGTGTTTTAGTATTACTGCATTCTCCATTTTGGGATATTATAGGTGGGCCTTGAGCTGGTCATAATGGGCGAAGCTGCAAAAAAATCATCACATTTTCCATGTGCTATCAATTCTACTTTTCTTATATTAACCCCTGAAAAAAAAAATTATAATTCTTTTGATGAATATAGACCCATATCATTATGTAATTCAGTCTATAAAATTATATCTAAACTCCTTGCAAATAAAATAAAAAATATATTATCTTGTCACATTACATTAGAGCAATTTTGTTTTTTTGTCTAAGATAATACACGATGTTGTTGCAATTTCCCAAGAGCATATGCACTCAATCAAAACCAGAAAATTAAAATAATGCTTAATGAAAACTGATCTTAATCGAGCATATGACTGCGTGGACAGGGAGTTTCTCATTATGATCTTATATAAATTTTGTTTCCCCCATAGACATGTCTACTGGATAAAGGTTTTCTTCTCTATGACTTTTATGGTGGTAATTATCAATAGTGAACCCACTCTTTTATTTAAGATTCATCGGGGGATTCATCAAGGTGGTGCAATCTCTCCCCTGATATTTATTCTGGTTATGGACACATTCAGTACAAGGGTAAATACTAAGATGGAGGTGGGATAAATAATTATTTGCAGGGTTGCTAGAAATTGTACACTGTCCCACATATTATTTTTGGACAATGTCATATGCGTTGGGGAGGAAAAATATGATGAATGGGTGTCCTTCCACAAGGTTTAAGAAAATTTTGGCAAATATTATGGTCTATTCATAAACAAAATCAATCCTGAAATAATCTCAGATGATGTTCAATTAGTAGTGATTCATGAGATCGCTTCAATATTTGGGTTGGAAATATGTCCCATGTTTGTTGGTTTCAAATACTTGTGGTGCAATCTAAGACCTGGAAAATACAAAAATAAATATTGGACATGGATATTAACAAAATTTGAAATAACGCTATCCTAATCATATCATAAGTGGCTTTCACTTGTGGAAGGGTCATCATGATTAACATTGTATTGCAAGGAATTCTAATTTTTTGGATGCATCGTTACTATATTTCGCAGGTAATTATTCACGCGATTAACACCTTCATCTCCAAACTTCGATGGTCTGGTACTAGAACCAACAGTAATATTTGTCTCATCCATTTAAATGTGATCTATAGGATTGTTTACTTGGGTGGATGGGGCATGCTTGATACTAGGAGGTTTAATCTAGCTGTCTTGGCCATCAATTTTTGGAGGTTATTCAAAAAAGGAGGACTCCGTCAAAATATTAGAAACAAAAAATATATCCATCAACATGGTCTAGAGGAGTGGGTCGTTGTACAGGATCCATCTAATATTTTCTCATCTATCACATGGTGAAGTCTCAGACATTTGATCCTATAGTTTTGTAACAACCTCCATTGGATAATGGGTAATGGTCAGAGCATCCATATTGGGATGGAAACCATAAAGGGTTTTCCTGGCTCTCATCAGCTTATTTCCTCCATAATCTATTTTCAAAATCAATAAGAGATTAATACCATTTCCAATCTATGTATGGGGGGTAATTTCCCTCTTTTTATCCCTACTTCTCCCCAAGCTTGGAAAATTGGCATTCCAAAGAATTTCAAAGGGGAATGGGAAGCCTAACGAAACCTCCTATGTCAAGTCGACAACACTCTTTCATAGTAGAGGAACCTACTTCTTTGGGCCAACCACATAATGAATGAAAGGATTTATACCAAGGAAGTATATGCTTACATATCCTCTATCATCTAAACTTTACCATTGCTTGACTAGATAGCTCAGATGTGTGGATGGGACACCCCTTTCACGGTAAAATTCTATTCATGGTTAAATATCCATAATCGTATTATTACAAAGGACACCTTAATGAAGAATGGATTTATTGGACCAGGAAGATGCATTTTCTACAAAACTAATTTGGAGGACTATACACACTTATTCTAAAATGTCCCTTTGTTGTTGTTTCTTGGGAGGAAGTATCATTATAATTAGGGATTGATGTCACCAAAGATGTATCTTCCATCGTGAATTGTTTCATGTCCTAGGATCATAATTTTATTTCCTTTAGGACAGTCCCATTATATATATCGTGGGGGATATCGAGGGCCAGAAATGAACTAATATTTGAAGGAAAAGTTCTAAATATAAAGTTCAAGAAAATTGTTGCATACTTTCAGGAAATTGGTCCTTGTATACCCAAGGGTAATTCCTGGTCTGTTACGCTTGTTGACTTGGAAGGTATCCACCCCATTTTTTATTTTGATGGGGTATCCTTAGATGGAAGATGTGGTTGTGGTGTGTTTCTACATATCAACCCTTCATCACACGTGGGGAACCTATCAACGTATTTCATGGCTAGGAATAGAGGGGATCATGATCATTGGGGGTTCTCTTACCTTGATATAATGGATTCATGGATTGAATTTTTTGTAGGTCCCCTCTCTATGTAATTCGATGCAATGAATTTAGGAGTTAAATAATTCCATACTTGATGCTTCCTTTTTGCATGTATATTGGGAATGAAACCTTAAAGTCGATTCTCTTTCTGAAAATTGTGTTAGCAACCTATAAAAATAGGATTCATAATTTTGACTTGACTGATGGTAATCTTGTAAATATGTACATTCTTTTCCTTCTGCCAGTTGTATTCCCATATTTGGTAAAAAATCAAAAAATCAAAAAATAAAAAAGAGGGTAAAAAAGTCCTAAAAGAAAAATCAAAGGACTTAGAAAAAATAGTATACCCCAAAATAAAAAGATGAATAAAACATGAAAGTGTGCAAGTCTAAATGCCACTACTTTGAACTTTTGCAGTTGATTATGGCAGAGTGTCAATAAATGCCATAATCTGTGATGAGTTGAACAATTTAATCTTGACTCATCATTTTTCAATTTCAAATGTTGTAGATAGAAAATAAAAAATTGTCATACAGTTTAATTATGACAATTCAGTAGTTAGGTAGAGAAATAAAGAATCCAATAGTTTAATCTAGATTCTTGGATGCAATAAGTGTAGAGTTAGATAGTTTACTGCTTTCAAAAAAGAATAAAATGTTGTAAAGTTGCTAATTCAAATGCACCTGATTAAAAGAGAAGGAAAAAAATGTTAGAAGATAATGATTGGGTAGGTAGAATAAGATGAGAAGCATCAATGTAGATATTATTTACCATGGCTACAAATAACTAACTTCCCTTCCCCATAGCCATTTATCATTCTAAACTATCAGTCAGAAATGCTCAAGGCATTTCCTTGACATCTGTTGGAACCAGACCCAAGGCTCAATGACTGATTAGTTGAAAATGTTAAGTTTCTATATTAATCCCAAAAAATTTCATCATTTACCCCTTCATGCACTCATCACCATTTAACTTCATAAGTGAGGACCCTTTTCTTACTTAAATATTACTTAAAGGCCCATTTGATTAACTTCCTACATATCATGAAGTATAAAACCGTCAAAATGATATTTTATCCTAAGTTGAAGTGATTAAGTTATGATAATAAAGCTTTGCTTTAAAAATTCAGTTTTCTTAGTTATATTTATGTATTTTGAGTTTCCACTATCCCCTTTGTCATATTAACTTTAACTTATATATTGATTCCCTAGAAAATAACCCTCTCCTATTAATATAATTCCCTTTATTAAATATCTCAAAAAACCCATTATTATAACTTTAGCCAAATTTTATTATCCCCACATGTTTTAATAAAAACCCACAATAAACCCCCTTTGGCTAAAAATATCATTATTCAAATATCCCACTCCTTTATAGTTTTGGACAGTTCAAATAATCTAAAAACTATATAATATAATAAAAATACAAATAAAATCTTTAAACATATTTTATATGTTGAAAACAAAAATCCCAAATCCAATCTAAGCTAAACTTCACAAAACTTATCCTTCTGTAATATTTCCCCTCTCCCGATTACCCTTAACCCAAGGTTAAACCTTTACTTTTTCATACTATGCGAAACCTAATGTTTCGTATAAATCTTAAACCCTGGTTTAAACCTTGTTAAACCCCTCCTCACCCTTAGGTTTAATATCAACCATCCGATCTTCCCGACCCTTTGTTCCTACAGTTTACAATGAGCACGATAAATCATCCTCAGTGCCCCCTTCCTTCCTATTGTGTTGAATCCCAACCATCCGATCATCGTCCCATTTAAATCTAACGATCCACGCTCAACGCGATTTCCTGAATTCATATCCCATATTTCCCCCATCGCGTTGAGTAATAGTCGTTTGATCTTCAATATCTTTTAATCTGACGGTCAAAATCGAACCCAATAAATCCTTCCCCCACCCCCACCATTTCCTATCAGATTAATTTTAAACCGTCAATCTTTCCTTACCAAATCAACAGCATAGATTATATTAATTGGTCCCACCTTATTTCCCCGCATCTTCCCAATGCATATTAGCCATTCGCTTCACTCAACCAAATCCGACGGTGCGGATCCCATATCGCATTTCTAAAGTGATCGGGCGAAGTTGCCAAAAAAAATTGCGAAAAAAGTTGTTTTGTGAAACCACCGCCTGCTACGTGTCCTATTTTTATTAGATCGCATGCCAAAACTTAAAAACCAATTACTGCCCAAGAGAAATGCGATAACTGCCAAGTGGTTTTCGCATTCAAAATGAAAACCGCTCCCGCCACTAACTATGACCTGCAATAAATGATACATATTATGACAAATATCTAAGGTTTTACCTTAATTTCTCATCGCTGTATGTATTGTTTACCCCGTCGCCTATTATAAAAAATGCGGCCAGACCCTGTGAATGAAATCTAAACCTTTGATAGTCAATTTTTCTCCCTGAAGATAAATTTTACGACAGTGACTGCATTTAAAAGACTTTGAAGTTTTCCACTCACAACATCAAGTTTAAAGCTGATATGACCAAAAAAACCCTGTTTTTTACTATGAACATTTTTAAATCCAATTTCCTCAATTTTCACAGTTTAAAGATTAAATTCAAGGATCTGAACAACTGAAACCTCTGAATTACCTTGATAATCCCTATTTTCAATCAAACCCATTCAGAAAACCCTTGTTTCTGTTTTATGTCATTTTTACATCTTTAGATAAACCTAATTGAGCAAAAAAGCCCAAAAGAAGCCATCCTTAGCCTAAATTTCTTAGTTTCATCTCTATTAATGTGAAAAACTCGTGCAAACAATCTAATCTTGCAGTAGCTACCCAAAATGCCTAAAAAACAAAGTTAAACCTCTACGGACTGATCTCATTCCACAAATCTTTCAAAAAAGCCTTCAATCACCTCCCTGTAGACCTGGATTTCATTAAAAAATTGTTTGATTTTTGCAGGTTATTATCAGAATAAGAAATTGGGCCAATAGTTTGAATACTAGTTGACAAAATTGTTTGTTCCAAATTCTCAGATTTTAACTCGATATCTTCATTCAACAAACAATTTGTATACAAAGAAAGAATAAAATCAAGTCAGAGAGAGAGAAGAATGATGAATTTTGTACAGTGAATGGTAAAAGTGAAATCAGAATTCACAATGAAATTGAAAACATAATAGTCAAAGAGTATCAATGGTTAAAGTGTATCAGGTAAAAGTCAGAGTGAAAGTTAAAAAAAAATTACTGAACAGTCAAAGGTAAAAAGTAAAAGTAAATACACAGATAGTAAATTGGTAAAAAGAGATGAAAATACTTTCACGAACAATGAATTTTATCCAAAGTGAAAGTAAAACAATTAAAAGAACAAAAAAGGTGAAAAGATGAAAACATAACAAGAAGGAACATTTTTGCAGAAATTCATGTTTAAGTCATTGTTTTGCAGAACATATTGTGACCAATCCAAAATGAATTTTACAAAACTTAAGGAGTTTTATGTTCTTAAGAGGGCCATCTAAAAAAACCTCTCTCACTTTTCTAATAGCCATTATGGATTAGGAAATATCAAACAATATTGGAGAGCACTTTTTGAAGCAAATTCCTGTTAAGTCATCATTTTGAAGAGAAGATTATGACCAATAAAAAATACATCATACAAAACGGAAGGAGGTTTGTGTTCCTAGGGGACCCATATAACAAATTCTATCTCACTTTTTTCACAGTCATTTCCGAATGAGAGATACATGCACATATCTACAGTCTATTTTTCTGAATCTATAAAACGCTATTTTACACATCTTTTTGCAGAGCCGATTGTGCACATATGGAGAGGAATTTTAGGAAAATGAAAGAGGTTTATTTCATAAACATATTTATCCATAATAAACTCTTTCATTTTTCACATTTCAATTTCCTATTGAGAAATAAAAAGATATTATTGGACCCCAAGTTTTCAGAATTGTTGGAACAGAATGCACAAAGAAAGGGTGCAGTTAGTGACTTGGATGCCTCATCATCAACTAAGAGTTGTATCATATTCGAATTCTCCTCTTATTCATCACCTATCCATAAAAAATAGTGCCAAATAGATGCATTAGTCTTGAGTTTCCTTTACTTAAGTTCTATTTATGTAAAACAGTTAGAGATATTTGTGAACCAATCTTGATATTTTTTCAAGATATTCTAGTTTAGAAATAGTATAAATACTTCACTCTTTGAAGTATTTTAGTGTGGAATAAAATTTGTCAAGACTAATATAGAAATTTTTTCTGAATACATTGGATTTTGTGTGAGTCGATTTGTAAATAAGTAGACTGGAACTAAGATTAAAGATATCATAACTCAGGATTCTTGTGCTGATCAGATAAGTAAATTATTTTCCTGTTTTCACTGTTTATCTTTCAAGGTTCCATATATACATTTTAATGTTTTTTGTCTTTATGATTAACTAGGAAAGCTTAAACATGATTATTGATAAAAAGCTCCTTGTTTTTTACTAGTTATTCATTGGTATGTTTTCTGCTGATAACTAGACTTAAGAATTCTTAAATGCTCTTAGTCCCCGTTTGACCCCTTTCTTTCATCTTCATTTCTGTAACTTAAGGATTCTTAATTGCCCTTTTGTTCAGATTTCATCCATTTCATAAAAAATCCTATTTCAAAACCCTTTGAAGGTCATCTACCTTGCCCTTAGTACATTTGATCTTTTGACCTTTTTGCCTAGCTCTGCCTGCCAAGAAGTTGACTCCATAGCCCAATGGTCTCGTAGATCTCTCTGTGGTTTATCTTGAAGTACCTTTTATTCCCACCAAACTTTCAAAACAAACCAATTTTCCAATCATAACTAGCCTAAAATATTATAACAAATTCAAGCTAAATCTTGAGCAGAGATCGCTATCCGGAATTTAGGAAGGCTAGATCCTGAATTTCAAAAGAGGTTCTTTGTTACCTTTAGTAAGTTACAAAGTTTTAAATATTTCTGATATAAAATTTACTAGAGTTATAACATAATGGCGACTCCGCTGGGGAATACTAACCTTTTTCTTCAGAAATATTTTACAGGTTCAGATCTGATCTATGATGGTGGACATTGATCAGACACACAAAGGTTAAAATCATCCACCTGGCGACTCCAAATCAATTTCACAATCAATACTCCACTGGAGGAATGAACCTAGAAGAACAATATGGAAAGATCAGGCTTTCAACTTGTATATTAATCCAAGACATTATGTTCTTTCTCGTTAAGAAAGTTTTTCAATATATATTTTATTTTATATAAGGATCTAACTTGGTTTTAAAGATACCATGGCATTTCGCTATGGCTAATTTTCAAGATGATCTGAGAATAAAATGAATATATGCTCCCATGAGCAGAGATCACATACCTGGATTTCCACACAAGCTACCAAAAGTAAATTGGGGTAACAATCTACCCATGTTTCAAGATGAGAATATTGATTATCCTTTACTACATCTCATTAAATTTCATATACACTCATCAAGATTGAAGGGTGATTGGCATGAGGATTACCTCATGAAAATATTCATGGCAACCTTAGAAGGAAAAGCAAGGGAATGGTACGAAGCTCTCAAACTGCAAGTTTGTTTTCTCTAAAAGATTTTCATAAGGTATTTTATGAGCATTACGAAGAAGATTTTCCATCTTTATCATTAGCTAAAAATTGTTGTGATCAAGCTGAAGATCTTATACATTACCTTAAAAATATTGATGAATATTTTGGAAATTGGCATACTAAAGACTTATTTGAAGATGTCCAGAACTTTCATTCTCAAGTTAAATGTCATAATAATCAAGAGAAGTTAAACAAAGATGAAATAGATCATGAGATGAATCAAGATCCACAAATCCCCTCTATAGTAACAAATGATGTTTCATTTAATGTTTTGAATGAAGTTAAAGAAAATATTCAACCTCATGATCAATTTAATAAGATAAAAAACAATTTTCATTTCAATATAAGAATTCAGAGATTTCCACCCCCCCTCAACAAAGAAGAAATCAATTTTCTTCTAAACATGCAACCTTCCTCAAAATATTTACATAATGAAGAAGTTGTTTCTACTTATTCTAAGGTTGATGAATGTACTAAATATCTTATCCATGAAGAAACAGCAGAACAAGTTGATGCTCATGTTATTCTACCATTCCAAAAAGGCCCATTGTTTGATAGCATTCCTATTGAGCAAAATAATGACTTTGAAATAGAATGCAACCAATCTAGTCAAGATATATTAGGATTGTTGGAAGAGAAATCTGCTGATCCAATGTTTATAATTGATGAAATTCCTTCTTCTGAAAATTTGCCTAAATATGATCAGTATGATGATAATTATGTTCTTCAAATTCAAGATAACTTGACAGAACAAACTCTAGCTAGTTTGAAGGATGAGATATTAGATTTTCAATTTGATGAGGATTTTCTAAAAATTCTCTTTCTTATTTTTAAATCAAGAAAATGTTCTCCTCAAGTTAAAAAATGGCTTCTTGATATAATTTTTGAAAATTATGAAACTGAAATCAAAATTTTGCATTCTAAAATTCAGTCATACAATTTCCGAAATCCTAAAATTTTCTTTGAAAATATTCCTTCTCCAAAGCAAGAATAAATAGTAATACCTTTTGACTTGCATATTGAAGATTATTATTCTTTCAAACACAAGACTGAAGAAATAGTTTCATGGTCTAATATTCATAATTCAACTGAACAATTAGTCATTAAAGGACTAGAGGTAAATAACATACATCATGCTTTTATTGATCATATATCAGATTATATGGATAATATTTTTAGCCCAAATCTGCAAACATATTTTCTCTATAAGGATCAAATACATCAAAAGTGGACTTTACACATCATACAATTTATTATACAGGCACATGATCATAATATACTTCCAATTTTGATCACAAGCAGTCAAGTTATCCATTTCTTTTTACAGCTACTTGATTGGCTTCATTGGCATTTTTGTATTACCTAATTCAATAAGATTTATAGTAGATTAGAGTAGGTAGATGAGTGCCAATAAGCTCAGAATTTTGAGCATTTTTTTTAGTTTTTAATTTTTAGCTAGTTTTTCATTAAGATTTAAAGCCAAGGATGAGGTCCTAAATCTATTTAAGATCTAATCAGTTTGGTTTGAGATTGTAGGATGTTTTTTTTAGTTTCAAATCAGATTTCAGTTTGCAGAAGACAAAAGACACTTACTAAGATCTACAAACATCAAAGATGAAGGCTACTAATCTCAAAGTTCTTGACATTTCACCAGGAAATGTCATCCCCAAGTGAAGCCGATGTTAGCAACCTATAAATGTAGGATTCATAATTTTGACTTGACTGATGCTAATCATGTAAATATGTACATACTTTTCCTTCTGCAAGTTGTATTCTCATATTTGGTAAAAAATAAAAAAATCAAAAATAGGGTAAAAAATTCCTAAAAGAAAAATCAAAGGACTTAGAAAAAATAGTATACCCCAAAATAAAAAGATGAATAAAACATGAAAGTGTGCAAGTTTAAATGCAACAACTTTTACCTTTTGCAGTTGATTATGGCAGAATGTCAATAAATACCATAATTTGTGATGAGTTGAACAATTTAATCTTGACTCATCATTTTTCAATTTCAAATGTTGTAGATAGAAAATAAACAATTGTCATATAGTTTAATCATGAAAATTCAGTATTTAGGTAGAGAAATAAAGAATCCAACAGTTTAATATGGATTCTTGGATGCAATAAATGTAGAGTTAGATAGTTTCCTACTTTCAAAAAAAAAAAAAATGTTGTAAGGTTGCTAATTCAAATGCACCTGATTAAAAGAGAAGGAAAAAACGTTAGAAGATAATGACTGGGTAGGTAGAAGAAGATTAGAAGCATCATTGTAAATATTATTCACCAGGGCTACAAATAACTAACTTCCCTTCCCCATAGCCATTTATCATTCTAAACTATCAGTCAGAAATGCTCAAGGCATTTCCTTGACTTCTGTTGGGACCGGACCCAAGGCTCAATGACTAATTAGTTGAAAATGTTAAGTTTCTATATTAATCCCAAAAAATTTCATCATTAATCCCTTCATGCACTCATCATCATTTAACTTCATAAGTGAGAAAATTTTCTTACTTAAATATTACTTAAAGGCCCATTTGATTAGCTTCCTACATATCATGAAGTATAAAACCCTCAAAATGACATTTTATCGTAAGTTGAAGTGATTAAGTTATGATAATAAATCTTTTCTTTAAAAATTCACTTTTCTTAGTTATATTTATGTATTTTTAGTTTCCGCTATCCCCTTTGTCATATTAACTTTAACTTATTTATTAATTCCGTAGAAAATAACCCTCTCCTATTAATATAATTTCCTTTATTAAATAGCCCCAAAAACCCATTATTATAACTTTTTCCAAAGTTTATTATCCCCACACATTTTAATAAAAACCCACAATAAAACCCCTTTGGCTAAAAATATCATTATTCAAATATCCCGCTCCTTTATAGTTTTGGACAGTTCAAATAGTCTAAAAACTATATAATATAATAAAAATACAAAGAAAATCTTTAAACATATTTTATATGTTTAAAACAAAAATCCTGAAGCTAATCTAAACTAAACTTCACAAAACTTATCCTTCTATAATATTTCCCCTCTCCTGATTACCCCTAACCCAACGTTAAACCTTTACTTTTTCATACTATGTGAAACCTGATGTTTCGTATAAATCTTAAACCCTGGTTTAAACCTTGTTAAACCCCTCCTCACCCTCGGGTTTAATATCAACCATCTGATCTTCCTGACCCTTTGATCCTACGGTTTACAATGAGTGCGATAAGTCATCCTCAGTGCCTCCATCCTTCCTATCGCGTTGAATCCCAACCGTCTGATCATCGTCCCATTTAAATATAACGATCCACACTCAACACGATTGCCTGACTTCATATCCCATCTTTCCCCCATTGCATTGAGCAATAGCCATTTGATCTTCAATATATTTTTAATACGACGGTCAAAATCAAACCCGATAAATCCTTCCCCCACCCCCACCATTTGCTATCGGATTAATTTTAAACCGTCGATCTCCCCTTACCAAATCAACGACACAGATTATATTACCTAGTCCCACCTTATTTCCCCGCATCTTCCCGATGCATCTTAGCTGTTCACTTCACTCAACCAAATCCGATGGCGCGGATCCCATATCGCATTTTTAAAGTGATATGGCGAAGTTGCCAAAAAAATTTGTGAAAAAAGTTGTTTTGTGAAACCACCGTACGCTACATGTCCTATTTTTATTGGATTGCATTGCAAAAGTTAAAAACCAGTTACCGCCCAAGAGCAATGCGATAACCGCTGAATGGTTTTCGCATTCAAAATGAAAACAGCTCCCACCACTAACTATGACTTGCAATAAATGATACATATTATGACAAATATCTAAGGTTTTACCTTAATTTCTCATCGTTTTATGTATTGTTTACCCCCTCGCCTGTTATGAAAAATGCGCCCAGACCCTGTAAATTAAATCTAAACCTTTGATAGTCAATTTTTCTCCCTGAAGAAAAATTTTACCACAGTGACTGCATTTAAAATACTTTCAATTTTTCCACTCACAGCATCCAGTTTAAAGCTAATATGACCAAAAAACCCTGTTTTCTACTGTGAACATTTTTAAAGCCAATTTCCTCAATTTTCACAGTTTAAAGATTAAATTCAAGGATCTGAACAACTAAAACCTCTGAATCACCTTGATAATCCATGTTTTCAATCAAACCCATTCAGAAAACCCCTATTTCTTTTTTATGCCATTTTTACATCTTTAAATAAACCTAATTGAGTAAAAAATCCCAAAAGAAGCCATCCTTACCCTAAATTGCTCAGTTTCATCTCTATTAAAGTGAATAACTCCTGAAAACAGTCTAATATTGCAGTAGCTACCCAAAATTCCTAAAAGACAAAGTTAAACCTCTACAGACTAATCTCATTCCACAAGTCTTTCAAAAAGGCCTTCAATCACCTCCCTGTAGACCTAGATTTCATTAACAAATTATTTGACTTTTGCAGGTTATTATCAGAATAAGAAATTTTGCCAACAGTTTCAATACTAATTGACAAAATTGTTTGTTCCAAATTCTCAGATTTTAACTCAAAATCTTCATTCAACAAAAAATTTGTATACAAAGAAAGAATAAAATCAAGTCAGAAAGAGAGCAGAATGATGAAGTTTTCACAGTGAATCGTAAAACTGAAATCAAAATTCACAATGACATTGAAAACATAACAATTAAAGAGTATCAGTGGTTAAAGTGTATCAAGTAAAAATCAGAGTGAAAGTTAAAAAAAATTACAGAGTAGTCAAAGGTAAATAGTAAAAGTAAATACAGAGAGAGTAAATTGGTAAAAAGAGATCAAAATACTTTCACCAACAATGAATTTTATCCAAAGTGAAAGTGAAACAATTAAAAGAACAAAAAGGTGAAAAGATGAAAACATAACAAGAAGGAACATTTTTGCAAAAATTCATGTTTAAGTCATTGTTTTGCAGAAACTATTGTGACCCATCCAAAATGAATTTTGTAAAACTGAAGGAATTTTATGTTCTTAACAGGGCTGTCTACAAAAACCTCTCTCACTTTTCTAACATCCATTATGTATTGGGAAATATTAAACAATATTGGAGAGCACTTTTCGCAGAAAATTCCTATTAAGTCATCATTTTGCAGAGAATATTATGACTAATAAGAAATACATCATACAAAACTGAAGGAGGTTTTTGTTCCTAAGAGACCCATCTACAAAATTTATCTCACTTTTTACATAGTCATTTCAGAATGAGAGATACATGCATATATTTACAGCCTATTTTTCAGACTCTGTAAAACGTTGTTTTACACATCTTTTTGCAGAGCCTATTGTGCACAGCTAGAGAGGAATTTTAGGAAATTGAAAAACTTTTATTTCACCAACATATGTATCCATAATAACCTCTTTCACTTTTTACATATCGCTTTTGTATTGAGAAATACAAAGATATTATTGGACCCCAAGTTTGCATAATTTTTGGAGTAGAATGCACAAAGAAAGGAAGCAGTTAGTGACTTGGATGCCTCATCATCAACTAAGAGTTGGAACAAATTCTAATTCTCCTCTTAGTCATCACCTATCCATAAAAAAAAGTGCCAAATAGATGCATTAGTCTTGAGTGTCCTTTACTTAAGTTCTATTTATGTAAAACAGTTAGAGATATTTGTGAACCAATCTTGATAATTTTTGAAGATATTATAGTTTAGAATTTGTATAAATACTTCACTCTTTGATGGATTTTAGTGTGGAATAAAATTTTTCTAGACTACTATAGACATTTTTTTTGAATACATTGGAGTTTGTGTGAGTCAATTTGTAAAGCAGCAGACTGGAACTAAGATTAAAGACATCATAACTCAGGATTCTTGTGTTGATCAGATAAGTGAAGTATTTTCCTGTTTTCACTGTTTATCTTTCAAAGTTTCATATATAAATTTTAGTGTTTTTTGTCTTTAATGATTAACTAGGAAAGCTTAAACAGGATTAGTGTTAAAAAGCTCCCTATTTTTTACCAGTTATTCATTGGTATGTTTTCTGTTGATAACTGGACTTAAGAATTCTTAAATGCTCTTATTCCCTGTTTGAACCCTTTCTTTCATATTCATTTCTATAACTTAAGGATTCTTAATTTCCCTTTTGTTCAGATTTCACCCATTTCATCAAAAAGCCTATTTCAAAACCCTTTGAAGGTCATCTACCCTGCCCTTAGTACATTTGATCTTTTGACCTTATTTCCTAGCTCTGCTTGCCAAGAAGTTGACTCCATAGCCCAATGTTCTGGTAGATCCCTCTATGGTTTACCTTGAAGTACATTTAATTCCCACAAAACTTTCAAAACAAACCAATTGTCCAATCATACCTAGCCTAAAATCTTATAACAAAATCAAGCTAAATCTTGAGGAGAGATCCCTATCCGGAATTTAGGAAGGCTAGATCCTGAATTTCAAAAGAGGTTCTTGGTTACCTCTATTAATTTACAAAGTTATAAATATTTCTGATAGAAAATTTACTAGAGTGATAACATAATGGCAACTCTGCTGGGGAATACTAACCTTTTTCTTCAGAAATATTTTACAAGTTCAGATCTGATCTATGATGGTGGACAATGATCAGACACACAAAGGTTAAAATCATCCACTTGGCAACTCCAAATCAATTTCACAATCAAGACTCCACTGGAGGAATGAACCTAGAAGAAAAATATGGAAAGATCAGGATTTAAACTTGGATCTTAATCCAAGACATTATGTTCTTTCTCGTTAAGAAAGTTTTTCAATATATATTGTATTTTATATAAGGATCTAACTTGGTTTTACAGATACCGTGGCTTTTCGTTATGGCTAATTTTCAAGATGATCCAAGAATAAAACGAGGATATGCTCCCATGATCAGAGATCACATACCTATATTTCCACACAAGCTACCAAAGGTAAATTGGGGTAACAATCTGCTCATGTTTCAAGATGAGAATATTGATGATCCTTTACTACATCTCATTAAATTTCATATACACTCATCAATATTGAAGGGTGATTGGCATGAATATTGCCTCATGAAAATATTAATGGCAACCTTAGAATGAAAAGCAAGGGAATGGTATGAAGCTCTCAAACCTGCAAGTTTGTTTTCTCTAAAAGATTTTCATAAGGTATTTTATGAGCATTACAAAGAAGATTTTCCATCTTTATCATTAGCTGAAAATTGTTGTGATCAAGCTGAAGATCTTATAAATTACCTTAAAAATATTGATGAATATTTTAGAAATTGGCATACTAAATATTTATTAGAAGAAATCTAGAAATTTCATTCTCATGTTAAATGTCATAATAATCAAGAGGAGTTAAACAAAGATGAAATAGATCATGAGATGAATCAAGATCCACAAAGCCCCTCTATAGTAACAAATGATGTTTCATTTAATTTTTTGAATGAAGTTAAAGAAAATATTCAACCTCATGATCAATTTCTAGATAAGAGAAAAAACAATTGTCATTTCATTCTAAGAATTTAGAGATTTCCACCCCCCCTCACAGAAGAAGAAATCAATTTGCTTCTAAACATGCAACCATCCTCAAAATATTTACATAATGAAGAAATTGTTTCTACTTATTCTAAGGTTGATGAATGTACTAAAGATCTTATCCATGAAGAAACAGAAGAACAAGTTGATGCTCATGTTATTATACCCTCCCAGAAAGGCCCATTGTTTGATAGCACTCCTATTGAGAAAAATAATGACTTTGAAATAGAATGCAACCAATCTAATCAAGATATATTAGGATTGTTGGAAGAGAAATTTGTTGATCCAATGTTTATAATTGATGACATTCCTTCTTCTGAAGATTTTCCTAAATATGATCAGTACGATGATAATTATGTTCTTCAAATTCAAGATAACTTCACATAACAAACACTAGCTGGTTTGAAGGATGAGATATTAGATTTTCAATTTGATGAGGATTTTCTAAAAATTCTCTTTCTTATTTTTAAATCAAGAAAATGTTCTCCTCAAGTTAAAAAATGGCTTCTTGATATAATTTTTGAAAATTATGAAACTAAAATCAAACTTTTGCATTCTCAAATTTAGTCATACAATTTCCGAAATACTATTTTGTTTTTTGAAAATCTTCCTTCTCCAAAGCAAGAAGAAATTGTAATACCTTTTGACTTGCATATTGAAGATAATTATTCTTTAAAACACAAGACTAAAGAAATATTTTCATGGTATAATATTCATAATTCAACTGAACAATTAATCATTAAAGGCCTAGAGATAAATAACATACATCATGCTTTTATTGATCCTATATCAGATTATATGGATAATATTTTTAGCTCAAATCTGCAAACATGCTTTCTCTATATTGATCAAATACATCAAAAGTGGCCTTTACACATCATATCATTTATCATAAAGGCACATGATCATAATATACTTCCAATTTTGATCACAAGAAGTCAAGTTATCCATTTATTTTTACAGCTACTTGACTAGCTTCATTGGCATTTTTATATTAACTGATTCAATAAGATTTCTAGTAGATTAGAGTAGGTAGATGAGTTCCAATAAGCTTAGAATTTTGAGCATTTTTTTTAGTTTTTCATTTTCAGCTAGTTTTTCATTAAGATTTAAATCCAAGGATGAGGTTCTAAAGATATTTAAGATATAATCAGTTTGGTTTGAGATTTGCAATATGTTTTTTTTAGTTTCAGATCAGATTTCAGTTTGTAGAAGATAGAAGACACTTACTAAGATCATCAAAGGTCAAAGATGAAGGCTATTGATCTCAAAGTTCTTGACATTTCACCAGGAAATGCAATCCCCAAGTGAAGTCGATGTTAGCAACCTATAAATATAGGATTCATAATTTTGACTTGACTGATGGTAATCTTGTAAATATGTACATACTTTTCCTTCTGCAAGTTGTATTCCCATATTTAGTAAAAAATCAAAAAATCAAAAAATCAAAAAGAGGGTTAAAAAGTCCTAAAATAAAAATCAAAGGACTTAGAAAAAATAGTATACCCCAAAAGAAAAATATTAAAACATGAAAGTGTGCAAGTCTAAATGCCACTAGTTTTACCTTTTGCAGTTGATTATGGCAGAGTGTCAATAAATGCCATAATTTGTGATGAGTTGAACAATTTAATCTTCACTCGTCATTTTTCAATTTCAAATGTTGTAGATAGAAAATAAACTATTTTCATACAGTTTAATCATGACAATTCAGTAATTAGGTAGAGAAATAGAGAATCCAACAGTTTAATATGGATTCTTGGATGCAATAAGTGTAGAGTTAGATAGCTTCATGCTTTCAAAAAAGAATAAAATGTTGTAAGGTTGCTAATTCAAATGCACCTGATTAAAATACAAGGAAAAAATGTTAGAAGATAATGACTGGGTGGGTAGAAGAAGATGTGAAGCATCATTGTAAATATTATTCACCAGGGCTACAAATAACTAACTTCGTTTCCCCATAGCCATTTATCATTCTAAACTATCAGTTAGAAAGGCTCAATACATTTCCTTGACTTCTGTTGGGACCGGACCCAAGGCTTAGTGACTGATTAGTTGAAAATGTTAAGTTTCTATATTAATCCCAAAAAAATTCATCATTAACCCCTTCATGCACTCATCACCATTTAACTTCATAAGTGAGAACCCTTTTCTTAATTAAATATTACTTAAAGGCCCATTTGATTAACTTCCTACATATCATGAAGTACAAAACCCTCAAAATGACATTTTATCATAAGTTGAAGTGATTAAGTTATGATAATAAATCTTTGCTTTAAAAATTCACTTTTCTTAGTTATATTTATGTGTTTTCAGTTTCCACTATCCCCTTTGTCATATTAACTTTAACTTATTTATTGATTCCCTAGAAAATAACCCTCTCCTATTAATATAATTCCCTGTATTAAATAGCCCAAAAACCCATTATTATAACTTTAGCCAAAGTTTATTATCCCCACATGTTCTAATAAAAACCCACAATAAAACCCCTTTGGCTAAATTATCATTATTCAAATATCCCACTCCTTTATAGTTTTGGATATTTCAAATAGTCTAAAAACTATATAATATAATAAAAATACAAAGAAAATCTTTAAACATATTTTATATATTTAAAACAAAAATCCCGAAGCTAATCTAAGCTAAAGTTCAAAAAACTTATCCTTCTATAATATTTCCCCTCTCCCGATTACCCCTAACCCAAGGTTAAACATTTAATTTTTCATACTAAGTGAAACCTGATGTTTTGTATGAATCTTAAACCCTGGTTTAAACCTTTTTAAACCCCTCCTCACTCTCGGGTTTAATATCAACCATCCAATTTTCCTGACCCTTTGATCCTACGGTTTACAATGAGCGCAATAAATCATCCTCAGTGCCCCCTTCCTTCCTATCGCATTGAATCCCAACTGTCTGATCATCGTCCCATTTAAATCTAACGATCCATGCTCAACGCGATTGCTTGAATTCATATCCCATATTTCCGCCATCACATTGAGTAATAGCCATTTGATCTTCAATATCTTTTTAATCCGACGGTCAAAATCAAACCTGATAAATCCTTCCCCCACCCCCACCATTTCCTATCGCATTAATTTTAAACTGTCAATCTCCCCTTACCAAATCAACAGCATAGATTATATTACCTGGTCCCACCTTATTTCCCCGCATCTTCCCGACGCATCTTAGCCATTCGCTTCACTCAACCAAATCCAACGGCGCGGATCCCATATCGTATTTCTAAAGTGATCGGGCAAAGTTGCCAAAAAATTTTGCGAAAAAAGTTGTTTTGTGAAACCACCACCTACTACGTGCCCTATTTTTATTGGATCACATTGCAAAAGTTAAAAACCAGGTACTGCCCAAGAGCAATGCGATAACCACCGAATGGTTTTCACATTCAAAATCAAAACTGCTCCCGCCACTGACTATGACCTGCAATAAATGATACATATTATGACAAATATCTAAGGTTTTACCTTAATTTCTCATCATTTTATGTATGGGTGAAAATGTGAATTTGGGTTACACTTTTTTCCCTTTTTTGAGAAAAAAATTTCATTTTTTTCAGTTCTTCAACTTTCCGCAAGCTAAAATAATTTTTCTGTTTAGAATTTCGTTTTGCGATAAAAATAAAAGTTGTCAGAAATTTTGTTAGCTTTCTATTGCTTTTTTTTGGAATTTTTTTATACACATTTGATATGTCAACTTAGCGTTTCTTTGAGTGTGTGTGTTTTTAACAATCAACATATTCATAAGAAGTCATGTTAATACGCAATGTTGTATTTTTTGAAAATTTGTGTTTTTGAGAAAAAAAATGTGTTACAACAATCTAGACAGAGTCTACTTCGGTTTAGTCATATTTAAAAATCCAATGGATACATATCGTAATTACTACAATTTTTTGAGCTGGTCCAATATCAAAAAAATACATATTTTGAATATGTTTCGCGACGCAAGAAATTTCTTAACATATAAGTTATAAACTAAAAATCTAAAAGCTACCCATTAGAGACAACAGACCAGTGTAATGCACGATAATTTTTTCAATTTTTTTTACAATGGATTTTGCAAGATACATAATTTTGATTTCACTGAATCACAATGACCTTCAAAAATTGTTTGCACCCATTTTATTACAAAATTAATTAAAGTTAGTAAATATTTATGAAATTCTATAAAATTTATATTTCCTGAAAGTAGATTCAATTCTAAAAATGCTTGCCTAGGTTCCGATAGTTAATTCAGAATGTTTCATGGAGTTTAATCAGTCCAAAGTTGCAGATACGTATTCAGAGCTTGGTTTTGCGTAACTGGTGATTCGTTAGTTCCGCCGAACTATTTTTTTCTCCGACGGCCCATTAAGTATAACGACATAAAATTTCGACCGAAATTTTCCCTGACTTCTGTTGGATGAAAAATACCGCCGAGCCCCTCCAAAAAAACATTTTGCGGCAATATAAATTGTCGCGAAATCATTCATTATTTTCTCATATTTTCACGTTTACCCCCTCGCCTGTTATGAAAAATGCGCCCAGACCCTGTGAATGAAATCTACACCTTTGATAGTCAATTTTTCTCCCTGAAGTGAAATTTTACCACAGTGACTGCATTTAAAAGACTTTGAATTTTTCCACTCACAACATCTGATTTTAAAGTTGATATGACCAAAAAACCCTGTTTTTGACTATGAACCTTTTTAAAGCCAATTTCCTCAATTTTCACAGTTTAAAGATTAAATTCAAGGATCTGAACAACTGAAACCTCTGAAGTACCTTGATAATCCCTGTTTTCAGTCAAACCCATTCAAAAAACCCTTGTTTATGTTTTATGCCAGTTTTACATTTTTAGATAAACCTAATTGAGCAAAAAAGCCCAAAAGAAGCCATCCTTAGCCTAAATTGCTTAGTTTCATCTCTGTTAAAGTGAATAACTCCTTCAAATAGTCTAATCTTGTAGTATCTACCCAAAATTCCTAAAAAACAGAGTTAAGCCTCTACAGACTGATCTCATTCCACAAGTCCTTCAAAAAAGCATTCAATCACCTCCTTGCAGACCTGTATTTCATTAACAAATTGTCTAATTTTTGCAGGTTATTATCATAATAAGAAATTGGGCCAACAGTTTCAATACTAGTTGACAAAATTGTTTGCTCCAAATTCTCAGATTTTAACTCAATATCTTCATTCAACAAACAGTTTGGATACAAAGAAAGAATAAAATCAAGTTAGAGAGAGAGAATAATGATGAAGTTTGCACAGTGAATGGTAAAAGTGAAATCATAATTCACAATGACATTAAAAACATAACAGTCAAAGAGTATCAATGGTTAAAGTGTATCAGGTAAAAGTCAGAGTGAAAGTTAAAAAAGATTACAGAGCAGTCAAAGGTAAACAGTAAAAGTAAATACAGATATAATAAATTGGTAAAAAGAGATGAAAATACTTTCAGCAACAATGAATTTTATCCAAAGTGAAAGTAAAACTGTTAAAATAACAAAAAGGTGAAAAGATGAAAACATAACAAGAAAGAACATTTTTTACAGAAATTCATGTTTACGTTATTGTTTTGCAGAAACTATTGTGACCAATCCAAGATGAATTTTTTAAAACTGAATGAGGTTTATGTTCCTAAGAGGACCGTATACACAAACCTCTCTCACTTTTCTAACAACCATTATGGATTGGGAAATATTAAACAATATTGGAGAGAAATTTTGCCTAAAATTCCTGTTAAGTCATCATTTTGTAGAGGAAATTATGGCCAATACGAAATACATAATACAAAACTGAAGGAGGTTTTTGGTCCTATGAGAACCGTCAACCAATCCCTATCTCACTTTTTTCACAGTCATTTCAGAATGAGAGATACATGCACATCTTTACAGCCTATTTTTCAGAATCTGTAAAACTCTGTTTTACACATATTTTTATAGAGCCTATTGTGCACATCTGGAGAGGAATTTTAGGAAACTAAAAGAGGTTTATTTCACCAACATATTTATCCATAATAACCTCTTTCACTTTTTACATATCTAGTTTGGATTGAGAAATAAAAATATATTATTGGACCGAAAGGTTGCAGAATTGTTGGAGCAGAATGCACAAAGAAAGGAAGCAGTTAGTGACTTGGATGTCTCATCATCAACTAAGAGTTGGATAAAATTCAAATTATCCTCTTAGTCATCACCTATCCATACAAAATAGTGCCAAATAGATGAATTAGTCTTGAGTTTCCTTTACTTAAGTTCTATTGATGTAAAACAGTTAGAGATATTTGCGAACCAATCTTGATATTTTTTTCAAGATATTCTAGTTTAGAATTTGTATAAATACTCCACTCTTTGAAGTATTTTAGAGTGGAATAAAATTTGTCAAGACTACTATAGACATTTTTTTTGAATACATTGGATTTTGTGTGAGTCGATTTGTAAAGCAGCAGACTGGAACTAAGATTAAAGACATCATAACTCAGGATTCTTGTGCTGATTAGATAAGTCAAGTATTTTCCTGGTTTCACTGTTTATCTTTCAAAGTTCCATATATACATTTTAATGTTTTCAATCTTTAATGATTAACTAGGAAAGCTTAAACAGTATTAGTGTTAAAAATCTCCCTGTTTTTTTAGTAGTTATTCATTGGTATATTTTATGCTGATAACCGGACTTAAGAATTCTTAAATGCTCTTAGTCCCTGTTTGAACCCTTTCTTTCATCTTCATTTCTGTAACTTAAGGATTCTTAATTGCCCTTTTGTTTAGATTTCACCCATTTCATCAAAAAGCCTATTTCAAAACCCTTTGAAGGTCATCTACCCTGCCCTTAGTACATTTGATCTTTTGACCTTATTTCCTAGCTCTACTTGCCAAGAATTTGACTCCATAGCCCAATGGTCTGGTAGATCCCTCTGTGGTTTACCTTGAAGTACCTTTTATTCCCACAAAAATTTCAAAACAAACCAATTGTCCAACATTACCTAGCCTAAAATCTTATAACAAAATCAAGCTAAATCTTGAGGAGAGGTCCCTCTCCAGAATTTAGGAAGGTTAGATTCTGAATTTCAAAAGAGGTTCTTGGTTACCTCTAGTAAGTTACAAAGTTTTAAATATTTCTGATAGAAAATTTACTAGAGTGATAACACATTGTATGACCATTTCCCCTAGGTACGTGTATTTTGAATAAATTGCTGATGGTGAGATCTATGGACAAGGACTTTTTGAGATTTGATTGATGGCTTCCATGGTGATATTTTTTCCCACTCCTTGCTTGTTCCCTCCAATATATCTCTATTGTTGGCAAAGAAACAGGTCTCGTAGGAAAGATCCAGGTTCAGATATTGGGGCCAACAAGGCAATCTTTTGTAGTCTAGAACAACACCGCCATTGTCACCCTACTCCGGAGAGCAGAGAGTCTCACCCGAGGCGTGTCGCGACCACATGCAGAAGGGGAATAGATCGATAGTGGTGGAAGGATTCGCAATTTGTGATTAATATAGAAGCGATTACATAAATATCATCATATACGTAGGAAATTTTAGAATATTGAACAGATACTAAGCAAATAAAATTTTAATACATCACAGACATCATGCATGCATGTAACTCATATAATAAGATAGCAACCTGCAAGTATATTGATAACTTTCAGCTGGATCCATAATTACATCGCTTCCATAGGAAGAGCTTACAATTCTGTTACAGACGTCTCATAAGACAAAAAAATAGATAAGGGAAGCCTAAGGATATCATGCTTGGGATAGGTCTCTCCTGCAGCATCCACTCCATCCTCTTCAATCGCTCTGCATTCGTCTCTTCTTTCAGCAGGGTGATGGCTATTTATTCACTCGCCATCGCAACTGCTAGTTCCTCTTGCATTATTCTTTAGCTACTTCTAGCTTTTCTCTTGTTGTCTACGAGTTATGATCTCTGTCTTCTGCTATATCTTCTCTTCCTCTGCACCTATGCATATGCTTTCTTCAGCTATCTCCTGTTTCCCCCGCAACCTCGGTAGCTCCGCTACTCACCGTAGTTGCGGCTTGGTTGCGACTGCCATGTGTCGATCTGCAACCCAAAAATCTGCTCTTTATTCAAAATTCAAAACAAGGGCCCCAACAGACCCTGACCACAGTTTCTTAACTCGGCCCAAGTCAATCACAAATCACTGTCTCTATTTCCATTGCCCCACTGGACCCCTTGCCCTGTTCTTGCTGTGCGCCTTCAGTTTACTGCCCAAACAAGGGCCCCAACTCTGGGACCTTGCTAAACGCTGAAGCCTTAAGCTCGTTGAAGGTCATCACAGCTTGCTGCCACCTTTGTAATAATGCATCTATCTCTGTGGCGATCTTGGCGACAGCTGCCTCCCCGACGGGCGCCGGTACAGTCCCGAACGCCATGTCGATTTGGGTTTCAACCTCAGCAGCTAACGGCTGCATGGTATTTGCGCTGATTTGGAGGGGCTGGAAGAGCTCTCGAATTCCTTGTTTGGCCATTGCTGAGCTGGGCTCTGTTTGCTAGATCTAGACCTCTAGAGCATCTGCCTGAGCGTATATCTGGTCCAGCTGTGAGTGGTTCGTGGAATCTTGAATTTCTCTCAAAAGTTGTTGCAGCTGCGCTGAAATGGGCTGCGTCATGACCGTAAGGGCCGTCAAGCATTCTTGGAGACCTTTCAGGAGGTCATAAGCATCGTGCACTGCAGAGTTGAGAGTTTCCTGCATCTGGGTGACCAAGCCCTGTTTCTCTGCAATTTGTGCTATATAAAATACCTCTGGATCAGGAAGCACTGGTCGTGTTGCTAATCCTGCTTGGAGCTGTGCATTTTCCTTGTGGAGGTCAGTGAATGCGATCCTGAGGTGGAGGTCCCACTCTAATATATCTGTCTCTGGTACATCTACAAGCATCCGAGTGTAGTGAGCCTCTACGGCTAGCCATAGCCTTGTAAACACCCTATCCACTTCGTTTACCTGACCCTGTAGCTGCTCGTGTGCAGCTATGAGCTGTTCGCGCTATTCAATAAGCGCAGTGATCTGCTGTTGTTGCTCTTCACACCTTTGTTGCAGTTCGGAATGAAGCTTTTCTGCCTTCTGGGCCGCTCTCTGAATAAAGTGGTACAACTGAGTCGTACCTCATGTCTCCAAGTTGGCGACTCTCGAAGTACTTTGATCTGGCCACCATTATTGTAGGGGATTCCCACTGGCAACTGATCGCGTGGAGTGCTCTTAAGGGGATGGAGACGGGGTTTGATGAGGTGCTAAGTTGGCCATATTCAGGTCTAACCACTCCTTCTGATCTTTGTGGATGGTCTGTGGAAATATAGTAGGCTCAGGCTGTGCATCAGTCGTGTCTGCAAAAATTTGTGCCATCTGTGTAATTATATCAGAAAAAGCGACTTGGGGCTCCCCAACAAGCTCGACCGGTGGTACCACTGCCGCAGTACTTGAGTCAACCTCGGCCCCATGGTCCTCATTAAGTAGATCTCGGATGATTGGTCTGACACGGTGTCGGATGAATTGGATGGTGCAGATGAAGTGGTGGGTGGGACGGTACGTGGAGGTGGAAGATGAATGTTGATGAAGTCGGAGGGTTCAATGGGAGGTAGAGGCGGAGTCCCTTCTATTGCCCCTGTGTCAACGACTAGTTCTTCCTGTATAGGCACCCCTATATTCGGTGGCCAGGGTGGATCCTCCTCAGTGAGGTCCACCACTAGACTCGACTCTATGGTTCGGGCCTAATTGGCCTGAGGAGCGTCTGAGGGGTTTTTGGGCTTGCTCTTTTCCCCTATCGGGGTAGTCAGCGGACTTGGTGAAGTAAATACAACATTAGGGATGGGGGAGGTGATGGAAGTCATGTGGGGATGCATTATGGAGTGAGAAAGCTGGAACTCAGAGAAAACAGGAAAAGGGATGGCACTGCTTGAGACAACCTGGGCCACTTCATTGAAACTACGTACCTGGGTGTTGAAGTGGCAAATGAGGGGGACGAGTTGCACGGTGGAGCCCTATTGTGCCGTCTCTGCTTTCGTTCCGGTAGGCTGTTGCTACAATAGCATCTGATCAAAATTGTATGTGGGTACCCCATTTCAGATTTCCATCGTGACCCCCAGCCACGAACAAAATTCATTGTAAAAGGCTGTGTCTTTGAGCTGGAACTTCAGAGGCTTCATGTGAAATGTCTCCTCCAGCACGCAAGCAGGTCGGAGGAATGTGTGCCTGTGGCTGACCCCGAAGCATACTTTCTCACTGTACTCGTCTAGCAGGTTCCTGGGCACCCTCTACTAGCCTGCGACCACATCTATCATTAAACTATACCAAATTTGAAATGCCTCTACATTGACCTCCTTGGTGCTGGAGTCACCTGACACCTTCCACGGGACGAACTTCATCGTGAGAGGCTGGCCCTCTGCTATTTCTACCAGTATCCTGATGAGGGGAGTATGCCACTTCCACATGGAAAATGCAACTATCAAATACCTGTAAATGAAGCTTGTGGCCCTCTTGTAGTTGTCTTCGCATGCGTCAAACATCTCCTTCAACAGGAAGGAGCACCAGTTCAACTTAGCCCCCTGGACACAGTGCTCTGCAATGGAAATAGTATCCAGGGTACATTCTCCCTTTGTGTAGTGCCTCATTGTCTTATTGGCAATGAGGTAGCATGCGAACTTGATTTCGGGCTTATTGATAAGCTACATATTCGCTCCCTTTCCTCCTCGACGAGTTCCATATTTTTCATAATAGTCCACATCTCCTAACTTCTTTGCTCGTTTAGAAGTGGTCTGACACTCAGACGATACATCCGGGCCATTCTGTGAAAGCCATGTGATCCGGTGGAAATACTCGGCATGGATTGAAATCTCTTTATTCAACCACAATGACTCGTTCTGGATGCGGCTGAGTAAGAACTTGGTACACTGCATGGCTGGTCCTGTTGTCCCGAATAGCGGGAGATTTCTTAAATTCAAAATGGAGGATTGCTATAGGCCTCGGAACTCTAGCAATATTCTTTTTGCTGCACACCTTGCTTTTGTGGTATAATATTCCATATACAGTGGGCGCTTAAGTGTTGGGAACTCGAATGAGTCCTTAAGGTCTGCATCTATGAGGGCAGCACTATCATATTTCCCAACGAGGGACTATGTTTTATGAATTCTACTATGAAGCTACAGTTCTACGACTGCTGGGTTGGCTTTTGGCATCTTCACTCGGCGTTGATACACTTGCAGAATTGGTCTCAGAATCTTCTCTTGGATTTGTGCTTCTGGATACTTTTGCTTCTCTAGTTCTACTCCAATTTCTAATTCTAACTTCTCTGGCATTCTCGTGCTTTTTTTTCCATGCAGGTTATGTAATTACCTAGCATGAGTGAGGTTGATGAGACCCCATGACGGGTTAATTCCTGCTAGCATTCTCCACGGCAATAATCATGCGATCAATTGCCTGCTAAGGTGTACTCTGACATCTACTCATGGTTGCATGGGGAAATGGGCGGACGCGATGGCTGAGTTTCCTTCGTATTATGGCAAAATGACTACTACAAGGTTACTTCTAATTATGGCAATTTATGATGCAAATCTAGACGATCCTATAGACTGACACAAGTACTAACTGAAATGATATGGACTGAAACTGACACGTTTGCTGATCCTACGGGGATGACACACTGGACATGCCCCTCCCCGACCACAATCGGTTCAGTTATGGTCCCCGCAACAGAGCAGTTATTGACGACCTATGCATGGATAATAAACACTACCTATTCTCGTCCCGGTTGTGGGAGAGTTATTCAACTACGCTACTCGGTGGCTTCTCTCGGGTGCGAGAGTTATTGATGAAAGGTGAAAGAAACTTATTCATGGTAGGGTTTCAAGCGTTTGCCATTCACTCACCTAGGTAAAATATTACCGTCCAGCTGAGCCAACCGAATGGCTCCGGAATCCATAATTTCGACGACGAAGTAAGGTCCCAACTAGTGCATCTGCAGTTTTCCCAGAAACTTCTGAAACTTGCTATCATATACGAGAACCTTCCCTCCAACCTAAAACGTTTTTCTCTTGATGTGGTAGTCATGCCATGCCTTCTGCCTATCCTTTTGAACCTTTTGGTTAAACTCGGCCAGAAACTAGGCCTCGTCCAGTTCTTGTAATGCATGGAGGTGCTCCTGTAGCGATTCCTCTTCCGAGAACTTGAGGGATGTGGCAATTAAAAGAATCGATATGGTGAACTCGATGGGAATCACAGCTTCCCGGCCATACACCCGCTGGAATGGT
Source organism: Pinus albicaulis (assembly GCA_034641835.2). Taxonomy (NCBI): domain Eukaryota; kingdom Viridiplantae; phylum Streptophyta; class Pinopsida; order Pinales; family Pinaceae; genus Pinus; species Pinus albicaulis. The sequence goes on from CM076580.1 coordinate 1,470,340,199, forward strand.
GTTTGATTGGTCAAGCACTTCACCATAGTCTGGTAGGCCCATAGTGCAACTGGAAATTACTCATCCCAATCATCCTGCTTGGCATTTCAGATCTTCGTCAAACCCTTTTCGAGGATTTTGTTGAACGCTTCAATAGTGCCATTGGCTAACGGGTGGTACGGGCTGCTTTTGTGATGTTGAATCATGAATGTGTCCAGCAGCAATTTGACTGTTTCATTAATTAAGTGCATACCTTGATCACTGGTTAAGCTCCATGGACAGCCAAACCTGCTAATGATGTGTTCAAATATGAACCGAGCTGCTGTATCAGCCGTACAATCCCGTACCGCCACTGCCTCAGCCCACTGGGTGAGGTAGTCAGTGGCGGTAATGATGTACCGGGCCTTGTAATTCCTGGCTACCGGGGCTATGGGACCTATGAAGTGGACATCCCACTTCTCAAATGGCCGCAACACATGAACCGGGTGTAGTGGGAGCTCGTCTCTGTGAGAGGGCCTCCCTGTTCGCTGACAGACATCTCATTTCTTAACAAATGTCTTATAATCGGCATGGACCGTCGGCCACCATAGTCCAGCTTGGAGCACTTTCCTGGCAGTGGGTTTCGCCCCCACATGCCTACCCACAACGTTGCTATGGCACTCCCACATCACAGCTTCACGCTCGTGGTTGAGTACACATTTGCGTAGAATCTCATCGAGGTCTAATTTATACAACTTCCCCGCAATCAGTTGGTATTCAGCGGCTTGGACGACCAAGTGTCATTTCTGGAGTAGGGTGTAGTGTTGAGGGCACTGTCCCGTAGTCAAATAAGTTGTGATGTTGGCCAAATAATCTGTTATGGCTTCAACTCAGAAAAGATCAGCATCCGGCAGCTGATCATCAAGAGAGTCATCATTCTCCCCTGTCTCCAACCTAGATAAATGATCGGGCCCGACTTTCAACCTCCCGAGCTTGACGATCACCTCGAAGGTGAATTCCTAGAAGAGTAGAAGCCATCGACAGATCCGACCTTCCAAAATAGGCTTATTGACCAAGTACTTCAATGCAGAGTGATCAGTGAAGAACTTAAACTTACCTTCTAAGAGGTAGTGGCAGCACTTCTGGAGCGAGTACACCATTGCGAGGGCCTCCCGCTCCATGGTGGTGTAATTCTACTCTGCATTGGACAATTTGTGGCTGGCAAAGTAGACTGGGTGGTCAACTGTCGTCACCTCTGGTTGCGCCAAGACAGCCCCAAGTGCAATACTGGAAGTGTCGATATGCACGTGGAACTGTTTATCCCAATTTGGGTGAACCAGAATGGGCGCCATTGCCAGCTTCTCCTTCAAAGTGTCAAGGGCCATCCTGCACTCATCCGTCCACTGGAACACTTCTGACTTCCGCAATAACTTTTCCAGAGGAGCAGTGATCTTCGTATAATTTCGGATGAACCGTTTGTAATAACCCGTGTGCCCTAGCAGTGCCCACAACTGCTTCACCATTTCTGGGGCTTCCATGTGGACAATCACAGCTACCTTCGCAGGGTCGATGCAGACCCCTTACTTGCACACCACATGTCCTAATAGTGTTACGAAAGGAACTGCAAAGATGCATTTCTTCAAGTTCAAGGAAATCTGCAATTGTCGACATCGATCAAAATTGATGCATAACAGGGTGGCATGGAATTTCAGCAAACTGTAGATGGTCCAATCATCCATGTAGACTTCCAGGAACTTATGAATGTACTCCCGAAAAGTAGCGATGACGATCCGGGAAAACACAGCGGGGTCGTTCTTCAGCCCAAATGGCATCACATAGTATGCAAAAGACCCCCACTCGGTGGTGAATGTTGTATTCGTTTTGTCTTCTTCCGAAATGCGCACCTAATGATAGCCCGAAAAGCCATCAGTGAAGGAGTAGGCCTCATTCCCCGCAACATGGTCCAATACTTCATCGTTGAATGGAGTGGGAAATGGGTCATGGATGCAGGTGTTGTTCAAACTTTGGTAGTCGACATGGACGCAAATTTCTGACTTGTCCTTCTTATTCTAAATGACGATAGGACTCACCCACTCTGCTTCTTCCACAAGAAAGATTAGACCTGTTGTCAGAATCTTATCGATCTCCAACTTGACCTTTTCTTTGATCCGCGGGTTCAACCGATAGGGTCGATGCTTCACGGGCCTGACATCTGGTTTTAGCACAATACACATTTCTCCGAGGTCCCCTTGGATGCCTTTCAAGTCTACAACTGATGAAGGGAATAGGTCTTCGTATTCCTGGAGGAGGCTGAAAATTTCCTTTGTCATCTCCTCATCCGAGTAGTCCCCAATTGTAGCCAGTTTGGGTTTTTCATCCACACCGATGTTCAACTTCTTTATCTTCAGCGGGAGTACATGGACGCCTTCATTGGTAGGCTCTTCTTTGATGCTCCACTCTCCTTCCCTCTCTTCAAAATATAGTTGCCTCAGGTCCTCCATACTATCATCGTCGCCCGTTGGCAAGCCAGCTCACGCCTACCCTCCGAATTTGGTGCTAATGTTCTCACGTCGGTCTCTGGATCACTGAGAAACAATATCCCCATGATGGCCTGTAGTGCCCGGGACACCAACTCTGTCTCCCCTTCGAAGGAAAAGCAACGAACAAATTTGTTCGTGACTTCCTGCCAGGAGCTGGTCCCTCTTTTTCTCTCTTCCTCTAAGTATTAGGCATGGGGGATGGTATCGAAGGAGTGGAAGAATCGATGTACCCACAGCTCTTTCGGGTACCCTAGACTTTTCCACTGCTCCTCACAGGTTTTTAGGTGGTCCCTTGGATCGGCAGTCCCTTGGTACCTGTGCCTGCTTTGAAGGGCTTCATCTTCTTTGAACCACGCCGTCAAAGCCTCCGCCACACAAATCCACCGTGACATGGTGTTGCAGTGATTTTTCCACCACCTGGCTGATGTGGACTGTAGTGCTATTTCCAAAAGTGGTAGCCTGCTTCCTTCCGGTACCGTGTCTTCTACCTTTGCAATAAAGGTATTGACGGCTTGCATGTTCGACAGGGTGGGGTACTCCCTGATCTCAGCACCAATCCAACAGACTCGGGCAATGTTGGCACATCTCCGTGTGCTGGTCTCATACCCACCTTGCTGCTAGTCTTCCCAGGCTAGTTCTGATCCCAGCTCCGAGCTCTAGACACTGCGCTAGCTGACAGAACCAGTTGCGGTCGGGTTAATATAATCCTCCCACTTCCCTGCTTTCATCTGATAAAGGTTGTCCAATATCTGAGAATCCTCCCGGTTATCCACGGTTTCTGTATATCTCGGGCCTTGATACAAGTCGAGAGGCTGAGTGACTCAGACCTCTCCACCTTCAAAAATCATCAGCTACTTTTTGAGGTCGATGATGGCATAATTCTCAAAAGCCCATTTGATGCCTAGCAGGGTAGGGTAAGGATCCTTGTCTCCCATTATATCAATAACCTCAAAATCCATGTAAGTCTTCACCCCTGCAATGTCGACCTCGACATCTTCGAGTCAGCCGATCGGCACAATGCAGTACTGGTTTTCCATTCTAAGCTGGATTGGCGAGTAGGTCAGCCGCGGCCGCCCAAGAGCCTCCCACGTCTTCCGCAGCAGGATGTTGACATCAGATCCTAACTCGAGCATGGTGTTGCTGATCTAAAATCCTGCAACCTGCGTGTTAATCTGGAATTCTTTTCCTATTCTTTGCTTGTTTCTCTTGACCCACTATATGTACTAGGGTGCTATGTTCAAAGTTTCTCCCGACCCTGTATTCCCCTGCAGTACGTCCTCCAAGGTATGCTTGAGCTATTCCTGCATCTAAGCATTGTTAACAATCTTGAGGAATAACTCGAGCCATTCCTCAATTAGGGTCCTCGTGGTGCTTTGCTCCCTAGAATCAGTCGTTAGGGGTACCTCAAGGCCTTTCGCTCCTCCCAGCTGAGCAAATGTCTCCACCGCCTCCTAGAAGTACTTCTTCTGTGCGTCCGGATTGATCTATTGTTTCGGGGAGGTGGGCCGGATCCCTTGTGTCGGCTCCTTTTCATGAGCGTCCTCCCCTGTCTTCTTTCTCCCTCACGTCACAATAGCTACATTCTGCATGGCCAGAGTTGCATTTCCCTGAGGTTCAGAGTTTACCAGATTCGTGCCCCTCTGTCGTGCTTGTTCCTCCCACTTATTGATAAGTTCCAGGCAGTCCTCTGTTGCGTGGGCGTTCACGCAGCACTAGGAACACCATGGGTGTCGGGGAAGGGGGAATTCATGGGCCACGTGACCCTCCTGGTCACAGTTGTAGAATTTCAATAGACCCCTTCCCCCTGTGCAGCCTTCACACATACCACCTCCTCTGCCCCTGGAAGCCTCGTTCACCCTATAGGAGGGTCGGTCTAATCGGTCCACCAATGCATCGAGAGCTTTGCACTGTTCGGTGTTGTGAGTCGTGGAAGCACAAAATGCACATTATACGTTGTTTGGGACATTGGAATACTTCTGCAATATGGGACACGTCCAAGGTTGACGACCCATCGTCGGGAAAATTTCGCAATATTCTGTGGCAGTCTGGTTTGGTTGAGGTGGGAACCCCACATAAGGTTGTTGTGGCTGGTAGACCCCCTACAGATTCATCGACGTGCCACCCCCACTAGGTGGACCCCCCTGTATTACCGTGACCGAGGGCCCCACACCCGTGCCATGTAACCGGGGACACTTAGTGGCTACATGCCCTTCGACCAGGCAATGAGTGCACCAAACATTCGGCCTAGCTGGTCTTATAGGCTACATCTCCTTGAGCTTTTCGGTTAGGCTGGCGATCTGATGTTTCAATCCTAACAAGGAATGATCCTGTGGGGCTAGCCCTCCCCGATATTCCTGAGGGTAGCCCGCCATTACGTCTATCTTCATAGCCTGCTCCAGAGCGTCCTGCAAATTGTCGATCTTCTACTGGGTGAGGGGAGTTTGTGTCAAGGGAAGCATAGCCTTGATGAACCATTCCCTTTAATGGTTTGGGTCGATTGGGTAGCTGAGTTTCTTGATCGCGTCCTTGAACTAATGCATCAGCTCCCATGCAGTCTCTCCTTCTTTTTGCTTAATCTCTCAGAGCTTGGACAGAACCTAATGGTCTATTTGGGGGAGCTTAAATTCTTAGACAAAATCTTGCTTAACGTCCACGATTGCTGGATTTTGGTGGGCCTCTGACCACTTTATGAACCATCGCAGATCCCTTTCTTTGAGTGTGGTTTGGAACTTTATTAGCTTCCCTGCGTCTGGCGTCTGCCTAGCCCTCCATATGGCTTCACAGAGATACCAGTGTTGCTCCACATCATCATTACCTCGGCCAGAAAATTTTGGATATCGGGTGAATGACCCAGCCATATTTACCTGCGAAGGTGTGACTAGAATAAACCCTTCGGGTCCTGGTTGCGTGACTATACCCCCAAGAACTGCAATACTACTAGTAACACTGTTATTAACGTGTGTTGTTGTCGACAATGAACTACGGTGCAATCGACTCAATGCTTGTAGCTTAACAAAAATATTACTTAAAGGTTGATAGAGTACCAAGGGAAGGTAGGGATCCTTGTCATTCAAGCTTGGGGAAGTAGGAGTACCTGGAGATATGGATGTCGTCCATTCCTGAAACAACTGGTGCATCACGACGTACCACTCGCCATCGGAACCTTCTTTAGGCTACACACCTACATCTTCTTCATCAGAATTTGTCTCCGTCTTTCTCCTAGCTAGGCTCCCATGCACCCGCCACACTCCCACATCGGTCCCTTCCCTCTCCAGGGTATCCGCCTGAGGTTCCATATTTTCTATCCTCTGAGGCGCCTCCTCTTGGTTCTTCCTATTGTTTCCCCATCGTTTCAACTCCTACATCACCCTTTCTCACCACCTGTCGGTGATCTGCGCCCTTCGATGTGCACGTCGATCGCTCAACCTCCTTGCGGCCTCAGTATCCATTCCCCCACTCCCCTGCTTCAAACTTCACATGGCATCTGTCCCTTCGGCCCTTCCCCCAGCACTGGAGGTTTACGCTTCCATGCTCGATTTTTGGAATTCCATTAGCCCTTTTTCCACCATCAGGGCCTTAATCCACAGCAGAATCTCCTTGAGCAGCTTCTCTCTTAGCCCAGAGCGGAAGATAGCCTCAGCCTTTGAGAAGGATTGGTAGCACTCTGTGGCAAACTCCACAATATATCTGTCCAAAGTGGTCTCTACCTAAAAGTCCACCGCACGATTCAACTCAGTATCCAGCCGATGCAAGGCCACCAGATCTTTGTGCACCCACTTGTGTTGGATCTTATGCAAGTTATCCCTAGGCACCTTGGTCTGCAACCTTCGCAACCAATTATAGAGTTTGCTAGGGAATTTTTCCTAGAGGATCTCATAGGCATCACTGGCGGAATCCAAGAAAAGGATGAGATCCTTAAGCACCCTCTCCTTTTGATTCGTCAGCTCTGCTTACTGAGCAATAAAATGGTCCACATGGTTATCCCACCATCTCCATATTTCTCCTTCAAAGACCCTTTATACCATGATCTAGTTCCCCTCATAACGTGTAGGGTCCCGACAACGGAACCATTTGTTGGCGAAGAAATAGGTCTCACAGGCAAGACCCAGGTTCAAAGATTGGGGCCAACACGGGAATCCGCTATAGTCTAGAACCACGCCAGCATTGTCACCTTACTCCAGAGAGCAGAGAGTCTCACCCGAGGCATGCCGCGACCACATGCAGAAGGGGAATAGATCGATAGTGGTCGAAGGATTCGCAATTCGTGATTAATATAGAAGCGATTGCATAAATATCATCATATACGTAAGAACATTCAGAAGATTGAACAGATACAAAGAAAATAAAATATTAAGACATCAAAAACATCATGAATGCATGTAACTCATATAATAAGACAACAACCTGCAAGTATATTGATAACTTTCAGCCGGATCCACAACTACATCGCTTCCACAGGAAGAGCTTACAATTCTGTTACAGATGTCTCATAAGACAGAAAGATAGATAAGGGAAGCCTAACGATATCATGCTCAGGATAGGTCTCTCCTATAGCATCTACTCGATCTTATTCAATCGCTCTACATTCGTCTCTTCTTTGGACTGGGTGATGGCTATTTATTCACCTGCCATTGCAATTGCTAGTTCCTCTTGCGTTCTTCTTCAGCTGCTTCTGGCTTCTCTCTTGTTGTCTATGAGTTCTACTCTCTTTCTTCTGTTGTATCTTCTCTTTGTCTGCACTTATGCATCTGTTTTCTTCATCTATCTCATGTTTCCCCCGCAAACTCGGTAGCTCCGCTACTCACCATAGTTGTGGCTTGGTTGTGACTGCCATGTGTCGATCCGCAACCCAAAAATCTGCTCTTTATTCAAAATTCAAAACAAGGGCCCCAACAACTATGAGCGTTGGTTCCTATTCCAATTTGTGTTTTTTGCACTGTGATGACTTCTTGAATAAATTGTTGTATAATCCCCATTCCTAGTGGGGTTTTCCTTTATAATTTATCTACTTCAGGCCCACCCATGTGCAGCTATCTAGTTGGTTATAAGATGAAATAGATTTATGTAAATGTAAAACATTTCCCCATTTTTAATGAAGACATGTTCTTGGTTTTTTCCTTTTAAAAAAAGATTCTGTGGTTAGTATGTTATATGGCACGAGGAATTTGAGTGATCTAGAAAAAAAATAAAGGTGGGCACATCTAGCACTATTGGAGAAAAAAATATGAACCAACATAGAGGAAACTTGAGAAGCTGCAAGTACCACTAGAGTCTAAATTGGGTTCCATGGATATCAGAATCAAAAAGGTGGAGAAAGATATTAGCAAGGGGGTAAATGACATCTACAAATATTTAAGTACCAATGATGAACCATTAAGGAAAAATACTAAATAGAAGTGGAATGAGAGATGCAGTCTAAGGACACTAATGTCGAATTGATGGAAGAAGCTTCTAATTCGACCCTTCAATTTCAAATAATATGACTTCATCTTATTTTATTAACATTTTACAAGTTCATGTTGGTTTTAGGAGTGTTCTATAAGGTATATGGTAGGCATTTGTTTAGAATAATTGGTAAAATATGTCACAGACATAGACCTACTATTTTTTGGCCTAGTGTAAACAATGTCTTATCAAAACATGATGGATTTTGTAAAGGTTCTAGCCTTGAATCCATATTTTTGTTATAATAAAATTCCATTACTCGTTCCTTTGAAAAAGAAAATAATCGCATTAAAAATTAATGTAATCAACCAACAACCACTGGCAATCAAGTATTCCAAGACTTTATTTTCAAATCAAATTAAATTCAATATTTCAAGTATAAAATTAGAATATACATTACATTTCATTTCTAGGCCTAGTAATTAAATAATCTTTAGAATTATTTTATAGATGTCCTTACTTTTATTCTATTACTACATAATACATTCTTCCTAAACTCATTAAATGATTTTTTTTTAAAAGACACAATTTCTATCTACTTTTGACAAAAAATAATACAAAAATAGAATACCAAGGTTTTTAAACCCTAATTTTGAATAAAAGACTTCCAGAAGTTGATAAATGAGATTTTCCATTGAACTCTTTCTTAAAAAAAAAACCCTTCCTACAATGTAAAAGTTTGTTATTATTACTGATTATCCTCCGCGAATGAGTTAAACTCTCTAGAAACATTAACAAGGATAAAGCTTCAAACATTAACAAGGATAAAACTTCAACTTTCCTCTTAACATGTGGAAATTGATTCATCATAAATTCTAACATTAAGTTGTTAGAATACTAACCTTAAAGCCAATTTTAAACAACAATGATCATGTGGAAAATGACTTCAAATCCATAATCCCTATGGAGTTAGGGGTTAAAGCACATCCACAAGAAAATTGTTATGGAATGTCATAGAAAATGATGTCCTATGGAAAATTGTTCTTATACAATAATAAACCACTTTAACAATTTTCTTCGATAGATTCTCAAGGACAGGAAGTGTATGTGAATTTTTCTAAGCAGTGGAATGAAATGATACTAGCCTTTCTAGTCATAATATCTTATTTGGCATGGTGAGTGGGAGACACCTCTCATGTAAGAGGGAAAAATACAATAATGGGGTGTGGTAGTAATATTCCTCGCCAAAAAAATCATAAATCACCTAAAGGTAATTGGGAAGTGCACATTAAATTTTATTGACAACCTAGATAATGTATTTGTATGGTTTAGAGGGTAGATAAATGTAGTCAATCTTCATCTAGATGTAAATTTGACCCAAAGGTGAGGGAGATTTCTAGAAGAAATTGAGAAAACACATATAAATTTGAATAATTTAATCGAGGCTCTAAAATAAATTTAGAACTAGAGGAATCATGTCTCAAACTTATATCCAATTATAGGGTTTACACGATGCACAGTTTTCTAGTGAGGGAAATTGATGCCCCTAAGGGAGTATGGGACAAACCCTTATTCAAGTCCATCATCGCAAGTAAGAATTCCCGAAAATAGAATCAATGAATAGGAAATTATGCATAACCACCTCAAAATCATTTGAATATTGTTGCAGTTACAACATGTGAATAAAACAAGACAAAATCAATTATCCTGGATAATTGGCTAGTCAATGTATCAAGAAACATTAGTACCTGTCTTCCCTAGATAAAAGCTGCCCCAACTTAAGAAATCATCTTAGAAAATATGGGGGGAAGAATATAGTAGATGAAATACCAAGCTCTAATCTATAAATTTTTGGCATATGGTTGATGGAAAGGACCCCTCATAGCATACATAACTAAAATTCAATAAATTAAGTAGGGCATGGATTTGAAGGTAGGGTCTATGGGAGGTTTTACTATTGCCTTCAAAAAATTTGTATATAGAGACAAGATATTTTAGGGAGGACCCTATTTTCTCAACTTTGTTAGGATCTTCATGAGGCCTCGAGTTGAAAATATTCAACCAAAACATAGAAATTTTCAACTCAACCCCTATCTAGTTGTGATTATACTCCTTTCCTTAGGAATTATAGGAGGGAGATATTATGGAAGAAATAGAAAATTCCATTGGCTCTTTTTTGACACTCTTAGAAACCATCAAGTTTGGGTATTATACCTTTTATGTTAGGATATTCATTATCGTGGTTTAACTAAATCACTCCTATTTATCATCAATAATTATGTGACGATACCATAAACTATATGAAAATTGCTTTCTACTGCAAAAAATGCCACAAATATGGAAAGTATATACTATGACTGTCTTGAGAATCAAACACAAAAACCAACTCAATAAAAGCAAAATAAAATTAAAGGCGGATTCACGAAAACGACTTATAAAAGAAAAGCAACAATGAAATTAGAAATATACACCACCTCCTCCAAAGATCCCACACACAAAAAATTATTACCTCTATAAAGAGAAGAATATATGCAACATGATCTATAACAGGAGCACAAAAAACCCAAAATCGAAAAGGGGGAGTGTTGAAAATAGAGAATTATATGAGAATCAACAACCATAACTGCCACATGTTAACATTTAAAATTATGTGACAATGATAGAATAATAACATGAAGATTCGTAAATTTCAGGATCTAGAAGACATAGAGCTAAGAAATGTGGATCTTCAACAAATAACCCAAAAATGGATAAAATACCTTCAGGAGAAAAAAGGAGGAATTGTAATGCTTGAATAAGAATCCATAAAATTCATGGATCTCCTACAATCCTCAAAATGGGTTCATATAGAGACTAGCAATGGAATCTTTACTTGGAATAAAAAAATAGGGGGAATGCCCAAGTATCCTCCATGTTAGATAAATATTTTATCTTAGAAAGTCTTAATATCACTAGACTTCATCTCCATGCCAATATTTCTCCTTGTCAATGCTCATACAATTGAACCATTCAACTGATTACAGACTAGGGAGGGACAACTAAGAAAATACACGTTTATTCTAAAACCTTCTAAATAAGACATCCTACATTTACAAATAAGATAGAGAAATGGTGGAAGGAGGAATTATCTGTTGAGGCCAACTCCATGTACAAATTTCACCAAAAGTTAAAATTTATCAAACAAAAACTCAAGACCTAGAATACACAATAGTTTGGCAACATACAACCAAATAAAAAAAAGTTGGATCATGAAATGATACTAATGAAGTACGAAATCATGGGAAAATCTACAAAGGAGGATCCCATGATAAAAGAACCATTCAATTGAAGCTATATGAATGAATACAACAAGAGGAGATATTATCGAAGAAAAAAATGATGGTTCATTGGCTAAAAGAAGTGGAAATATATACCAAGTTTTGTCATCGATCTATGATACAACATAGGCAAAAAAAATGATTTATCAGCATAAAAATAGTCAAAATCAAAATTTGGAAGGATATGAGAATATTTCTTAGGATATCAATAGCTACTTTCAAAATATGCTATTGGAACCTTTATGTTGTTGAGTATGTGTTATATTCTTTCTATGATTAGTCACACGCGCGGGGGAGTCACAGGGAGGGAGGAAGCACCCATTTTCCAGAGGTTCGTGGGGGGCGGGTAACCCCCTGCATGGGATCCAAGGCAGTGCCTCAAGAAATTTTTTTTCCTTATTTTTCAATGGGCGAACCCACCTATGGTTTTGTGTGTGGGTTTGCACATGGTTTTGGGGCATGATGGCTTTCAGCCCCTGGTATTTTGTATATCTGGTCAAAGGAAATACAGTTATGTTCTAATATAGGGTTAATGGATTGGGGTTTATTAATGTTTTGACATGTATATATATGTTTTGTAACACTAAAAGTAATATAAAGAAAAATCAAGCTGGTAGTCCCAGTTTTGGGATCTAGAGGAAAAATCTCTCTGTACTATGTTTTATGCTCTCACTATTTTTTACTTTCCGTATTTAAGAATTTGTTTTCAGATAATTTATTTACATGATTAAAACCTACATATGGATCCCATCAATAGGTATATTTTGAGGCCTATTGTTCTATCCTCCAACCCTTAAATTCTCTTTTTCTCACATTAATTTACATTTTTTAGCCATAATGTTCTTAGTAGGAAGACTAAAGGGTGCTTGTCATATTTCATGGCCTAATGTGGTTAATATGCATGCAAAAAAAAAAAAAATGGAGATATTTACTATGGAGGGGAACCTTGAAGTAATCTAGAGAGAATATAGGAAGCATTTCAACTACATTAACTCTCAAACTCAACTTGAGTCCCAATATTTCTCACCAATAACTCAAATTCCACTGGAAGCCGAGGAAATCAAATGCATGTGAAGATCCAAGGTAACTAGATCCACCAATTTCAAGATTTTTGGAGGGAAGTAGTCCTCCTATCAAGGGAGTTTCCCCTCAGTCACTTTTTTTATAAATAAACAAGCCTAAGGGCTCATTAGGAAAACTTATGTCGGAGTTAGGAGTAGATATTGAGAGCCAAGGGCTTGAAACTGTTATTTTTATCTTTGATATGTTGTATGTGAATATTATTTTCTGTTAATAGAAATCTTACTATAGGTATACATCTGAGATAACTTTGGAAGGGTTTAGTCTCTTTTAGAAATTATACAAACATATGTATATCATTGGATTCAATCTGATCTAACAATGTACTAAAGCTAGATATTGAATCCTTCTACAAATCAATTGCGGAAATTAAACACAATCACCAATCAGATTAAGCAAAGAAAGAATCAAATCAAACCATAACAAAGGTATTTTCCTAGGGAAATCTTACTGCTCAAAACCCCTCTATCATATATTGTATATTCCACAAGGAATCACGAAACAATTACAATGCACTCTTGTGACAAGAGTCTCCTGCAATCTCCCTATTGTCTCACACATATCTAGACAAAATCAGGTCAACACTTAGCCAATTATCAATCTGCCTTCATCATGCCTTGCTCACACAATTCCTGATGAATGCAATCCCTATTATTTAGAAATTTAAGCCTTCCTCAACTGTGTTGAGTATCATGGGAATCCTATGGTTTTCTAACTGCATCTGGGAAGCTTTCTAATATCACAACTAATAGTTAAGTTCCCTTTAACCTTTCTCTCAAATGGGTCTCCACTAGAACTGACATGCATGCAGTTATTAATAGTAAATCATCATTTTCATGGTAGATCACTAATTGTGAATTAAATATGATTTAATTCACTTGATCTCTCACTAGTGAAACAAACAGTTAGAACTAGTTCAACTGACTTTAACTCACCTAGACCGGGATAGATTGATTCAACAAGAAAGGAATCAATCTGTCCCGGTCTGGTACCTTTGGAATGTTCTTGCATGCACACATGCAACTCTTGCATGCAACACTTCTCTAGTTTTGTCCACACATGCAACTCTTTCATGCAACACTTCTCTAGTGTTTCTCGCACATGCAACTCTTCCATGCAACACTTCTAAAACTGAATAGCCTCCAAAAAATTGAATCAGTATAATGCATTTGTCATCAAAATCTTCTGACTTCTGGTACCCACTACACATGTCTACTAGACTCTATGTGTTGTTGACATCCGCATCCATGCACTTTGAACTTCTTCCAACTCTGATCTGCACTTCAGTATCCAACAGTTGTCACTCTCATTTATGTCCTCCTGACATCTGACTGCATCAATCTAACTCATCCTGCTACTAATATAATGTGGGCTCCTTGTAGCCAAGTTCAATCCATGAGACACACCATCTCAATGAATTTTTCCCAAATTTCTTCTTGGGATTAATTTTTCACATCGCCTGAGCTCTCACCTATAGGTATAGCTGCATGCACTCCTTCTACCAATATGGAACAAAATTTCTCTGCTTAAGAGGTTTCTGCCACTCCATGATCCTCCGCATGTGGTTTCTCCATATCTTGAGGTTCATTCTTTGGAACCAAGAATTCCTAATCTACATAAAAATCGAGCTCCCTCTCAAGGGAAAATTTCATGGCTTTCTGACACTTCCCCATGGGTGCATCCCTTGCATGTGTCTATCTCTACAAGGGTACCCTTTGGAATCTCCGTATAAATTTGTTGCATGACCTTCAAGGCTCGGTGTTCTAGATGACACAATCTCCTATGTCATAACTCACCCTCATCCCGGCTCACCACTTTTTCTGTTTACCCATCAATGTTGCACAACCATCTAATTCAAGTTTATAGATATTCTTCACACGAATCGAAATCTTCTTGGCTTGTCCTATTGCTTTGTGTCGAAGGAAATAACATCATATCCTATATCCTCCAAAATTGCATCTGAAACGAAACTTTTCTTCAAGCCTAGTACATGCATTGCATATTTTAATAAAAATGGTTTACCTGACTGTCTCTGGAAAGTAACTACAATGGAGGTCCTTCTCCTCCAAGATATTGAAAATTTCTTTGTTTCCCGTTTGTGGAAAGATGCACCACTATCCAAGTACCTCCCTGATTCCATCACACTTGACACCATGCATGTGATCAGCAATAACTCTAACTCAAATTGCGAGGCCAAAGCCTCACTAGCTGTAGATCTTGAAGCCTTATGTTTCTTCTTCTTTTGTGGAAAACTAGTGGCATAATGTCCATAGTCGTGACAGTGAAAACACTTAACTCTGGACATGTCGTGCTCCTTTCCTTCTTCATAGGTCTCAAATGTGGAATAGGATTTATTTCCCTTCCCCTTATTCACCTTACTAGCCAAGGTGCAATTTTCTTCATCACCAAATCCAACCACAGTCGTTCCCAATCTGGAAGCTTTTCCTTCCCATTGACAGAGTCCTGATAAATATGCCAACTCTTGGGAAGTGCTAGAAGAGATATGCTCACCAAGTAATCATCCACGATAGTAATTCTGATGCTCCAAAGCTCATCCTGACATTGGACAAAATTTGTTAAATATCGGAACAATGTAGCTTTTCTCCATTTTTATTTTCCTAAGCTTGTCCTTGAGTGCCAATTTTCTATGATCATTGTTTCTTTGAAACAAATCTGTCAAAGCCTTCCACATTACATATGGAGTCACTTTTCCACAAAGACTTGAGACAATGTGGTCTCGTACTCCCTCAAATAAGATCCTTCTCGTCCTTCCAACCTTCCTTTTCCAAGAATCAATATTTTCGACATCTGCTGCAGCGGGTTTGGGAACATCATTGTCAATGAATTATTTCAACCAATTTTTCTCTAGTACTTCATCCATCTTGTATTTCCATGTGATATAATTGGAACTACCATTGAGTGCATACTCCAATCTCAAGCAATTGAAATCCATTTTGATCCTGATTTTCCTATCGCACCAAGAATACTTTTTTAAATTCGAATTCTATTTAGTCACAAACTCAGCTTCTCCTCCACTATCGTAATTTCCTATGCTTTAATGCCATGTATAAATTATACAAAAATATGTATATCAATGGATTCAATTTGATCTAATAATGTATTAAATCTAGATAGTGAATTCCTCTACAAATCAATTGCGGAAATTAAACACAATCGCCAATCACATTAAGAAAAGAAAGAATCAAATGAAGCCACAACACATATATTTTCCTGGGGAAATATTACTGCTCAAAATCCCTCTATCATATATTGTATATTCCACAAGGAATCATGAAAAAATTACAATGCACTCTTCTCACAATAGTCTACTGCAATCTTCCCATCATCTCAGACTAATCTAGACAAAATCGGGCCAACACTTAGCCAATTCTCAACATGTCTTCAACCTGCCTTCCTCACGTAATTCCTGATGAATTCAATCCCTATTATTTAGGAATTTCATCCTTCCTCAACTTCCTTGAGTATCATGGGCATCTTGTGGTGTTTTAACTACATTTGGGTAGCTTTCTAATATCACAATTGATAGTTAACTTCCCTTTAACCTTTGTCTCAATTGGGTCTCCACTGGAACTAGAATGCATGAAGCTATTAATACTAAATCATCAGTTGCATGGAAGATCACTGATTGAGAATTAAATATGATTTAATTAAGTTGATCTCTCAGTAGTGAAATAAATAGTTACAACTAGTTCAAATGACTTTAACTCACCTAACTGAGTTAAATGATTGCTCATCCATTAAACTCATGCACTTAACTGAAAATTGAACTCTAAAACACATATAATCACTCTGCATGCCTCATGAACTGCAATCAACTCTAAATTCATGAGCTAACTGAGTTTATCACACTCAATTAACTATTAAAAGTGATTATGAGATAATAATAAATTTTATTGTCAAATTTAATTAAGGTATAATTAAATTTGACACATTTGCAATTTATTAAATAAATTGAATTGCACACTAATGTATCGCTAGGACCCATCATTACATGACTTATGGTCCCACACTAGTGTAGGCATTGTCATGTTGTTTCTGGATGCCAATTTCATTGTTTCTTGTTGCAAACGTCAACATCCCTCTGATGTATTATTTCCTTTTTCCTGTTCAATTCATTGTATTTACTTCCTTGTTTAATTCGTAGGCATTATATTGCAAAAATCATAGTTGGAGATTGGATCACCACCTATCTTGTGGGGAGTGTGGTTGAAGAGTCTACAACAACAAGCCAAAAATTTGTGTTTATGATTTCTTGGAAATTGCTAGGTTTGGAATGAAATTATTTGGCATGCTTGGTTTCTTCACCTTAGGAGTTAACAAGATAATTTGGAAAATATATTAGATGCATGCTGTAGGATATAATATACCTCGAAGAAATAAAATTCAACTCATCCTTTCTACTTTGATTAATTCCACTACAATATTGATGTATGTCCTCGGTTACTAGTTTATGGGAGTTGCCCAAGCCTTTTAGGGATTGGAGCACTCATCCATAGGAAAATTTTCATCTCTACTCTTCTTTGGGACACCTCGTACTTATTCCAATCTCTTCCACTGATATCATACTTTCAGGGTTAGCGGAGGACATAGTGGGAATGAAATTTTGTCCAAGATGGACCTTTGAGTGCTGATAAGCTTGGAAGAAGGCCTCAAATATTCTTCATCCACCTTGATGAGAATTATCCCATATTCCTAACACCTTCCATGCCTTCAAAATTATATAAGACCCACTCTTGTAGGAAAACAAGGCAATCTTGTAGCAAAACAGGGCAGTCCTGTAGCACCCTATAGCAGTTTTGTAGAACTATCTAAATTCAATCAAATTTTCCCTAGGACCTTGAATTTTGAACTTTGAAGTTGAATAATGGCCCCCAATATTTTATTCCATGATTAGGGAGACACTAAGACCACTCCAAACATATCCTTCGTTCACTACAAACAAACAAAAACCAAGTAGATTAGACTTGGTTTTTTGAATTTCGTGGTTCTGTCTTGTAGACTGAATTTATTCTTCTCAAGAAATTTGCAATTATATTAATGATTCATGCAAGTATAACATTGATTTGATTAGTTTTAAAATAGATTAGCATGGTTTATTTCAACAACTAGTGTAGCCTTTTCCTTTCCTGTAGTCACAAGTAGCCTCTACATTTAGTAAATGAAACTTTCATTTATGCAATTATAATAATGTTAATTTTGTTGCAATTATGATATGTTTTCATATGAATTCTCTTCATATTTAGTTGAAGGAGTGGTCTCTATATGCCTTGATATGAAGCAACGACTGAGGGAGACATGAGTAGAACTTAACTTACTATGCATATAGGATTGTCACCGCTAAGTTTGTATGAACCCTGGGTTGATAATTTAAGTTGAGAGATTTGGGGGTTACAACATTCTTGGTGCAATACCAGGTCTCATCACTTTTTTCTTCCTTTTCTGAGGAGGTTTCCAAGTAGGTGTCCCCATTTTCAAAAATCTTATGAGGGAAGAGTGTTTTAAAATGCCTAGGAGAATAAAAAGAGATAGCCCCACTATCAATGTTTTTGGGAAGTGGTATGGTCTAATGCTTGGGAGGGTGATCTCCCCAAAGTACTTGGACCCTGGTAGCCCAAGAGTGGATGTTCACATATATAGCATTATGGTCCCTGATAGATTGATATACCTTGGATCTGCAATCAATGTGTTGAACAAGGAAACCATGCTCAATCTCAACCTCCAAGGGAACTTGAGGAAGACCACTAAAATATTGTAGCTTGCAGACAGATCTAGAGTAGCTCCTAAGGGATATATTGAGGATGTAATGCTCTCCATTGAATTCTGAGAGTACCCCACTGATTTCCTTGTCCTCCAGTTCAAAACCAAGTTTAATGGCTACCTTCTCATCTTAGGAATACTTTGGTTAGCCTCTGATAATGCATACATTAGCTGCAAAGGTGGGAACATGACCATTAAGAATGGAAATATATCAAAGAAACTTGTGTTTTATCCTCCTCCTTAACCTTATTTTGAGAATGAATTTCCATTTTCATTAGAGGATGAGGAAGAGGAATAATTTTATCAGGCACCCCTCTTCCCAGTATGCACACTAGACATTACTTTAGGGGGGAGGAAAATTGATGATGATGACATTATTGACGATATCTTACAAATTCAACCTCTAAATACCATGTGAGTTCAAAAACTAATGAATGAATCCGAGAGTAACCCTTGGACTGATTTGTGCTCTATTAACCCTAACTTAGAACATGCCAAATTTGTAGAGATCAGCCCATCCAGAATTATAAATATAAACCCCTCTCTCTTAGCTGATAAGGTAGAAAAATTATGTAGTGTGTCGAGGAAACAATTGGATGATTTTTTGTGGGACTATAAACAGATGAAAGGTGTGGATGCCTCAGTTTGTACTCATAATGTCTACATCAAAGAGGGATGAAAACTTGTGCACCAACCCAAGAGAAGGATGCACCCATATCTTAAGGACATTGTGAAAGAGTAATTACAAAAGCTACTGGATGAAAGGTTCATATACAAAATTTCATATAGTGATTGAGTGCCCCCTCAGCTATTGTCCCCAAGAAAAATGGGAAGTGGAGGATCTGTGTTGATTATTGAGAACTTAACAAGGCTACACAAAAGGACCATTTTCCTTTTCCTTTGATTAACCAAGTTTTGGATGGCATTGTAGGGAAAATATTATTTTCCTTCCTAGATGGGTTTCATGGGTACAATTAGATACATATTAGTCCTGAGGACAAAGACAATACTAAATTGACATGTCCCTTGGGTACATTTTCCTTGGGGAAGTTTTAAGTATCTTTGCTGACCTTGTTCATGACACTATTGAGATATACATGGATGACTTCACTCCTTATGCTTGTTACTTCCAAGAAACTCTTTATAATATATGTAAAGTCTTAAATAAATGCATTGATATGAATCCTTCATTAAGTCTCGAAAAATGTGATTTTTTGATAAATGCATGGACTACCTGATATTATTCCATATCGAAGGAAGGGATACAGGGTGACCCCATTAAAATTTCCATCATTAAAATGGTCCCTATCCCTCAAAAGAAAATAAATGGCATGAGCTTCCTTAGATTAGATAGGTATTATAGAAAATTCATTAAAGACTTCAGTAATTTGTCTTCACACTTGTTTGGACTATTGGCAAAAGATTCAGACTTTTGATGGATAGAAAAAATTCAAGAGGACTTTCAAGTTCTAAAATAAAAGTCAACCACTGCACCCATCCTTAGGGCTCCCAGTTTGGAATTAGCTTTCCATATACACACAGATGCATCATATAAAGTTAAAGGGGAAACCTTAGGATAAGTGGAAGACAAAATTCCCTATGTTATACATTTTATTAGTAAGAACCTTTCTAAAGCTAAGCTAAACTATACAATCACTAAGAAATAACTCCTAGTTGTGGTACACTCTTTGAACAATTTTAGGCACTACATCACTAGATATCAGACTTTTTTCCACACTATTCATGCATTCATTAAGTATTTTTTGAATAAAACCAACCTCAAAGCTAGGATAATTATATGGTTTTTATTATTGCAGAAATTTTATTTGACTATTATTGACAAACCAGGGAAAGAGAATGTGCTTGCATATTTATTGTCAAGACTGGCCATGACTGTAGAGAATAAGGAGATGGTAGATGATCTTCTCCCATATGAACACCTCTTTGTCACTTCAATTCTATCTCCTTGGTTTTTTGGTATAGAATACTACTTGGTTGCTGAAAGGTACCCTCCTAATCTATCCTCCAAGGAGAAAAGAAATATTATTAGGAAAATTTCCCATTCACTTGGATTAGAGGAAATATTTCCAAGTTGGGGCTAGATCATATTTTGAGAAGATGTTTGAGGGAAGAGGTGGTCTTTTAAATCCTCTCAGCATTCGATGATGGACCTTGTGGAGGAAACTTTGTTGCTAAGAGAAAAACCTTCAAAGTTATACAAGATGGTTACTACTAGCCCACTCTACATCAAGATGCAAGAAGGCACACCACCAGGTGTGATCAGTTCCAAAGGATGGGTAAGTGCATACCCAAGGATGAAATTTCCTTACAGCCTAAAGTGAATCTACAGCCATTTGAGAAATGGTTGATGGACTTCATTGGGCCCATTGATCCCCCATTAGAAAAAAATAAGTTTATCATTATGTTCATTGATTACCTAAACAAATGGCCTGAAATAAAGATAGTCAAGCAAATAATTGAGTATAAGGTGGTTGATTTTATGAGGTAGAAAATATTCTAAAGGTTTGGTTTTCCAAGGGAGTTGGCCACTGATCAAGGGACACAATTCACCTCAAATATGATCAAATACCTCATGAAGTACCACCACATCGAGCATATGACGTCCATTTCTTGTTAGCCCCAGGAAAATGGGTAAGTGGAGGTAACAAAAAAAAGCCTTGGAGAACATTCTAACCAAGGTTATTAGGAGCAATAAAAAGGAATGGGAAGACAAACTTATAGAATTAAATTGGGCCTACAAGACCCCTTGGAAGACCACCACTGTATTTTCCCCATTCAAATTAGACTATGGAAGAAGCCTTTGATTTCCATTGAATTTGAATAAAATACCCTGGGGATGGTAGCTCAATTAGAATTGGACCCCATTGGAGCACAACAAGAGAGGATGCTCCAACTCAATGATTTAGATGAATTCAAGACACTAGATCTTCTACAAACTGAGGTAGTCCTCCTACAGAGGAGTATTTTTTATGACAATCACATAAGGAAAATATATTTTCAAGAAGGTATTGTGCCTTTATGTATGACTCAAGATTTAATTATTTCGAAGGAAAATTAATGACAAGATGGTTGGGAGCTTATCTAACGGAAAATTTTCATGAGAATGGGTATGTACAAATCAGAAAAATTGATGAGGAATATATCCCATTGATTGTTAATGGTTACAAGTTGAATTTGTACAAGATACCTTTGTCCAATGAAGATATTATTAGTTAAATTAGAAAGGATCTTAATGTGATTGGGAGGATCACAACCCTCATTACACCAAGCTTCTAAAAAAAGAAAAAAGAAGTAAAGGGCTTATATGAAAACCTCCATGAGGAATCTAAGGTCCATTCTAGGGTTGAAAATATCTATGAGGTAACCCAGGAGAAAAAAAAAAAAAAAGAGAAAAAAATAAAGAAAAAGAGAGAGAAGATAAATAAGATGAAAATATCCCTAGGTGAAAACCTTATCTAAGGCGATTAGGCTAGGCATGCAGGTGAAAAACCTCTCTAGAGGCATTTTGAATTTCTCACAACAAAAAAAGAAAAAAAAATAAGAAGAAATAAAACAGCAGGAGCCCTTACAAAAACATTTCTAACATTTTTCTTTTGCAGGACTCTAGATAGTGCAGGAAGCAACCGTTGAAGGAATAGATTCCATAGTCCATTTCACCATCACCCTATCCCAACCACTACATTTTTATAATCAATCATCCATCTCCCTACTTGTCTCCACCACTTAGCAAGTAACTGCACCCAATTTTTCCTCAACCCGAAATGCTAAAGGATTGAGATCCATCTAGAAAATGGGACAAAAAGTAATTTTTTTACTTAGGGAAATGTTAGGATGGGTACACACAACTTCCTTCACCTCTCATCCACTCCATTCAGCTAATTCCATCCTCAATATTCCGCCTCTGACCATGAACAAACATATAAAATGACTCTTTTGTCACTCTTTTCCACACTCTCACCACCATCATAAGCTTATGTGACTTTCCTTAGGCTTTCCCTAGTTTATCAAAGCCCCTACATGTAGTAACATGTTTTAGAGAAGAACTATGTGATTACTACAAATATATCAATCATATATCATCTTGTACATATCCAACCAAATCATGAGAAAAGGATTGTTGCAATTGCAAAATGAATATTTGGCACCTTGAGGTACCAGCAGGCCATCCCTAAGGCTTATAGATGTCACACCATCCTCAAGGAGTAGCTACAAGGTAATAAATCCACTCCATGAAGCAGATCAAACACTAGAAAAAACTTGTATAAATGAGAGATGGTTTTAGTTAGATACACCATCACATTGTTTTATTTAATGAGGAATTATGCACAAGAAATAAAATGGATGAAAACACCTCGAAAGGATAGTTGATCGAACATCATAAAAACAACAACATGAATGCATCTCCAACAACTCAAGGTCACAAGTAGGCTCAGGTATGATTCCCCTCACCTCTTCCTATGTGCATAATGGTCAAAAATGTGTTTAAGGAGCAAGAATAGATTTTCTATGGGTTGGAGGTGTCCAGTAAACTTTTCCACCTTCTATTATTAAACTATAGTCTACTCAACTATCCATGCAACATGGAAATTTTAAATAATGGTGAGTGATAGTTATGAGGAGTGGGGACAATAACTACAAGAGGAAAATATGGGAAAATTCCAAGTTAGCAAGCGTGATAAGCCATTACCACAAATTTAATAAAAGGACAAGGCTTGATCTCACTTGTACCAAAGCTCATTCCCAGAAACAGTTAGAATATCCCACCAAAACATCAGACATTTAGATAGTTGCTACCAGAGGCTACCTAAGGTGTTATAGAAGAGCCAAAACATTGTTCTACAGGAGCTATAGGAATGGACACCACTACGACAGGAATACCTGAATTGCAATAGGAATGAAGACGACGTGATACAAGATTGAAATAAGAGGAGAAAAGGATTCCAAAACACTGAGAATTTTCCTCAAACCCCCATGAACATGAAGGAGGCATCTTGAAAATGGTAAGTGGCATCATCCCTCCTTACTTTCCATAGAGTTTCATAGATAAGTATGCTTGCTACAAGAATCCTATAGCAAATCCTTGCAAGCATCAACTCCTTTGAAAAAAAAAAATTTATGACATAAGAAATGAAAGGAATGAGCAATGGAAATTTTTTTAACTTCTAAAAATGGTATCATCCTTCTCATTCTCTAACCAGAAAGCATCAAACACCCTATTTGTACCTTTTCACCCAAGACTTCTTAAAGGGAAACCCTGAAAATCTCCTTCCAATAACTTAGGGAAGGAATTTTTGGGGCCATGGGGGGAGGTTTCAATTTAATAGATCCCTCATACAGTAAAATAATCCATGAACATACTCCTGTTAGAGAATTTTTTTTGAGACATTAGTGGATGGGGTTCTTTGAGAAATTAAAGAGGTATGCTGATTATGTAGCCCATGAGTTTTCCATGGTCCTAAATTCTCATTGAGAAGGAAGTGTTACCAGTGTTGTTATAATAATTTCCATCCATATAAACATAAAAATCATCAGTAGAGTGACCTCCATACCATTAGGAGTTATATGGGGAAAAGAGGATAAGGCAATAAATATCAGAACCAAGAAAAAATTCTCACTCCATGAACATAATCTTGTTGAAGACATAATTGGATTTAGATGAGAGAGCCTTCGTTACCCTTGGGATGAAGTAGCCTATCACATATTCAAGTACATATCTTGTGAGGGGAGGTTGAGTATTGTGTATTCCTATCAATTTAGCTTTCTCTATGAGCTAAGGTTCCATACATAGTTACCAATTCCAAAAAGGCTTGTGTTCCATGCTTCCTCTTACAATCCATCATTGAAATGAGCCAAAAAATAAGGTAAGGGAAGCACCAAAATATTGCCCATCATGGCCTCATGAGGCTAATTTTCATGGATTCCTTAAGCCACCTAAAGAACCATGTGTTGTGGGTTGACTTTGTGGACATAAATAGCATGGCCTTCATTTAGACACAAGTCCTTACCTTAATGCAACAAAAAGAGACACCAAAATCTAGTGCTAGAGGTAGGAAAGAAGGGAAAGAAGAGGAAGAAGAGAAAATACAAAGGAAGAGAACATAAAATGAGAGAATACTAAGAGACCCTTGAGGAGTGCTCTATAACTCAAAAAACTAGAAAAAAATGGAACCAAATAAGCCGCTTACTAGGGAACACATAACAAAAGGTAGCTGCTACCTTGGCCACACCTAGAACCCCTATCAATCCCAAGAGAACAAAACCAAATCAAGGCCCCTTGTACTTTAAGAGGATAAAGACAACAAGGATAAAACGAGGGAAACCTCAACCTCCTTCAATTGTCCCAATCAAAATTGATGAGTCCGCGTGCCAAGGAGGAGAATTAGGACCAAGTGAAGGGAAAAATGAGGAGGTCACCTCCCCTAAATTCAAGGGTAAACAACCTTTTCCCCTGATAAGGATTCCCACCACTAGAGTAGTCACATCTAAGAACCTCAAAGGAAAATCTACCTAGCTACAAGAGAAGGAAGAGGAGCTACAGGAGAAAACATAGGATATACAGGAAAAAAAAGGTTGATATAGGAATGGAAAAATAATTTATAGGAGCTGTTACACCATTTTTTGGTCATCTAATCCATTGTTATTAGATGGACCCCAGTACACCAAGTAAGACCAATTTTACCCCAAGTAAAATTGAATTCACTATGAAAAATAACTTAGTAAACCACCTTTATTAAGTTGTTTATGGTCTAAACAGGAAACCCCATGAGGAAATATTAAATAAATCTATATTTTTTTTTTTTTTTCCTCAAAGAATAATTAATTAAATAGCAGTTTGATTAATATTCCTGGCTATATTTAACCCAAAATAAGGAAATTAATTAGATAAATCATTATTTATCTTATTATTTACTAAATATTAGTTATTTAAACCTTATTTAAATAATATTCTTTGTTCAATATAACTAAATCACCCATAAATAATTAAATAAATCTTTATTTATTTGATTACTACTCAACCACATCCTTAAAATGATAAATAAATCATTTATTTATTTATTATTTACAAATAAAGGGATTTGACCCAAGTCAAATTCCTTTTCCCTCCAACAAATATAATAAAATATTCCATAAAAGTTGGATCTTGATTTGGTTAATAATATTTTAACTATGCACAAATATCTAGACTAACTCAATATTTTGTTATAAATAGAAGGGTTTTCCAATTCATTTTTCACCTTTTGTTGCCTAAAGATCACATTAGATCTAAATTTTTGGTCTAGCTATTGATCCACCATCATTGTCATATTTTTTTCTACCATTTTTGTCTGGGTTTTATACACCATCAAGAGAGAGGAATTATAGATCTGAAGTGTTGAGGACTTTCAAGAACCCATCCCATTGAGGAGAAATGGGAACACCCTCCTGGTTTTTCCTCCCAGGTGCCCTTAATACAAAAATCATTTGATATATTATTGTCTTGTCTATTGGATGCATGCAGTAAATCTTGTTTTTTATACTGTTTAATGTCTTCTAATGCATAGATCTAGATTTTTGCAGCATTTATCTTGATCACTTAATTACAGATCTAAAGATATTGGCAGTCATTTCTTCTCTTAGTGATGTTGGTTATGCACAACTAAATTGGTATTTTTTCGTATGCTTGGAATTAAGATTCATACTAACAACTGGCGACTCCACATGGGTTTACGATTACGATTGTTGTCGTTTTTCTGATCCTTACATATCCAGCTACTTCAAACCCTAGGATTTCTCTTCAGCCCCTTGTTTTTGCTTTTCTTGATGTTGTTTTTAACCTATAAAACCCTAAATCGATAAAAAATATGACTTCCATGTGTTTTTAGACCTATTGCGCAGGTGACAGACATCAGCCGTAGCTGAGACAAAAAATATTTCTGAAACCTGCCGCCGAGAGTGTTGGAAGTGCAGGTTGCACTTTTTGTCCTAGAGCCTACGACTTGGACCTTCAAGGCACACTTTTCAGCCCAAAAAATGTGACCTCTACTGAAAACAGGTCAGAAACTACGACCTGGACTTTTTGCAGGGATTTTTCTGAAAGTTTTATGGGTTTGTCTGAGCCTCTTTTAAGGGTTGTTTGACCTCTGTCTCTGCCCATTTTAGACCTATACTTGAAATGTTTCTCTCAACTAAGTGGGAACCTAACCCCCTAGGGCTTCAGTACCCTCCACTCTTTATGGAAGAGTTTTTGCTGTTGCAGGTTGTCTGAAATTTCAGAGTCTTCAACCATTTTTTCAGATCTGATACCTCACCTTTAGATCCACTTCAGATTGGCTTGTTATCCATCCAAATCACCTCATTTATTTTTTTTTGGGTTTTCCCATAGGGTTCACTCCACTTCCCTCCTGGAGATAGCCTTTTTCCACCTCTTTTTGCAGCAATTTTTCCTCAAATCTGTTATTTTTTCTGCACCAATTTCCAGCAGATTTTGTCCTTTAGATCCTTGTCCCTCCTGACCTTAGATATATCGATTGTTTTAGTGTGTTTTGATTATTTTTTTGACTCACTTATAGACTAGTTTTTGAGAGGCCCGCCTCCTTGGGTTTAGATCATTGCATTATTAGCTGTTTACTTTTTGTTTTTGTAGGCTTATATACTATTATTTGCAGGTTATTTGCAGCTATATAGCACACTTTTTCTTTTCTCTACACAATGTCTGGGTTTAAAAAATAAAATTTACACACTTTTACACACATACCCTAAGCGAAAAAGGGCTTGGTTAACACCACCAAGCAAAGACTCTAAAACATTGAAATCAATTCATCCTACACCTCTCTGCCCTTGTTTTGACATTGTAATCAGTTGATCCTGCACATCCTTGCCCTTGTCGATCTCTTTTTCCTTTGTGCCTTGTTTTTGTCATCACCATTGTGCCACCAAGGCATTTATCCTGGAGACTTCTTGGCCTTCATCCTTAGTTTCCAGTAGGAATACTTACTCCTCCACACGGGATTCGAGTTAGTCCTCCATTGAGTCCACACCAATCCGCCTTTGCTTCTCCCCTTGACACCTTCACTATGTCTGGTGCAGGACCTCATGCTGGTGGTAACCCTAGCCCTCCTGTTGGGAATACCACTAGTGGGAATGCAACGGACACTACCACAGTTGCACCCTTGCTCCCCATCATGGTAGGCCTCATCCTCCCCAATTTTGACTAGTTGATAAACGACCCTATACACCACAATGCTATTTGGCATGTTATGCCAACAAAGCTCCCTTTAGATATTCCAAACTTTGAAGGCCTTTCTAGAGAAGATCCTTCAAATCATGTTCGATCTTTCCACATGTGGTGTTCATTTAATTCCATTACCGATGACTCTGTCTCTCTTTAGTTGTTCCAACAAATGGTTACAGGTAAAGATTCTAAGTGGTACGTGGATCAGGCACTTACCTCTCGTACCACCTTTGCGACTCTTGCCTGGGATTTTTTGTCTTACTTCCAGCTTCCCCTACATTATGACACTGGTACCGAACTCTTGACTTCTTTCTGTCAATCGTCTGTAACCTGCCTTTCTGATCATGTCCAGGAATGGTGGAGAAGAAAGAGCCTATGTCGAGCCCCTACCTTCGAAGACCGTGTCTACATGGATTGGTTCCTTATATCTCTCTTCTCGCCTATCGGGAAAGATGTTGCATCACACTTTCCTCAAACCAAAGAAGCCGCTCTCCAAATTCCATTAAAATATGACCTGATCTACGCTCATTCGGGTTATGTTTATACCGCTCTACCTGATCTTCCTAGACACGATAGTGCCAACACACCGGGGGCATCTCATGCCATCGACGGTATCATTGGAGCTCTCTTTAATCCATATGTTCAACCTCCCATGGTCTGTGGCTTTCCTCGGGGAGGGGCTAGCACCTCCTGCACTTTTCCCCCTCTCGGTAGCACGTATCCAGGATACGACATGCCTCCTCCTTTTTCCCAACCTCCTGTTTACCACATTGTTACCCAACCTCCTTATTATCAGTATCCATAACCTGGTGTTCCAGCTCCTCCCGCATTAGCACCTCCTCCTCCCTTGCCTTCTCAACCCCCGCAATAGCAACAACTGCCCCATCCGAGGCAGGTGTATGCACAGCAGGGCATGACTAATCCTCCTCACTCAAAAAGGAAGAGGAATGGCACTCAAAATCAAGCTGACCCTGGTAATCCTAGACCTAATCAAGGTAATGCTCCTAACACTACAAACCAGCAACAAGGCACTCAGCTTAATCAGGATAGGCCTATTCGTATGAAAAATCCCTATTCTTGTTGTGGTGTTTATGGTCATTATACACATGATTTTCCTCTTCTGCCACAACTATGGGAGTCTCAAGCAACATTGAGAGGACAACAAGTCCCTTCTGTTCCTCCTAGTCCTACACTGAGTCAATCGGTTGTGCTTATTGATCCTTTCCCTCAGCAAGGATTTGTGGCTACCCAACCACATGAAGGTTAGGTGGCCACTCAACCTCTTTCATATGGTTCCCCCAATTACCAGATTCTCATGAGGTCCTCTGATCAGCCTTTTGAACCTCCTTCTCCTATCCCTTCACCTTCAGTTGGTACTAATGACCCCCTTCATCCTCCAGCTGCTACCCCCAAAAATTATCTTGCTTTGACCCTGGTTCAACCAGTCTCTCTGACTCTTCCTGTTGCAACAGTGCCTCAGTCACGTCAACTGGAACTATTTCCCATTGTGACCATTCCGGGTAAGAAGGGCAAAGCTCGCAAGGGGGCACCAAAGGACAAGTACCTCATTTCCTTGTTCACGGGTTCTGCTTCAGATCTGCCTACTCCCATTGACATACCTCCTCCCGATGTCAATATGTCGGAGCCATTGGTCACCTTTTTCTACCTATCATCATCCCCATGGAGACTTCCCTCGGTGATCCGCATGACCTCCCTTCGGTGAGCACCCTAGGCTCAACATTGGTAGATCCTTTATCTACTTCATCTTCAATCATCCCCCATGATGTTACGCATGTGAGCCTTTCTTCACATGATGATGAATCAGGTAGCTCTACTGTGTCAAGTGGTCCCCCTTTCTCCATTCACCCCATCTTTCACTCTAATGAAGACATTATGGAAGCACTGACCGGCCCTAACTTTCCATGGGATGATATGCACCACCATGCGTACTTCCTCCCACAGCAGTCCCATGACCAATATGCTGTGGAAAATAAAGAATTCATTCCTAACGAAGTCGATTGGTTTAGAAATCCCATTCCTGCACCCGATGCTTTCGAAGAAGGAAATATGGCCAATATCTCCCCTACCATTAAAATTAACATTTCTGACAAACAAGGGACAGAATAAAATATCACCTTGGGTGCCTATTGCACCCCAGAAGAGGTTGAGGCTTACACTAAGCTATTCAAAGAATTCCACGATATTTTCGCCTAGTCCTATTTAGAAATGCCCGGACTTAGTCCTACCATTATCGAACAACATATCGATACATGGCCTGATTCCAATCCAGTCTGTCAAAAGTTGAGACCCATTAATCCTTCCAGACGAGAAGCTATCAAAGTGAAATAGATAAGCTCAAGCAGGCTGGTTTTATCTATCTCATTGAATACACCACTTGGGTGTCCAATCTGGTTCCCGTTCTCAAGAAACACGGCACCATCCGTATCTGCACTGACTTTTGCGATCTGAAAAAAGCTTGTCCCAAAGACTACTTCCCCACACCATTCATTGACCAAATCATTGATGAGTGTGTGGAGCACAAGGTTCTATCTTTTATGGATGGTTTCTCTAGATACAACCAAATTTTTATTCGTCGTGCTGATTAACTCAAAACCACATTCATTAGTCCGTGGGAAACCTTTGCCTATCGAGTCATGTCGTTCGGCCTTAAAAAAGTAGGAGCAACTTTTTAGCGGGCTATGTCTTACTGTTTCCATGACCTAGCTCATATTATCCTTTCTTATTTAGATGACCTTACTGCACGTTCTAAACATCGAGTGCATCACCTTCACGATCTGTGGACTGTCTTTCTCCGATGCCGTAAGTATAATATCTGCCTTAACCCACTGAAGTGTGTCTTTTGTGTTCTTGTCGGCCATCCTTTAGGCTTCATTGTGTCTAAATATGGTATCACTCTTGACCCATTAAAAGTTCAAGCCATCCTTGAGCTTCCTATCCTGTGCACTTTACACTAGTTACAAAGCCTCCAAGGCAAAGCTAATTTCATTTGCTGGTTCGTACCTAACTATGCCACCACCGTGCATGGGTTCCTTAGACTTCTCCGCTACAATATCCCTTTTGTATGGGATGCCTATGCTCAAAATTCTTTTGATGCCATGAAGCATGCTCTCATATCCGCTCCCTTGATTCATCCCCCTGACTTTGATAGGTATTTCATCCTGTATATCTCCGCTTCCACCCACTCCATCGCTGGAGTCCTTATTCAAGAAGATGACAATGGAATTGAGCATGTTATCTATTATGTTAGTAAGAACCTGATCGGACCTCCTGTATCCTACTCACACGAAGAGAAATTAGCACTGGCTATCATGTTCTTGGTCCTCGTGACTAATTCCAACCCCATGGCCTTCTTATTGAGTCTTCGATCATCAGTGGGAAGTACGCCTATTGGATCGTGATAATCCAAGAATTCAATCTTGAATTTGTCACACAAAAAAGTAAGAAATGTTTAGCCCTTGCTGAACTCATTTCCGAACTACCTACAGGTACGTAGGATCCTCCAGTTAATGATAATTTCCCCGATGAACACTTATTTTCCATTACCACCGACAACCCCTAGTATGGGGACATCCTCACATATTTGTGAACTCAAAAGTTCGCCCTCCATATTGACCGTGATCCTCAACGATGTATCCAACACTAGGCCCCCCGCTACCTTCTTATTGGTGACGACCTTTATCGTTGCGGTGTAGATTATGTCCTTCGTCGTTGTCTCACACACACTGAAGCAGAGCAATTCCTCAATGCCTGTCATAGCGGTGCTTGCAGTCATCACCTCCTCGGTCTGCCCACTGCCTAGAAAATTATGCGCGCTGGCTACTTTTGGCCTCCTCTCTTTGGTGATTGCATTGGGGTAGTCAAACACTGTCCCAATTGCCAACATTTTTCCCCTAAGGCACAAGCCCCTTCGACTCCCCTCCATCTTGTCATCTCTGCTGGATCCTTCTGTAAGTGGGCCATAGACTTTATGGAGTGTCGACCGTCATTAGCTGGTAACCATAATTATATCATCGTGGCAGTTGACTATTTCACTAAATGGGCTGAGGCCATGCCAATGTTTAACAACACGGTAGCTACAACAACCCTATTTTACTTTAACCATGTGAACGCTCAATTCTGGGTTCTGAAACAATTGGTCTCCAACCATGGACGACATTTTGAAGATGAGATATGGCATGAGCTATCCTCACTGTTGGGCTTTGAGAACCAATATTCCTCCTCTTATTACCCCCAAGGTAATGGCCAAGTTGAAGTAGTCAATAAAATTCTTAAAACCATAATTCAATCGACGGTTGATAAGAAAAAAACCAACTGGCACCTTATCCTCTTCCCTACTTTGTGGGCCTATAAAACTTCTGTTAAAACCGCCACCGGGTTCACTCCTTTCCACCTTATTTTTGGAGAGGAGGCATTCTTACCGATCGAGTGTGAAATCCCTTCCCTTCATCTAGCCATCGAGCTTCTCCCTTACACCCAACCTTTAGATAGAGACTTATAATTCTTGAATGCACTTATGAAGACCGTCGTGTTACATTGCAAACTATTGAGGTGGCGAAGACACGCACCAAAGCTCAACATGACCAAAAATTCCAACCTCGTATTTTTCACGAAGGTGATCTTGTTCTAGTGTATCACCAGGCCCATGATGTCCTTAGTCATGGGAATTTTGACTCATTATGGCTAGGACCTTACATCATTAGTAAGGATTTAGGCAAGGGAGCATATCTATTAGAGGACTTCAAAGGCCATCCCCTTCCCAATCC
Organism: Pinus albicaulis; assembly: GCA_034641835.2. NCBI lineage: Eukaryota > Viridiplantae > Streptophyta > Pinopsida > Pinales > Pinaceae > Pinus > Pinus albicaulis. The sequence continues at coordinate 1,470,372,273 of CM076580.1, forward strand.
TCGCAATGCACTCTATTTAAAGAAATATTACCGTTATCATTTCCTTCCAAAAATGCATGTTTTATTTTCTTTAGGTAGCTAGCCCATGCTTTTTAGTGATTTGATACTTCACCAGGACACATTTTGGCTAGGAAGCATCACTTCACCCTCCTCTCAAAATTGAATTTCTTCACTTACAACACTCGTACTGGGGGCACCACTTTTCCTCCATACCTGTTCAAGCTCATGTCGACTTTCGTCGTGAGTTACCATCTTGTACTCACATTTTTATGGTCCCCATTGGACCTTTTCTGTGTGGCAGCACCATCGAGTCACCCTTTTTAGAGCATCCGAGTTGAGTCATCATTACATTTATGGAATCTATCCCGAATCCCTTTGCATCCCACTATAGTCCTCCATCATTCATTGCTTGGTCCCTCTCTCAAGTCGCACATCATGACCTTCAGTCCCATTGTCCACTATCCCTCATGATATTGTGTCACTCGCTGCCAAGCCATCCATGCCCTTTATGCTCTAACAAGGGAAGTCATTCGTTCGCTACTCATCCCCCCCATTTCATCATCATCATTGGTGTCAGTCGGTCAGTCACTCTACTATTTTCTCTCGTGCCTTAGTTGAGGATCCCTTATTGCCTCACCTATGGCAGACCTCCTTCTGTCAACATCAGCTCATTCATTCCAAAAGATATGTCTAGATGGTGGTGTACCTTGGTTCCAGCTACCACTCTTTTTTGGTGCCTTCGATCAGGCAAAGGGACTCCTTATTTCCCTTTGACTTGATTTTTTCTCAGCTCTAGCTCCTTTTCAGCATGATCGAGATCCGTATACTCGATGGTTCAGTGATGCAGCAGCTGACATCGATGATTCAAGGGTGTGTGTGAGATGTCTCAGCCCTCATGAGGGGGTGGCCCTACAGGTATCCCCCCACACACTCAGACGACCTCTTCATCACAACCTTCGATGCAGATCCATACATTTGATGATTTCGGCCTCCGCCGTTTGCAGTGCCTTTTTATTGGCATGTATCAGTCAGATTTTTAGAGCCCTTTCCTGTGTTCAGGGGCATCTAGGTTGCGTTCATATCTCATGTACTCATATATTATTGTACAAGTCCTGGCTGTTATCCCAGGCACAATATGTATGTGGGATTCATTATCATGTTATTTATCTGGCTCATGCTTATGCTAACATATCCTATATTATTCCATCCTGTGATTTCCCAGACACCTTATTGTTTTTACTATTTCCTCAGCAGGCATATGTATGCCTCCCCTGCGGCCTATAGCAGGTATTCACTCATCAAAGAGACTTGTCACACCTGCAAGTATCGCTGCCTCAAGGTCTAGTTCTTTCAGCACTTTCGTCTACCTTACACTCCTCTCTCTTTGACTTCCCCTTTTGACGTCTAGTGATTGAGTTCTTACAACGTACTTCGGTCATACGATTAGCTCCTAACGCTCGCATGCTAGGGAGCAATCTGTTACACCATTTTTTGTTCATCTAATCCATTTTTATTAGATGGACCCCAGTACACTAAGTAAGACCAATTTTACCCCAAGTAAAATCGCATTCACTATTAAAAATAACTTAGTAAACCACCTTTATTAAATTGTTTATGGTCTAAACAGGAAACCCCATGAGGAAATATTAAATAAATCTATATTTGTTTGATTTTCCTCAAAGAATAATTAATTAAACAACATTTTGATTAATATTCCTGGTTATATTTAACCCAAAACAAGAAAATTAATTATATAAATCATTATTTATCTTATTATTTCCTAAATATTAGTTATTTAAACCTTATTTAAATAATATTCTTTGTTAAATATAACTAAATCACCCATAAATAATTAAATAAATCATTATTTATTTGATTATTACTCAACCACATCCTTAAAATGATAAATAGATCATTTATTTATTATTTACAAATAAAGAGATTTGACCAAGTCAAATTCCTTTTCCCTCCAACAAATATAATAAAATATTCCATAAAAGTTGGATCTTGATTTGGTTAATAATATTTTAATTATGCACCAATATCTAGAATAACTCAATATTTTGGTTTTCCCATTCATTTTTCACCTCTTTTTGCCTAAAGATCACACTAGATCTAAACTTTTGGTCTGGCTATTGATCCACCATCATAGTCATATTTTTTTCTACCATTTTTTTTCTGCGTTTTATACACCATCAAGAGAGAGGAATTCTAGATCTGAAGTGTTGAGGACTTTCAGGAACCCATCCCATTGAGGAGAACTGGGAACACCCTCCTATGTTTTCCTTCCAGGTGCCCTTAATGAAAAAATCATTTGATATATTCTTGTCTTGTCTATTGAATGCATGGAGTAAATCTTGTTTTTTCTACTGTTTAATGTCTTCTAATGCATAGATCTAGATTTTTGCAGCATTTATCTTGATCACCTAACTGCAGATCTGAAGATATTGGCAGTGATTTCTATTGTTAGGGCTATTGGTTATGCACAAATAAAGTGGCATTTTTTCGTACGCTTGGAATTAATATTCATACTAATAGGAGCAACATGGAATTCTACACGAAAGGGAATCCACATAAAAAAGGGAAGAGAAAGGTCTCCAAGAAATCGAATAACCGGAACCACAACCTAAACTTGGATCTTACTTCAAATTTGTTGAGGGAGGTAGGATTATAGCCAATAAATTTGTAGTCCCCTTGTTATTTGAATTGGAAAGAGGGAGGGAAGAACTCATTGATGGATGCATATTTCAAAATCAAAGAAGGTAGAAGATTCGGGTCTTATGGATGAGAAATTAGAACAAATGGGAAGAGACATGGCTGGCCCAAGATTGAGGGAGTGAAGCATGAGAGAGAAACTACAATTAGAAAATCAGTGACCAAGGGAGAAGATGTAGGAAAATGAGGTAGAACTTGGCACCATGGAAAATTTTACATGGAAGCCATAAAATGCAAACAACCATCCAAGCCCTATTCCATCTTCCTCAAGGATGACTAGTTGTAATTGCAGATAAAAAAATTAGCACAATATGTCTCTATAGCATTTCAATACTATACCGAGTTCATTAAATTTTTTTAGAAGGTAGGTACTAATGAAAAAACCAAAATAGTTGAGTTTTATATTCATAATATGATCCTCACAGAAATACACTTTTGGAACCCAAAATCAAGATTGGGGTAAATGCAACTAATGGTGCTAGCCTCTTGGTTGAACGATGAATAAAAAAGGGTTGAGGAAGTGAAGAGGGTGATGAATAAAGAATAAAATGAAACTTTTTACATCATATCATAGTTAGTGAGCCCCAAGGTTGTCATAAATAACTGGAACATCATCTCCACGAATCCAAAATCCCCGCCGGGTACATGGAAACACAAGAAAAATATATCCTCCATTTCGAAGAAATATTTAGGTTGTTTGGGAGTGAGAGCTTGTGGGATTTCCAAACGAGATGGCATGTGATGCCTCATAGTTTTCAAATATGAGAATTTCACTCTCCCGAAAGACTAAGGAATGCCTTGGAGAAAACCCCACTTTACAAAAATATCATTTAAATATTAAATATTAATTGGACAGAGCTCAAACTCAGTCCTCCCTTACTATTGGTCATATAGGAGAGAAGAGACCAGGTGGAATAAAGAAAGGAGTGGGGAAGACATAGAAGCAACTGCATGGTTCTATCCACAAGAAAGCACACCATTTGAGGTGCCTTGGGATGTCAGAGAGGCCACGAGGGCCATGTAAAAAATTAAAATCACTGAGTGAGTTTTTCACAGGGTAATAAATACCTTTAGTAGGGGGGTGATGATGGATCCCATCAGTATTTATATTTTGAGGTCTATTGTTCTATCCTCCAACCCTTAAACTCTCTTTTTCTCACATTAATTTACATTTTTTAGCCATAATGTGCTTAGTAGGAATACTAAATGGTGCTTATCACATTTCATGGCCTAATGTAGCTAATGTGAAAATAAAAGAAGCATTTTGGGAGATATTTACTATATGGGGGCATGTTGGAGGCACCTAGAGAGAATATAGGATTCTTTTCCACTACATTAACTCTCAAACTTGACTTGAATCCCAAGATTCCCCTCCAACAACTTGAATTCCATTGCCAACCGAGGATCTCAATTTCATGTGAGGATCCAAGGGATTTAGATCCACCAATATCGATATTTTGGAGGGACGCAGTCCTCCTTTGAAGGAAGATTCCCCTTAGTCACTTTTTGTATAGATAAACAAGCTTAAGGGCTCATTAGGATTTAAAACTTTTGTTGGATATAGGCATAGCTATTGAGAGCCAAGGGATTGGAAATGCTATTTTAATATTTGATATGATGTATGTGAATCTTATTTTATTTTAATGGAAATATTACTATCATCTACATCTGAGTTAACTTTGGAGGGCTGAAACCCTTGGGTTTAGGATCAATCCTGAGGCTTTAGTCCCTCTCACGTATTCTTTCATTGTTATTGTTTATGTTAGCCTATGTATTTTCTTATTTAAGTATGAATTATATTGAAGAAATCGTAGTTTCAGGTTTGATCATCACATCTCTTGTGGGATGTGCAGTTGAAGAGTCTACAACAATAAGCCAAAAATATGTGTTTATGATTTCCTGGAAATTTCTAGGTTTTGGAATGAAATTATTTTCCATGAGTGGTTTCTGCACCTTACGAGTTAAAAATATGATTTATAAAATATATTAGTTTCATTTTATAGGATATAATACATCTTAAAGAAACAAAAATCAACTCATCCTTTCCACTTTCATTAATTTCATTGCAATATTGATATATTCCCTTGGTTACTAGTTTGTAGGAGCTTCTAGTGACTTGCAAGGGTTGACACACTCGCCCACATCCATCTTTTCATCTCCATCCTTCTTTGGGACACTTCATACTGCTCCCAACCTATGCCACCGAAATCATCATTTCGGGGTTAATGGAGGATATCGTAGGCATGATATTTTGTGAAATATGTGCCTCTGAGGCTGTTAATATTTGAAAAGTGCTTCAAAAATCCCTCATCCACCCCAATGCCCCTACTTCCAACTTCAGAAAACCTTCCCTATCTTCAGAAAGATCTCAGACCCACTCTTGCAGAAAAATAGGGCAAGTCCTCTAGCAAAACATGGCCTCCTATAGCACCCTGTAGCAGTGCTGTAACAATATCTAAATTAAACTAGATTTTCCCTAGTACCTTGAATTTTTCATCTTTTAAGTTGAGTAATGGATCCCTAGTTTTGATTCCATGATTAGGGAGACTCCAAGACCACTCCAAACTTATCTTTCATCCACTAAAAACACAAAACAACAAGTAGATTAGACTTATTTTTTTGAATTCCCTAGTTATGTGTAGTATACTAAATTTCTTCTTCTCAAGAAATTTGTAATTAGATTAATGATTCATGCAAGAAGAACATTGATTTGATTAGTTTTCAAATAGAGTAGCGTGGTTTATTTCTACAACTAGTGTATCCTTTTCCTCTCTTGCAGTCACAAGTAGCCTTTACATTTAATGAATTACACTTTCATTTTTGCAATTATAATAATATTCATTTCCTTGCAATTGCGATATGTTTTCATAGGATTTATCTTTGTAGTTAGCTAAAGGCATGGTCTATACATGCCTGGAACTGATCCAATGACCAATGGTGTGATGAGTAGAATTTAGCCTACTGCTCCTATAGCACTATCACCTCTAAGTTTGTATGAACCCTGGGTGTATAATTTAAGTTGAGAGATTTGGAAGTTATAACATCCTTGACGCAATACTAGCGCTCATCAAACCTAATGAAAACAGGTATGAGGAAATGTTGATGCCTCGAAAATCGTTGCAACAACATTGGGGGATGACCACCCGGTCCGGACCTTAAACAGCTCCTTTTCCGTTTGGGATGGTGGCTCCGACTAGATATAATGGGACCAGTTTCCCGATAAAGAATAGAAATGGGTGAATGAGTGATAATAAGTGATAATGAATGGAGTACTTAATCTATAAACAATAAATATAAATGACTATGATATCCCGGGAAGTTTCTATTCTTAAGTGTAACGTTTGATGATCTATGTTTATCAAATAAGCATATAGATGACACTATTTAATAAACAAAGATATTTATTTAAATAATAATTACTTCATTCAATTAGTTGAATGAAGTAATTGATAAAACATTGTTACACTTATCTTTATATTACTGATACGTAAATGATTGAAAGAATAGCAAACTGTAAACATCCAATAGTGGAAAGTATAAAGATTACTGTTAAAACACATTTAAATATTCAATAATAGCAAAAGTAATCAAACAACAATTTTCATAAAAGAATGAATTCAGACATAGATAGTAGTACCATATGAGCTGCAAGTCTTTCTCAATGTCAATCGCAATTCGAATTCCTTCTTCCGACTCAGAAATACTTTTAAATAAAGGCAGTGGTGCACATCCACATAAAAGCTTCGTTATCAAAATTTGGAAAAATTGGTCCAGTTTTCATAAAAAAATATGCCTGAAGTACAGTAGTGCAACTTCAGGTTTCAGTCATATACAAAAACTTACGACCCTTTCTAAATACATGAAAGGGTCTATAAATACTAAATTAAACTAACAAACTACAAAATTAAAATGCTACTAAGTTGGTATAACTTGATCTGGAATATCTCCTTCTATGGCCATCTGGTAATCGGCAGCATGATTCATCACTTAGGCTGTTCGTCTTTAGTCCTGAGCAGGCATATTGCAAGCATCGGCTCCACTTCTGGTGGTCGGTTAAGGCGAGAATTGAGTTGGGCATCATAGGTGGCATCCTGTATTTCAGGAATGATGCATCCGATTGCATCTGAGAGGCATTTGAGGGCGGCTCTCTGGCTGTAAGGTTTGACTAAGAACATCCAATAGGTGTCCCATGTCAAACTGTTAATTCCTGCGATTAATCTGCCAGTTTTCTCCAGCTCTGGGTAACATGACTGTTGCAATGTTTTAGCTGATGTCAATTTACCTGGGGTACATTGAGAAATCATGTTAGATAAGTAGAGAGTGTCATTAATCAATTCAAACAAATTACTTGTGGTTAATTTGCATCTGGAAACTGCCCTCTCTGCTTTCATTAACTGGGATTGCCATTCCATAAATAATATCTCTTTATGCGATTCTAGGATCTTTGGAAATTTAGCTGACTGTCCTTCCTCAGTACCTTGCCACTCAAGATAATTGGTCAATGTCTCATCGGCCTGCTCGAAGTCTGTTCTAGCATCAGCTGATTTATCACTTAGAGATGTTGTTGAGTCACATAAAGGTTCTGCCTGGGCGATTTGTTGACATAACAACTTTATCTGTGTTAATAATGCTTTGTTTATTTGTACTGCCTCTATCCTGAATTCAGCTACCTGTGGAAGATTCTTTGTTTTCTCAAGCTGGGCTGATAGTTGAGCAATCTGCTCATCTTTTATCTTCAACATTTGTTCATTGGCTATCTTGAGTTGTGCCAATGCCTCTGATAACTCTTTCTGCTTCTGGACTGCACTCTGATCAATCCTCTGCTTTTCCTCCTGCAATTGTTGAGTTAATTGATTATTGGTTTGCTGTTGTGTTAACAATTGCAGTTCTGCCTGCTCTGCCTTCTGACGTGCTTCTGATAGTTGTGCTTGTAATGAGAAAATCTCCTGGTCTTTTGTTTTTAATAAAAGACTCACCTCTGATGCCTTATCTATTGTTGCTGCCGAATAGGCTCCAGCAAATTGTGATAGTTTTGTTAGGTCGTCAGAGGGGTCAAATTCCTCCTTCCAAACTACATTTCCCGTCACCGTTTGTTCTGGGAATAGGGAAGGCTGATCAGTTCTTCTCCTCTTCCTTTGTCGTTTTACCAGAGCTTTGTGTTTCAGGCTATAGAAGACATCTAAGGGAGGAATTTCTTCTATCTGCAAAATAATTTGATCGGAGGGATCCTTTGGGATTATCTCTACTCCTTTAGAACTGGGTAGGCCGCTGGTTTCACCTGGAACTTGTTTTGAAATGGTCTCCTGTGTGTCTGCTACTCTTGATGTTTGGGCTTCTTTTGAACCCTCAGGATTGTTGATAATTGAATCGAATTGCTGCCATTCCTGGAGAAATTTGGGATCAATTTGAGTATCTTGATTTACCTTTATGGTGCTCTGTTCCTGCTCTTTCGTCTGGGTTTCCTCTTGCACTTTCTCCTGTTCTTTTGTTATAAACGGAGGTTCCTTAGTATGTCGTTGTTCAGGCTCGCTTGATCTTGCTGCTGGGCTTGTTACTAACAGATTTAGGGGCAGAGTTTGCAACCTCTGTTCTCTAAGTCTGTTGAATTCAACTAACCCTTCATCTTGATATTTCATTCTGGCCAACGATCTAACTTGGGACATTGACTCGGCTGTGGAGAACAGATCATCAAACATATCTTCTTTATGATCAAACTTTGCCAATTTGGCCTGTTCAAGGGCATTATAAGCAACTTTGTCGGGATCAAATTGCCTATTAGGGAGAGTTGCTAGAGTTAATGATTTCATCTTTATAGCTTCTTTCTCTGCATGTTTGAGATCATTCAAGGTGTAGACACCACATCTAAGAGGAAAAGAGGGCCAGACCTGCTTCTTATTTTTCTTTAGAGTTTGTGTAACGCCCTCGGAAATAATCTGATAGGCTACCTCCCTTGCCAGCAGTTTATCAGGTATGTACAAAGGAAGAACATGAGGTTTGGCTTGGTTGCTGAAAATTCTTATATAAGTAAATTTTTCCTCTGCAAACCATCTCCCTAAGCCAGTTAAATCAATCCCTGCTTGGTAGGAAATCTTGGGAGCAGGTTTATCAAAAATAGAGTAATGAATGGGTAACATGAAGCCATTGCAGATTTGGTATAAATGGTGCCTATGGGAGGTTTTCCACACTCTCTGATGGTATATGTGAATGGGCATGGGGTCTTGTGGAGTCCACCTCCAGCCGAGCACGGGAAATTCAGAATTAAAACACAGGGTGTCTAGGATATATGCGCTGTAGTAGAATGGGGGAATAAGCCTTTCAGTAATGCGGGTATTGTTTCTAAAATCAAGAACTGCGGTGGCTAACTTGTCGGACAGTATAGTTCCCCAATCCATAATTTCACTATTACACGCTGCCTCCATCAAAGGAACCATTTCTATAGTGAAATTAGAGGAGTCGTGCAACCCCCATAATCTACACATCATGATCCCAGCATAACAATAAGGAGAACATAGAGAATCAACAGAATACATACCGGAAGATTTGTGCTTGTGTGTTGCCGGATTCTGCCTCCAATCCCGAATGGGTTCGGATTCAGTTTCGTTCTCATTTCAGAATTTCTCCAGAAATGCCTTGTTGTACTTCTTCTCTGGCTCAGGCAAATGATACATTTGCCTCAAATCATTAGCTTGAAATGAACCGAAGATTCTCCCATCTCTGGTGCAGAAGGTTCTGTCTATGATTGGGAGTTCCTCAATTTCCCACCTTACTACATCCGTATACGGGAGAATTTGTTCCCGAGCTGCTATCCGATGAAGGAAAGAGTCGGCTAAGTCCTTTAAAGTACCTTCAAATTTTTGAGTCGTATCTACTGTGGCTTCTACTGTTGTCACTTCAGGTTCTTCAGCTTCTATCAAATTATAGGTACTTTGCCAAGAAGTTTTGCCGAGACCTGAACATGTAGTATCAGATATGAATCCTTTCTTTTTATTTCCTGGATCAGTGATGGCTTGTTTTATGGCTGGCGAAGCGGAAGCGTTTGCAGTTTTCTTGGACTTCTTCCCCATTTTGCTTGCATCTATTAGCTTGGAAGAATTCTGCACAGGAGTAAAAATAAGCGTAACACAGAGAATTGGCAGAGAAAACCAAATACGAGCGAAATATATTGATTAATACATGATGAAGAATTAACTTAAGGTGGCCGTGGATCCAATCCGTGAAAATATTTTAGACTTACTATTTCATTAAATGGCCGTAAAAACCTGTCAATCTTTTAAATGTCCATCACGTCGTTTATTGGTGGAATGATTTGTTTAAGCGTGCCTTGGTCGTTTTGGCGGTTGAGCGCAGGTGAATCTCTATTAGAAAGATAAGGCTTTTAATACGAATTAATCGTAATATCCCCGTTTTAACAACTTTTTTGAAGTTCGTGTTTTTGGCTTTATCGCATCGCATCGGGGCGAAAAGGCGCTTTTCTTATATTGGCATCTCTTGGAATCCTCGTTCGCCGATAGCGATATCGCATCACATCGGGAGCATTTAACTGGGACTCTTTTAAAAGCATGCATGGTATATCGCCGATCGCTTATTGCGTGTTATCGCGTCGGAGCAAACCAAAGGTTCCTTAAGTTATGTCTCCTTTGTCATTGCGATATGCGATCTTGCGATCGCTTTATCGCAATGATAAAAGATTTAATTATTTATATCTTAAGGCCATTATTGGTTTGTCAAAAAGGTTTTTTGTAATGTTTTTTTTTATTTCATTTTCGGACCCTTTTGAATAATACAAAATTGATACCAATTAAAACTAAAAGGGACCCATTTCATATTATAGTGTTGTGAATAAAAATTATATGAAATGGGGGGGTTGTTGTAGAGGACAACAATTGGCGATTCGCTGGAAGAAACAATTATCTCTGAAAAGTATGGAAATACTTAAACTTTTTCAAAATAGAGTTTCAATCAAAAGGGAAAATTCTAATATAACTAAGTATATATGCACTCCAAATAAAATGAAACTATTTTTGCTAATTTCCTCTCTTTGTTTAAAATTAGATACATTCTAAGTTTTAAATAGGCCTCTATTGGTTTATAATGATAAAACAGAAAACCTTTCCAAAGCAGCTTTTATAGTTAACTCGTCTGTCATAGGTAGAGCCTCTGCTGCCAGCAAACGTTCATAGTTCCGACGGGGATACCTTTTAGCCATGTTATTGTCCATTATCCCATCCATTTGAGAGTATGATTAACAGAATGAATTCAAAATATGCTTTCATATTTTGTATTTCCTTTTACTTTTTCTGTTATTTCTAAGATAAAAATCCATTGTCCTGGTTTGGTGGCCAGCTGTTTGACAATGCCATTCACTAGTAGTAATCTAACCGAACAAGCTGGCTCGTGATGAGACCCCTTGTCTTATAATTCTAAGCCATTACCCTGTTTTGGTATGCAGTATTGGTAATGTCGGTTAAACTATTTCCCTATGATCATGGTAAGCAGGCTTGTAATAATACCTCTTATCTTTTATATCAAAATTTTAGAATTACACTCTGAGTAATCATAAACTTTTGGTGAATGGGATGGACAATTTTCTCCTTAAGAGTAAATGGATGACAGGGTAAGAGTTGAAGATGCTGAAATTGGATTAGTTTTTGTTTTGATATTGATAACCTTTTTGTTGACCAATTTAAAAACATAAAATGATTTTTTAATACTTCTAAACTTTGAGAAGAGTTCGCAAAAATTGAAGGGTGGCTTCAGAATGCAATTATACTTAGTTTCCTAGAAATTGTTCCTCTTGTTTAAGACTTCTATTTATTTAAAAGTGAATATCAACAATCCTTTCTTTTGAGCAACTTTTAAATACAGCAAAGGTCAATGGAAGATACCTTACAACTTTATTTCCTAATGATCCTAAAAAAATAAATCCTACTTAGAACTAGAGGAGAAGGGATTACCTTCTCAATTGAAGAATTTCTTTAAGATGAGGCCATTAACAGGAAGAGAATCTCTCTTTCCTGTTAGATCTTGTAACATGAATGTCGAATGGCCTATCTTTTCGCTGATCTGAAATGGTCCAAGCCACATCTTTTGGAACTTGGTGTGTTTACCTTTATCCTCATGGGCTTTATCCCATTTCAGAACTAGATCACCAACCTGCAACTGTTTAGAACTAGATGAAGCTGAATCAAATGATTTTTTGATTATCTGCTGATATTTTGCATGAGTAATTTTGGCCTTTTCTCTTTCTTCTTCTAATTTTAAAATTTGATCATGTCTAAGTTGGATAGAAGAAGAGGGGCTTTCTTCAATAAATTGCACTAGGGCTAGAGAAGGAAGTGCTAGATTGTTTGGTAGTATTGCTTCTTTCCCATATACAAGATTGAATGGAGAAGTACCTATGGAGGCCTTCTGTGTTATTCTATCTGCCCATAGTGCGAATATTAAAGATTTATGCCAATTTTTATGATTCTGTTCAATAGTTCGCTTAATGATTTTAAGGAGATTTTTATTGGTAGATTCTGCTAGACCATTACCCTGGGGATAATAATTTGCATAATATTTTAGTTTAAAACCTCTTTTAATAGCGAACTCAAACATGGCATTACCAGAGAAATAAGATGCATTATCAAAAACAAGAGCATTTGGGACACCAAACCTGGTAATGATGAATTGATCTATAAATTCTATAATTCCTTCAGATTTTGTTGTTTTTAACGGAATTGCTTCAACCCACTTGGTAAATTAATCAGTAGCAGTAAGGATATACTTATGTTGTTTGGAAGACTGTGGAGAAATTTCCCCAACGATATCCAATCCCCATTGTTCAAAAGGTTGCTCAATGTTGACTGGTTGCAAAGGGAAAGATGATTTTCTTTGTCTTCCACTGGACGTTTGACAACTTTGACATTTCCTTACATATTCGTGAGTATCTCTGAATAAAGTGGGCCAATAATACCCAACATGAATGATTTTGTGAGCTGTTGTGTCAGCTCCAAAATGTCCTCCGGCTGGTCCATCATGTAGCTCCTGCAAAACCTTTTGTGCTTCAGGTTTTTCTAGGCATCTTAATAAAACTGAATCATAGTTTTGTCTAAAAAGTACATCGTCAATGATTATGAAGTTTTTCGCTTTTAATATAATGGCTCGTTTGTTTTTATAAGAAATATTAGGAGGTGCATATCCATTTTTCAAATAAAAGATTAAATCTGCGTATTGAGATTCAGAATTGGTAATACTTATCTGATTGATTTCTTCCATATGTTCTGTATCACCTGATTCCGGAATATTGGATGCTCCTGCTAACAACCTACAAAAACCTTGACCCCTCACAATCTTTGCTGGTTTGATTTCCAAGTCATACTCTTGAAGTGCTGTAACCCAATTGGCCCTTTTCTCACCTAATTCCCTTTGGATCAGTAATTGTCTTACTGCAGAAAAAGGAACTATAACCTTTGTATGAGCTTTTAAAAGGAAGGGCCTATAGTGTTTAATGGCTTTATACACAGCAAAGGCTTTTTTTTCAACTTCGGAGTAATTTAGTTCTGCACCCTGGAAATTTGAACTAAAAAATGAAATCGGTGCTTCAAGGTCATGATCATTAATTTGAGTGAGTACTGCTGCATAAGATGAATCGGATGCGATAGTATACAATGTGAAATGATTAGAAAAATTGGGAGTGTTTAAAGCGGGGGCATTGATTATTGATTGTTTGACTAAATCAAATGCTTCCTTTTCCACAGATCCCCATTTAAACACTGAATTTTTCTTAATCATATTTTGTAATGGTAAAATGATCTGAGAAAAATCAGGAACAAATCTTTTGACAAAGTTGATCTGACCTAAAAATGACTGCATGGATTTTTTGTTATGAGGAAATGGGATTTCAGAAATTTCTTTAATCCTGTCAGGATCAATATAAATACCATCTTTGGAAACAATAAAACCCAAGAGCTTTCCTTGATCAAGAGCGAAGAAGGATTTTTTAGGATTGAGTGAGATACCATACCTTTTGCAGCGTTGAAAAATTTGATTTAAGTCACACAAATGATTGGATCTCTTTCTAGAAAATACAGTAATATCGTCTAGGTAGACAACTATTGTTTTATTAATCAATCCTTTGAAAGCGATATCCATCGCTCTTTGGAATGTGGCTCCTGCATTAATAAGTCCGAAAGGCATTTTCTGATAAGCATAAGTTCCCCATTTTGTTTTGAATGTGGTTTTAAGTCTGTCATCAGGATGAACCAAAACTTGGTTATATCCTGAAAAACCGTCTAAAAAGGACATTAATTCAGAGCCTGCTACTGATTGGAGTATCTGCTCCATAGTAGGTAATGGGAAGTTATCTTTGAGGCTTGCTTTATTCAGATTTCTGAAATCTATACAAATCCTAATGTCGCCATTTTTCTTTCTGACAGGCACCATATTAGAGACCCGGTTTGAGTGCCGAACGGGAAAAATAATCTTAGCTTTCAAGAGTTTATTGAGTTCCGATTTTATTTGACTCTCTAAGTTCGGATGTATTTTCCTTAATTTCTGTTGAACTGGTTTCTGATCGGGAAGCATTGGAATGGTATGCTGGATAATAGTTGTATCATATGTCTTTAAATCGTCATATTTCCAAGCAAAAACATGTTTATGTTTCTTTAAGAGTTTAATGAATGCTTCCTTTTCTTCTACTGAAAGTCCTAATCCTAGATTAATGTTTTGAGGATTTTTTTCAGTGCCAAGGTTTATCAATTCAAACCTTAAAGTAGAGCTTTGGAGCTTTGCATTAGTCTCAGGTTTAAATCTGTCTTTAATATCATAAAGATCCTCAAGCTTCACCATAGGCTTTGGAATTGAATTTTCCTCGGATTTACCTCTCATTTGAAGGTCATGTTTGCTTTCCTCAATGATCTGGTCATCATAGGACTTTTCTGAAGTCAAAAATTGTAAAATGTCTTCATCGTGATTAAATACTCTCCAATTAGTGACATTGTCAGGAATCGATGGCCTAAAAAGTAATTCTATTGAAAATCTATCTGGGCTATAATCTTCGGAGGGTATGAGTCTGGAAGCAACATTGGCTAGCAAGTCTACTGCTGAATTTTGAGACCTAGGGATAGAAGAAATATTGAATGCAGAAAAGTGCGTGGTGAGTTCTTGTACCAGCGACTGATAATGTTTGAGGTGATTTGAAAGACAATGAATTGTATTTCTCACCTGTTTGACAATAATTTCAGAATCGCCGAATACCTTCAAATATTGCACTTTAAGGCCAATTTCTTTATACAAACCTTGGACTAAGGCTTCATACTCGGCTGTGTTGTTTGTGCATTCAAATTCTAACCTACAGGACAGCATTGTTTTTTCTCCTTGCGGGCTAACCAAGATACACCCTGCTCCTGAACCTTCGTTAGATTTGGAGCCATCAAAATATAAAGACCAAAATAAAGAAGTATTAACAATCTTATTTACATTTTCCCCAGTATCATTAAAACATCTTGACCTATCTGTTTGTGAATAGTTTTCAATCTGTGATGTTAAATTGTTTACTGAGAAAGGAGATGGTTGGGCAGTGAGATTTCCAAAAAATGACTTTGATGAATAATTTCCCAAGATGTTGTTATTAAATGAAATTGGTTGATTTTCCTATTCAAAATCTGTTACAGTGTGGGTCATGTGTTTCTCTCGATTGATTTTTATTTGATTTGGCTTTCCCCTATAGGGTAACCACATGTGAGACCAATCGGTAGAAATATACCCATGGAGCTTTTCAGACCAATCCCTACTCAAGATCAACCAATAAAATTCAGGTATATCAGCTATTAGGATATCAATTCGTTGAACTACCCGTGGATCAGCTGATAACCTGATAGTTACAGAGTTAATCTCTCTTAAAACCTGGACCTTGGTTCTGTCTAACTGTACAATGTGGATGGAAGACTTTTGGGGTTCTATGTTCAGTTTGGAACAAACTGAAGCTGGCATTATATTGGATGATGCCCCTGAGTCAATCAAACAGTTGTGTAGGTTTCTGTTGTAGATCTCAAAGGTCAAAAGGAAGGGTGGAGTATGAGAATTCGATCTATCTCCAATCAGGATTGAATTAGTAGCTTCTATCATACCAGAAGGTGGTTGACCCGAATCATTTGCAGCTTTAGCACTGGGAAGAGGTGAAGAGGGAACAACATTCAATTCTTTGAGAAGCAATTTCTGCTGATGTTTTAATTTTCTAAGTTCAAACATAGTAATGTTTGCCTTAGTTTTCTTCATATCATCAACAATATTGTAATCCATTGAATCGGATACTACTAATGTTTTAGATGTTGAAGGAGTACTTGAAGTTGAAGGTTGGTTTTGGGGAACTGCTGCAGGCGACTTCTTTGTAGGTACTTTTTCCTTTGTTGTAGCAGCACCTGCACTCCGTTTCTTTGAAGTTGCCTGAACAGGTTCGAAGGTACTTTTACTCCTAGTAGAGACAGGAAAAGCTTCTTCATCATTATCTGTATCGGAGTTGGGCAGTATGAAATCCCACATGCCATGGCATTCAACAACTTCCTCTTCATTATCAGTTGATGAGATTGTTTCCTCTTCCTCTTCTTCTTGATCTGAATCTGCATTAGATATGACATTCGGTGGTTTTGATTCGGTTTTCTTGTAATTCTTAAAGGGCCTTTTGGTTGAAGTTTCAGTGACTTGTTTCTTTATTTCAACCATTTCATTTGACATGGTCTTGAGGACCTTTTGGAGGCCCTCCATGTCATATGGATCTTTCAAGGTTTTCTTCTTTGAGTCATCTTTGAGCGAAACTTTTTTGGTTTTTCTTTCCTCAAGAGCCGCTTTCTTTTCTAGAGCATTGATACGTTTCTCCACAGCAAGTGCTTCTTTCATGTTTTCAGCGAGTGTTGGTTTTGCGGCCCTGTCTACAAAAATAGCTATATTGGCAGGTAGGGCAGTAATATACCACTCACTTCTGATTTTTTCACTTGGTTTGGAGGTCGTTGGGATTTTATTCAAAAGTTTATTGAAACGAGCATTAAATTCTTTAATTGGTTCCCTATGCTCTATCCTAAGATTGGAGAGATCATTTATTAGTGTAGCTAAAGATCTGTCATCTCCATACTTAGTGAGAAATTGTTCTTGGCAAGTGTTCCAACTGGTAATAGAACCAGAAGGCAAGGAAAAATACCAGGATCCTGCTGATCCTTGCAACGTATAAGGGAAAAGCCTAACAACGACATCTTGCTCTGTTACTCCCTTCAAATTAACTGCTAACATGAAGTTATTGATATGTTCCTCAACTTGGGTTCCATATTCTGGATTAAACTTGGGTAGCCATTTTTCAGGAGCATCTGGTAATGCATGTAATGGTGC
Source organism: Pinus albicaulis (assembly GCA_034641835.2). NCBI lineage: Eukaryota > Viridiplantae > Streptophyta > Pinopsida > Pinales > Pinaceae > Pinus > Pinus albicaulis. Next base: position 1,470,389,346 of record CM076580.1, read on the forward strand.
GGGCATGTTGACTGCACCAGGTCTGGTCCATGGATCTGCCATTGTAATACCAGTGGTGGATGATACTACTGTTGAGATTCCAGATGTCTGGGAAGGAATTGATGTTGAGGAGTGAGCAGGTTGAGATGTTGAAGTTTCAAATTCCTGGTGAACAACAATATGTAATGAGGGAGTGGATGGTTGACTTCGCACTGGGGAGGATGAGATGGAGGATGTGGATGAAAGTACTTCACTCTCAGAATCTTCAGTGTTTTTCTTTGCCCTTTTCCCTTTAGGTAAAGGGAACTCAGTAGGTTCAATACCGAGCTTCCCACTCTGAAGTCTAGTGAGAGGGTGAGGTAGATTGAATTGCGAAGTCTCACTACTTTGAGATAGCTCAGATTTCTGTGGTGAAATCGAGAAACTCTGAAGTTTTTGGATGAGAGACTGAACTTCAGGAGATTCAAGACTTAATTGTTCTAGAGTATGGTGGGTTTGAGCAGTGATAGTGGATACCTCTTCTTCTTGCTTGGATGCTGGAGAACCAGCATGTAATTGGGAAGTACGAGGTGATGTGGAGGGAGAATTACTCTTAGAATGGTTTGCAGATTTGGGTTTGCTTGCCATTCACAGTTGATGGCCCTCCTTCTAGCGCCAAAAATTTTGATGCCTCGAAAATCGTTGCAACAACATTGGGGGATGACCACCCGGTCCGGACCTTAAACAGCTCCTTTTCCGTTTGGGATGGTGGCTCCGACTGGATAAAATGGGACCAGTTTCCTGATAAAGAATAGAAATGGGTGAATGAGTGATTGGTTTAATAATAAGTGATAGTGAATGGAATACTTAATCTATAAACAACAAATATAAATGACTATTTTATCCCGGGAAGCTTCTATTCTTAAGTGCAACGTTTGATGATCTGTGTTTTTCAATAGGCATATAGATGACACTATTCAATAAACAAAGATATTCATTTAAATAATAATTACTTCATTCAATTAGTTGAATGAAGTAATTGATAAAACATTGTTACACTTATCTTTATATTACTGATACGTAAATGATTGAAAGAATAGCAAACTGTAAACATCCAATAGTGGAAAGTATAAAGATTACTGTTAAAACACATTTAAATATTCAATAATAGCAAAAGTAATCAAACAACAATTTTCATAAAAGAATGAATTCAAACATAGATAATAGTACCATATGAGCTGCAAATCATTCTCAACTTCAATCGCAATTTGAATTCCTTCTTCCGACTCAGAAATACTTTTAGATAAAGGCAGTAGTGCACATCCACATAAAAGCTTCGTTATCAAAATTTGGAAAATTTGGTCCAGTTTTCATAAAAAAATATGCCTGAAGTACAGTAGTGCAACTTCAGGTTTCAGTCATATACAAAAACTTACGACCCTTTCTAAATACATGAAAGGGTCTATAAATACTAAATTAAACTAACAAACTACAAAATTAAAATGATACTAAGTTGGTGTAACTTGATCTGGAATATCTCCTTCTATGGCCATCTGGTAATCGGCAGCATGATTCATCACTTAGGTTGTTCGTCTTTAGTCCTGAGCTGGCATATTGTAAGCATCAGCTCCACTTCTGGTGGTCGGTTAAGGCGAGAATTGAGTTGGGCATCATAGGTGGCATCCTGTATTTCGGGAATGATGCATCCGATTGCATCTGAGAGGCATTTGAGGGCGGCTCTCTGGCTATAAGGTTTGACTAAGAACATCCAATAGGTGTCCCATGTCAAGCTGTTAATTCCTGCGATTAATCTGCCAGTTTTCTCCAGCTCTGGGTAACATGACTGTTCCAATGTTTTAGCTGATGTCAATTTACCTGGGGTACATTGAGAAATCATGTTAGATAAGTAGAGAGTGTCATTAATCAATTCAACCAAATTACTTGTGGTTAATTTGCATCTGGAGATTGCCCTCTCTGCTTTCATTAACTGAGATTGCCATTCCATAAATAATATCTCTTTATGCGATTCTAGGATCTTTGGCAATTTAGCTGACTGTCCTTCCTCAGTACCTTGCCACTCAAGATAATTGGTCAATGTCTCATCGGCCTGCTCGAAGTCTGTTCTAGCATCAGCTGATTTATCAGTTAGAGATGTTGTTGAGTCACATAAAGGTTCTGCCTGGGCGATTTGTTGACATAACAACTTTATCTGTGTTAATAATGCTTTGTTTATTTGTACTGCCTCTGCCCTGAATTCAGCTACCTGTGGAAGATTCTTTGTTTTCTCAAGCTGGGCTGATAGTTGAGCAATCTGCTCATCTTTTATCTTCAACATTTGTTCATTGGCTATCTTGAGTTGTGCCAATGCCTCTGATAACTCTTTCTGCTTCTGGACTGCACTCTGATCAATCCTCTGCTTTTCTTTCTGCAATTGTTGAGTTAATTGATTATTGGTTTGCTGTTGTGTTAACAATTGCAGTTCTGCCTGCTCTGCCTTCTGCCGTGCTTCTGATAGTTGCGCTTGTAATGAGAAAATATCCTGGTCTTTTGTTTTTAATAAAAGACTCACCTCCGATGCCTTATCTATTGTTGCTGCCGAATAGGCTCCAGCAAATTGTGATAGTTTTGTTAGGTCCTCGGAGGGGTCAAATTCCTCCTTCCAAACTACATTGCCCGTCACTGTTTGTTCTGGGAATAGGGAAGGCTGATCAGTCCTTCTCCTCTTCCTTTGTCGTTTTACCACAGCTTTGTGTTTCGGGCTATAGAAGACATCCAAGGGAGGAATTTCTTCTATCTGAAAAATAACTTGATCGGAGGGATCCTTTGGGATTATCTCTACTCCTTTAGAACTGGGTAGGCCGCTGGTTTCACCTGGAACTTGTTTTGAAATGGTCTCTTGTGTGTCTGCTACTCTTGATGTTTGGGCTTCCTTTGAACCCTCAGGATTGTTGATAATTGAATCGAATTGCTGCCATTCCTGGAGCAATTCGGGATCAATTTGAGTATCTTGATTTACCTTTATGGTGCTCTGTTCCTGCTCTTTCGTCTGGGTTTCCTCTTGCACTTCCTCCTGTTCTTTTATTATAACCAGAGGTTCCTTAGTATGTCGCTGTTCAGGCTCGCTTGATCCTGCTGCTGGGCTTGTTGCTAACAGATCTAGGGGCAGAGTTTGCAACCTCTGTTCTCTAAGTCTGTTGAATTCAACTAACCCTTCATCTTGATATTTCATTCTGGCCAACGTTCTAACTTGGGACATTGACTCGGCTGTGGAGAACAGGTCATCAAACATATCTTCTTTATGATCAAACTTTGCCAATTTGGCCTGTTCAAGGGCATTATAGGCAACTTTGTCGGGATCAAATTGCCTATTAGGGAGAGTTGCTAGAGTTAATGATTTCATCTTTATAGCTTATTTCTTTGCATGTTTGAGATCATTCAAGGTGTAGACACCACATCTAAGAGGAAAAGAGGGCCAGACCTGCTTCTTATTTTTCTTTAGAGTTTGTGTAATGCCCTCGGAAATAATCTGATAGGCTACCTCCCTTGCCAGCAGTTTATCAGGTATGTACAAAGGAAGAACATGAGGTTTGGCTTGGCTGCCGAAAATTCTTATATAAGTAAATTTTTCCTCTGCAAACCATCTACCTAAGCCAGTTAAATCAATCCCTGCTTGGTAGGAAATCTTGGGAGTAGGTTTATCAAAAATAGAGTAATGAATGGGTAACATGAAGCCATTGCAGATTTGGTATAAATGGTGCCTATGGGAGGTTTTCCACACTTTCTGATGGTATATGTGAATGGGCATGGGGTCTTGTGGAGTCCACCTCCAGCCGAGCACGGGAAATTCAGAATTAAAACATAGGGTGTCCAGGATATAAGCGCTATAGTAGAATGGGGGAATAAGCCTTTCAGTAATGCGGGTCTTGTTTCTGAAATCAATAACTGCGGTGACTAACTTATCGGACACTATAGTTCCCCAATCCATAATTTCACTATTACACGCTGCCTCTATCAAAGGAACCATTTCTATAGTGAAATTAGAGGAGTCGTGCAAACCCCATAATCTACACATCATGATCCCAGCATAACAATAAGGAGAACATAGAGACTCAACAGAATACATACCGGAAGATTTATGCTTGTGTTTTGCCGGATTCTGCCTCCAATTCCGAATGGGTTCGGATTCAGTTTCGTTCTCATTTCGGAATTTCTCCAGAAATGCCTTGTTGTACTTATTCTCTGGCTCAGGCAAATGATACATTTGCCTCAAATCATTAGCTTGAAATGAACCGAAGATTCTCCCATCTCTGGTGCAGAAGGTTCTGTCTGTGATTGGGAGTTCCTCAATTGCCCACCTTACTACATCCGTATATGGGAGAATTTGTTCTCGAGCTGCTATCCGATGAAGGAAAGAGTCGGCTAAGTCCTTTAAAGTACCTTCAGATTTTTGAGTCGTATCTACTGTGGCTTCTACTGTTGTCACTTCAGGTTCTTCAACTTCTATCAAATTATAGGTACTTTGCCAAGAAGTTTTGCCGAGACCTGAACATGTAGTATCAGATATCAATCCTTTCTTTTTATTTCCTGGATCAGTGATGGCTTGTTCTATGGCTGGCGAAGTGGAAGCGTTTGCAGTTTTCTTGGATTTCTTCCCCATTTTGCTTGCATCAATTAGCTTGGAAGAATTCTGCACAGGAGTAAAAATAAGCGTAACACAGAGAATCGGCAGTGAAAACCAAATACGGGCGAAATATATTGATTAATACATGATGAAGAATTAACTTAAGGTCGCCGTGGATCCAATCCGTGAAAAGATTTTAGACTTACTATTTCATTAAATGGCCGTAAAAACCTGTCAATATTTTAAATGTCCATCATGTCGTTCATTGGTGAAATGATTTGTTTAAGCGTGCCTTAGCCGTTTTGGCGGTTGAGCGCAGGTGAATCTCTATTAGAAAGATAAGGCCTTTAATACGAATTAATCGTAATATCCCCATTTCAACAACTTTTTTGAAGTTCGTGTTTTTGGCTTTATCGCATCGCATCAGGGCGAAAAGGCACTTTTGTTATATTGGCATCTCTTGGAATCCTTGATCGCCGATAGAGATATCGCATCGCATCGGGAGCATTTAACTGGGGCTCTTTTAAAAGAATGCATGGTATATCGCCGATCGCCTATTGCGTGTTATCGCGTCGGAGCAAACCAATGGTTCCTTAAGTTATGTCTCCTTTGTCATTGCGATATGCGATCTTGCGATCGCTTTATCGCAATGATAAAAGATTTAATTATTTATATCTTAAGGCCATTATTGGTTTGTCAAAAGGTTTTTTGTAATGTTTTTTATTTCATTTTCGGACCTTTTTGAATAATACAAAATTGATACCAATTAAAACTAAAAGGGACCCATTTCATATTATAGTGTTGTGAATAAAAATTATATGAAATGGGGGGGTTGTTGTAGAGGACAACAGGAAATCAAGAAAATTATATCTCATATTCCAAATCTAATCACTCCATAAGAGAACATTATTCTAATGAGGAATATTACTCATGAGGAAGTGGAATAAGTATTCATTTATATGCCAAAAAACAATCCCCGTGACTTGATGGATGCACAATATAATTCTTCCAAGAATGTTGGGAATCATAGGGAATGATGTTACTCAATTAGTGGAATATTTCAAATAGGAAACTACCATCCCATCAACCATGAATTCCACCTTCTTAACCCTCATTCCCAACAACCCTCAAGATGAATCCCCAAAATAATTTCAACCCGTGTCTATCTACAATGTCATCTATAAACTTATCTACAAAGTCATAGCCAATCAACTCAAGCTCCTTTTACCTCTCATTATATCGCCCAAAAAATCCAACTATATAGAGGGGAGGTAGATTTTGGATAATATCCATGTGGCCCATGAGAAAATTAATTCTCTCTATATCAAAAAGGTTCCCGATATGCTCATTAAGCTCAACATGTCTAAGGAATTTGATATACTCATATGAATCTACATCTCTTCTATACTCAAAGCTTTTGGATTTACAGAATCCTGGGTCTCCTAGATAATGAATCTTATCTCCAAATCCTTTTTCTACATCCTAATAAATGGCTCTCTTTCTACTCCCTTCTCCGCTCCACAAGGTACTAATCAATGAAATCTTCTTTCTCCATATTTATTCCTTTTGATGGTTGAAATATTAAGAAGATCCATGAATCATGCAACTTTCAATGGATCTCTAAAAGGATTTTATAATGTCCCCAACTACCCTCCCTTGTCTCATCAACAATTTATTTGCAATACTATTCTCATGGGTCAAGCCTTTATCAAAGTAGCCTTTATTTTCAAATCCAAATATCTCAACCTTGACAAATTCCTTTGGAGTTGATATATAATTGGTAAAATATAAAATATTTTTCCTTAACACCCCAGTGACTCGCCCAAACCTACATCTCCATATTTTTGGGTTTTCAATGGAGCTCCCTTCTGGCTAAATAAGTAGGAGTCCAACTAGTTAAGAGCCCTCTCAAAATAAATGTTTGGGATGATTGTCTCTCTAAACTAGAAAATAAATTTTCATGCTAGACATTTAGAGCTCTCAAGCTTGCTAGCATATTTTTTCTGCACAAATCCATTCTTCAATCCATTTTTCTTTATCACAAATCAACCCTAGATACCCCCAATAAAATTTCATCATATTTAGATATCCTTCTTCTGGGAGGATCGAAATAAGAGAAGAAATGGGTTCTCACAACCTAGGAAAGATTGTGAAAATATAAAAATCAAGGGGCCTAGGTATTATAGATTTGAAAATTTGGAGCAAAACCATCGGCCCAAAAAATTGGTGGTGGTGGATCAAGAACCCAAGTACCTTTTGAAGAAAAATATGGAAATTTAAATAGGGCCCTAGTATAGAAAATAAACAAATCAGTAGACTTCAACGACAGATAAGGGGACCTTATCTTTGGAATCAAGCTTGGACCAACAAACAACCTACAAAAATAGTGGCCAAATTTGGATCAAAATGAGAACATCACAAATATCATAGAGGAACTCGAAAAAACATGAAATTTTCTCATTAAATATTATTGGGCCAAAAAATTCAAGAAATTACAATGAATACAGTGGGAAAAATGTAGTCAAGATAACCTCCACAACATGTGTGCATATCATAGATCCCTAAACAACAAATTGGAACAACAAATTTTTTAAAGCTCAACAAGGAATGACATTAACTCAATCTAAAATAGGTGTACAACATTCCCTTAGGTACAATAACACCCGACGAGGAAAGTAAACATAAAAAATCATGGAAACATAAGTTGTGGCCTAAAGTAACCATATTTATTTGGTCACTCTTAAACAATAAGACCCTAACTTGGGACAAAATACAAAGAATAGGCATCCATGGTCCTACACAATGTCATCATTGTTGTTCCAACATAGAAAAAATATAACATTTGCTTAATGACTACCATTTTTATCCACCACTCTCGGACAGAGTTAAATTTATTTTCATAAGAAATGTCAGGAACAAAAACCAGCATTGAATCCATACTCGAATATTGGAAATCATCCCCTTTAAAATGTTTTATAATAAATAGAACTTCGAAGTTCTTCCCCAGTCTCATTGTTTCAGAGATCTGCAAAGAACACAATAAAAGGATTATCTAAGATAATATGCAAGATATAAAGTAGGTTTTGAAAACAATATTTGAAAAAGTTAAAAAAATATTTCGATTTCTTCCTGAAGAATTCAATATTATGAATGTGAGGACATGGAGGACACTATTCTCGTGATCTTTGGTTTTCATCACTAAATAATTCAAAGGAATCCTCTCATTAAACTTCACTATCATACTAGCCCTAACCACTAGATGCCTCATCTAAACGATTTCATCAAATTAAGCATTGATGTGGCCTCAAAGGTAAAACCCAAGTTCACCTAGTTATGGAGGCATGTTTAGAAATTAAAATGGATAAATTATACATGTGTACAAAAATTCCCTTACCACTTATTCCTAAAATGCAGTAGAGCTCTATGCAATTGAGTAGGGGATAAGGATAAAAAATGAAATAAGCATAGAGAAACTAATGTATAATGGCATTATCAATTAATCGTCCACATGCTTAAGAAAATAAAAAATGATTCATACCCAATTAAGGTAACTTCTCACTGGAGATTGTTGCCTAGCCTAGAGAAAATTATAATGTAGATGGTAAAATTTAATTCCCTCATCCTTCATTACACTTTAAGAAATGGTAATGATTTGGTGGATAAAATTTCCAATGTTGGCCTCATGTTCATTGTAGAAGTCCTTAACTCCAATTTGGAACACCTCAAATAAAATCAACTGTGAATGTAGTACAAAGGTATCGCTCCACATGAAATCTCCTTGTACTGATCACATGATAATACTAAGATTAAATATTGAAGAAACTAATATTTGTTGTGTGGATCCGCAAATGTGGAATTCCCCACTCCTTTTGTTGGTGTCACAAGAGGTTGGGGGTGGAGGGGTCCGCACTCATTTCAAGTACTTAATCTCTTGAGCCAAATAATTATTGCAGATTATAATATATCCAAAAATGTAATGGATCTAGGAGTGAGGACCCCCTCCCCTCCCTTGATGGGGTCTGGGGTGGGGGTTCTACACTTATTTTGAGTTTTTTTATCTCATGAGTCAAATCCTCCTGACTACACATTATAATGGTTGGAATGCTATAGTGTATTTGCAAGTGTAGAAGCCCACCCCCTGACCCTGTTGATGTATCAAGGTAGCATGCAACACTAAATATGGTTCATTGATATCGTGTAACAATATGAAGTTGTGAATCTCTAAGTGCATTCCCTTTATCACAACCATCACTCGAATGACTCACTTCACAGAGAGGCTCCTTGCCATAGCTAGGGCCTCCTGAAGACTATCATAGACCTGGTCCTATTTTTGTTTAAAGATATGTTTATAATAGTGGAAAAATAGAAATAAACATTCTTGATGTAATTTTTTATTTTTTAAAAAATTATAATCTCCATGGTCTTAGAAATAAAAAAAATCTAGGATTTGAATGGAGCAAGGAACATTTATACCTCTAGTCTTGGATACATAACTCTTTTTGGACCAGGACTAGTTGATGAAAAATGGTCGTCACATAAGCTTTGGAAATGTAAGGCCCCTCACAAGTGTAATTTGTTAATGTAGATCATATTTAAATACGTTTTTAACATGGGAATCCCTCTTAACAGAAAATATACCGACTCTATGTATTTATTTACTTTTCAAGTCTACTAAAAAAACAATTCACATTTGTTCTTACACTATATTTTTTCTTAAAAAGTTTTGGTTAAGGTTAAATAGGTTTTTTTATCAAAAATATTTTTAAATATGAATCCATAAATACATGTCTTAATATTTGGCATATTTTCCAAGGTATAAAGTGATTCAGGGTAATCCCATTCCTAGTTATGTGGGGAATTTGGATTACCTAAAACTTTATTTTGTTTGAAAATAAGATGATGCCCTATTTTCATGTAGTTCATAGTTAATGTTTCATTTATGTATTATAAGGTTACTCCAATGGCTTGACCATAGAGAATTCTATCAAAGATATACGTGAATAAGTATTTAGCTTGGGATATTTTAATGGGGTTTCAGAAGGCTTTGGTTCTATTCGTAGGATTTGCTTCATTCTAAATTTTAGAGAGACACAAATCTCTTGTCAAATGTAACATAAGAAGTGGAAAAAATAACCAAGGGGAATTCAATCCCTTACACTGCTTAACAAAATATTATTTTGACTAAGGGATTCATAATATTTAGGTTGTAGGTGATTCAATTATAGTCATTCATTATTTGAAAGGAACCCTCTGTTAGTGTAAGAATATACATTCTGCCATCAGTGATCAAAATCACTCTTTTCATTCTCATTTTAGGTGCCCCACTCTAAATTTTTTATATCATTCCATTAGGTCATGCTAAAAATTATTTCACCAATGGTAGCCCTTGTAATAAAACCTCACTCTCCATAAAAAAACTCACATTTGATGTCCCACCTTAATGTCTTGCTAAGAATATAAAACACTTTTGAAAATATCATTTCACTAAGTCTTATCTCATTCAAAGTCAATCATGCAAGTCAGGACATTCAAAGTCCCATTAGGTCGTTAGGTTTCAATGTTCAAGGTCCAAAAAAGAACCATTTCATCATAATAAGGTCAGAAAAATGTGTGATAATGACTCAATAAACATTTCATTTTCATCTGCAGAAGATTATCAACATGTAAATATGATATTATTAAATTTGTAATTTTAATTTTTATGATTTTCATATCAAAATGTAAGTTTGATATGAAAACAAAGATGTAATTTATTTTTTATTTTTTTATGTAACTTTATGCTTCCTATATGTAATAATTTTGATCCCAAGATGCCAACTCAAAACACACATGCCAAACTGAAAGGTAAAAGTGTCAAACTCCAACAACACCTTCCTGCAAGAAAGAAAAATCAGATGAAAGGGTAATCAACAAATGTTTCATAAAAGTGAAAATGAGAGATTATAAAAGTGGGTTTTAAAATTAAAATATAAATTTAATTTTATATTTATGACTAAAGGCCATCAATTAAAATTGATTTTCCTCTTCTAAATATCAAGCTAGCACTACAAGAGACCAAAATTTCGAAATTCTGAGAAAATTTGGAAAAGGAGAAAAATCGAGGGTGCAAATCCTGAATCGAGGGTGAAAATTAGTTTAGGAAGGCACAAATAAGTTCGGGAGGGAAAAAATGTGTTGTCGATGGCACAAATGTGCTAATATGGCGCAAATGTTCTGAGGAGGGTGCAAATCAGTTGTTGAGGGTGCAAATACGTTGCTGATGGTGTAAATAACTCGTTAAGGGCACAAATGACCAGCAAGCTCAGCAAAGCATCCAAGTGATCATAACTACCTTCCAAAGCTCCTCCACTCTATCATTCACCTCTAGTAAAAAATTAAGAGGCATTTTCCATCACAAATCACCTTATTAAGTTATATGTGTTGAAGTTTTGCAAAGCTGAAGTTGTAATTTGGTGTTTTCTTGAAGTGAATCCCTATTTTTCTCCCTTGGACTTATAATTCCTATAATATCATTTCCTTTACACTAAATACCATCCCTACATTGTTATAATTCATTCCATAATCCCTGTTATCTTAATCCCTTTCCCTAAACTACTAATTTCTAAAACCCTAAGCACCAGGCTCAATTTTGACCCGGGTTCCTAAATCCCAATTCCCATCACTCTTTCATTCCTATTCCCTTCCCCATTCCTCATATCCCTAAAAATTACTCTCTATCCCATCTCCATATCACATATCCCTATCAAACATCTCCCTCAGTTTTCCTTTCTCATCTCCCTTTCCCAATTCCCTTCCCTAATACATAGGGTTTTAAACCAAAACACAATGGCAATAGAAGAGGAAAACACATCATTCAATGAAGCAGAAGAAACAAAGGTAAGGAGGTCATATAAAGGAGGAAGGGTGTTTAGACTTGAGCCTGCCAACATGAAGGAACATCTAGCCTCTCCATTAACTATCACATGCTTTAAACATGTTGGCTGTTATGAATTTTGTGAGAAAATTTAGAGGGTTAAACACCACCCCATGTTAACTAGAATTTTCATATTAGGACTCCATTGAAACCAAGTTAAATTATCTGGGGTCACTTTTACCTTATCTACTGCTGTCATTTCAGATGCTAGAGCGATCCCAAATGTTGGGGAGAAATGGTTCAAGAAAGGTAGTTTGAAGAAACATGATTTTGAATTCCTCCTAAAATGAAGCATTAAAATCAAACAAAGAGGTTATTCCTTTTTTCACACCTCTTGGACAGATATGCACCTATGACGAAGATTATAATGAAATATTTTTTATGTGAAGGCATATTTTCAAGGCTCTATTCCTATCACATCTGGCTCTTAATGCATTTCACTAGGGTAAGGATGCTTAACATGCCCTATTATCTTTTACGGATTTTAGAGAAGATGACATACCTTTCCCAGAAGAAGGATTATGAACAAAAGATGAAAAACCTATTCCATCATTCCCTCATAAAATTCATAGTCCTCCACCATCCTAATCAACTGATTATTGCATGGAGAAAATTTATAGCAAATGATATTTTCATTGAGCCATCCATTTAGTATGCACCAAATGTCCCTTCATAATCTCAGCCCATGACTCACTCATCATCATCAGATCAATCCCCTTCACCGCCTTCATCTCCATCTCATCATGATCTTGCATCTCCATCTCATCATGACTTTGGATCACCCAGCAGGATTGATGAAATTGAACCTAAGTGGGTTGGTATGGTTGAGGTTGAGAGATTGCAAAAAACCTACCAAAGAGGCTATAGGCATGTGTTTGATCACTTGGAGTTAAGGGGGCATTCCTTGTACATCAAGATGAATGGTGGATAAAGGTAAAGAGAAGGTCATTGAGACAACCATCAGATGAGGAGGACAATCATGAAACAAAGCATGAATTTCAGTTGGTTGAACTACATGAGGATGAAAATGATAAAATCACAAATTTTGAAATCAAAGGTAAGGATGCCAAGATAAGTGGGCTTCTTACTAATATTCATAGATCTAGATATGTTATTCACTTCCTCGAGCAAGAAAATGAGTATGTAATATTATTTTTTCAGAAATATCACAAGTCTGTGCCAGAGATGGACTGCGGGGGCATTTACCATATATGTCACCTTCTAAACAAGGGTGAGATCTGGAGGCTTTCTGGCCCTTTGCAGACTATGTCTATAGATATGTGAAATTCCCTAGTAGTAATGGTTAGAAACCCAAGCCTAGAAAACACATTTTCCAGAAATGGAGGTAGCAGGATTTGATCCCTGGTCTGGAATCCTTTCAATATATCAGTCTAGAGCTGAAATCCTGAAGTTTACTCAAAACAAATGTCTCTAGGAGCTCAAGACAAGTCTCCTTGGCCTGTTTATCTTCAAATAATGCCCAATGAAGAGGGTTGCATCAATAATGAACATGTACTAGCATAGCAGCGTTATATGAGAGAGAAAATGTGCATGAATCCATAAATAGTCACTGAATATATATAGCAGCAAGGAAATATACAAATACTTGAGGAATCACTCACTCAAGCTGAGCAAAGAACCCCTCAATGGAATTTATATGGAAACATATCAAAATACAGCTACATAAGGATACTTGTGACTAAAACTGCGCAGTCAATAGATGTTACTCCTGCATATATAATGTCAATACATGGATATGGAAGTATAATGCTCAAATAAATATGGGGGAGCAAGATCTCAACCCCTGAAATCAATAATACATCAATCCTTGGAAGGATTGGCTGAAATGTACAAAAAGGAAAAATGATGAAGTTGCTGCCTCTGAACAGGAATAGCACTGAAACTCAGAAAATGGAAGAAGATGGTTAAAGATGCTACATGCTCAGAATAGATCTTCTCTAATGGATCTTTCAAGGGAAAGGGTGATCCAATCCCTAAATATCTTTCCCTCCAAACTAGTGGTGCAAACCCCACTGCAATTCTGCTCAGAAATAACGTAGTCAAAGGAAGGGACTGCACTATGAGTGATGAGAGGAGTTGTGCCTAATGCAAAGATATGGAAAATGGATCTAAAATCTCCTCTAGTGGCCTCTGGGATGCAAATAAGCTCTCTCCTCTAAAATCAGAGCTCCGGAAGTTATGCTATGGAAATCTCCACTACAACCCAACAACACAATGTTTCCGGCACTGCTGAAAAAATTGTCCTGAAGGGAAATTATTTTGCCTTGAGCTAGAATGTGGAGGAGCTGAAGAAAAAACCTTCAAGAGGCTTCTCAAGAAGGAGGTAATACTAAACAGGAATTCCCTTGTGCTAAACAGCATAGCTATCTCAGTTAAGCAACTGAAGAGAGCAAGCAATTCGAAACATTCATCAATGAGCAAAAATGGTTGTTTCTTCCTTATTTTATGCCAATGAAGGCTCCTTGGACATGGACCCCACACATTACGGTTTCTTCCTCCTCAAGCAATTGCGTTGGCTTCCCAAGCAAGCCACACCTCCATCTATTGCATAGTTTGACTTGGTCAACATGACCTAGCCTCCTTGCAATTATCCCTTTTCACACATGGGTGTGTAAAACTAGCTCTAATGATGCTTATCTTTCATTTCATGAGGGATTTTATTAATATTTTATTTATGAATGGGTATCCTTGCCCATTTTATTCTCCTCCTATCTGAAATAGCCAAAATTAATGTTCCAATTAGCTTTATGCTAATTTGGGAACATTACAGTCCTCCCCTCCCAAAGATTGCTTGCCCTCAAGCAAGTGTGAGGTTAGAACTGAATTATTCCTCCTCCTCTTCCTGTAGCACCCATGTATGATCCTACCTCCAAGTAGCAAGGTGCCATCTCATCAATCAAGTCCTCACAATGTCCCTCCCAAGTATGCAAATTAGCTGCCAAGCTGTCATCATGCAATGGTGAAATACTCAAGAGGATAACAGAGTGATGTCTATAGGTCCTCTCGGAGTATGGAGTCTTTAGTGTAGGGAAAAATAGCATCCCCATATGGTCCATCCATCCCCCAAGCTATGTTCCATTCAAATTGAGTCACCTCCCAACTAGGCAACTCCTGAAATCTATCATCCACCTTTTGCTCCGGTAAAGTAGGTGGGATGAAAATCTGCTCATGGTAGACCAAACAGCCTACCCCACGCTGTCTACCTCTCCACTTAAGATAAGTGTAAGGTTTTTTCTGATCCTGGGCTGCAATAAGGTTGCCATCAAGTGGCAAGATGAAGGTTGGGCCTCCAAAGGCCTCTCTCCCAGCGCTACAAATCATGCTGGCCCAAACATCTCCACATGTGATGAGTTGGGAGTCATCCTCATATGGCATCGTGTCCATCATATGGCTCACTTCATAAAATAATGACTGTCCTAGAATGGTGGCCATCACAACTATCATGCTCCTCGTAGAGCATGTACTGCAAAAAGATAGGGAGCCTCCTCCCTCAAGGGACACACCCAACCAAGGTGTCTCTCTCCTAACCGTGCTCCTTATAAGAGTAGGAGTAGCAGCATAAGGAGCCAAAATAAACATCATGCTGGCTGCCATGTGTAGCAAGTGAGTGGGGCTATGGTTCCTCATGTGTAACCAGCGCAGCTTGATCCCCAACTACAATAGAGAATGTAAAATATTGTGGTTTTCAAACCACCTGTGAGCTGCCCCATTCTCCTTATGTGTTTGGAGGAAAGCAACAATGTAGGATGCAAAGTGATCATGCCCTCCAACACATAGCTCTTCCCTAAGTCTCCCTAGGGGATGTTCATCAATCCTACTTGTGGTCTCGAACGACCCAAGAAGCCTAAGAAAAGGAATTCCCCTCCTTGGAGCAATGTCCTACACAGAGATGGTCAAGGGAAGTATACATGCAAAATAAAAATCAGAATGTATATGACTAACATTCTTACCATCTGCTCTGCTCATGTAAGTGGAGTGGCTCATGGATATGCCTCCTCCCATCCTCAAGGAGAGAATGAATGGTTGTGCTAGCTCTCCCAAAGAGGGATGTGCTTCCCCTACATCTGCATGACTTATGCTTCCCCCCATGTGCTGATGTGTCCCCTCCTCATGCAACTAGTCACCTAACACCATGCAGGTAAAAAGATCCCTGGAATACTCCACCCCAATTTGGGAGCTCCAATGTGGATCCATCCTCCATAATGACAGCACTGTAGATCCCTCATGTAGACTCACTATCATATGGTTGCTTCCTTCTTTGACATCTCCTATGCCAAAGATATAAGTGGTAAGTCTTCCCCTCCCCTGTTTTTTCTGCCTCAGCGCAGAATCTAAAATGGGAGTGGGTAATAGTGATGATGAGAGAAAACTCCCCTTGTTCTTGCAGCTACCCAAATATCCCTGAGTTATTTCAAGCTCTCCCAAGGTCTCCACCTCTATGAATTCAATGAGTGGTGCCCCAAAATGTGAAGCATCCCTCCTCCTCTGTTGATCTAGTGGTCTCCTCGGTCTAATGTCTCCATGCAGTGAGACATCATCATCAAAGTTAGACTGTATACATGGATGGACAAATGTGTCCATGCCCTCACTGTGCAATCCATTCTCCCTCCATGGTGCATCAACCTCTTAAAATGAGTAAGGGTAATTAATCCTCATCAACCGATGCTGGCTCTTCCCCTTACCTTCTCCTTTTGTCCCCAAGTTTCCACACCTCCTCATCAATGGCACAGATGGATCATGTGTTGTGCCTTGATCTCTATACATTAGATCCTCGAGTACCTCTTTCAATGATTCAATAATCCCTCCACATGGAGCAAGGGCTCCGCCTTCCTCTACATGAGGTACTAGATACTCTCTAATTGTGCCAGCGCTGTTGCTCCCATTCTCCTCCTCATGGGTGGGAAACCTCCCAATAATGGGGTCCCCTTTAGGAAAGAGACCCTCATGCTACCCTGCTCAAGTTTATATGGTGAAATTTTTTCCTCCAGCAAGGTATGGTGTAAAGTCCCAACCTCCCTTATGGTTGTATGAAGTAGAGTGGAGTCCCAAGTTTCATCCATCACATGTAGGGTTCTGTTTTTAGTGTGTTCCTCCACATGTATTTTATGAATCCTCCCATCAAATCTCTTTACTAATGCATGATATAAAACATGTGCATCTTTAAAAGGAAAGGATTCAAAATTCCACCAGGTGTAAGCTTTACCTCTCCAGTGCAGCACTGTAAATGTGGTTGCTTCTTCTTCAGGAATGTTGTGTTGCTGCAAAATGGAGTCTAGCCCCTCCACCCAAGCTTTGGCTAAAACTGTAAGTGACCCATAAAAATTTGAGAGAATGGATCTATCATGCTACCGCTTCCTCTCCTTGGTCACTCCTCCTTCTTCTCTCATCTCAGTTATGTCACTGCTGGACATAGGACTGCGCTGGTCATCATAGTGTGTGGTTGCATGATCACCCCCACTATGTGCAACTCTAGATTTTGTCCTGGAATCAAAGTCCTTTGGAGATGTTTCATCCATCTCCTCCCTTGTCTCCTTGGGATATCCCTAAATTCTTTGAATAGATTTAGGAAGAAGCCTTGTGATCTTATCCTCCTTCCTTCTCCCAGGAGATGGAGTCTCTCTCCTGCTGCTCTTCTTGTCTCCTTCTAGATGAGAATAGGAAGTGCAGGGGTCTTCCTTTTTTGTTTTCTCTTTCTCCTTGGGTAGGTCCTTATTCTTTTCAAAAATGGATGATATCAATCTCATCCTCTTCATCTTCTATTCTCTTTCTTTCTGGGGCTTTGAAAGCCACAGGCTGAGCCAAGAAAGGAGCTCTCATACCACTGTAATATTCCTTTTTCAAAAATATCACAAGTCTGTGCTAGAGATGGACTGTGGGGGAATTTACTAAATATGTCACCTTCTAAATAAGGGTGAGATCCGGAGCTTTCTGGCCCTTTGCAGACTCTATCTACAGATATATGAAATTCCCTAGTAGAAATGGCTAGCAACCCAAGCCTGGAAAATGCATTTTCCAGAAATGGAGGCAGCAGGCTTTGATCCTTGGTATGGGATCCTTTCAATATATCTATCTGGAGCTGAAATCCTGAAGTGGACTCAAAACAAATGTCTCTAGGAGCTCAAAACAAGTCTCCTTGGACTGTTTATCTTCAGATAATTCCCAATGAAGAAGGTTGCATCAAGAATGAACATGTACTAGCATAGCAGTGTTATATGAGAGAGAAAAAGTGCATGAATCCATGAATAGTCACTAAATATATATAGCAGCAAGTAAATATACAAATACTTGAGGAATCACTCACTCAAGCTGAGCAAAGAACCCCTCAATGGCATGCATATGGAAACATATCAAAATACAACTACACAAGGATGCTTGTGACTAAAACTACGCAGTCAATAGATGGTACTCCTGCATATATAATGTCAATACATGGCTATGAAAGTATAAATCTATAAGAAATATGGGGGAGCAAGATCTCAACCCCTAAAATCAATAATACATCAATCCTTGGAAGGATTGGCTGAAATGTACAAAAAGGAAAAATGCCAGAGTTGATGCCTCTGAACTGGAATAGCACTGCAACTCAGAAAATGGAATGAGATGGCTAAATATACTACACACTCAGAATATATCTCCTCCAATGGATCTTTCAAGGGAAATGCTGATCCAATCCATGAAGATCTTTCCCTCCAAACTAGTGGTGCAAAACCCACTGCAATTCTGCTCAGAGATAACGCAGTCAAACGAAGGGACTGTTGTGAGTGATGAGAGGAGTTGTGCCTGATGCAAAGATATGGAAAATGGATCTGAAATATCCTCTAGTGGCCTCCTGGATGCAAATAAGCTCTCTCCTCTAAAATCAGAGCTCCGGAAGTGATGCTATGGAAATCTCCACTGAAACCCAACAACACAATGTTTCCAACACTGCTAAAAATGCTGTCGTGAAGGGAAATGCTTTGGCCTTGAACCAAAATGTGGAGGAGCTGAAGAAAAAACATTCAAGAGGCTTCTCAAGAAGGAGGGAATCCTAAACAGGATTTCCCTTGTGCTAAACAGCACAACTATCTCAGTTAAGCAACTGAAGAGAGCATGCGATTTGAAATCTTCATCAATGAGCAAAAATGGTTGTTTCTTCCTTATTTTATGCCAATGAAGGCTCCTTGGCCATGGACCCCACACATTAGGGTTTCTTCCTCCTCAATCAATTGCATTGGCTTCCCACGCAAGCCACACCTCCATCTATTGCATAGTTTCACTTGGTCAACATGACCTAGCCTCCTTGCAATTATCCCTTTTCACACATGGGTGTGCAAAAATAGCTCTAATGATGCTTCTCTTTCATTTCATGAGGGATTTTATTAATAATTTATTTATGAATGGGTCTCCTTACCAATTTTATTCTCCTCCTAGCCGAAATATCCAAAATTAATGTTCCAATTAGCTTTATGCTAATTTGGAAACATTACAGAGTAGTTACAGACCAAATAGGTCATTGATGAGTTGAAGTACTTCACTGTTCAAAGGGAGGCTCAAAAGGCCAATAGCGAGGCTAGATGAATAGTGGAGAAGTATGAATTACTTTATGATGAAGAGCAATAGGTACCAAGGCAGAGACCTAGAACAAGAGGGCTAAAAAGAGCTTTAGTTCTAGAGAGACAAACGGAAGTTTAGCTTGTTGACTAGCTAACCCTAAATGAGCATCTTTCCATAGAAATCATGAGAACAGCTAGCCATGGCCTTATAGAGACAATCAACACTTGGAGAAGCTACTAGAAATGGCAAACAAGGATAATGAATTTTTGAGGAGGAAGGTCAAACTCCATGCCCAAAAAGAGAAATTTGCATTGGCCAAACTCAAAAGAGCCAATGGAAAAATTGAAGAATTGACCAAGGAGGAGAAGAAAAAGTTGGACATCCTTGCTAAGGATTGTCTCCATGATTAGACACATCATCCTTAGCCATTCCAACATTTTTGAGGAATTTTCTTACTTTTTGTCAATATCTGGAAATCTTTCTGTTTTTCTAGACAATTAATTAGCAAAAAATTAGGCATTTGCATAGCGACATAGGCGCTACGCAAATAATTGAAACACTTTTTGAGGTGAAGGAAGGGACCATTGGATTCCTAATGAATCATACATCTTAGAAAACCATGTTTCTAGCATTTTTTTTCATTTTTGGTGGTTGAAAAGCTCAAAAAACCATCAAAAAATCACTTTTTAGCCCCTTTTTTGACCTACGCGCTCCGCAAATACCAATCCTAGGAGAATGGACTTGTTAGGGGGGAAATGAAATTCATTTTCAGTAATTAAGGCATATTTGGAAGAAGGACAAGTAGGTCTTTCCAACAAACCATATTGTGCCCGATTTGGACACTGGGAAGGCCTCCAAAAGTGGCCCTGAACACAGAGCAGAAAAATGACACTAGGATGGCACAAATTCATAGTGGAGGGCACAAATGTCAATTTTGTTGTTTTTTTCCAAAATTCTCTCAAGTTTTGAATTTTCCGTAGGAAATCATATTTATACTCATGTAATTAAAGATGGTAAAATGTAATTATTTCTGAGATTACTTACCTATGGTAGATTCATCAGTTAAAAGTCATTAATGAGTCATGATGAATCAGTTGAATGTAATGAGTGAGTTACCTGGACCATCCTACACTTCAGTTTTCAGTTCAGAAATTAGTGGACCTCTTCCTCACCTCATGGATTCGACCCTTGAGGATGAGTGAAACCTTTTTTGATGTCTATTCATCCCCTTTCTTCACTCTAATGAAGGGTTGGAATCAGTTTGTATGTTTTCTTATTGATTAAGGAAAATTTTGTACTCAGTTTGGCGAGCTAATAAAGAGGAGTTGCAGCTACTTTTTAGGATACTTGTGGTATTGATGTCTATCATTGTATTTTCTTCAGTATCATATGTTTGAATGTATTGTACTCATTTTCACTTCATTTCTATGTTATGATCTCTTACAAGTTAGATAATCAGAACGCATGTTTGCACGTGCTCTTTTTTGGGTAATTAATCATAGTTTGTCCACTTTCATATGTGTTATAAAAATACATCTCCTATGCTTTTCTTAGATTTATTTTAACTTCAACAACATTCCATCACAATCCTTTTCAAGTGATAAGCCTTGTGCCTACCTTTCCCGATTGATCCCTACAACCCTAACTTATTTTCCCTCACCTAGCTTTCCTTGACCTAATTCCTTCATATAGTGATTTCCCGACCAAATAAAAAAACACAATCCCCTACACTCTATATATAGCCTAAAAACCCTAATTTCTCCAGCCCTCCTGGCTGTGACCCTTTTGCAGAGAGCCCTCTCTGATTTGATAGGGCTAGCTATCAAGTCCAAAGCTTGGTCTATGGTTACCTATATTGGGATTCCTTCTTCAGCCTTCAGAATCTAGAGGAGTTATAAAATTCTGGCTCTGTTTTCGGGGAGGCAAAAAGACAAATCTTCCCTGGGTGTATGAAAAATATCTATTGGAAAGTGACATCTTTCATGATGGGATATAGTTTCATAAGGCTGATTTCATAATTGCAGTTCCTCAAAAGCAGTTATGGCTTCTCAAAGAAGGTATACCAAGTATAATCCTGATCCAGATCCATTTAATCCCATCGAAGATCCTGAAATTATCCTGAGGAAAATATCTCAACCAGCTTGAAGTTCTTCAGAATCTCCTCCTCGAAATTTGGTAAGATCTTTCATTACCTTCTGATTTGGTAGCCATACAAAATTAATTATTGGGTACCAAATCTAAGTTATCATTGTTTAGAAGCAAATCCGAGACTGATTTGAATACAGTAGTCCCTGAACCTTGGATATTAGAGTAAAATCCATCATTATTTGAAGCTGGAAACGAGACTGATGTTAAAATATGGAGACAATATTATAAGCTCGAAGATTTAGCCAATACCCTAAGTTACACTGCTGAAAAATACTTTATTCAATACCAACAAGAAACCCGTCATCCCTGAATTTTCCCAAACAGTTACTGTTTCATTATCCATCCCATCATCATCTCAACTTCCCCCTCAAGGATCTCCTTAGACCAATCCATCGCTTGTTCCACGACCTCCACTACATTCAAAAGGAATTATGGCTAGTTTTTGACCTTTAGTTCTCCCTGGTAATATTGATGATCTACCTCAAGAATATGGCCAAAGGCTTCCCCTCTTCGATGAAAACTTTGAAATCATTGTCCTTCATCACATGGCTAAAATCAAAACCTTCATATATCTTGAGGAATTAGATCCAGATGATGCCAAGATGTGAATCATTGCACAAATATTTTCTGGTGAAGTTAAATTTTTGTTCCTTTCCCTAACAGTTAATTCTATTATCACTCCTGTTGAGCTAAGCAATGCTTTCTTACCTAGTTGGGATGAGAATAAAATCCCTTTACAAATCCTTGCTAAATATGATTCCCTGAAGCATAATCCTAATGAATCAATACCTGATTAAAATTCTCGATACGTCAGAATTTATAATTCCATCCCAAATGAACTGAAACCCTCCTGGTTTATTCCTTCTGTACTGTCTCGATGCTTTTGACCTCAATATGGCCTACTCATTGAGAGAAATAAATCCTACTACCCTTGAAGAAATGATAAAAATTAATTGAATGTTGAGGCCAAACTTTTGATTAAAAAGTCCAAAATTAAAACTGAACCCAAAGTGACTATTAAAGAGGAACCTTCCACTTCATCAGATACTAAATTTGACGCTTTTATTAAAACCATGGGGACAATTCTCCATAAGATGTTTATTTTAGATAGACAGATGGTGCCACAAATCTGAAATCCGAACTTTCGAGGCCAGCAGCAACAACCTCAGTTCTGGATAAAGTAGAGAGAGAAAAGAGCTCCTAAAACACAACAAAATTAGCCAATAAACACACCACTTCAACAAAACTATGCTCAGAGTGATGAAGATGAAAAACCAATAGTAGAGGAGAACCTTATTTTAGCAGCCGATGTTCAACCCATATTTCTCACAAAGGATGAAGAATATGTGGAAAAAAGAACTTCACCTACTGATAAAAGTTTCATAATGGAAAATGATCATGATTTAAAAGTAGAATCTGATGATTATCAAAGAGGATACTTGAATGCATTGAGTTCCTAGAAAAGGCAGTATACCTTAAGAGGCCATGATGTTCTAATAACTCCAGCTCCGAAGAAGACAGTTCAGTAGAAATAATCACCACCGAAACAAGTTCGAAATAAGGGTAAAGAGATTGTAGCTTTGAATCAGAATAGAAGCAATCAACATTCTACAAGTGCACTTGTCAAAGAAAGAGATATTCAGAGAAAAGAAGTTGCACCTGGAGATCATGTTGAGAAAATATATGTCATCATAAAAGAGATAGACAAAATTATACCTTTTAATTTAGAGTCATAAATTTCTAAGTTAAAGGTGTTTATTCACTTGTGGAATTGGTCAAAGTTGATAAATAAAAATCCTATGTAGTCAAAACCTTGAAAGTTGACCCTTTATCTGACATTCTTAATATATAGGATGAGCAACCTGAGTTAATATTTGGTCCTGCCATCGATGTTCAATCTGAAGATAGTGAGGTCCCACCATTTTACTTGAGTCTTAAAGTTTTCAATTCATCCTTCATAACACTATGTTAGACTCGGAGCCTCCCACAACCTCATGCCCAAATTAGCTATGATGGAGAATATTTTCCTTGACATAATCCACCCATATCATGATTTATATTCTTTTGATTCTGGTTGTTTCCGTTTTTTGGGTCTAATCAAAGAACTAGTTATCTCCCTAGAGTAGATCCCAGCCAAAAATGTCCTTATGGACGTGGTAGTTGTTGATATTCCACCACGTTTCAGTATGATGTTGTCAAGATCCTGGGGGATAAATTGAGAGGTAAACTACAGTTGGAATTTTCCTATGTCACCATTCATGTCTTCAATCAAATGAGAAAACTATACCATCAGCCTAAAATGAAATACATGATTACAAACAAGGAAGGGCCTAATAATCATCCTATCAATGTTGTACATACAAACTTAGAGTCCTTCATATTGTACAATGAATTTGGATTAAATGATGTAGATTGTTAATTAGTAGAAAGAGAGGATGTTCCTCAAGTTTCATATTGCATTAGAAGAGTTTTAGAAAAAGAGAAAGAGAATCTGCCTACTATATCCGAACAACCATCAGAGAAGGCAAATGAAAGTTCAGAACAACATAAAGAATCAAATCAGAAAATTCCATCAAATCAGAATCAAGAGTTTCAACACCTGGAAGAATAATATGGTCTTTGGAGCATGGGCTTTGATGGTTTCATTCGCCAAGATATGGCTAGCATTGGTTTGTGGATCTGCAGCCCATTTCAACAGAAAAATAAGGTCCCAAATAATGTTAGGTTGTGTTCCTACAAACTAGCATTCGATTGTATGAATAATGAGGCTAAATATGAAGCACTCATTACTGGTTTGAAAATTTTGAAAAAATTGGGAGCTAGAAGAATTACAGTCTACATTGAATCAAACATGGTAATTAAACAAATCAAAGGTGAGTATCAAGCTAATAACCCAAGGATGAGGCAATATAGGAATGCAACACTTGAAATTTTGAGAATGTTTTCAGAATATACACTTAAAGTAGTGCCAAGTTTGCAAAACTTGATGGATGATTCATTAGCCACTACTGCAAGTAATTTAAGATCTAAAATG
Organism: Pinus albicaulis; assembly: GCA_034641835.2. Lineage (NCBI taxonomy): Eukaryota > Viridiplantae > Streptophyta > Pinopsida > Pinales > Pinaceae > Pinus > Pinus albicaulis. The sequence continues at coordinate 1,470,413,574 of CM076580.1, forward strand.
TTTTCAAATAAAAATTTTGATATTCATATAAAGCACAGCCCCGCCATTCTAGATAACTTGAAATTTTGCCAATTTTTCTGGGACGATAAACAAGTGAACAATTTCCTTCAGAGTGAAGGTGAGTTTGAGAACTATTCTATGGACAAAGTGTATGAAAAGGATGCCCAAGTTATTGAGGCAGATCAGATTGACATACTTCAGCTCAAAGGTAATAACATTCCAAAAGGTCTTATACCTTTGTAAGAGTTATTTGATCAAGATGATGTGGCGAGAAAACCTACTTTGGTCCCCACAAAGAACACATAGAAGGTGTTAATATTGGAACAGTGGAGGAACCAAAGTTCATTAAGCTTTCAAAGTGTTTGCCACCAAAGGTAAAGCCTAAATATGTTGATTTGTTTATTGAGTTTTCTATGTTTTTTTGGTATTACACAGATCTAAAGGTGTACAATAATGATATCATTAAACACACAATCCCGATAAAGTCAGACCAAAATCCTTGTAGGCAGAAGCTCAGGAGAATAAACCCAAAGTTGTTTCCATCCATTGAGGAGTTAAAGAAGCTCTATAAGGCAGGAATTATTGTTCGATTCAGATGTTCAGATTAGATCTCCAATTTGGTTCCAGTGTGGAAGAAGACCGATGAAATTCGACTATGTATAGATTTCAGAAATCTAAACAAAGTGTCGTTGAAAGAAAATTAACTGCTGCCCAAAATGGACCACATACTTCAACGAGTTTTAGGAGCTAAAAGGATGTCATTGTTGGATGGTTACTTAGGCTACAATCAGATCCTTGTGCATGAAGATGATTAGGATAAGACAACGTTCACTACACCATGGGGTACCTTTAAATATGCCAAGATGTCATTCGGTTTGAAGAATGTCGGGGCCACTCTCCAGCATGCCTTGGACATAGATTTTTCTAATGAGAAATATGTATTCCTTGTTATTTATTTATATTATCTCATTGTTTATTCAAATTCAGATGATGATCATTTACACCATTTGAGAGTTGTGTTCCAACGATGTAGAAAATTTAGGTTTCCCTAAATCCTAAAAAGTGCCTATTTTCTATGGAAGAATTAAATTTTTTGGGTCACATAATATCAAAAGATGGAATCCAGATAGATCCTACTAGAGTTGAAGCAATACATAAAATTGATTTCCCTATAAACAAGAAGGAAATTCAAGCGTCCAATGGTAGGAGGAATTGTCTATGCAAGTTCATTCCCAACTTAGCAAAACATCTTAAGGAGTTAACTAACATGTTGAAGAAGGAGAATGATGTAAGATGGTCTGAAAATTCTCATAATTCATTCAGCTAGGTGAAATTTTCTATGAACACTACCCCATTTTTAACAAGTCCTAGTTATTCACTAGATTTCATCATATTTTCTTTTGCTTCTGAGAATACTTTGGCAGCAATGCTTATGGAGAAAAAAAATGGGACAGAGCTGCCAACATAATTATTTAGTTGCACAATAAGGGATGCAACCCTCTGATACAACATAATCAAGAAAGAAGCCTTGGAATTTTTCAAAGCACTCAAGGACTTCCATGTTTATATTCTTCACTCACATATTTTGGAAAATGTTCCAAATGTAGTGGTTAAAGAAGTACTCATGCATACAGATCTAGAAGGAAGAAGATATAGGTGAATAGAAGCACTCTTAGAATATGACCTTGAGATCCAGTCGACCAAGATGATCAAAGGGAAAGAATAGCCAAGCTCATGGTTGAGTCTAGTCTACATGCACTTGACATAAGTCTTATATGAGCATTGTTCGATGAAGAAGAAGGTGTAAGTCTTGTTCAAGTATCAGAACTATTTTCATCATCTCCACAATATGCTGAGATCATTTATGTTTTAAAACATTTCAACCCTCCTCCGGGCATGTCAAAGAGCAAGAGCAGGTCCTTAAATCTTAAAGCTTCAAAATATTGCATAGTAGATAGTGCACTCTACTGGAAGGATCCTCGAGGAGTGTTACTCAATTTTTTAGTTGAAGATGAGTCCAAAGAAGTCATGAAGGATTTCCACAAGGGAGATTGCGGAGGTCATTTGTACTGGAAGACAACGACCAACAAAGTACTCAGACTGGGTTACTATTAGCCTACATTGTTTGCATATTTTTACAAGATGGTTGGGAGCTTCCATGAATGCCAACTTTTCCAAGGTAAACATAAGCTTCTTCCTTTACCATTATATCCCATTTCATTTGAAGCTCCATTCCAGCAATGGGGCTTAGATTTTATTGGTGAGACACATCCACCCTCATCCACTCAACATAAATGGGTACTTACCTCCATATACTATTTCACAAATCGATCAAAGCAATCCCAACCAGGCAAGCTATAGACTCAGTTATAATTCAGTTTTTAGAAGCTAACATCTTGTCTCGGTTTGGTTGTCCTAGAAATATCGTCACGGATAATGCTGCAACCTTTAAATCAAAGAAGATGATAGAATTATGTGACAATTATAACATTAAATTGGGTCATTCTACAACATATTATCCATAGGGAAACAGATTGGCGGAGTCCCCCAATAAGTCTTTGATCAGCATAATAAAAAAGATGTCGGAGGCGAACAAAAATAATTGGTACAAGAATCTAATTAATGCATTGTGGGGAGATCGAGTAAGCAACAAGAGATCTATTGGCATGTCAGGTAATTTACGGTGTGGATATAGTTTTTCCTTCTTCATTGGTTGTCCTAGTCATGACGCTTCTACAAGAACCTGGAAGTGAATAAAATGACATACAACATAGAATAAACCAAATGATTCACTTGTAGTAGGAAAGAGGAGAAGTGTTTCAGAACACTTCCAAGCTCCATGATAAGATCAAGAAAATCTATGACAGAAGAACCAAGGAGGATGATTTCAAGATCAATGTTGTAGTACTCCATTGGGATGCCAAGAATGACGACAAGGGTAAGCATGAGAAGTTCGATAATTTATGGAAAGGTCCTTTTAAGATTGCAGCTTCTTGTGGACAAAATGCATATTTGTTGGAAGAAATGGATGGGAAAATTTCATTAAGAGAGCCAGTTAATGGTAGGCTCCTGAAGCACTATCGTTTTTATCTAAAATCATGACAAATTTTTCATCCTTATTGTATATATCAGTTTGATATTTCTACAAGTGTGAAGTGGAAAAGCATTGAAGTTTGAAGCCCGAAGTGAAGGCCATAGAAATTCATTGAGTGTCTACCATTTCAAATTAAGTTTTCATAAGAGTAAGTTCAGTTTTGAGTCATTGTTTTAGACAAGTTTAGTCAAATTTCAATTAGTTTCATTTAGTTTTTTTCATTGAGCTGTCAGTATTTAGTCCTACATTTCAGTTTGAGTTTTCTTGACCATATTAGCTAAATGGAAGAGTCAGTGATATGCAAAATTCATAGATCTATGGTTCTTAACACCTCTTTCAGAGTTTCCATCCCCAATAAGGCCAATGTTAGTGTCAAAATATGCATTCTGCCATCAGTGATCAAAATCACTCTTTTCATTCTCATTTTAGGTATCCCACTCTGAAATGTTTCTAGCATTCCATTAGGTTATGCTAAAAAATGTTTCACTGATGGTAGCCCTAGTCATAAAACCTCACTCCTCCTCAAAAAACTCACATTTTATGGCCCACCTTCATGTCCCACTAAGCATAAAAAACACTTTTGAAAAGCTCATTTCACTAAGTCTTATCTTAGTAAAAGTCAATCATGGAATTTAGGAAATTCAAGGTCCCATTAGGTCGTTCGGTTTCAATCATTAGGGGAATTTTGAGGTCTAAAATGGGCCTCCTAAATAAATTATAATATAATAGTGGAAATAATAAAATAAGATTTGATTACATCATCAAATTTTAGAGGGAAAATATAAAAAACTAGATTTTCAACTCATATTTTCAACTTATCTCGCAGAATTTTTACTCAAATTTTGACCGGGAGTACTCATTGGACGAAAAAATTAATTCCTCATGAAAGGAGTACCCATGTTCAATATTTTTGATGGGTCTTGCTACACAAAAAATGAGAAAAACATGAAAAACATGATTGCGATCACGTTTTTTTATGTATTTCTCATTTATCATGTACCAGGGTCCATTGAAAGTATGCAACATGGGTACTCCTTGGATGAGGAATTCAATTTTTCAGCTAACAAGTACTCCCACTCGAAATTTGAGTAAAAAATTTGGGAGATAAGTTGAAAATACGAGTTGAAAATTTTATTTTATTATTTTATCATTTTTTAATCTTTTTGCCCTTTTACTTAAAAAATGGTGAATCATACCCCATGGTTTACATCATCATCTTGAATCCTATTGGTTCTATTAAAGATTATTTTTTTTTGTGCATTTTTCTTAGGAGGCCCATTTTAAAACTTGAAATTTCCCTAATGTTTCAAGGTCCAAAAATGCACCATTTCATCTCAATAAGGTCAGAAAAATGTGTGAGAATGACTCAAAAAAAATTTCATTTTCATCTGTAGAAGATTATCATCATGTAAGTATGATATTTTTAAATTTGTGATTTTAATTTTTATGATTTTCATATCAAAATGTAGTTTTGATATGAAAACAAAGATGTAATTTATTTTTAATTTTTTATGTAATTTTATGCTTCCTATATGTATTAATTTTGATCCCTAGCTGCAAACTCAAAACACACATGAGAAAATGAAAAGTGTCAAACTCCAACAACACCATCCTGCAAGAAAGAAAAATTAGATGAAAGGGTAATCAATAAATGTTTCAGAAAAGTGAAAAAAAGACATTGGAAAAGTGGGTTTTCAAATTCAAATACAAATTTACTTTGCTATTTATGACTAAAGGACATCAATTCAAATTCATTTTCTTCTTCTAAATATCAAGTCAGCACTCCAAGAGACAAAAATTTTGAAATTCTGAGAGAAATTGGCAAAGGAGAAAAATAGAGGGCGCAAATTAGTTCAGGAGTGTGCAAATAAATTCAGGAGGGTGAAAATCAGTTCAGGAGGGAGAAAAAGTGTTATTGATGGCACAAATGTGCTGAGATGGCACAAATATGCTGAGCAGGGTGCAAATCAGTTGCCGAGGGTGCAAATACATTGGTGATGGCGCAAATACCTTGCTAAGGGCGAAAATGACCAGCAATCTTAGCAAAGCATCCAAGTGATCAAACTTTCCTTCCAAAGCTCCTCCACTCATTAATTCACCTCTTGAAAAATATTAAGAGGCATTTTCCATCACAAATCACCTTCTTAAATTATGTGTTGATGGTTTTAAAGTTGAAGTTGTAATTTGGTTTTTTCTTGAAGTGAAAACCTATTTTTATCCCTTGCACTTATAATTCCCAAAATCCTATTTCCTTTACACTCAATACCATCCCTACAGTGTTAAAATTCATTCCCTAATCCCAGTTATCTTAATCCCTTTCCCTAAACTACTAATTCCTAAAACCCTATGCCCTAGGCTCTATTTTGACCTAGAATCCCAAATCCCAATTCCCATTAATTTTTCATTCCTATTCCCTTCCCCATTCCTCATATCCCTAAACATTACTCCCTATACCATGCCCATATCACATATCCCTATCAGACATCTCCCTCAGTTTTCCTTTCTCATCTCCCTTTCCCATTTCCCTTCCCTAATCCCTGGGGTTTTAAAAAAAATCACCATGGCAACAAAAGAGGAAAACACATCATTCACTCAAGTAGAGGAAATAGGGATAAGGAGGTCACATAAAGGAGGAAGGTTTCTTAGACTTAAGTCTGGAAACATTAAGGAGCTTATAGCCTCTCCATTAACTATCGTACGCTTTAAACATGTTGGTTGTTATGAATTTTGAGAAAATTCAGAGAGTTAAACAACACCCCATGCTAACTATGCTTTTCATATCAAGACTCCATGAGAACCAAGTTAAATTAGCTAGGGTCAATTTTACCTTATCTAGTGTTGTCATTTCAAATGCTATAGGGATCCCAAATTTTGGGGAGAAATGGTTCAGGAAAGGTAGGTTGAAGAAGCATGATTTTGAATTCTTCCTAAAACCAAGACATCAAAATCAAAAAATGAGGTTCTTCCCTTTTTCAAACCTCTTGGAAATATATGCACCTATGATGAGAATTATAATGAAATATTTTTGATGTGAAGGGAAATTTTCAAGGCTCTATTCCTATCACATTTGGCTCTTGATGCATTTCACTAGGGTAAGGATGCTTAACATGCCCTATTATCTTTTCTAGAGTATAGAGAATATGGAATACATTTCCCATAAGAAGAATTATGAACAACAAGTGAAAAACCTATTCAATAATTCCCTCATAAAAATCATAGTCCTCCACCATCTCAATCAACTAAAAATTGCATGGAGAACCTTCATAGCCAATGATATTCTCATTGAGTCATCCATTCAGTATGCAACAAATGTCCCTTCATCATCTCAGCCCATGACTCACTCATCATCATCAGATCAGTCCACTTGACCTCCTTCATCTCCATCTCATCATGATCCTTCATCTCCATCTCATCGTGATTTTGGGTCACCCAGCAGGGTTGATGACGTTGAGGCTAAGTGGGCTAGTATCATTAAGGTTGTGTCATTTCCAAAAACCTACCAGAGAGAGTATAGGCATTTTTTTTCTTTACTTGGAGTGAAAGGGTCCATTCCTTCTACATCAACATAGCATGTGGATAAAGGTAAAGAGAAGGTCATTGAGCTAGCCATCCTAGATGAGGAGGACAATCATGAAACAGAGCATGAATTTCAGTTGGTTGACCTAGATTAGGATGACAATGATAAAATCACAAATGATTATATCAAAGGTAAGGATGCCAAGACTAGTGAGCTTTAGACTAATATTGAGAGGGCTAGATATGTTATTCACTTTCTTGAGCAACAAAATAAGCAGTTGAAGACCAAACAAGTCATTGATGAGGTGAAGTACTTGACTTCTCAAAGGGAGGCTCAAAAGGCCAAAGGCATGCTAGATGAAATAGTGGAGAAGTATGGCTTACTTTATTATGAAGAAGAATAGGTACCAAGGCAAAGACCTAGAACTAGAGGGGTGAAAAGAGCTTTAGTCCTAGAGAAACAAAGGGAAGCTGAGATTGTTGACCAACTAACACTAAATGAGCAGCTTGCCATAGAAATCAATGAGAAAAGGGACCCATGGCTTGATACAGCCAATAAACACATGGATAAACTACTAGAAAAGGCCAATAAGGATAATGAATTGTTCAGGGGGAAGGAAAACTCCATGCCCAGAAAGAGAAATTTGCTTTGGCCAAACTCAAAAGAGCCAATGCCAAGATTGAAGAATTGACCAAGGAGGAGAAGAAAAATTTAGACATACTTTATGAGGATTTCCTCTAAGATTAGACACATCATCCTTAGGCATTCCAATATTTTTGAGGCATTTTCTAAATTTTTTTCAAAATCTGGAAATCTTTGTGTTTTTCGAGTCAATTAATTAGCAGAAAATTGGGCATTTGTGGAGCACCCTAGGCGCTATGAAAATAATTGGAACACTTTTTGAGGAGAAGGAAGGAGCCATTGGATTCCTAATGAATCATACATCTCATAAAACCATGTTTCCAGCCTTCGTTTGCATTTTTGGTGGGTGAAAATCTCAAAAAGCCATAAACAAATCACCTTTCTGCCCCTTTTTTGACATAGGCACTGTGCAAATACCACTCATGCGAGAATGGCTTTTTGAGGAGGAAAATGACCTCCATTTTAAGAACTTGAGGCATATGTGGAAATAGGACCGGAATGAATTTCCAAAAATCCATAGTGCGCCTAAATTGGACAGCAGGAAGGGCTCCAAAATGAGATTTGAACACAGAGGATGCAAATGACACTAGGATGGCACAAATGCACAGTGGAGGGCGCAAATGTCAATTTTGCTGATTTTTTCCAAAATTCTCTCAAGTTTTGACTTTATTCAGTAAATAATGTTTCTAATCATGGAATTAATGATGGTAAAATGTAATTATGTATGATATTACTTACCCAGTGTAGATTCATCGGGTAAAAGTCATTAATGAGTCATGGTGAATCAGTTGAACGTAATGAGGAGTGAGTCACTTGTACCATCCTACACTTCAGTTTTCAGTTCAGAAATTAGTGGATCGCTTCCTCACCTCATGTATTCGACCCTTGAGGATTATTGAAGCTTGTTTTGATGTCTAATAGCCCCTTTATTTACTCTAGTGAAGGGTTGGAATCAGTTTGTATGTTTGCTTATTAATCAAGGAAACTTTTGTACTCAATTTGGCCATCTAATAAAGAGGAGTTGCAACTACTTTTTTGGATACTTGTGGTATTGATTCCTATCATTGTATTTTCTTAAATATCATATGTTTGAATGTATTGTACTCATGTTCACTTCATTTCTATGTTATGATCTCTTACAAGTTAGATAATCAGAATACATGTTTTCACGTGGTCTTTTTTGGGTAATTGATCATAGTTTGTCTACATTCATCCATCTGAGAAAAATCCATCTCCTATTATTTTCTTAGCTTTCTTTCAGCTTCAACACCATTCTATCACAATCCTCTTTAGGTGATAATCCTTGTTCCTACCTTGCCCCATTGTTCCCTGCAACCCTAACTCATTTTCCCTGACCTAGATTTCATTGACCTAATTCCTTCATTCAGTGATTTCCCAACCAAATCAAATCAAAACAACCCTCTGCATTCTATATCTAGCTTAAAAACCCTAAGTTATCCTTCCCTCCTGGATGTAACCCTTTTGGAGAGATCCCTCTCCTATTTGATAGGTTTAGTTATCAAGTCAAAAGCTTGGTCTATGGTTACCTCTGTTGGGATTCCTTCTTCAACCTTGGGAATTTGGCAGAGTGATAACACCCTCGAAGTAAAAAATGAATATCCCCTTTGGATAGCCCAATAATTAAAAGAAATATCCAATTATATCCTTTATGGTTCCTTGGAGGAAGTATAAGAAGATCGTACAATGGATTTAAGACAATTTTCATTAGATGATTTATGAGCTCTTTTTTAACTTGTAATTTTTCAGTACATGGGATTGTTAACTGTGCTATTTGTTTTCAACTACTTGGTATATAGTATGTTACACCATTTTTTGGTCATCTAACCAATTATCATTAGATGAACCCAAGTACAATGTGTAAGACCAATTTTACCCTAGGTAAAATTTCTTTTATTATGAAAATAACTTAGTAAACCACCTTTATTAAGTTATTTATGGTCTAAACAGGAAACCCCATGGGGAAATATTAAATAAATCTATATTTGTTTGATTTTCCTCAAGGAATAATTAGTTAAACAATAGTTTAATTAATATTCCTGGTTATATTTAACCCAAAATAAGGAAATTAATTGGATAAATCATTATTTATCTTATTATTTTCTAAGGAATAATTATTTAGACCTTATTTAAATAATATTCTTTGCTAAATATGACTAAATCACCCATACATAATTAAATAAATAATTATTTATTTTATTATTACTCAACCACATCCTTAAAATGATAAATAAATAATTTCTTTATTTATTATTTACAAATAAATGGATTTGACCCAAGTCAAATTCCTTTTCCCTCCAACAAATATAATAAAATATTCCATAAAATTTTGATCTTGATTTGGTTAATACTTTTTTAATTATGCACCAATATCTAGACTAACTTAATATTTGCTATGAACAAAAGGGGTTTCCCATTATTTTACCACCTTTTGTTGCCTAAAGATCAATTTGGATCTATACTTTTGGTCTGACTTTGATCCACCATCACAGTCACATTTTGCTACCATTTTTGTCTGGGTTTTCTACACCATCAAGAGAAAGAAGTTTTAGATCTGAAGTGTTGAGGACTTACAAGAACCCATACCTTTGAGGAGAACTGGTAACACCCTTATGTGTTTTCCTTCCAGGTGCCATTAATACAAAATTCATTCAACATATTCTTGTCTTGTCTATTGGATGCATGGAGTAAATCTTGTTTTTTCTATTGCATAATGTCTTCTAATGCATATATATATATATATATATATATATATATATATATATTTGCAGCATTTATCTTGATCACCTAACTGCAGATCTAAGGATATTGGTAGCCATATTTGATGTTAGGGCTGTTTGTTATGTACATCTAAAGTGGTCTTTTTTCGTATGCTTGGAATTAAGATTCATACTAACAACTGGCGACTCCACACGGGTTTACGATTACGACCGCTATTGTTTTTCTGATCCTTGCATATCTAGCTGCTTCAAACCCTAGGATTTCTCTTCAGCCTCTTGTTTTTTCTCTTCTTGATGTTGTTTTTAACCTATAAAACCCTAAAATAGTAAAAATTCTAACTTCCATGTGTGTTCGGACCTATTGTGTAGGTGACAGACATCAGCCGCAGCTGAGACGACACTTTTTTCTAAAATCTGCCACCGAGAGTACCAGAAGTGCAGGTCACACTTTTTGGCCCAAAACCTATGACCTAGAGCCTCAGGATGTGCTTTTCATCCCAAAAACTGTGACCTCTGCTGAAAACAGGTCAGAAACTGCGACCTGGATTTTTTGCAGGAGTTTTTCTGAAATTTTTCTACATTTGTCTGGGCCTCTATTCAGAGTTTTATGACCTCCATCTCTGCCCATTTTGGACCTGTAATTGTTCTGTTTTACTCAAATAAGTGGGAACCTAGCTCCCTAGGGCTTTAGTACCCTCCACACTTTGTGGAAGAGTTTTAGCTGCTGCAAGTTGTCTAAAATTTTCAAAGCGTTCAGCCATTTTTTAGATCTGATACCTCACCTTCAGATCCGCTTCAGATTGGCTTGTTATCCATCCAAATCACCTCATTTATCTTTGTTTGGGTTTTCCTTTAGGGTTCACTCTGTTTCCCTCCAGGAGATAGCCTTTCGCCACCTCATTTACATCAATTCTTCCTCTGATTTGTTGTTTTTTTCTGCACCACTTTCCAGCAGATTTTGACCTTTAGATCCCTGTCCCTCCCAACCTTAGATCTATTGGCTATTTTGGTGTGTTTTGACTAGTTTTTTTCCCACCTATAGACTACTTGTTGAGAGGCCCACCTCCTTGGGTTTAGATTATTGCATTATTAACTGTTTACTTACTGTTATCTCAATTTCATATAATGTTATTTGCAGGTTTATTTTTAGTTACACAACACACCTTTTCTTTTTCTCTACAAATGTTTGGGTTTAAAAATTTAAATTTACACACTTTGCACACACACCCTAAGAGAAAAAGGGCTTGGTTAACACTGCCAAGAAAATGCTCTAAAACATTGAAATAAATTGATCCTACACCTCTTCGCCCTTGTTTCGACATTGTAATAAGTTGATCCTGCACCTCCTTGCCCTTGTTAATCTCTTTTTCCCTTGTGTCATGTTTGTGTCATCACCATTGCACCACCAAGGCATTTATCCCGTAGACTAATTGGCCTTCATCATCAGTTTCTGGTAGGAATACTTACTCCTCCGTGTAGGATTCAACTTAGTCCTCCACTGAGTCCGCACTCCGACTCTTCTTATGGTTCATTGGGTTCTCCTTCTCATTCTGCCTTCAGTTCTCCCCCTCTCACCTTCACCATGTCTGGTGCAGGACCTACTGCTAGTGGTAACCTTAGACCTCCTGCTGGGAATACCACAAGTGGGATTGCAACGGACACTAACCCAGCTGCACCCTTTCTCCCCTTCATGGCAGGCCTCAGCCTTCCCGATTTTGACCAGTTGATAAATGAACCTATACACCATGATTCTAGTTCGCCTGCTATGCCAACGAAGCTCCCTTTCGACATCCCCAAGTTTGAAGGCCTTGCTGGAGAAGATCCTACAAATCATGTTCGATCTTTCCACATGTGGTGTTCATCTAACTCCATTACAGATGACTATGTCCATCTTTGGTTGTTCCAATGTATGCTTATGGGTGAAGCTTCTAAGTGGAATGTTGATCAAGCCCCTTCCTCTCATACCACCTTTGCAACTATTGCCTGGGATTTTCTGTCTTACTTCCATCTTCCCCTCCATTATGGCATTGTTATAGAACTTTTGACTTCTTTCTGTCAATGTTCTACAACCCGCCTATCCGACCACGTCCAGGAATGGCGGAGAAGAAAGAGCCTATGTCGAGCCCCTACCTTCGAAGACCGTGTCTACATGGATTGTTTCCTTAGATCTCTCTTTCCAACTATCGGGAAAGATGTCGCATTGCACTTTCCTCAAACTGAAGAAGCCGATCTTCAAATTGCATTAAAATATGACCTAATCTATGCTCAGTCGGGATATGTTTATATCGTTCTACCTGATCTTCCCAAGCCTAGTGGTGCTAACGCACCAGGGCATCTCATGCCGTCGATGGTATTTTTGGAGCTCTCTCTAATCCATACACTCAACCTCCCATGGCCTATGGCTTTCCCTAGGGAGGGGCAACACCTCCTGCACTTTCCCCCCTCCTAGTAGCATGTATCCAGGATATGACATGCCTCCTCTTTTTACCCAACCTCCTGTTTACCACACTGTTATCCAACCTCCTTATTATCCGTATCCACAGCCTGGTGCTCCATCTCCTCCAGCATTAGTAGCACCTCCTCCCTTGCCTTGTCAACCCCTGCAACAGTAGCCACCACCCCCTCAGGGGAAGGTGTATGCACAGCAGGGCGCAGCTAATCCTCCTCCGTCCAAAAAGAAGAGGAAAGGCACTCAAAATTAGTCTGCTCCTGGTAATCATGGACCTAATCCTCAAAATAATGCTCCTAACACTACTAACCAGCAATAGGGCACCTGGCCCAAGCAGGACAGGCCTGTTCGCATGAACAAAACATGTTCCTATTGTGGTTTTTATGGTCATTACACACATGATTTTCCTCTTTTACCATGGATGCAACACCTGTGGGAGTCTTAAGCAACATTACAAGGACAGAAAGCCCCCCCTTCCGTCCCTCCTAGTGCTGCACCTATTCAACTGGCTGTGCTTACTGACCCTTTCCCTCAGTAAGGATTTGTTGCTACCTAACCACCTGAAGGTCAGGTGGCCACTCAACCTCTTCCATATGGTACCTCCAATTACCATATTCTCATGATGAAATCTGATCAACCTCTAACCATAGACATCAATATTCAGAGTCGGTCCCGTCAGTACAACAAGCCTCTCGCTACGTCTATCCCCAAGCTTCCTCCTTCAGTCTCTACATAGCCTCTTTCGACACCTAATGGTCCCTTGTAGATCCCTCAGCCTAAGGTGGAGGTTCATACCAAGATCCTTAAGGGACCACTCCGACGAAATGCTGCTTCTAGCAAAGCTGCCCATTCGTATAGTGTAGTAGATGATTTGGCACAATCTCCTGCTGCCATTTCAACGCTGGAACTCCTATAGTCGTGCCCTTCACAATGAAAAGCTCTATTATCTGTCATGGGCACTGTAGATCCTTCCGATAATCGATTTATTGTCTTTGATGTTGATCGGTCAAAACAAACCTCGTCTCCCTGCTTCAGTTGCCTTTCGAGTCCCAGTCAAGATCCAGAATGCTAACATTTCCCGGTGCATCATCGATGAGGGGGCATCCACCTGTGTGATGTATGCTTTGGTTTCGAAGCAAATCAGATCACTTGAGTTGGCTCCTTCCATGATCACTCTCCGAGCATGGGATGGCCACGCCTCCTAGCCCATTGGCTTATTCCATAATTGTCCTATTAATCTTGCAAGCAAGACTGTTTGCATTGACATAGAAGTCATAGATGCCCCCTTATATTACAACATTCTATTGGGCGTAGCTACACTTATGTGAAGTTTTTTTTCCCTTCCGCAGTCCACTGCAAGATATCCTTCCCTCATAATAGAGATATTCGCCATTAACTAGTTGACATATTACGAACTAAAGTCTCAGACCTCCCCTAAGTCCATTATCTCTTCGGTGGACAAAAAGCAAACTGTCGATCCTTTGACCAGTGTCTCATCCAGAGTCTACAAAGATTCCTCATTGCTTGGTACTTTCCTTGGTCTTCCTCCTTCTGTCTCTGATCCTAGCTCATCAAATGTTTGCATGATGCAATCGTCTCGGGTTGCCCTCAAGCGGCCCGCCTCTTCTAGTCAGCAACCTCCTCACCCTCTGCAACCTAATCCTAGCCCTTCAATTCAGCCTTCTGGACCTCCTCCTCCTGGCCCTTCAGCTGGTATCCATGAGCCTCTCTACCCTCTTCGAATGGTTCCTCTAGGCCTTAACCATTTAGGAGTCGTCTCGCTTGGCCATTACCCCTATAATCAGATACCATTCCTAGCTCCCCTACCAGGAGTTTATATGGCACATGTCATGGCCACCCTCTCTCTTCCTAACTTGACCCTTGGGATTCCCGTCTGGTACCTTGATCCTCCAGCCACTACTCCACCTGGTCAACCCAAAAATTATCTTGCTTTGACCCTGGTTCAACCGATCCCCTTGAATTCCCCCGTTGCAACAGTGCCTCAACCACCTCAAGAGGAACGACCTCCTGTTGTGACCACTTCGGGTAAGAATGGAAAAGATCGCAAGAGGGCCTCCAAGTACAAGGCTTCCCCAATAGACCCTTCACCTCCCCCGCCTACAAATCCCTGTGCTTTGTGTGATGTCATTGGCCATGCCACCCATAACTGTCCTGAACTACCTCGTATCAAGCCCATGGTTAAAGTTTCATTCCCTGAGTATACGTTCCCGGAAGCCTCTGTTTCTTCCTCGATTGCAGCTAAGAATCCTAAAACTATTCAAACCAACCAAACTTGTGCATTGTGTGACCTCCATGGCCATTATTCCCACCATTTCCCCTGCCTTACACGCCTCTTTAGAGGTATTTTGGGAGTACGAGATTTAACAGAACCAATCTGCCTCTTCAGTACTTGCGCAGTATGCTGCAGGCCAGACTGAGTATCTACCCACTCCTATTGGAATTCCCCCTCCTAATGTCAAGATGAAAAAGCCCGCGACCACCATCCTCTACCTATCATCATCCATGAGACCCTCGGCGGAAGCTCCCTCTGTATCTTCCTTTGTTGTTTCACTTGACCTCCCTTTAGCGATCACCCTGGGCTCAACATCAATAAATCCATTATCTACTTGTTCTTATGTCATCCCTCGTGACGATGCACATGTGAACCTTTCTTCTCATGATGATGAGTCAGGTAGCTTCACTACGTCATGTGGTCTCCCTTCCTCGAGTCACTTCATATTCTATTGTGATTGATGACATCATGGAAGCCATGTCCACCCCTGATTTCATATTTCCTGCCCATAAACGGGATAGAACCATTCGTGCCTATGGTGAATTTCATGGCCTGAGCACAAGCTACACCTCTAGTAGCTCCCACACTCCACCTCATGCTTGGTGTGTTAGTAGTAGATATCCTACCCAGATCACTCCCTCCCGTGGAGTGTGTTCGATTTCTATTTTGTGCTCAGGTTGCTAGCATTGTTCATCATCATCCCATTTATTGTGTTGTGGAACCTTTCAGATGGACTTCCCGTCCACACCTTATATCGATTTTGCCAATGGTGCAAATCGCTACTCCAGAAATCTAGCCTCAGTAGGTTGGGCCATCTTTACCCACTTGCACTCCCTTATTCTCTCGAAAGGTGTATGCATTGGTACTGCTACCAATAATCAGGCTGAATATGATGTAGTGCAAGGTTTATTATCCGATGCCTTTTCACATCGCACCATCCACCTTCATGTTTGTTTAGATTGCCTGCTTCTTGTCATGCAATTGAATGATGTCTATCGTGTGCATAATCCTATCCCTTTTAGAAGATATTTACAAGTAAAGCTTTTAATGCGTGAATTTGAAATCATTACATTCAGTCATGTCCCTAGAGCACAAAATCACTATGTAGATAGCATTAAAAACCATATTCTAGATTGGCATTTAGCACACGCATTTAACACAAGACGATAACATAAAAATATCAAAACGATGCATATCCATAATATGTGTCATATAAAATGTTTTAGAGTCCATCAACTCTGCTACATATGATATGCCCATAGCATGTTACAAAACTCAAAATAGGGGGCACCACCTACCCCTACACTTAATCACTGTCTGGAGGATCCAAAGTCAATGGCTCTACTCGTGCAGCTCATAGATCATGCATACCCTGTCCGGCCATTGCCATGCGCCACATGACCCCTCTCCACTCCAAGGGTAGACCAATACATGATTCTGTGTACTGGTCATCAAATTCTTTCCAACCGCGCTCTGAAACACTAGACAAAAGCCTCTCATATCTACAACGGATTTCCTCCAGGAGAGCTGCTGCATCCTCATTTTCTGGCACTCTCGGTCCACTAGGTCGTGTGGTCCTTGATATTGCAGGTCGTCCCATATACCCGACTGGTTTTACTGATGTTGTATCTCCATACCAAAAGTGAAAGAATCAGTACCACATACAATATTCCAGAACTTTACATGCCAATAAAAGATTAGCAATTTGCCCCTTACCATCGGGCCCCCATATTCGACCAGGCGACAGTGGCAGATCTGGGTCCCCACAATAACTCATCCCACTATAGGGATCGTCTATATACAGTGGCATCTAATCCTAATGAGCAAAGAACTCGGGTCGAAACACCTGTCCAACCACCCCACCTCCTCCTCTACACAATAGTTGCCCCCACCGGTGCATCCTAGGCTCTCTCAGGCCCCCATCTTGGAGCTGTATGTGAGGTCGAAATGTATGGATCTTCTCAAAGAAGAACAAGCACAAAAATATACTATATTCACAGTCATGGTTCACTTGCCGCTTGCATAGCGACAACTATCGTTTCAACGAAGAAATCATAATTTGGGCCCACCCATAGTAGGTCCCACTCAAAACACTCTCCACAAGCATCATGTGTCCTCCGGTGGTGTGGTGGAGTGACTGGTTGCCCAGGATCCACAGCACTACTGCAACCACATCACGGGTCTCTAACCTCTTCAAATCCCCAATGGGTATCCGAGTCCCCTTGACTTGGAGACCTGGTCGAAAATGGTGCTCTACAAACTCTATGATATTCTGCCCCTGCGGTAATACTAGCTGAGTATTCCCTACCATCCCAAGTGGTGGGAGATTAGTCAGGAAATACATATCGTGGACCATCAACTCGATCTGGTTCCCCTGCACTATAAAGACCTCATGGTCCGGATCCCAATAGCTGACAATCCAGGCCAATAAGGGCTCTCCAGCTCTCATCAAAGGGTTCTCCTCAAACTTCAGAACCCCAAACCTAGCCAATGCACTACAAACACCTTGATCCTCCCAAATCTTCAACCATAATGTGCCCAGGTCTCTCTCTCTCTCTCTCTCTCTCTCTCTCTCTCTCCATTTGATCCATAATTCTTCCATATAAGCCATCATATTTGTCAGTGTACAGATAGGAAATAATGTATCTCAACATAAAAACCTAGTGCTCAACCAAAAAATAGCACAAAAAACCCCTCCCTGACAGGTCGCACTTTTTAGGCCCAAACCTAGGACAGGTCATAGCTTTCTACCCAAAACCTGCTACCTAGGTCGCAATTTTCCCCAAAAATTGTGGCCCATCCATGAAGAGGAGCAGGGGTCTATTTCTGAGCCCTGGGGACCTAAACTGAACTTTCAATCCACTGAAATGAAAGAGTAGGGTTAGGCCTCTTACCTGCCACTGACGAATCTCGATTCCAACATTCAGTTTGTACACTATTATTGCCGCAAGATTTATGGCCTTCTCTCTCTATATATTCACCATACCTCCACATGAAAATGAGTGAATTTGGAGGGAAAATGCCTTATTAAAAGAGAAACCCCTAATTTTTCTTTCGCCTGTTGTGGCCAAACCGTAGCTCAGTTTGCCAAACCGTTTGTACCGTTGGAAAGATCTCACCGAGCCCTCAAATGGGTATCTGTTAGTTTTTCGTGACTTGATACCTCACCACGACACATTTGTCCAAGAAGGGTCACTTCACCATTCCTAAAAATCGAATTTCTTCACCTGCCACACTTGTACTTGGGGGCATTGCTTTGCCTTCATACTTGTCCATGCTTGTGTTGATTTTCGTCATGAGTAACCATCATATACTCATGTTTTTATGGTCCCCATTAGACCTTTTCTGTGTGGCAACACCATCGAGTCACCCTTGTTTAGAGCATCCGAGTTAAGTCATAATTGCATTCATGGAGTCTATCTCGAGTCCCTTTGTATCCACTATAGTCCTCCATCCTTCATTGCTTGTTCCCTTTCTCGTGGCACACATTATGGCTTTCAGTCCCACTGTCCCCTGTCCCTCATGATATTGTGTCAGTCACTGCCAAGTCATCCATGCCCTTTATGCTATAGCAAGGGAATTTGTCCATCCACTACTCAGTACCCCCATTTCATCTGTTAGCTACTCGTAATTTTCTAGATTGATTAAGATACAAATTGACAAGGGTAACATCAAACCAAGCTTTAGAGCTCTAGCATCTAGCCCTCCTAGTCTCAGAGAGGGATCTATCAATATGTTTTTAAGGATATAGCTTGATGCTTTTAAGAGGTTGATTTTAGGCTAGATGTTAAGTTTAAGGTATTTTGATTGTTTTTTGGTTGGGTATGATACTTTGACAGATTTTAGATAGGAAACATGGAAGATTGTTAAGTCATTGGGAAATGGAGTCAAACAAGGTCATGAATGAGTTCATCAATGGGGTCAAGAGCGTTTGCAGGGAAATTTAACTTGGTTGGTGGATCTTTAAGGTTGTGAAGGATTTATGAAATGGACATAAAGATTGAGAAAAACAAAATAATAAAGGGCTGAAACAGAATCCTTTATATACTTGTAAACTGAGGGAGTTAGAAAACTGATAAGAACAGAAAAAGCATCAAAGGCATAAGCATAACCTAATCGATTTGATTTCAGACTGAAATAGATAATTAACCAAGAAAAACATTCAGATAGAAACTTAGGAAGGCAATAAACTTATCCAACTTTCACAGATTTTATCATCTAGAGCAGGGAAACATTTAAGGTGCACAACTAGCTATAACCATAGAAGGAGAGGAAAATCTAACATCCAAAGTTACATCTATAATTTTTCCTTGAAACAATTTTAGCTAAGTAAAGGCAAAGAGCATGATTTTAAAGAAACTTCCTTGATCAAACCTAGACAAAGATGCTTTAAAGAGATTATTCCAAGAACGGAATATTTCAGTGGCAACAATATGCAGGGCTAACCATAAATCATAATTGATGCTAACTGATCTAAATTATTCAAGAAATGAACAAGCTAAGAACTTCCTAGGGAGAAAAAGATGGATTCCCTAGCATATCTCAACAGAAGAAAACATTTAGGCAGTGAAGGACAAATAGAAGTAAGGTGCCATCAGAAACATTTCTTAATCTAAGTTTTTTTTCCTACTACAAAATACCAAGATGGAAAACAAAATGGAAAACTAGAAAACATGAACGTAAGAAACACTTCACCATCAACCAAGCCTATGGATCCTGCAAACAATCCTTTTCCATCAACAAGAAAATCAGATCATGCATGAGTTCGAAGACATCAATTTCTCTTCAAGAACTTCAAATGACTATGTATTATTCCAGCACCAGTCATCAAAATCCAATGTTTACAATGAGTTCCAAATGCAGTATTTATGCTGCAAATGAGGAGGTGGAACTTTTCTAGGGTTCAAAATGTCATTAATTACATATTAAATGCTTCTTGGCCTTTGAAAACCACACAGGGCATAAGGTAAGAATATCTGCAGCTTCTCTCTATTTAAATAACTTTGTCTTAATTTCTGAGATAAAGATAAGTGAAAAAGATTGACTTTAAGGCCCTATCGTATCTTTACAATAACTGTCATGACAGTTTAAACTATATTATTACGTGTAATAACTGTTTAATTTTCCCTTTTCGGACAGAAAGTAGGCCACAGGTGGCAGTTTGATTTATCATGTAAATAACTGCTTAATTTTCCCTTTGGGACAGAAAGTGGGCCAAAGGTGTCAGTTTGATATATTAAGGGAATAACTGCTCCTTTTGATGTATCTGAGGCTGCTTTAGCCTAAGTTTCCTTAATTTTATCATTAAACTGTGCTTTAAGGCTCAATTTTTCTTTTGGCCTTCATAATGCATCATCGATGTCCCTTTCCCTTTATTCACTGCTTTAAACCTCTGTTTATTTGTCTTTTAACTTTAAAACCTTGATTAGGCTTTAATCCTCTATTTTATTGGTTTGATTTTTCCTTAAACCTTTACAATCATCTTTTGTTGACTTTTGCTTTATCACTGCTTAAACCATTTGTTCTATTTCTTTATCCTTTGACCTTCAACCTTTAATGACTGATTTTTAAAGGGCTAATCTTTCAGCTTTATCCCCTTAAACTGTGTTTTTGGCCTAATTCTGCCTTTAGTCTTCATAATCCATTATATCGTCTTTATCTCCTTTCAGACCTTTTTAAACTTCTTTCATCTGTCTTTAACTGTGTTTTCTTTTTTAATCTGCCATTTAAACTTTTAATCTTCTATCTACCTCCTTTGGTCTTCAACTTCACTGATTCTTTTATGTTTCTTTGTGCAGGATTTCCCTTTAGTGTGTTGGAGGGTTTTGTGTTTCAATCAGTGGTTGTGAAACACTCACTAAAACCTTTGAATTAAAACCAACCCCATCCCCTTTTCATTTCAGATCCTTAGAGTTATCCTGAGGCCTCAATCTTTATCTCGACTTATGGGATAGCACCTTGGGCTTGGGAGCCATCAAACCTGCAAAAAATAAACAACATTTTTAGTTTAAAACCTGCATTTTTCGTGGATTAAACTCCTTCAAGAGTTCGGGGCATCGGATCAATGTATAGAGGAGGGAGATATGCATGGAGGAAGGGTTTATGGGCGAAAAAACGCACAAAACGGGTTTTAAAACAGTTTTGGTGCGAAAAATGGGAAAGGTGGTTTTGCAAAAACCACTAGCGGTTTTCGCGTTGCCCATGAGCGGTTAGCAGTTTTGCCCCAAGGGAACGCGATACGCGTTGGAAGTTGACACGTATCCCCCTAAAAACCCAGAAGTTAAGGGAGGCCTTAGAAATTGAAAAAAAAAACCCGTTAATCTCAATAGAGATGATGACTGGATCATCAACAGGTGTTGGATACCTGCCTTATATTCACGATTGTTTTTTTTTTTCACCCTTCCCTACTTATTGTTCCTCTATTTTTATTTTCTTTATTTTTATTTTTTATTTTTTCATTATTAGTATTATTGATTTATTTTTTTATTATTTATTATTTTTAATTTTAATTTAATTTAATTAATTAATTAGTTAGTTAATTAATTAATTTTTTATTTATTATTATTTATTATTATTTTTTTTGTATTTTTTTTTTTACTTTTTTATTTTTTTTAAGGTCATTGTTGATTTTTTAGTTGGACCTCGCACTTGGATAAATAAATAAAATTTATAATTAAATAATTAAATCAACTAAATAAAATATGAAATTATATATATATATATATATATATATATATATATATATATATATATATATATTTACTAAATAATTATTTAATAAGTTATTAATTAATTGAATAAATTAATCAAATATTTTAATAATAAAAATGAAACTAGTAGTTATTAATTAAAAATAATATAATATATATTTAAAAATAAATAAATAAATAATTTAAAAAAAAGTCAAACTAGTCATTTTCCTAACGGCTAGTTTAGCCATCTCTACATCTGTTTAAACTAAATATCCTGATCTGATCTCTCACCTAGTCCTGATAATGAACCACCGGTTTGTTTGAAACGCATCGACAATGTTCCATTGCATGTGATTATTACCAAAAAAAATTTTACAATTTATATGATGGATCACAGAAACATAAATTCCAAATCATAATCCATAATGACTTGTTTCATATTAACTTTTCACTTTTCATATACCAATCAATACCATTACAAATAAAACCGATGCCTCTCAACATATATCAAACAAATTTAATGAACCTTAAATGATATATAATACTAAATTTCAATAATAATAATATTTAAGAATCATAAAGCATAATTCATGGTCTCTCTTATTAACTTTCCACTTTTCATATACCAATTAAAACCATTATAAATAGAAAATAATGCCTCTCAATATATATCAAACAATTCAAACAATTCATTTATATAATTATGCTAACTATTTAACTAACCTTGATGTTCGGGGGACTTAAATGTATCATATTGAATTTCAAAAAGTTATAAAACATTTAACAATCATAAACCATAATCCATCGTCTCTTATTAACCCGCTCTATGTGCTCCACCGATTGCAAACTTAGCATCACCTTTAAAGTTCTTAAAATGCTGACATGCTTCAAAGTAAAAGATCATGCCCACCAGACAAGTTTATACATTATCCATGAAATTGGCCATAAAAACAAACGTTAAAAATTGCGTTGTAAAAGACCATAAAATTAAATTCAACCACCATCGAAATTTTTTAGTTTGTCCACATATTTTATGAAATAAGAAACCGCATAAATTCAATTAAGCGATATACACTTTAGTTTTCGATATCTTTAAATAATAAAAATAAAACATTCGTAGTCATATCTTTACTTTCACTTTCAAATGATCGTGTCATGTAAAACCATTTGCCGGTTTTATGTCATTTTAAATGAGTTGCGAGTTGTTTTTAATGTTATTTTTTGAAAAAAAAAAATGGATCTTTTTTTATTTAATTTTTTAAAATTTAGTAAGAATTTATTGAAATCATAAGTTTAATGGGCAATTTATACACAATTTAAGTGTTTTAGAGTTTTTTATAATACTAAATTTATCCAGAAAGAAAAAACACTGATTATATTAAATATATAAACAGTACATAGACCAATGTATCTTAGCTGAGGAGCCTGCAGTGAGAAGTCGAAGCATATACAGCCATCAAATATGCTCTGGAAGGAAAGATTGAGCATAAACAATGAGTTGGCATACTTATAAGCGGGACAGATCCTTCCCTATCGAATAATTGAATATCAGATATAGACATAGGGAGAAGAATTAATCCTGCATCTATACTCCATTCCGATTGTCTGATGATCAAGAAGAGTAATGAACACTGAGAATTGAACAAAAGAGATAAAGGAAAGATTAAGAAAGGAAATCGATCTATATCCCTGTTTCATCCTTGCAGGCTCGCTTGAAGGAAAAATTGATATTGATATGGCATGGCAAATTGTGGAGATATTTAGATCCCGCTCGCTTGATATTTGAATCACGCTCGCTTGATCAAGGATGTTCCGGCGCATTTGATATTGAATCACACTCGCCTGATAATGATTTCCGGCTCGCTTGAAATTTGGGACTCGCTCGCTTGATATAAAAACCTGAAATAAAAACTTGTACATGCCAACTGTTGCAAATACTGTGATATACTGTCTCGCTTGAGAAGCAAAATTCCGATTGGTAGGGCCGCTTGTTTGATGTGCAATAATCCCGGGCAAATGGTGAAAACTTGATAAGCATATCCAGAGTACCACCGACCTGTACCACAAAACTGTTATCCAGAGTGCCACCAACCTGTGTCACAAAACTGTTGTTCACTGCCCTAGAAGAGCTAAATGCCAAAAATGGAGATACAGAAACGGAGGATTGTCGTCATGGGAATGGAATTGAAAAATCGTCAATCTGATTGCCATCCAATAAATGGACGATCTTCATGGATCCAAACTCAGCCATAAGCCCCATCTTGGAAAGTCTGTCAGCCCGCGTGTTGTTTTCACGAAAAATATGAGAGATGGGAGGACAATTCAATTTATACCAGAGTCTCTGAGTCCTGTCAATCCAACCTTGTAATTGCGGATTGTACATGTGAAAATTGTTGGATATCCATCCAATGACTAGCTGAGAGTCCCCATATATGTTAACCCCTTGGATTTGAAGATCATAAGCAACCAGAAGACCCCCCCATAATGCCATAATCTCAGCCTTATTATTAGTGCCAGGGCCACCATTCCAAAAAATGTGGTAACGTTCATGATCAGAGATCTTGATCCATGCCCCACAACCAGTCTTACCATCAGCAGAAGCACCATCGAAGAAAATGGCGGGAATAGAAATCTCATGTGGTCTAATGCGACGAGAACCATCAATGACGCCGGGTATCTGGGGGTAGCTATCATCCATCCAAGATTTAATGGCCATATAAACTCTATTAATTTGGAAAGGAATCTGTTCAAATATCATTTTGTTCCTTAAAAAAATAGTTTAAATATCAACTCAAATATTTTAAAACTAAATTCTTTTTAGAAGAAGAATATTTTAAAACCAAATTCAAAAACTTCAAAAAATAACATTAAAAACACCTTCAGAATAAATCTCCGAATCTAAAAACGAAGTGGACAACCAAACCACAAACTGCCAGAAGACTCAGATTGAAAGTCCACAATTGCACATTCGTATAGACGTCGATCCAAAAAAATCGAATTATTTCTTGCAATATAGGAAACTACTCCTTTTACTAGCAAACATGACTTCAATGCTATTTTACATCAATTTTAACTAGCATTGTGAAAATGAGAGAAATGAAAATAAGAACACGTATTTTTTTTAATATATAAGTTAAGTTAAATCTATTAAAAAGAAGAAATAGTGTACATTGTAGCCGTAGCCTATGCGTTGCTTAGTAGATGTGGCATGATCAGCAAAAAGATTGTTTGAGGACTGCCCACATGGGGAACCAGTCCAAACATAGAGCATTCAGTGAAAAACGCTGCCCACACAGGGGTAACAGCCTTAGAAACCAGTGTCTCAGACAGAAACTACATGATATCAGTACAAAAAACTCAAGTTTAGCCCCTGAAGTCTGGGACTCGACATACACATAATTGCAGAATATAAAAGGATTAACTATCATGAGGAAGAGGTGGTTCTTCAAGGATGAGGCACCTGTAAGCCTCCATATCATCATCGACATCTAGCTTGTCCGCATGAGAGGCAGTGCCTTGCATGGTGCATCCCATTCGCTGCGAACCAACATCCTCGTCAATTGGTGCCTTCTCTTTGAGCTTATCCTCCTTCTGAATCTTCAAAGCCTCGTCCTGAGTAGACCCCGCATCCTTCCCTCCTGAGTGTGTGCCTGCAACAGCTGTCTAAGGCTCTTCCCGAAACGAGACAGAGATGGTGGCAATTATTCTGGGATGTTTCAATGTGCATTTGAAAGAAAAGTGGGTTGTTTGAGGCAAGTTTGAGGCAAGGGATGCAAGGGAAGCCGGAGCGGAGGAGGCCATTCTGTGGCTGGCTGAGTGGGATCTGCCTCTGCCGCTTCTGGTATTCGGATACCTACCAGCGAAGTACTCAGAGGATGGAGACGAAGTATCAGAGCTGGAAGAAGAGGAAGCACGTTGAGGACGGCCTCTAGTGTTGCCCCTCCTACAGCGCATGCGATGATGAAGTCTGGGCATGGTTTCACTCTCAGAAAGGGGCGTACGCAAATGCGAGGGAGCAGTGCGAAGGGGCGGCGAATGAATGGAGAAATCAAGGGTAACAGAGTTGAGGTTGCAGAGTCCATTTCGAGAGAGATGGATTCCATCTCCCAGCTCAAGACAACAAGCAATTTTACAACGACGACCGATAGCAATTCGGGAACAAGGATTCAGAGCGGTTGGAGAGCATAAGCTCTGCAACGAAGGAGGAGGAGACATAGAATGAGCTCGTTGCTCTTCCATCTTGAAATTCAAGTTGCAAATGCCTCGATGAGCTCTCGATTTTAATGAACCATAAATGTGGTCTGAATTCAGTTGCAGAGAATGTTTTACAGAGGCGGAAGAAAGATCTTGGCCATCGGTTGAATTTAAGACATTCTGGTTGACAACCCAGAGGCTTATGAGCTCACGCATGGTGGCGGCAAGCATGGCCAAGTGTCTCAGCCACTTACCAGCCCCATGTCCTATCGCATTAAACCTCCGTCTCAACACCCATATCCAGGGAAAATAAGAACACGTATTACTTTACACTATTATTATGTATTGATAGCTAAACTTAATTCTTTTAACTTTTTTAAAATTTAATATAAACATATGATACTTAATAACGAAGTCAAATAAATAATAAATTAATTTATTAATAACGAAGTAAGATAATTAATAAATTAGTTTATTAAAAAATACAGTTGACCCAAAATATCAAATTTTTATTTATTTGAAACTATTTAAAATATTTAAATTTTAAAAACATAATATAATTTTTTTTCGAATAACAATATAAATTTCCTTTCACTATCATCAAGATTGTGATCAATGCTTGGTCCTCCTTAGTGGAAGTTAAGGTCGTGATGGAGGAAAGTGACAACGACGATTCATTGCGATTAATATTGTGAGTAGTCTTTAGTGCGACTTTTTGAAGGCTTTTATGGTGATTTTTTACGGTGTAATTTTTCTAAATTCAAGCAGGAATTTATTAAAAAGAGAAGTTTGATTGCTAATTTTGCACAATCAAAGTGCCCTAGAATTTTTTGAGGATGCTGAATCCATATATAGAGTCAAAAAACCAGTTTGAATAACAAAAACCAAAATTTTACCTCAAAATTTTTCACCGGATTCCGGCACCTGATAGTTCAAAAAGTCACACTAAAGACTACTCTTTAATATTGGCACACTGCACTTACTTCATTAGGGAGTAGGTGACGTATGCTTTTCACAGAAAAATGAATATAATAAAGAATTGTGCCCTCTTCGTCGGGCAGAGTAAATGCGGTTTCTTATTACTAGTAAATGAATTGTCTCTACACATTACGAGGTATTTGTTAAGAGTATCAGAAATGTGAATCATCATGTGCAATGGTGATTGGAACGGCTCCGCCAAAAATTACGAATGTAGAAACGGCGTCAACAAGGTTTCTTGGAAATTTTTATGCATACATATATTCTTAAATAAATATTGTTAAAATGATTCTAAACCTCCTTTAAAAACGGTTTAAATGGATGGGTATTTAAAATTATTTTATAAGTTCATTTTTTTTTATATATAATATTTTTTTATTTTAATGGGAAGAAATAAAGTTGTAATTGCATTATAGAGATAATATTCTTTAATTCATATACATATTATTCTGGTTATAGATGTGATATTTGTAATATTTTAAGAAAATTTTAAAATAGAGTTGAGAAAATTTTAAAAAGAAATTTTCTTTTTGGATAATATTTAATATTTTATTCAAAGATTTATAAATTGAATTATTGACTTTTCACCATGGTTAGTGATTTCACATCTTTTCCAGTGGTCATAAGAGTTACAATAGCTTTAGAGTCTTTCACATTTCAAAATGAAACTTTAAACTAATTTTTTTTTCAACTATTAGGTTTCTTACAAAGTTTTATATATGAACTTCGCATTGAAATTGAATGCATCACAATGTCTTATATATGAATTTTGCATTGAGATTGAATGCTAAAAAGTGTTGACTAATACTTAAAATTCAATTAAATACATGTTAATAGAATTTCTTGGTTTCATGGATTAATAAGACCATAACTTATTCATCTAACTATACATCGTTGAACTATTTGGAAGATCCATCTAATGAGTGATTTAAATATCTATTTTACTATGGGTTTGATTTAAATATCTGTTTTACATAATTTGAAAGCTAAAATTGTTTGGTTGGTGGGAAAAAATTTAATACATGTTTTCATATCTCCGTGACTCAAAATTGAATTCCACAAGTTGTACGATCTAGGTGGATATTGGTGAATCACCACACTTAATAATTATTTTTTTTACTGTTGATGATTTACAAGCCCATGGTTTTGATAAACCATGGTATCTACCATGGTATTTGCAAGGCTGAAGAAAATAAATAAAACAAATAATAATGAAGTGACTTATGAGCCATCATAAACAAAAGCACAATTTTGGTGGTTTTATCATTAATAGTTTTTTTGTAACCCATGGTACTCATCCATGATATTTGGAAATAATGCATATAAAAGTAATATAGTGAAACAACATGGGTGAAAGGGCACTTCTAAATACTATGTATACAAATTTTATCATTGTGAACAATGCATGATTTCATTCATGATGTAGCCATAAAGTATTCTTCTACCTAATAAAGAATTTACCTCTTATCATATTGTTATCCTCTATATTTTATTGTATCTATCTTTCATTTCATTCTTCATGCATTTTGGATTAGTGGTATAGGGTATAAATAATTAGGTCTCAAGCTAGTTTCACTTGGGATCAATCGTTTTTATCAACCCAGGTGTCCTCCCATGATGAAAGAAAAGAGAGATAATGAAGAAATATATACTATCAAGCTATGTACACATTTTTTGAGATCCTTTGACAACTACCAATGGTAGCTAAAGCATCTTGACACACAATCATTCACAGGTGCAACACCCTTCAAGCTACATGTTAATTTCGATGTTCCCTTGTTTGAAGCCCATATAGATGCAAATGCCTTTGAGAAAAGGTTGAATTTATTCGAAGGTTATTACTTTGTAATATATCTATGTGTGTGTGTGTGTGTGTGTGTGTGTGTGAAAATATCAAATTTACACTCCTTAAAACACTTCCTCATGTCAAAGGTTGGTGGTAAGGTTATTGGGAGAGACACACCCAAAATGAATCTATGTCATTCAAGACAAAACCCACCTGAGAGGCCTTTGTGGATGTCCTCAAAGAGAAGAAGAAAACGCAGTTAAAGATAGATGAAAGAAGTTTAAAGAGGTCCGAAAGGAGATAAAGACAATATAATGGATTATGAAGACTAAAGGCAGAATTAGGACAAAAACGCAATTTAAGGGGATAAAGCTGAAAGATTAGCCCTTTAAAAATCAGCGATTAAAGGCTGAAGGTCAAAGGATAAAGAAATAGAACAAATGGTTTAAGCAGTGATAAAGCAAAAGTCAGCAAAAGATTATTGTAAAGGCTTAAGGCAAAATAAAAGCCTTAAAACAGAGGATTAAAGCCTAATCAAGGTTTTAAAGTTAAAAGACAAATAAACAGAGGTTTTAAGCAGTGAATAAAGGGAAAGGCACAACGATGATGCATTATGAAGGCCAAAAGCAAAATTAAGCCTTAAAGCACAGTAATGATAAAATTAAGGAAAATTAGGCTAAAGCAGCCTCAGATACATCAAAAGGAGCTATTATTCCCTTAATATATCAAACTGACACCTTTGGCCCACTTTCTGTCCCAAAAGGAAAATTAAGCAGTTATTCACTTGATAAATCAAACTGCCACCTGTGGCCTACTTTCTGTGCATGTTTCTAGTGACAGAGGGAAGAATATTGAGGATGAGGAAGTTTTGAAGAAGCATCATGTTTTGCAACAATTTTAGGATGTGTTTCCTGCAGAGATTCCAGAGCTACCACCTCATAGGGAAGTGGAATTCTCTATTGATTTGATTCTAGGAGCAGCACCAACATCTAAAGCACCTTACACACTAGGAACACTGGAGTTAGTGGAATTGGAGTTTCATCTTAAGAAAATGATTGATAAGGGATACATAATACCAAGTGTATTGCCTTGGGGTGTACTAGTGTTTTTTGTATAGAAGAAGGATGGTACTCTCAGATTATGCATCGATTACAAGAATTTGAACAAGGTGACCATCATGAACAAGTAATCATTGCCATGGATTGATGAATTTTTTGATAAATTGAAGGGATCAAAAGTGTTTCCAAAGATTGATCTGAGATCAAGATATCATCAGGTGCACATCAAATAAAAATACATCTACAAGACTTCATTCCACACGAGGTGTGGGAATTATGAGTTTTTGGTGGTTCCTTTTGGTATTAATAATGCTTTGATCGCCTTCATGTGTTTGATGAACATTGTTTTATGTCCTTATATTGACAAATTTGTGATAGTGATGATATATTGATATACTCTAAGAATTACGAGGATCATGCAAAGCACATTGCATGAGTATTGAGGTTGTTGAGAGAGCATCATTTGTATGCGAACCTCAGCAAGTGTAGTTTCTTCCAAATTCAAATTCACTAAATGGGACATCTTGTTTCCAAGAAATGGATAGCATTGGACCCATAAAATATTAAAGTTGTCATGGAGTATAAAACTCATAGGAATGTATATGAAGTCATATCATTCATGGGACTAGGAGGATATTTAAGGAAGTTCATTAGGAACCTCTCAAATATTTTTTTATCCTATCACATCTTTGCAGAGAAAAGGAAATAAGTTTGAATGGACTAAGGAGTGTGCAACTAGTTTTAAGCAGTTGAAGCATTTACTTACAGATGCTCCAATTTTGAAGATTGAAAATCTTAATAAGGAGTTTGTATTATGTAAAAATTCTTGCAAGGAATGACATGGTGGAGTCTTGATGCAGCAAGGATAAGTGGTGTCCTATGATTCAAGAAAGTTGAATGAGCAGGAGAAAAACTATGTGACTCGTGATCTTGATTTAGCATCTATTATTCATGCATTGAAGATGTGGAGGCATTATATCCTTGGAAGGACGTTTTTTCTTATGGTTGATCACAGTGGGTTGAGGTACTTGTTTGAAAAACCCAATCTAAATTTAAAGCTAGAAAAATGGTTGGGTACCCTCTATGACTTTGACTTTGAGATTAGATACATTACGAGAAAGGAGAACAAGGTTGGAAATGCTCTTAGTAGGAGAGTGAAATTGAATCATATTTCAGTTGTGAGTTCATACGAGACATATTTACAGGAGCATATCATGCATGCAAGGAAACATGATGACATGTACCCTCAAATGAAGAAAAAATTACAGTAGTTGAGTGAACATGATAGAGATGAGGAGTATCACCTCATGGTAGATGGCTTGGTGAGATTTAGGAATGGGATTTATGTACCAAATAGCAGTGATATGAAGAACCTTATCTTAATGGAGTTTCATGTCAACCCATATTAATGCCACCTAGGATACCAAAAGACTTTGAAAGCTATTAATAATTTATATTATTGGCCAAACTTGAAGGAATTAGGTGGTTGAGTTTGTTGCAAGATGTTTGGACTATCATTAGGTAAAATTTGAGTGTAAGCATCCAGTTGGTCTATTGCAGCCTATTCCAATTCCAGAATGGAAATGGAAGTTCATTTACATGGACTTCATTACAGGTTTTCGGAGGACATCGAAGCAGCATGATTTCATCATGGTTGTGGTTGATAGGTTGAGAAAGGTAGCTCACTTCATTGCAGTGAAGTACACAAATTCAACTAGTGAGGTAGATTAGATATTCATCTGGGAGATAGTCATGTTTCATGGTGTTCCCAAGAATATTAGATCAGATAAAGATTCCAAGTTCACTTCCAAGTTTTGGAAGTATTTTTTAGGCTTGGGGACATAGTTAGCCTTTAGTACAGCTTATCATCCGTGAACAAATGAACAGACGGAGAGAGTTAGCAAGTTTCTTGAGGACATGTTGAGGATGTATGGCACGCATCAGCAAATAAAGTGGGAGGAGTATATTCCACTGTTGGAGTTTGCATATAATAATGGGCATCGTGAATCCTTAAGGATGAATCCACTTTAGGCTCTTTATGGGTGGAGTTGTAACACTCCTATCAGCTAAAGTCATCTAGTGAACAAGGTGTTGATTAGACCAGATATGTTGGCTAAGATGGAATAGGAGATGTCGGTTATTAAGAGGAATTTAAAAGAAGCATGACGTGAGATGTAGAAGAGTTATGCAGATGAGCATAGAGAATTCAAGGAGCTTTAGGTTGGGGATCATGTGTACTTGTGAATCAATCCCAAGAGGAGTTTCTTGAGGATTGGGTCATTTTTCAAGATGGGACCTCAATATGGCAGACATTTTTAGATCCTTGAGATGATTGGACCAATGGCATACATACTTTCATTGTCACTAATAGTGAAATTCCAAAATGTTTTCCATGTTTCAATGCTTAAGCGATATGTCCAAGATGTTGATCATTTGATTTATCTGTATTTCAAGTGGAACTAGAGGGAGAATTCCAGCCAGAACCTCAATGCATCTTGCAACAGAAAAAAAATCATGTTCTAGAACTGATTAATAGAGAAAGTTAAAGTGTAGTGGAAGCACTTTGGGCCTAATGAAGATACACGGGAGATGGTTGATCAGATGCGGTTCTTGTATCCTTTCCTTTTTGTTGTTTTAGGAGATGTATTTGGTACATGTGGTTTTTTTTTTATGTTTATAAATGCGTATGTATATTTTAAGCAATGAGTTGTGTTATACCAATAAGCAATATGTTGTAAATATTGCATCGAGTTGTGTTAAAATTTTTCAATAAGCAACATAATGGTCATGATTCTTCCACAATTTGGTATCTTGTAAATGTTGCATCAATTTGTGTTATAAATATTGGTGGGAAGCATGGTTTATTGGTTATAAATGTCATATAACAATGAGTATGGTTTTCTCCCAAGGGGGAGGGGTATGTAATAGCCCCTGGTTAATTTTCCATGTAAATAAAATAAGACCGTGGGACATGTATTCCAAGTTGAATGGTGGGAAAACACTATAGTGGTCATCACTTGTCGTTTAATAATGTCTATGGAAATTTTCAAAGGAATTGGAAAAGGAAAAGAGGAAAAAATTGGCATTTAATTATTAAAATAAAGGAAAATAGGAGAAAATGAATGTGAAGAGACACAGATATGCATGCAAGGGAAATAGAGAGAAAATGAAATAAAATGAAACCTCAATGATAAAAAGGCATCAAAGAAACAATTCACAAATTTTGTCAGTTTAGTTTTGGTTCTCTCCTTACACACTCTTACACTCTTGCACACTTAGAGAATTTTTGGAGCACCCTAGCATTCACTTGGATTGGAGAAAACAAGCAAAGGACGAGCAAGGAATTGGTGGGAAGTGGAAGAAAACATTGGATCAACAACTACAGCAAAGGATAGTTGTAGGTAATAGGTATCATGTGTGATTTAGTTGTTGGTTTTTGGATGCATGATACATGCATGTGATTCCTTAATTATGTTTTTTCATTGGCATGGGTATTTTCCTAGATTGACAGTGATTTCAGCCTTACCTTGCCATTTCCTAGATAATCATGATGTAGTGGGTTCCCCTTTTTGGATTTTTGATTAGTTCTCTAGTTTCCTATGGTTGTGGGTTGGGACATAATATTTGGAGCCCTGGATAAGATTGGGTTCCCTTGAAGGTTGCTGTTTGAGATGGTATTTATGTGGAGCCCTCTAACAGCTTGGGTTCTCCATGACTTTGGGTTGAGATAGAATCCTTGGAGCCCTGGAAATTTTGGGAAGAGATCAATCTGGTTGATGTTAGTGATTTTTGGAATAGTTAGGTGAAATAATTGTGGTTTAGGGTTGAGGTGGTTTGGCCTCTGGAAGCGTTGGATTGGTTCTATTTTATTTAACTTGTATGATCATACATTCATGCTTGGAATATGGTGTGTGGGTGATTGGCTAAAAGAGAGGTTTGGTTTAGCCCAATCTATGGTTGGGTGGTACGTGGCAGTCCCTGACTTGGTTGGCATTTTTATATGTTAATATGATTTATTTTCCTATTATGATCTATGAGCACTTGTACTGGATATTACATTTATATTATGGTTAATTTTGCATGGTTTCTAATTTGGTTATATGTTGGCTATATGCATGGTTCTATGATGTGCTCTACCTATGGATCTTGTTCATGTTTTAATAGGTATCGAATGGTTAATGAATGCATGGAATAATAAGAGTTCTTGCAACTAGCTTGAGAGGGCATTGAACCTTCTTGGTCATTCTCAAATGAAGATCAAAATTTTATGATCAGATATGCATTCATGATCTGTAGCTTTCATGTTTACCATATGTTTGACAAAATTCCTATCATGTACTAGGCATGTACTAGTAAATATATTGTTTGAGTTGTGATTTTTTAGATGTATTGTCATCATTTTCATGTTTTTGGAAAGTTTTGGGAAATTATGGGCAGTGGTGTGAAGTCTAGCCCTAAAAAAGTGGCAAATATTGTGTAATCGTTAACATAGAACAAAGGATCCAGGGTCATAATTGCATGAAGATAGGATTATGGGTATGGTTATAGCCTTCCAACTGCATGCATGATGTGTTATGGGTACATTTGGGGTGTCAAGTAGGTGAAAAAGAGTTTCAACTCAGCGATTGATCACTTGAGGTGGTTGTTAAGCTCCTGAGTGATCTGTAGCCCATGAGGGATGTCAGTTTGCTTCTAGTTAGTCAACCCCACTTCCATAACTAGAACTTAGAGTTTGGATCATATCATATTGACTCTTAGCTCATGTTTACCCTGTAGATATTGTAAAATTTGGTAAATTTGGGGTCATATGTCACAATTTCCTCTAGCATTATATATCGAGGAATCATCCTTCTCTCTAAGTTGTTTGCAAATAGATTTGGATACTTAACAATATGATTTGATTGAAGCCCTAAAAATTTTACCAAAAAATCCATATTACGCTTCAAATTTTCCTTCGAAAGTGTTAGTTTCATTGGTCTTTGGCTTGTTAAATGATAAATTTGTAGTTCAAATAAACCTAATCCACTCAAATACTATCTTTTTTTATCTAGCTTCTCCCTATATATTTTGGAATATGCGTGCAACGCAACTCTAAACATCTTTGATCCTTTTTTAAAACCTAAATCCTTAGTCTATTTAAATGACTTCATAAATTTTTCCTTTGGAGTCGTGACAAAATGGGGATGATATGCCAAAATCTCTAACAATGCTTCCCCCTCGACCCCCAGTTTTTGCAAAAGGGAAATCGAATACCAAAGAATTTGTTCACTAGATTTAAATGTTTTTTTATTATCACATATGAGTTTGAAGAAATTTTCTTCCTTTATGCAAGTCCTTAGGAGTTTGAGATTAGAATGTATGTTTCTTTTAGTGCTAAGAAAGAAAAACCTAGGGTTATAAAGGACCACTCTTTGAATATGGGAAAGGTTGGTCAAGCCACAACCATTCAACAACTCCAAAACCTTTTCCATATTTTGACTCAATTTTGAATGAAGACATTTATTGCAATTTCTAAAGGCTTTAGCAATTTCTCTAGACATCAAACTGAAATTATTGATGAGAAATGGAGTGGAAACACCACCATCTAGATTTATGGATGGGGTTGTTATTTGAGTGTAGATATTTGTGAATTTAAAGTGGGTTTTTCAATGAATGCAGGAGAGGATAGGAGAGATATAATGAGTGAAAGTGATATTGGAGCATTATTCTTTATAAATGGTTTGCATATATTTTGAATAGACATGGTCTTCATGCAATAAAAGGCAGGGAAAACTCATTGGCAAAGAGAAAATTAATAGTTACCTAGAGAACTCCAGAGGAGTCAATAATGGGTGCCTGAGGTGCATAAAACTAGAAGACATGAGGAAGGATGCATAAAACTGAGGAGGTGACTTCCCAAAAAGTAGAATACATACCACTTCAAATTGTTAGGGTTTTGTGAAAGTGTTTAGTGACATTAAGAAGTATGGAAAATGGAATAGATTCACTTTGTTTTATAATATTGCAATTTTGGTTGGAAGCTTTGTGTTGCATATTTATCTGTCATAGTTAATATAGATTAGTTTTTTTAATTTAGTATTATTAATAATAATATAAATAATTATAAAATTGATTTTACAAATTATACAATTATAATTATTATTTAAAATAATTTTTAAAAATTATAAAGTTAAAATTCTAATTTAAAATAGTTTTTAAAAATGTAAAATGATAATTATACTAAATATTATGGTATATGATAAAATTTAGCGATCAAAAACATTTATTTAGATTTGAGTTAAATGGTACATACATTTGATAATTTTAATATATAAATTATACTTAAAATGAAAGTACATATTATATATCTTAAAAATTAAATCTTTTTAAGAACCATAGATATAATAGAAAGATGGTATAACAACATGGAAACAAGTTCAATTTAATTTCTAGACTTTTGTTGTGTGTAGGTGTTTTGTGTTCTCTGAGGTTCAGGTTTTGTATTGTCTTGCATTTTGAGTGGTCTCACCACTCACTATGTTTTTCTTGAGTCTCTGATATTGGGTGGTGAGACCACTCAAAATGTTGAACAACACAAAACTTGCACACATCAAAATTCCAAAAATTGAAAAAACATGATTATGGTTTGTGGAAATGTACACAAGAACATGAAAGAAAAATTGTAAATATAAAAAATGGTTAGGTTTCCTTAAAAGTGTAATGACTATTATAACAACACTATTATCAAAATATCTTCTTATTGTTCATGGCATAATCAGTTTTTAAACCCATCACCTAAACACTCCTCTTACAATTTTCCAATGTATAGGATATTTTCTAAGAGAAACATTCAACTTGTTGTAGATATGTCTTTGTTGCATAAGTGGGAAAATCTGAGCTATATCAATAATTCCCCTTTCCACTTTTTCCAATCTATCATTTTCAATCAATTCTAATGCAAGAAATAAGGTCATCCATTTTTCCCATCCAATTTACGATAAAAGAAAAGTGAAATGAAAAAAAAAGAGTTGTCTCCCCAGTAACCATACCTCTAAGAAACTGAGAAATCAATATATCAAATAGATCTATTATGTCTTTCTTTCCACTAATTTGACAAGGATTTATTACATTGTGAATGTCAACATCTTTGCAAAATGTTTTGAACACATTTACATATGAATCTACATCACACATAGAATAATATAAATTAACCAATAGGGATTAGAACAAGCATTCTCTATGGAATATTCATTGTCTAAAGTCACTTTATGAATTTTAGGTTTAATAAGTCCCATATTCACCTTAAACTCTTTTAAAAGTTTGAAATTCCACTTATGTGGAACAACAAAGAATGATTTCTCCCCATAAATGTATCATACCATATATTTCTCAATTATGCCATGATAGTATTAATATTTTGAAATCATAGACATTTTTTTTTTAAACTCTTTTCCATGTCACCATCATTGACCTTGCATATGTTCATGCCAAGACTTGTAGCTAGTTTGGGAAAAATATTTACATGTACAGAAGTTAGCACGTCCCAAATCTTGGCTTCTTGTTCAGGGTGCCAACTAACAACATCCAAATATTCAATACATAGTTTCACATACTCATGAAATCACAATTTGGAAGTGACTGGGAGAATAGCAAGGGTTTCTTCAATGCTAGTGAAACACAAGTGTTTTTATGTCGTAGAAGAGTGCACAAAATGAATATATTTAACATAGTTATCGACAAAGCAATAAAATTTCACCTTGATCTCAAAGGGATTCCTTCAATGAAGTCTCCCCTGGATATTAAAGTAATTCTAATTCTGTGTGTACATTGGTGTTAATGATAATGTATCTCATATTTATTCATTCTAGATAAAGCATATTTGATGATATATTAATCTATATAATATTTTATTGAGGGTAATTTCATAATAGAACAACTTGTTACAAACTAAATTTTTGTGAACTCCATCCCTTTTAAACATATTTGCACCTCCTCTTCAAGAATTGTAAATTGTTTCTTGTAACAAAAGCAGCAATTTGGTCCACATCCTTCTAAGCCTATATGAAGCATTCATAGTTTTCCATTATCAATTACATTGAGGTGATTCCAGATGTATTTGTAAAAAACTGCTTCCTTGAGGAATATTGAAAAAACAAATTATTACAATATTGTTGTTTTCTATTTTCTTTTGTTACTTCAATATGATGACCTCTTGGTAAAAAAAACAATCAATTTAAAGTTTGACAATAAATTTGTACTTTGACCAACCATTGAAACTCCTTCCCAATAAAAAAATCAGTTAGATCCTAGTTTGATAATAAATTTGTAGTTTGACACACCGTTTGAAGTCCCTCGCATAGCCCAAAAACATGCCAAAGACAACATTGCATAAAGATATACATGATAAGTAAGTACACTGATAGATATTGATTACAAAATTTTGTTTCAAATCTACAAATGAACTCTCGAAGATTGTGTGGGGTTATTGATAATGTCATTTTCAAGATACTAAGAAGTTGGCATTTACAAACCAACACTTTGAAAAATTTGGCACATGTTGAAGATTGCAACAAGAAACAGTGAAGGAGGCATCCTGAAACATCTTTCTTGATCCTAGTTGGAAAGTGATCACCTAAACTAGGTGGGGG
This sequence comes from Pinus albicaulis, assembly GCA_034641835.2. Taxonomy (NCBI): domain Eukaryota; kingdom Viridiplantae; phylum Streptophyta; class Pinopsida; order Pinales; family Pinaceae; genus Pinus; species Pinus albicaulis. Next base: position 1,470,451,642 of record CM076580.1, read on the forward strand.
CCACACAGGTGTTTTTTGTTGCAAAGTCTATTTTTAGACTATGTCTATTTTTAGACATATGGATCATGGTCTATGAGTTGCAGGATGCTATTTGTGGATGGTTGGTCAAGTTGGTAAAAATAGATAGACCTCTATTTTTAGACATACTGGGCAGAGTCTATTTTTAGACTGCCATTCTAAAATAGATCAGTCAAATATTATTAGCTCTTAATAATATTTGGACTATAAACATTATCTTATCCTCTTGTAGCACTTCAGTTCGAGCTATGGATGTGGCACATGCAGCTGACAGAAGGAATTACACTATTCCTAGGGTTTAGTTGAGCTATTGCATGGTTGACTTCAGTTGGAACTCATGTGGCAGAGTTTGGTGGAGTTGATGAGACAGTTGATGGAGTTGTGTTCGGTTTGACTTATTTGAACTAGTTGTATTTAGTCTAACTGATAAATACACTAGTGATGAGTGGTTTGAATTAATTATTAATTAATTCACTAATTATTAACTCATAAATCAACTAAAGAATACATCAGTTAACTGCAGTGCATGGACAGTTCAGTGGAGACTAGTGTTAGAGGTGGCTGAAAGGGTGAGTCTACTATCAGTTGTGACTATAGTTGTGCATGAGATTTGCACACACATTGATTGAGATTTCCAATGAGGATTGCGCAGTACAAGCCAAGGGGATTCAAACTTGGATCACATAATTAACCATCTTGGATTGCGCAGTAGAGGCAGGCTAACAGGTGGAGGAGATTTGAACTTGTGACTTGTTCATATCTGAGCTAGTTAGTGTGTAACAATTGGAGATAGTGCTGAGATCTTGTGAGGAGTTTGTACTATGATTTTTACATGTTCTCTATCATTATAATATACAGATAGTTGGGGGTTTTCAGCTATAATCTTTCCCCATTACATACTATGTTGATATGTGTGATTGATTAATGTTCAATGTGCGCATGCGATTGTTTTTAATTCCGCAAATTGATTATCAATGGTAGAAGAGGTTATGTATTATGCATGAAGCTCAAATAGTGTGTAATCAGGATAATCTCGGTGAATAACTCATCTATTATTCAAATTTCTACATGGTATCAGAGCAAAGTTGATCATCAGATCTATTACAGTGATTACATTTTATTTCTTTAGGCAGAGTCTGTAAGAGGGCCAGTTAGCCTCTAGATTCATCATTTCTTTGAAAGGTGAAATATCCAGTAAATGCCCCAACAGTCTATCTCTGTACTAGAAATAATTTGTTCTCACAATTTCAGATCAGAAGCGATTGAGTTTTGAGCTGGTGGAATTCGAATTTGTACTAGTGTTTTCTTGGTGTCGAAGTCAAAATGTCTTATCAAGGATTGCGATTGGAGTATGCTCTTGAAGGCAGCTCGAATTATATTGCATGGAGAGATAGGATGGAGGCGGTGTTAGATGACAACGGGCTGAAGGAGTTCATAGATTCTGAAGTCCAAAAGCCTTCTTCTAGCGATGCTGCCGCACTGGACGCATGGCAAAAGAAAACAGCAAAATGTCGAAGGATTCTGTTGGAAGGCGTGAAGGATCACATAGTGTCCAGCCTGCATGGTAAAGCTTCTCCATTCTTGATGTGGAAAGCTTTGAGAGATTTTTTCCAAAGCAAGAGTGACCAAAGGAAGTTGGCGCTCAAGGATAAACTCAGGAAAATAAAGATGGAGAAGAATGACACTATTCCGGTATACTTGACAAAGTTTTTCCACTGCAGGGATGAGCATGGGAGTGTAGGAGTTAGCGTGGATGATGAGGAATTGGTGAGCTTGGCTCTTCTTGGGCTTTCGAAGATTTGGCACTCCTATCAGGACTCTGTCAATGGTCGGGAAAAATTGCCAGGATGGGAGCGACTTTGGTCGGATCTTGTGCAAGAGGAGATAAGGCGGAGTACCAGAGACGGATCTTCATCAAAGGCATATAATGAAGAGGATTGCACTTTGGCTGCCAAAGCAAGTAAGGGGAAGGGAAAGAAGAATGCTTCTCAATCCGGTGCGGATGGTAAAGAGCGTGACATGTCCAAAGTGAAGTGTTTTCACTGTCACGAGCATGGGCATTACACCACGAATTTTCCACAGAAGTGTTGGGAAAAATACTGAGAGGGCGGGGGTGAATCAGTATTTAGGGCATACTCAAAATTTTTTACTTTTTCTTACTTCAAAACACATACGCGACTTTCATGTAGCCAACTCACGTATACACGCGGATATACTTAAAAAAACATGCGTATGTCCAACAATCTTATTATGCAGATGATTCTTCACTTATATCATTCCATCATTCATTCATTAGATGTTCAATAAACAGTAAGCAAGAGCAGTAATAACAGAATAAACCATCACACATAAGCAACACACATGAACACCAAGATTTTAGGTGGAAACCCAAGTCGAGAGAAAACCATCGCTGCCGTTGTCTCAGCCTTCAATATTTTATTATAGAGAAAACATCTTACAACCATGTACTGGCGCAGACTCATACCAGCACGCAGGCACCCACCTGTAGAAGGCTACAACCTTCTCTCGTTTACCAGCCTCTCCTGGAAGGGAGCTACAACCCCCTGCTCTCATTTACCAACCTCTCCTGGAAGGGAGCTACAACCCCCTGCTCTCGTTTACCAGCTACCACTAGAAGGGAGCTACAACACCCTCACTGAAGGCTTCGACCTTCAGCACCTCTGCGGACCACGTTTCATCAATTTTCATACTGGATCCAAAAGCTTCCATACAACATATCTTGTAGGCCACTTTTCATCAGATTTTCAGACTGGACCCACTCCACACATTTAAGCTCAACATTCATCAAACTGAAACTTATAACCCCATCAATTCATTCATTGAATCATCAACCAATCAACCAAAAACTTGATCTTCAATTAACATAATCAGCAGCTTATTCATCATTCAAACAACCTAGTTCTGTATGAATACATCATTGACAGATAGCAGTAAAACAACAGAACAGATTAGATATTTCATACCACATACTTCAGTAAAACCCTAGATTCCATACGCGCTTTTACTTCACTGAACCTACATATGTACGCGCTTTCATATAGACCAATCCGCGTATACTTCAGTGCATTCTTTAGAAAATCCTTTCTACCCATACGCGCTTTTCTTTAAGTAGACCCACGTATACACGCGCTTTTGCTGAAGCGAACCTGTGTATACATCTGTAACTTTTCAGGACTGTGCAGCTCTTCAGATCAGATAAACAACTCAGATTTCATCCCTTACTTCAGAAATTATTTCGCCTCATCTCAGATCTAAACAATCCATAATCAGATCTAGAAAATACATATACATTTCAGATCTAGAGATCCCTCTTCATCATTTTCTTCATAGGTGCATCATAGATTCAGATCTATCAATCAAGAATAGAGTTTATCCATACAGATATTCCTTAGAGAGATTTATTCATTCACAACCCTTACTCATGCACCCTCTTTCACTATGGTTTTCTTCTCCTTAAATAGATTTGGCCTTTATCAATACCATGAGCCAAAACCACACAACTTCCGATGGTTTTCCTGGACGGGATCAAATAGATAATCCAACACTCAATACAATGGGTCAGTACCATGGTAATGCCACTAGGTATCATAGTTTTTAGAGCGCAAAAGGCATACATGACTTTGAGCGTGCGTATTCGCATGTATACGCAACTTTGCCTCATAAAAAATGCGTATATGCTAACCCTGAATGTATATGCGGGTTCCCTTCACAAAAGTAGAGTATATACGCGGGTTGCCTTCACAAAAGTAGTGTATACATTGTGACATATTATATTTATCATTTTTCTGGCACTTACTGGAAATGTTTTCTCTGTCACATCTGAACTGATCTGTAGATACATCATTCTTACATCTTTAGCACATAGGTTTCTTATCATAGGCAACTCATCAAGTAGGTTTACATCAAGGAAAACTTCATTAAGCAGATTCCATCAAAGTCAACACACTGTATCACTTGCCAACAATCTCCTCTTTAACTCATCAAGAAGGTTTTCATCAACTTTATCAAGTAGGTTTCCATCAAGGACAACACTTTGCATCATATTTCCATCATCAACTTTATTTCATCAAGTAGGTTGCCATCAAGGACAACATATGCCAACAATCTCCCCCTTTGGACTTGATGGCAACCATGATGGTGTTTGATCATCACAACAGATAGATACATTGAATATAACCATTATGCAAACACCATGATGCTCTCCCCCTATTCAAATACCATGTTACTCTCCCCCTTTGACATCAAGGGCAAAGGGTGGATCAAAACCAAAACAAGGTTTTTCTTCTCATGTAGAAAGAAGAGCTATGTAGATCTGATGTGCATTGAAGTTACCATGCTCCCCCTGAGTTCATGCTGAATCTTCAAACATATTTGTTCAATTAAGTACATGACTCTATGACCTTTCCTATCACCAAGGACTCATACTTACAACAATGATCCAACCAAGTGGATTTACATATGTGACTCAAGTACCCAACCAAGTGGGTTTACACATTTTGACTCAACTACCCAACCAAGTGGGTTTATAAAATGAACAAGTCCTTACATGACTGAATATTACAATTTTACATCATAGATATCGTCATGACCTTTTCATCAAATTACAAATATGACCTTTTATGACCACTACCAAGAAGACCTCAAAAGAGATCATGTTTCAGAACCATCATAATGCCAACAATGCATTATACTCGGCAAGTCTAATGCTCCCCCTGAAAAATGTACATCCAACCATCTTTTCCATATGACCAAGGCTCCTCCTTAGCTTGTGCATCCTGAACACTTTCAACAGCAAGTCATCAGCAACAATCTCTGCATGATATGTCCTTATCTCTGAATCATAAGACTTCTATCTCATCCATGTGTGAAAGCAAGGAATACTCTTCAGCAAAAAGCAAACAAGGCTCATTCATATTCTCATCATAAGAAACCATGTATCATTTCATCATCATTTAGAGCTGAATAATAAGTAGATATAGTGCCAATAATACAATCATTAATAGTCAGACTGATGCTCCCCCTGAACTTGTGCTCCTGATCTTCAGCTGTCATACAAATTTTCTTGTCACAAGTGCATACGCGACTGTCTCCACTGTAAATCACGTGTATACACAGATTTAGTTCACTGAACCTGTGTATGGTAAGTAAAACATTGAAAGCTTCACATTCCTTCATCTCCCCCTGAAGTTGTACCACCTGTACCTTTCTTCTTCACATCAGATGCTCTGTCAGAAATAAATATAACCAGAATAATGAGAATCATCATACATTGCTCCCCCTGTGATGATACATTACTAATCTCTATAATGTATCTCACATCATTCATGCAGTCATTATGAGAAATAAGCTTTAGAAGCGGATGACTGTAGTAGGGTCAATATTCCCTACGTTTCTGACCGGTCTTCCTTCCTTTTCCAGCTTTGCTTGAAGTTTCTTATTGTGTGCTGGAAATTGTTCAATTTCTCAGATCTGTTCATCTTGCATTCTTTTTCTACATGTCCATACTTGTTACAGGAATAACATCTTGCATGACCATAAAAGTAAGCATATGGATCATAATGTGTTTTTCTATACTTTCTTCTATTGCAATCAGCTGCTTTATGACCATACTTGTTGCATGAAAAACAATATCCCTTAAAGAACCCAGAGTACCTTTCTGTATAGAATCTATTTGTTTGTGACTGAAACAATCTGCTTCTGCAATTTGCTACAACATGCCCATAATTATGACAGTTAAAGCATTCAACATTATTGATCAAAGGAGGCAATGATTTCTTTTGAGAGTTCATGATTATCGGTTGACCTTTTGCTTCTTTCAACACTTCAGGCTTTGCATTGATATCCTTTGAATCTTTAGCACTTCCTTGTGAACTAGATTCTCCTTTAACAATTTCATGAAAACCAAGACCAAGTTTAACAGAAGGAGACCTTTGACTACTAAGAATATTGTCTAGAATCTTAGTACTATCTTGAAACCTCAAGAGTTTATCCTTTTATTATAATTTACCTTTGAGAATGTTTACCTCAACCTCCAATTTTTGGCATTGCTTCATCATGCTTTCTTCAACCCTTTTTCCTTCTTCTACTTGATCATTCAAATTTAAGATCTCTTCTTTCAACCCATTTTCTTGCTCTTCAAAAATTTGTAAAAGTTATTCATTCTTCTTATTTGATTTTTCCAGATTTGTTTTGAGCGAGATGATTTCTGCTTCACGTCCTTCCTTTTCAAATGATAGGGGTTCTTCATTCTTCTTATTTGATTTTTCCATATCTTCTTTGAGAGAGATGATTTCTGCTTCAAGTCTTTCACTTTGATTGGTTGCATAAACATACAACTTTTGATACTTGTCTATCTGTCCATTTAGTATTTCTTTCTGTTCATTCATTCTAGAGATCATATCTTTGTAGATAGATTCTCTCTTATGAAAATGATTCTAATCATTGCTTTCATCCTTGATCTTGAGATTTGCTTCTAGACTTATATTGTTACTTTCACTATCTTCACCATTGCATGCACAAGAAGATGAATCACAAGAACAACAATCAATACCTGTTTCCTCTTCTTCATTTTCTGCTGCACATGTTTTCTGAGGTATCTTCTTTCTTTGAGTAGCCTTCTTCTTTTGCTTCTTTGCCATGAGCACTTGCAGAATTTGGTCAGAATCTTCTTCATCCTCATTTGAAATTTCATCATTATTTTCATTTGCATAATAACTCTTTCTCTTTTCAAATTGTTTCCCTTTATCATGATTTTCTTCATAAGGACATTTAGCAACATAATGACCAACTCTTCCACAAGAAAAACACTTGAAGGGAAGCTTACCTTTGAATCTTCCAGTTCCTAGTTGGAGTCTTCTCACAAAATTTGCTTCTTCTTCTTCTGATATATAATTTGATTCCTTGAAATCTTCCTTTTCTTTTCCTTTTTCATATGCCTTAAAAGCAGCTTCTTTGATTTGAGAGGGACCTCCTTGTCTCATTTCATAAGCAGTCAGGATACCATGTAATTGAACAATAGTAAGAGTTTGCAGATCTTGCCTTTCTTCAATAGCTGATACTTTAGATTCAAATCTTGAAGTCAAAGATCTTAAGACTTTTTCAACCAGAGTAGTATCGGTTATGGATTCACCCAAACTTCTCATACGATTAACAATATCATCTAGACATAAAAAGAAACTGGCAATATTCTCATCACTATGCATCCTTAAATTTTCATATTCAATTTTGAGAGTTTGGAGTTTTGCACTTTTTACCTTTGTATCTCCTTCATAGCTCAGAATTATTTTGTCCCATATTTCTTTTGCTAAATTTAGCTGCATCACTTTAGCAAATTTTGGTTCAGACAGACTTCCTAATAAGACATTGACGGCTTTGGCATTGATTTCATATTTCTTCCTTTCTGCTGCATCAGTAGGAATACTTGCCAGATACTGATAACCTCCTTCCACGATTTCCCATACTGCTGCACCAAGACTTTGCAGATATGCTTTTGTTCGTATTTTCCAGAATAACAGATTATTTCCATTGAATAGAGGTGGCCTTATAGACATTACCCCTTCATGACTTCCCATTGCGACGGATCTCCTTCAAGCGATCAAGCTTTTGCAGAAGGACCTGCTCTGATACCAATTGTTGGGAAAAATACTGAGAGGGGGGGGGGGGTGAATCAGTATTTAGGGCATACTCAAAACTTTTCACTTTTTCTTACTTCTAAAACCCATACGCTACTTTCCTGATACATACTCGCGTATATACGCGGATACCCTTTATAAAACTCACGTATACACAGAGATCTAATTATGCCATTAATTCTTCACATATATCATTCCATCATTCATTCATCAGATGTTCAATAAACAGTAAACATGTGCAGTAAGAACAGAATAAACCATCACACATAAGCATCACACATGAACACCGGGATTTTAGGTGGAAACCCAAGTCGGGAGAAAACCACCGCTGCCGTTGCTCAGCCTTCAATATTTTATTATAAAGAAAACATCTTACAACTTATGTACTGGCGCAGACTCATACCAGTACGCAGGCACCCACCTGCGCTCATTTACCAGCCTCTCCTGGAAGGGAGCTACGACCCCCTGCTCTCGTTTACCAACCTCTCCTAGAAGGGAGCTACGACCCCCTGCTCTCGTTTACCAGCCTCACCTGGAAGGGAGCTACAACCCCCTGACTGAAGGCTACAACCCTCAGCACCACCATGGACCACGTTTCATCAATTTTCACACTGGATCCAATAGCTTCCATACAACATATCTTGTAGGCCACTTTTCATCAGATTTTCAGACTGGACCTACTCCACACATTTAAGCTCAACATTCATCAAACTGAAACTTATAACCCCATCAATTCATTCATTGAATCATCAACCAATCAACCAACAACTTGATCTTAAATTAACATAATCAGCAGCATATTCATCATTCAAACAACCCAGTTCTGTATGAATACATCATTGACAGATAGCAGTAAAACAGCAGAACAGATCAGATATTTCATACCACATACTTTAGTAAAACCCTAGATTCCATACGCGCTTTTTCTTCACTGAACCTATGTATGTACGCGCTTTCATATAGACCAACCCGCGTATACTTCAGTGCATTCTTCAGAAAATCGCTACCTTGCTCACGGCGCTTTTCTTTAGCAGAACCAGCGTATACACGCGTTTTTACTGAAGCGAACCTGCGTATACATCTGTAACTTTTCAGGACTGTGCAGTTCTTCAGATCAGATAAACAACTCAGATTTCATCCTTTACTTTAGAAGGTATTTCACCCCAACTCAGATCTAAACCTTCCATAAACAGATCCAGAAAATACATATACATTTCAGATCTAGAGATCCCTCATCATCATTTTCTTCATAGGTGCATCATAGATTTAGATCTATCAATCAAGAATAGAGTTCCTCCATGAAGATATTCCTTATAGAGATTTATTCATTCACAACCCTTACTCATGCACCCTCTTTCACTATGGTTTTCTTCTCCTTAAATATATTTGGCCTTTATCAATACCATGAGCCAAAACCACACAACTTCCGATGGTATTCCTGGACGGGATCAAATAGATAATCCAACGCTCAATACAATGGGTCAATACCATGGTAATGCCCCTAGGTATCATATTTTTTAGAGCACAAAAGGCATACACGACTTGGAGCATGCGTATTCGCGTGTATACGCAAATTTGCCTCATAAAAATTGCGTATATGCTAACCTTGAATGTATACACGGGTTCCCTTCACAAAAGTAGAGTATATACACGGGTTTCCTTCACAAAAGTAGCATATACATTGTGACATATTATATTTATCATTTTTCTGGCACTTACTGGAAATTTTTTCTCTGTCACATCTGAACTGATCTGTAGATACATCATTCTTACATCTTTAGCACATAGGTTGCTTATCATAGGCAACTCATCAAGTAGGTTTCCATCAAGGACAACTTCATTAAGAAAATTCCATCAAAGTCAACACACTGTATCACTTGCCAACAATCTCCTCTTTAACTCATCAAGAAGGTTGTCATCAACTTTATCAAGTAGGTTGCCATCAAGGACAACACTCTGCATCATATTGCCATCATCAACTTTATTTCATCAAGTAGGTTACCATCAACTTCATCAAGTAGGTTGCCATCAAGGACAAAATATGCCAACAAGTTTTTCCACTGCAGGGATGAGCTTGGAAGTGGAGGAGTTAGTGTGGATGATGAGGAATTGGTGAGCTTGGCTCTCCTTGGGATTCCGAAGAGTTGGCACTCCTATCAGGACTCTGTCAATGGTCGGGAAAAATTGCCAGGATGGGAGCGACTTTGGTCGGATCTTGTGCAAGAGGAGATAAGGTGGAGTACCAGGGACGGATCTTCATCAAAGGCATCTGATGAAGAGGATTGCGCTTTGGCTACCAAAGCAAGGAAGGGGAAGGGCAAGAAGAATCCTTCTTAATCCAGTGCAGATGGTAAAGAGCATGACATGTCCAAAGTGAAGTGTTTTCACTGTCACGAGCATGGGAATTACGCCACGAATTGTCCACAGAAGAAGAAGAACAAGTAGGCTGCTGGAGCTGCAGCTGGTGAGGCTCTTGCCTCGTAATTTGAGTAGGACTTATCGTTGATCGCATGCATGGTGTCTAGTGCATCGGGATCAGGGTGGTATTTTGATAGTGGCGCTTCCTTTCACATGATGGGAGATGTGAATCTTTTCAGTGACTTGGTGGAGAAAGATCTCCAGTTGCATGTTGATTTGGGAGACAATGGAAGATACAATGCGACCGGCATTGGTACCATAACCTTTCAGAGGGAGTCAGGTAAACTCATTCTTTTACAAGATGTAGTGCATGTTCCAGGTTTAAAGAAGAATTTGATCTCAGTCGCAATGTTAGAGGATAAAAGGTATGAAGTTGTCTTCAGTGAAGGAAAATTTTTCCTTCGGCACAAGGCAACAGGACAAGTCAAGAAGGTTGGGATTCGAGCAAAGAATCTCTACAGACTTGAAGTAGATGGGATGTCTACAGAGCTTCCTACTGTTGGGAAGTGCAAGAAAGACAAGAAATTGATGCTTGAGAGGGAGCAAGTTTTGCATGCAGGTAATAGGGAACCTCGGGATGTGGAGCAGCCACAAGATGAGGATTATGGAGTGGGAGAAACCACTCATGCAGAGAAATTTTGTGCCAGATGGGAAGAGGGAGTGCATGCAGCTTTACCACTAGGTGAGAGGTGGGGCGACATGCATGAATAATCCCAAGAAGATATTTCTGGGCAGGATTCATGAGATGGTGTGGATCTCATGAATTGAACCTGGCTACGAGGTGCCAACAGCACAGCAGTAGCATGATCAGTTGGATTGATGCAGGAAGATCAAAGTGACAGTGTCGGATACTGGAGCGCGAATCAGAGTTGATAGAAAGTGAAAAGTGCATGGGTGCAAGAGTTCAACAGTGCAGTGGTTCCTGATGACATGTGAAATTGGGCCCAGAAGAAGTCGAAGACTTTTATGATAGATGCATCAGATTGATTGAGTTGTTTGGAGCCTATTTAGTTTCAGAGGAGTTGCAGAGCAGATGCATGGAGTTGCATGGCGCTTGCAAAGGTTGCAGGGCGAATGCATGGAGTTGCATGTCGCATGCAAAGACAGTCCTTTCTTGTTGAAAGGGAGTGTTGAAGATTGCAACAAGAAACAGTGAAGGAGGCATCCTGAAACATCATTCCTGATCCTAGTTGGAAAATAATCACCTAAACTAGGTGGGGCCCACACAGGTGATTTTTGGCGCAAAGTCTATTTTTAGACATATGAATCATGATCTATATGGAGTTGGGGTATGTTGTGGATGATTGGTCAAGTTGGTAAAAATAGATGGACCTCTATTTTTAGACATTGGGCGGAATCTATTTTTAGACTGCCAGTCTAAAAATAGATCAGTCGAATATTATTAGCCCTTAATAATATTTGGAGTATAAACATTATCTTATCCTCTTGGAGCACTTCAGTCTGAGCTACGGATGTGGCACATACAGCTGATAGAAGGAATTACACTATTCCTCGGGGTTAGTTGAGCTATTGCATGGTTGACTTCAGTTAGAACTCATGTGGCAGAGTTTGGTGGAGTTGATGAGACAGTTGGTGGAGTTGTGTTCGGTTTAACTTAGTTGAACTAGTTGTATTTAGTCTAACTGATAAATACACTAGTGATGAGTGGTGTGAATTAATTATTAATTAATTTACTAATTATTAACTCATAAATCAACTAAAGAATACATCAGTTAACTGCAATGCATGGACAGTTCAGTGGAGACCAGTGTTAGAGGTGGGTGAAAGGGTGAGTCTACTATCAGTTGTGACTATAGCTGTGCATGAGATTTGCACACACATTGATTGAGATTTCCAATGAGGATTGTGCAGTACAAGCCAGTGGGATTCAAACTTGGATCTCATCATTATTCATCTTGGATTGCGTAGTAGAGGCAGGCTAACATGTGGAGGAGATTTGAACTTGTGACTTGTTCATATCTGAGCTAGTTAGTGTGTAACAATTGAAGATAGTGCTGAGAGCTTGTGAGGAGTTTGTGCTATGTATTGTTACATGTTATCTATCATTATAATATACAGATAGTTGGGGGTTTTTAGTTGTAAGCTTTCCCCATTACATACTGTGTTGATATGTGTGCTTGATTATGTTTTAATGTGCGCATGCGATTGTTTTTAATTCCGCAAATTGATGATCAATGGTAGAAGAGGTTATGTATTATGCATGAAGCTCAAATAGTGTGTAATCAGGATAATCTCGGTGAATAACTCATCTATTATTCAAATTTCTACAGCACACACACATATAAATTATACTAGTAAGATATGAAAATATAATGCATTTGCAAATACTTTCATATATATATATATATATATATATATATATATATATATATATATATATTTCTTGTGAGCTAGAGTTTTCTATATATATATATATATATATATATTGCTTGTGACCTAGAGACTAGTTAACTACTTTTCAAGATTTGTTCACGTAGCTTAGATAAACATTTTTCATGTATTGGGTTATGGTAACTCTGAATTGGGTCTTTATATTTTGCAATAGGTACATGTTCCAACCACACCAAACAGACAAACAAGTTACATTGATAAAGGTAGTGTAATGATATATTTGATACTATCTACATATAAAGAATATTAAAGATGATTGTCGAATATACTATACTATATATATATATATAATATTTTCGAAGGGCGTATATGTAGCTTTATCTATTTTCAAAGAAAACTATTTCCATTCTTTTTTCCAATATTGTCAACCTCATAAAATATTAATCCACCCAACATAACTCACTATGAATATCCATTGCATTCAAATCCCCCTTGCATCACACACATTTCATCAATCACGAGACCCTAAGCGCTAGAAACAAAGGAACAAGCATTAGCCTAAAACAACTTGTCCAACAAAGATTACTTTACTTTGACAAGGTCAACTTTGTCATCAAAAAGTTGAGATACCATAAACTAGCAAAGACTACATCCTAATAGGGTTAAGTTGTAGACAATTATATTAGTCTTCATTTTAAAAATATAGTATTGTATTCGGAGTGACTTGATAAATAGACAATCCCTATCATATTTAGGGAAGAATTTCCACCCCAATGGAGATGAATTTGTCCACTTATTAGGTTATAAACTTACTCTTATTGCATTGTGGGTGAAACCCTCTTTCATACAATTCTAATCACTTGTATTTATTTTAATAATATAAACACAAACCCAACCAATCTTTTTATTTAGTGGACCTACACTTGCATATGATGTCATCTAATATATGTGGCAACAATTACTTTTTTGAAACTTGTGAATCTCAAATTCCATTTTTCACAACCTACCATTAAATCCACTTGTGAACTTTGTATGGTGAACAACTTTTTAGTGCTCAAGGAAAATGATGCCCCAATTTGTTTCTCTAATTGAGATTTATCATTGTCAAACCATTTAAGTTAACATATTTTCAATTGATTATTGGCATAACTCATAAAGTATCACACCATCAAAATATATCTTCCACGTTGTCTATCTACAAAACTAGAGAATGTATATACATTTAAATTAAGATATAGACAAACTCACCTCCTTTTCAGTGTAAATTCACCCTTAACTCTAATAAGATTTTTGTTCGAAGTCATAATTATACATGATAGGATTTTTGTTCAAAATCATAATTGCACATGATTAGTAGAAATTTCAACCATAAAACTTTGTTTTCAAAAGTTTTCACCAATTTTAAAACATCCCAAATCACCAAAATTATTTGGTCCCAGTTCACAGAACCAATTGGTTTCCGTAAGGCTTTGATCTTTGGCATAGGGAAAAGTGTCCAAAAGAATTTAATTTTTCTCCTCAAGTGACTTTATAAAGTTATAAAGTCAAATCTAATTTAAAAGTGACTTTAAGTGATAAAGTTACTTAAGTCTAATTTTAAAGTGACTTTAATAAAGTCAAAGTAAAACTAGAAAGGGAAAAGTGACTTTGGAAATAAATGACTAAGTGGGTCTTTATTAAAGTGGGGTGAATTAAAAAATAGAAAGTGAGATTTAAATGAGCATTTAATTCCAGCCCTAGATCTAAATCTATTTCAGCCATTGGATTTAGGGATTCCCCAAAAGTCACTTAGGGTTAGGTTAAAGGAGGAAAAGGAGGAAAAGGTCATTGATTCTTTCATGAGCAGATTGAGAGAGGAGGAGAGAAAGCTGAAGAGTAATTTATGAGCAGAGGGAGAGCAGTAAAGGCAGCACAGTAAATCTGTACAGCAAGAGCGTACACTTCCTAAGGTTGAAAATCCATACAGCAGAGTTTCATTGGCACATTAATCGAGGCAGAAAATCCATACAACAGTTTGCACGATTTTCGAGAGAGGGGCAGCACTGTTTTCGAGGAGCTGGAACAGCAACAAGGAACATGATTTTCGAGGCAGATTTTTTGGGCACGAAAATCGAAAAAGGGGGCTACTGTCCTATCCGTATGGAATCCGTACAGTCCGTATGGTCATTCCTGGCATGCTTTTCGAGGTAGCAAAGACAACATTTAATGCTGTAATTTCTTTGTAAAATTTCTGCTTGCTGTTTGGCACGATTTTCAAGGTGGAGGGTGGCACGAAAATCGAGATAAGTGATTTTTGTGTTTGCTGTAATTTTCTGTGTATTACTACTCATTGTAAAATTATTTTTTCAAAAATAAAAGAGAAGCTTTCAAACTGGTTTTCCCCAAGAGTTGTTAGGGGTTTTTCCAGGGTCATGTTGACCAAAAATATCAGTGTTTAAATGTGTTGAATGGCTGTTTTAAGCTTGCTGATTTTTATTTCTGCATTTTCCAGCATTCTGTAAATTTTCCAGAATTTGTGTTTTCAGCAAAAAATTATTTTTCTGTTGTTGAATGTAAGGATATGGGAATGGGCATTTAACTAAAAGGAGAAATAAGGTGAAACTGAAAACCGGGGTGGGAAAAGAGGAAATTTCTACATGGTATCAGAGCTTGGGTGCTGAAAGTGCAATTTGGGACAGCAAGAAGAAAAATACAGTCTGTTGATTTTTCACTCAAAAAATTCCAGCAAGTTGATTTTTCACAAACAGAATTTTTATCTTTACTACAGCAGTGCTATTTTTCAATTTTAGGACAGCAGGATGTCATTGGGATTGAAGGTGGAGGATAGGTTGGATGGGCATACCAATTACAGCGTTTGGAAGGAGAGAATGCAGAGTATCTTTGAGGAGGCAGAAGTCTGGGATATCATGGTTCATACCCAACAACAGCCTGTTAATGTGCCTACTGATGCTGTTCAGTTGGCAACATATAATAGAAATAACAACAAGGGTAAGAGACTGATCCTAGATGAAATCAAAGACCATTGCATTCCTCATGTGAGAGGAAAGAGAAATGCTCATGAGATGTGGATAGCATTGTCCAATATCTACCAGAGTACCAATGAGAACCGGAAAATGGTCCTGAAGAAGAAGTTGAAGACCATTAAGATGGGTAAGATTGAGAGTGCAGCTGGATATCTCACAAATATTACTAACGTGAGAGATGAGTTGACAGCAGTTGGAGAGGTCATTCCACCCACTGAGTTGGTGCGGATTGCAGTGAATGGCCTCCCCAGTTCATGGAGATACTTTGTTGATGGGGTTTGTGCACGTGAGACCCTTCCCACATGGGAGAGGTTTTGGGATGATTTCATTCAGACAGAGGTCAAGAAAGGTCAGCTTGGGGTAGCCAAGCCATTTGAGCAGGAGGCAAGAAAGGCAAAGGCAAGAAGCAGGCTTCCACAAGCAATGGTGGGGGCAAAGGTAAAGGTAAAGGTAAACAGGGTAACACACAGAGGGACTATTCCAAGGTGAAGTGTTGGAATTGTCAGAAGATGGGACACTATGCAATTGTGTGTCCGTAGAAGAAGAAGAAGAGGGGGAAGAACCAAAGCATGGCAGCATCAGCAGAGGTTGAGGACTTTACAGATCTCTTTGACCGGGATTTTGGGTTCATTGCATGTGAGTGCTCTAGTGCAGGATCACCTGCCACAGAGGTTTAGAGGGAGCATGCATTTCCCTCGACTAGCGTAGCATCTTCGGGTATCTGGTATGTGGATAGTGGGGCTTCACGTCATATGACAGGAGTCCGTGAGTACTTCTCAAAGCTTTCAGAGAGTGGCACTGATATAGAGGTAGTACTTGGTGATGACAGAGTTGTTAGAGAAGTTGGTGTGGGAACACTGACATTTCATAGGGAACCCAAACCTCCCTTGAAGGTGTCAGATGTTCTTTATGTGCCAGGGATGAGGAAGAACCTCATATCCGTCTCAGCTTTGGAGGATATAGGATATGAGATACTGTTCAGGGGAGGACATGTGTTGATATATCCCAGGGGCGCTCCAGCTAATTCAGCTAGAGTGATAGGTGTACTCCATGCAAAGGTGTACAAGTTTGCATTCCAGCCCCTTTTGGCATTGAGTAGTAGCACTGACAGCAGAGCTAGCAGTTCTAAGCTATGTGAGATTTGGCACCGCAGGATGGGGCACATGTATCATGGAGCCTTGAGGACATTGCGGGAGATCACTACAAGTGTGCCGAATTTCAGTACTGATCACTTTGATACTTGTAGAGGATGTGCGATGGGCAAGTTTGCCAAATCCCCTTTTCCCAGCAGTGACAGCAGAGCGACTGGGATACTTGATTTGATTCATTCCGATGTGAGCAGTAGGATGTCTCATGTTTCCTTGAGTGGATATGAGTACTATGTTTTATTCATTGATGATCACTCCAGGAGGACCTGGATTTATTTCTTGAAGACCAAGAGTGAGGTCTTCAAGCGTTTTCAGGAGTTCAGAGCTCTTGTGGAGACACAGACAGGTCGGAAGATCAAGTCCCTAAGGTCAGACAATGGAGGAGAGTACACCCTTGGAGATGTTTTTGACTATTGTGCGGAGGCAGGCATTAGGAGGGAGTTCACTGTTCCTTACAACCCCCAGCAGAACGGGGTTGCGGAGAGGAAGAACAGATCCATCGGAGGGGCTGCCAAAGCCATGTTACACGATCAAGGGTTGCCATTTTTTTTGTGGGTAGAGACCTGTAACACTGCTATTTATTTTCAGAACAAGAGTCCACATCGTGCCTTGGGGCATATGACTTTGGAGGAGGCTTTTTCTGGGAAGAAGCCTGATATTGGTCATATTCGTATCTTTGGGTGTATCACATACTCCTACATACCCAAGGAGAAGAAGACCAAACTAGAGCCCACCGCAGAGAAGGGTATCTTTGTGGGCTACAGTGAGACCTCAAAGGCCTTTCGAATTTACATTCCTGCAAAAAGGAAATTTTTTGTCAGGCGGGATGTGAAGTTCGAGGAGGATAGGGCGTTTAGGAGGTCACAGGAGTTAGAGCATCTGGATCAGCCATACCCTCAACGCGGTGAGTCGGTCACAGGATCAGCTAGGCGAGATCGGAGGATTCGGAGGCCATCTCACGACAACAGTGTGGTCAAGTGGTGGCAGACAGCTCCACAGAGTGGAAGAGGTAGTGCTTGAGCGCATGAAATAATCCACAGTCAGTTCATGAGGGTCACGAACAGTGGTTCCCATGGTATAAACCTCGCAGTTCAGGTGCGGCGGAGGACAACGGACGGACGATCGGGAGTTCGAGGCTCCACAGGTGGTGATGAGAAGATTTATATTCAATGGGAGAAGATGCCTTACACAGGAAGGAAGCTGAGGCAGCCGGACACGATGAAGCTGCCTTGTTCTTTGGGCTAAGGGCAGTGGAAAGCAGACCAGAGGTTTTGTAGCTATATGGCAATGGCTATCAGCATCCTTGACTCTGAGCCTTCTAGCTATGAGGAGGCAGCTAGCCAGCAAGTTTGGAGAGAGGCCATGCAGGAGGAGTATTCTTCTATCATGAAGAATTATGTTTGGGAGGTGGTGTCGAGGCCTGAGGGCAAAACCATGGTTACTTCCAGATGGCTTTACAAGGTAAATCATGCTGCATATGGCAACATTGAGAAATTCAAAGCGAGGTTTGTGGCTAGAGGGTTCTCCCAGGTAGACAGAGTAGATTATGAGGAGACCTTCGCTCCCATGGCTCGGTATACTTCGATCCGCTCCATTATATTGATAGCAGCAGAGATGGGTTGGAAGATCCACCAGATGGATGTGAAGACCACATTTCTTAATGGCTTCATACAGGAGGAGGTGTACATTGAGCAGCCATAGGGCCTTGAGGTGCATGGGAAGGAGTCCCATGTGTGCAGACTGAAGAAGGCCCTCTATGGCCTGAAGCAAGCTCCCAGAGCTTGGTACTCCAGGATAGATACATACTTGTAGGAAGTGGAACACTACAGGGCATGGCGGGATGCGAACCTTTATATATTTGGTAGGTGAGAAGCCTCTCTCATTCCACAGTGTGTATCTGGATGACTTGTTCATTCACAGTTACGAGAGAACTCATAAGAGCAACTGGGAATCTTGACAGGGGTTGAGATAAGACTGACTTGATGATGCCCAGTTTGAAGTGCTGCAGCTTAAGAGAGGGGCATTTCTTCCTGGGGCAAGGGAAGTATATTGTGGACATCCTTGGAAGATTCCACATGGCGGATTGTAGACCCATGTCGACACCGATGATCACCAACTGGAAGAAGCTTCATGCTTCGGATTTCGAGTTGGTGGATCCCACATTGTACAGACAGCTGATTGGTTCCTTGATGTATTTGGTCAACACTAGACCAGATATTTGTTTTGCAGTCAACACGATGAGTCATTTTATGTGTGAGCCTAGGACGGTTCACTGGGTGGCTGCAAAACACATTTTGTGGTACTTGCGAGGACGGAGATAGGATATTACACCAGCGAGCGAGGATGGAGTGAGATTGGCGGAGTTATCTTTGATTTTGATTGGGCGGTTGTGCTTAGTAGGAAAGAGTACTTCGAGGGTGTTGGTTTGGGTTGGTTTAGCGATTTGTTGTGTCATGGTTCAATGGGAAGCAGATCGGTAACGTGAGTTCGGCGGAAGCGGAGGTATGGCGGCTAGTGCAGCTAGTTGGCAGGGTGTGTAGCCAGCAGTCATTCAGTACAACATTTGAGTGGGGTTGGGTTGTAAGTGATTCTAACATTATTGAGTTGCATTAAACTCACGGAGAATCTAGTATTTCATGACAGGTCAAAGCATATTGGGATCAAATATCATTTCATTAGAGACTATGTTCAGAAAGGAGCTGTGAAGCTTGAGTATATTCTCACTGATGAGCATGTTGTAGATATTCTTACCAAAGCTTTACCACGGGGCAAGCATGTATACTTCAGAGACAAGATGGGTGTGGTGAGGAACACCTTCCTTGGTAAGAGGGAGTGTTGAAATTTGGTTACCGGAGGACAGGTGGTTCCCTAAGGCTTTGATCTTTGGCCTAGGGAAAAGTGTCCAAAAAAATTTAATTTTTCTCCTAAAGTGACTTTATAAAGTTATAAAGTCAAATCTAATTTAAAAGTGACTTTAAGTGATAAAGTTACTAAAGTCTAATTTTAAAGTGACTTTAATAAAGTCGATGTAAAATTAGAAAGGAAAAGTGACTTTGGAAATAAATGACTAAGTGGGTCTTTATTAAAGTGGGGTGAATTAAAAAATAGAAAGTGAGATTTAAATGAGCATTTAATCTCAGCCCTAGATCTCAATCTATTTCAGCCATTGGATTTAGGGATTCCCCAAAAGTCACTTAGGGTTAGGTTAAAGGAGGAAAAGGAGGAAAAGGTCATTGATTCTTTCATGAGCAGATTGAGAGAGGAGGAGAGAAAGCTGAAGAGTAATTTCTGAGCAAAGGGAGAGCAGTAAAGGCAGCACAGTAAATCCGTACAGCAATAGGGTACACTTCCCAAGGCTGAAAACCCGTACAGCAGAGTTTCATTGGCACATTAACCGACGCAGAAAATCCGTATAGCAGTTTGCACGGTTTTCAAGAGAGGGGCAGCACTGTTTTCGAGGAGCTGGAACAGCAGCAAGGAGCATGGTTTTCGAGGTAGATTTTCTGGGCACGAAAATCGAGAAAGGGGGCTGCTGTCCTATTCGAATGGAATTCGTACAGTCTGTATGGTCATTCCTAGCATGCTTTTCGAGGCAGCAAAGACAACATTTAATGTTGTAATTTCTATGTAAAATTTCTGCTTGTTGTTTGGCACGATTTTCAAGGTGGAGGGTGGCACGCAAATCGAGATAAGTGATTTTTCTGTTTGCTGTAATTTTCTGTGTATTAATGCTCACTGCAAAAGCATTTTTTCAGAAATAAAAGAGAAGCTTTCAAACTGGTTTTCCCCAAGAGTTGTAGGGGGTTTTTCCAGGGTCATGTTGACCAAAAATATCAGTGTTTAAATGTGTTGAATGGCTGTTTTAAGCTTGTTGATTTTTATTTCTGCATTTTCCAGCATTCTGTAAATTTTCCAAAATTTGTGTTTTCAGCAAAAAATTATTTTTCTGTTGTTGAATGTAAGGATATGGGAAAGGGAATTTAACTAAAAGGAGAAATAAGGTGAAACTGAAAACCGGGGTGGGAAAAGAGGAAATTTCTACAAAAATTTATTATAAGTCATTCATAATTATAATTATAAGTCACCTCACCTATTGTTTCTACTATATCCATGTTATTTTCTTAAATCTAAATATCACTTTTTAAGTCATATCAACTCTGGTTTCTGTTATATCCATGTTATTTTCTTAAATCTAACTATCACTTGATCATCATGTTAACACAGATTTGTTTTGTTTTAAGAAAGTAGATATAGGCACTCCTCGCAAATTTAATATAACAATGGTAGCGTAGTTCAAAACTCCCCATAATGGGGATAACAAATCTTCGAGTTTGACAACATAAATTGCTATATAATAATGCATGATAAACTAAAATAGGACAGCGCCGATAATATTTGAACATCTTGACAAATTTTCGAAAAACATGTGTTGCTTTATAAATCAGATGAGCTAGAAATGCTTTTGACCACTTTCTCACATATCACGTCTTCATTTCTGAAAATTGTGAACTATAATGCCCTCCTCCATAATCTGAAGCAGTAACATATCACGTCTTCATTTTCTGAAAATTGTGAACTGTAAAGCCCTCCTCCAGAATCTGAAGCAATCCCATTATGCAAGGATCCAACACTGCATTGTGCAATATACAATCATATGAAGAAAATCATAAAGAGAAAGCTTCTAAATAGCTAGACAAGCACCATGTGACACATTCTCAACTTTGCATGGAAAATAGGTTTACACACTTGGGGTTCACTTAGACAATCCCGTTTCCTCAAGCTATTTATGATTTCCTTGTTTAAGGAATGGATCAGTTAGATCATCTATTGTGATGTCTATTTTTAAACGATCAAATTGAGAAATCATTTTTGAAGCCATGTGTTTGCAGAGCAGGTTCAAAGAATGTGAATTTATTCATATTGTTGCGTTGTGCTTGACACCCTATCAATTCCCTCATCGTGTTCAAAGAATGTGAATTTATTCATGTTGTTGCGCTATGCTTGACACCCTATCAATTCCCTCATCGTGAATGGCTTCCCAGTGTCTAGTGCAAAGAGGTTGGAAAGGTACAACATAAGCCTCTATAAGTACATAGAATTCAATTGTGGCCATCCACTTGGTCTATTGAGGCATCCCTATTTAATTATAATTTGAGCGGGTTTAGTAGTTAATAATATTTTTTATTTATTTTTATTAAGTTTAAATCAAGAAAGTGAGATATTTATACAATCATAAACTAAACAATTAAATAGTTACATCAAGAAAGTTAACAAAATTATCTTATATCATTCTATGTTTAATTAGATCATGATCTTAAAATTAGACTATTATTATTATTATATATTTTGTAATACAATACATTTTGTGATTTTATCTTACATTCGTATTATTATTATTATTATTATTATATAATACAATACACATTATGAAATTGAGGTTGGGCATTTGAGCCATGACCTATTATTATTATTGTTATTATTATTTATAATACAATACACATTAAGAAGCTAAGGTTGGGAATTTGAGCCATGGCCTGCCTAATGGTGCTTGTTACACGAAACCTCACTAGTACAACCTCAGAGCTGTGATGCCCAAATAAAATGTGTCACCTTTCCAATACAACACCGCGGCAGGAAAAACAAACTCATAAATACATGTGAGGGAAATGAATCAGTGAGATCCACTCCTAGCCAAAAAAAACTCAAAACATATCCTTATATGTATTGACTTGATTTTCCATGAGGCAGCCCAAGGACTTAGCTAAAACTTGGCAATAAGCGTGCTGAGAATTCTATAGGGAAATGATTATGATTAATTATCTTTACTTGATAATTGCTTGTGGTTCCTTTTTTTTTTTTTTCTAAATAAGACTAATTCTATTAAGTGTAAAGAGTACTAGTACAAGACTTCCTCAGCGTCTGCTGTGAGAGCCAAACAGCTGGGCTTGATAAGCATGTTGTTCATAAAAAGACTGAATCACCCATAATGGGAAACCGATCCTGTTGACATCATAGTCTTGGCCGCATACGGTAGGGAAATTGGCCTTGAGTTTATACAAACCATAGAGACATAAATATATAAACTGAAAAATTCTATCAACCATTCCAGCTGTGCTCTGAAACTAAAAAGCAAAAAATCTCCAACAATGATTGAACAAAGAAACCTAGAGGGAATGAAGACTGCACACATCGGCTCACCCTTCATGTGTTGGAGACATCGGCTCCTCAACGATCCTGCAAGCATATTCGCAGTCATTACTGTTGTCAGCCATGCCAGCTTGGCTGCCATCCTTCAGGTTCGGGTCCTCAGCATCATTACTCAGCACAGCTTGAGATGGGAGAGAAGAGGAGTTCGGAAGGCTATCTGTGCCAGTGGAGCGAGGGGCGCGAGGAAGCGAAGGAGAAGCTAGGCGGGCAGGGGCCTGATAAGGAACTTCCTCATGGAGGGAGATAGTAATGAAGGTAGTGATGATGGATTGAACGGAGGTGCAGTGAAAACGAAGCTCTGCGTGCTAAAAGGTTTGCCTAATGGAGGACCCCAAATGCACTCTGCCAGGAGGAGTAGAATTCGAAAGAGGAACAGAAGGGCCATCGTGACCGAAATCATGAATGCGTCCTCGACCTCTAACTCTGCCTCTGCGCGAAGCTGGAGGATGTACAGGCTCATCACTAATAGATGAGGAACCCGAGTCAGAGGAGGGCGTGGGTTGATGAAAGGAGGCTTGGCCCCGGCTGACTCCACGCCGACATCTCATCCGCGGGCGGAGACGAGGCATGGAGAAGGGAGCAGGGGAACGACGACAGATGAGAGCCAATTGATCACTAGCAGGAATGTTTGAACCTTCAATGAGCTCTGCAGAGACACTTGGAGAAGAAGTAACACTGCAGAAGGAGCTATTGGAGAAGTGAAGCCTAGGGAGAGTCTCCAAGCAGGCCAGAAGACTGCATCGATGCCCTGTGTTAGTTTTGATGCTAGAGTCGGCAAATCCAGGAGGGCAATTTCCTCGGAGGGGAGTCAGAGCTCTCCCACAGCTGCTATCGTGCTCGCAATCCATAATGAGAACAGGGATCAGAAGAACCGCCATATACATTGGCATTGCAGGTTAATTAAACGACGGATTGACAGCCCGAGGTGGCATATTAATAGCGTCATTAAGGCTTGTACAGGGGGCCATATGGGCATCCCATGCGAGCTCCTTTGGGAGCTGCGCAGGGGCCCTAGTCCCATCAAACTGCCACCACATTCATATCCAGAGGCTTGTGGTTCCTTTTTACTTATTAGTTTTTTTCCTTATTATTATATGTGTGAAGCATCGAACAACCCCCAAAATAAGAAGAACAATGACACAGTATATAGGATGCAAATCAGGGCCATAACCTCTCCTCTTGAGAGGAAAACCCTTAAATGTATTCTCTTCCTTATAGATTCTTCAATTGACAAATTCCATGACTTTAAGATTAAGACCAATACCAACCTCTTCGGATGATGTGCCAACTTCGATCTAGTCAAATCTCTTCAAGTGTCACCTTTTCAACTTCCTGCTACAATATGAAATTTCGGCCCCCCTTGAAACTGTTGCTGCCACACGTGGGAACTTTGATCTTCTTCTAGAGCCCTCCTCTGACCTTTTATTTTCTTTCCCTGACTGTTGGAGCTTGAGAGTGACCCTTGGTGACCTTTTCTTGACCTCTTTGTCTTCCTTTCTCTAAGATTGAACATGTAGATGGATGACCTAGTTCTGTTGCAAAAACCCTAGTCCTCATTATCACATGAGAGAGAGAAATAGCCCAAAACGAAATATCCTCCGTACTTCTTCTAAATCACACACCGTTAAAAAAATATTATTTTTTTCACATTACTTATCTGGTGCTCTTGTAAACAATAGAGCATCGGTACGCTACCTTACATAGGGCACACCGTAAAAAATCTGTTTTTTTTTTTAAATCATTCCAAGGCCGACGTGGATTAGGATACGACTATGCTAATCATCCCGTCGGTTGCATGTCTTAGTTCTATATTTAGCAATACAAACCCTATAAATCTAAATTGAAAATTCCTAATTCTGAATTACAGAAAGAAGAAGAGGAAAAGGGAGAAACAAAAAGAAAGTAAGGTTTGTATTTTTTAAAATTTTTTTTTTTTCGAAACTGAACATTTGCGGTGCATCATAATGAAATAGCGCACCGGCTGCATATTTTTTTAATTTTTTATGATAGTACTTTCGCGGTGCGTTGTGATAACCGACTGCCCCGGTGCACTCTGTTAGACAGGGTGCACCGATTTTTATTTTTTTATTTACGCAAGGGCCGACATGGATTGGGATCCGACTATATAGGTCAACCCATTCATTGGATGTCTTAGGTTTATATTTAGCAATATAAACCCTATAAATATAAATTGAAAAGCCCTAATTCTGAAATCACAGTAAGTGGGAGAAGACAGAATAGAAACAAAAATAATGTAGGGTATGTTTGTAAAATGGTTTTTTTTTCAAAACAGTATGTTGTGCAGTGCGCCATAATGTAATAGTGCACTGGTGCCATATGTTACATATGGCGCACTAATAAAAACATAATTTATTTTTAAATTTTTTATCACTGTACTTGCGCAGTGCGCTTTTATAACAGAGCACACGGGTGCGCTATGTTACGAAGGGGGCACCGATGAAAACAAATGTCTTTTTGAAGATTGACGCAAGGGCCGACATGGATTGAGATATGACTATGCAGATCCTCCCGTTGGTTGCATGTCTTAGGCTTATATTTAGCAATACAAACCCTATAAATATAAATTGAAAAACCTTAATTCTGAAATCACAGCAAGTGGGAGAAGAAAGGGCAGAAACAAAAATAATGTAGGGTATGTTTGTAAAATGGTTTTTTTTCTAAAAAAACACGTTTTGTGGTGCTCCATAAAGTAATGGTGCACCGGTGCCATATGTTACGAATGACGCATTGATAAAAACATATTTTGTTTTTTATTTTTTATCAGTGTACTTCAGCGATGCGCTTGTATAACAAAGCGCACCAGTGCACAACATTACGCAGGGCGCACCAGCACAAAAAAAATCTATATTTTTTTAAGATTGATGCAAGGGCCAACATGGATTGGGATCCGACTATGCAAGTCATCCGGTGGGTTGGATTTATTATGAGTACAGAAACCTTATAAATCTAAATTGAAAAGAAAGAGGGAGAAAAAATGGTAGAAATAAAAAGAATCTAGGGTTTTGTTTGTAAAAATTGATTTCTTTTTTATTTTTGTTTCTGAAAACTGTAGAAAAGGTAAAAAACTGCAGAAAAAAAAAAGTTAAAAAAACAATAAGATTTGATTTTGTATTTTACTTCATAAAAAACTAGAGAAAAAATAAAATAAAACAATAGACTTTGATTTCTTATTGCACTACATAAAAAAAAATGCAGAAAAAAGTACAAAAAAACAATAAAATTTACTCACGTCGTTTAAAATTCTATGGTATAGGGTTTGAATTACTAGAGGTTTGGAATTTAGATTATCAGAATACTTCTGTTCAAACGTATTTCCCTGCTCCAGAGTGCTTTCGTGCTCTGTTTGCTCCAGGTATGTATCCTGCAAATCTCTAGCTGAAATTTTTTGCAAAAATAGTGAAATAATTAAAAGTGTTTAGTATTTAAAGAAATGTTTTATGAAATTATATTTTTGAAAATATTTTTCCGCCCAATTTTCAATTTACCGCTTTTTTTTCACTTAAAGAAAATAGGGTTGCACTTTTTTTTATTGCGGTTATTCGTTTACCGGTGCGTCCTTTAATTCAACCGCACTGGTGCTACTTGTTACAAAAGCGCACCAGTGTGAAAAATAAAGAACTGTTCGGTGCGGTTATTTGAACAGTACGCACCGGAATTACATTTAGGTTTATGCACCAAAGTTTATAGTTTTTTTGCTCAAATGCAGGGAGAAAATATCATATATTATATGACACGGACAATTCTTCAAAATCCAGCTCGTTCCATAATATTTCTCAAAGTCCATTGCGGAGTTCTCCCTATCCATGTGGAGACGTAATATTTACTTCAGATTTGTTTTATTTTTTCACTATCTAATTGAATTTATGTATGTTTTTTATCCATGTAATCAATCATGCACAACTTAATTAAATTTATAATGTATACAAATTTCCAAGTTCATGCAGATTCATCATCGAGTTCAGATGCACAAAATTATATTCAAATTACTACTCCAAAACATCGAAATTTCTTATCAGGAGCTGCATACCGCAAGACACATTTGGTAGATGAAAATGGACAGCTGCTTCACCCTGCCAATTGTAACAATATTGCATCTTCTAGCCACAATCTTGGGACAATGATGGTAATTATAATTATAATTGTTTGGTATATATATTGATTAATATGTAATTATTTCAACGTCAAACCAATTTATGATCATGCAATATTGTCAACGTGGTTACTAATTGATATCATAATATTTTATACTAATCATGTTTAATTTTTTTTTAATTATTAGGATTCTAGTGATGATGAACAACCTACCTACCATCTTCCGTTGCACTCCAAAACAATGTCAAATTGAGAGAAGGCTGAATTAAGAGAAAAAATTGGATAGGAACAATACCAAGAATGGTTGAATCAACCACCGATTCAATTCCCGCTATGTCCAAATTCACCAATTAGGAATGACTACAACAATAGTAATTCTTCACAAGCTGGAAATGGAGACAATCAAATAGAGGTTGGTATGGATGATTACTTAAGGTATACGACTTCCATGGAGAAAATGTTGTTAGATGCATTCCAAAATGATGATCAGCTAGGGGATGGTGCTCATATCGGTGACACCTTTTTCGAAAGCCTTAAATTTGCTTCCACCACCCCTCTCTTTAGATCCAGCGGTCAGTCAAAGTCTACCCAGTTGGGGACAACGATGTTACTGTACAACTTGAAAGCAAATTTTGGCTTGTCGAATGCATGTTTCTCAGAACTTTTGAGGTAAGTTACCATAAAGTACTTCCAGCCTTATATATAAATTTGAAATATAATCAGTACACTGCAATGAACATTACAAATGTTAAATTTTATGAACGTTAATAATTATATCGACATTAATGTACATTTATTAATATAGTTTTCCATGATCACCAACTATAGGTTATTCAAAGATAAGGTTCTTCCGAGTGATAATGTCTTGCCCGGTAGCTGTGAAGAGGCAAAAAAATTGTTGAAAATGTTGGGTGTTGAGTACATATCATATCATGCATGTCCAAATGATTGTATTCTATATAGAGGAGAATATGCAAACAAAGAGATGTGTCCAAAATGTGGGCATGACAGGTATGATAAATAAAAAAAGAAGGGTAAATCATGTACTGGTCCTCCTTTTAAGATATTGAGGCACATGCCTATAATCCCAAGGATTCAAAGGCTCTTTCGTTGCAAAGAATTAGCTATGTTGTAGGGATGGCATGCCTCACACAGAAGTGAGTTGGGAGTTATGCGAATCCCAACTGATTCAATAGCCATGAAGCATATAGAGGATACATGGCCCGAAAAATTCAAGAATGAAGTACGAAGTCTACGACTCAGCATAGCCATGGATGGCGTCAACCCATATTCCCTCTAGAACACCAACTATTCTGTTTGTCCTGTAGTAGTGATCAATAACAATATCCCCCCATGGTTGTTCGTGAAGAATGAACATCTTATGTTGGCTCTCATAGTCCCTGGTAGAAGACAAGTGAAGAATATGGATGTCTACTTACAACCACCGGTAGATGAATTGAAGGAATTATGGGATGGGATAAATGTATATGATGTATCAAGACCCATCGCAGCAGAGAGGAGGTTTACGTTGTATGGCATATGTGCTTACACAACACATGATTATCCAGGCTTAGGAGTTTTCTCTGGTAAATTACATGTTTAATTTATTGATTTGTTTATATATAATGTAACAATATTCTTTCACATATTAGTTATTTAATTTGTTGTAATATTATTTTTTTTGATCTTCATGATATTCTTTAACATGCCATGTATATTAATTAATGTATACCAATATAATCTCACAGGTCTTGTAACAAAAGGGTATTTTGGATGTAAATGTTCTGGACCTTCTCTGAAAGCTAGATGGTCCAAGGACCTACGAAAGCCAGTGTATGATTGCTCCAGGATATTCCTACCAGAACAACACCCTTACAAAAGAGCAACATCCACTTTCAATGGTAAACGAGAAAGAACCCAAAGGCCTCCAATAATGACACTAGCTGAATGGCTTAGAGCATATGAGAGAGAGAAGGAGAAGGAGTTCACAGAAATGTTCGATTCAAATGGGGAGCCTAAGTTCGATGATCTAGATTTCTTCAACACCTATGTTGAGAAATTTCCCATTGGGATGAAAAGGAAATCTATATTTTATGACCTCCCATATTGGGAGCATCTTAAGATTGCCCACTTATTAGATCCCATGCATATATTTAAAAATGTTTCATATTCTTTATGGAGGCACATATCATTGAAACAAAGTGACACATTGGTGGTTATGAATGATCTTATTACTTCAAAAACTAAAAATAAATATTGGCCAAGACGATTAGAAAGTACGGGATCAGAGGCAGGCGCTGGTCCCTCTAATTCATGGTTTTTCAAAGAAGGTGATGTCCCATGGATTTTTAAAAAAGATGATATATATTTGGCAAAGGAAGTTATAATGGATGTCAGGGTGACAACTTCATATGGGTCTTCACTACGGTGCTGCTTCACCGTGGATGACCATTTTTCGGGGTTGAAATTGCATGACCATTTGAATCTTCTAAGAGTACGCATAATGTCAAAAGCATGATTTTATTATTTATTATATTAATAAATTTTATCCCATGCGATGATCATAAAACATAACTAATTTTGTATATTATTGCACGTTTTAATAACTTTGCAGTGTCATTATCCTTTGTTTATGCATGGGTGTGTGAAACATGAATTCCCTCAAGACCTAGGACGTGCCATATCTAAATTATCTGCATTTGTACGTTGGATCACATCAAAGGAGATTCATGTGGCTAGCATTCCACGGTGGCATCAAGATATAATTGATATTGTTTGTATGTTTGAGAAGGAACTGCCGACGAGTTTCATGGACTTACAGGTTCATCTTCTAATCCACCTAGTAGATGAGGTTGAATTAGTTGGGGTTGTTTCTTGTCGTTGGATGTTATTCTTAGAGAGGTACATGAAAAAATTGAAAGGTTTTGTTCGACAAAGGGCAAAACCCGAGGGGTCTATGGCAGATGGGTGCATATCGTATGAGTCTTTCTACTATGCCAGTGAGTACATCAAGTAGATCGACAACAGACCAAGTGCGATGAATTGGATGAAGATAAAAGAGAAGGAGAGTTGCTCCAAACAAGTGGAAAAAAGCGCTTGATAAAGAGTAAGAGACTTATAATTTTTCAAATTTACAAAAAGTAATTGATTATATTCATGTTGAACTTCGATATAATGTATATTTTGATCTCTAAGTACTATATATTGTTGGTTTGATTTGATCATAAAATGCAGAAATTGAAGCAATCAATAAATTCATTCTTTACAATTCTGAAGCGACACAACCGTGGGTCGCATTGTACGAACAAAAAAGAATGAAATGGGATAGTGACAGAAAAGAATTCAGAAGGTTGAATGGTAGAAGCATGCCTTATCCCGATCATTTAAAGGAAAATATGCCAAAAATATGCCCCAACAGTTGGGTTTCTGACCAAGTCAAAGAGAAATACGGTGCTACCGGTCGTTACCCGCATGTTGAAGAGGATGCGCTAAACATAGGGATTGGGTGCAACAACTCGGTAATAATTTATATGTAAATTTGAAACTTATATTAAGACATCTACATTTCATATTTTAACTGTTGGATTATTATTTATAAGACACATGACACTTACATGATTTTTTAAACCTTTTTTATAATAGGTGCATTTGTTCCCATCTATGTGGGCATATGGACACCATTTTCGCATAGAAAATGCCGATGCTGGAAACATCACACAAGATTGTGGAGTGGAAGTTGAGTTCGATCAATCTAGTCGATCTAGCCACCGTGATCAACAACTAGTAAGAGGGACGTTAGGTTACGTCGGAAAGATACAAGAGATCATTGAAGTGGATTTTTCTTCTTTCCAATGTGTTATTTTTAGGTGCAAGTGGTGGGACACCTTTGATCGGAATAATTTAAACGAAGATCACGATATTAGGCTGATATATATCAACTCTATAAAGATGTGGGATGAAGCTAAGGAGCCCTATGTTTTCCCTAAACACTGCAACTAGGTGTTTTTCTACCCAAATTTGTTGGATAGGGATTGGTGGTTCGTATTGACACATAACCCTAGATCAAAACATATTTTTGAGAACAATAGTGTTGTCATGCCATGCAAGTTAGAAGATAATGAGGGTGATCATGAGAACCAAGAGTGATATGGTACAATATATGTTATTTCATCAATATTTATACTTTTTAAGATGAGTTTTTTGAAATATTAATGTAATATGTATTAATTTTAATTAATTGGTAATTTGTATTGTGTCAATGTTAAAATCAATAATTCACTTGATAATTTGGTATTATGTACTTGATCTCAAAAACAATGGTGTACTGTATAAATTAATTCTTTTTTTGTATCTAAGATCATAATAAAATAACGATAATTCTAATTAAGTACAGGAATTTATTTGCATTATTTTCTAAATTTCCTTATGTTACAATAAATCATATTATTCTATATTTATTATTTTACAATTATTTAAAATTTACAAATTTAAAAATTTAAAATTTTTAATAAATTCATTTCACATTAATACAATTAAAATTTTACAAATATTTTACATACAATTAGAATTAGAATTAGAATTATTAGAATTACAATTACAATTTTACAATTTCATGTACAATAACAATTTTAGAATTTTACATATATACAATTACAATTTTAGGAATTTACATATATATCATTACAATTACAATTTTAGAATTTTAAATACAATTAGAAATACAAATATTACAAATTTACAATATCATGATCATTTGGTATTTTTAAATTAATTAATAAACATCACGTTCATGATAAGCATCGTACAAACATCATATTTGACTAAAAAAAACATTCAAAATCGCTAACTGCATCATCGTGATCATGATCATCTAACAAAACACAATTAACATTATATATTAACATCATCAGTACAACACAAACATCAAATATACATCTCATGCTATCACATACACATCTATCTACAAGCTGCACATTAAATGAACATATCTAACATGACCTAACAACATAAACATAATGATGATCACCAACATGTAAATTAAGTACAACTGCAAAATGAACATAAAATACATGGACCATATATATATATATATATATATATATATATATATATATATAACTGAATAATGGTAAAAATATACAACTATAATATAAATTTCATGGATCAGCCGGCGATCAAGCCTCATCTCCATGATGACTGCTGGTAGATGCTACTGGAGGCTCTGCATGCAAATCTGGCGCGGCGCGAGGCTGTGAACGATCATGAGATGTCGATGGTACATTGTGCCTCACAGACTTTCCATCATGTGTTGTGGCTCACTCGTACCGTGCAACAGTCCTCGTCAGTCGCGAAAAAGTTGTCGTAACTCTTACGACATGCTGCATCAGGATGTACATGTCACGCGGCATGCCTCTCCACATCTGTAAGAGCCTATCATCGACCTCTATATCTGTGAAATCAGTGGGTTGGATGCCCACCTCAACAAGAAATGCAATGAGTTGGTTGCCCAACTCCATCTCGTATCTAGCATCGCTCATACGTCGACCGCGAGTCAGCGCACTAGCAGGAGCAGGTCTCTGATCATCTGCACCGGCCTCCTGCTGATCCTCGGCATCAAGATCATCAAGGTCCATAACTGGATCAGGTGGTGGTGGCAGCATCTCCTCGTCATCATAAGATCCAATGTCTGAAAAGTATATACAAGTACAAAACAATAATTAAACAATTTAATAAAAACAAGTTAAATAAAACGTTAGAATAAATTTAAATAAAATAGTAATATTACCTCTATCATCTAGTGGCTTATCATCTGTGAAGAGGATGTTGGAACACCCTCACCAATCCAACCCCGCATAAGGATAGGGGACCATAATGAAGGGATGCTCATCAACACTGGCTAGCAACCCCAGTGTATCATCTTGTATCCTCGATAGAAACAGAGTCTCCTCCCTCTTGGGCATCATCTAACCCCACATATGAATAATGCCTCAGTCATCGGCCTACGAGGCTGTCAAAGAAAAGAAGGTCTCGTCTCTGGAAACCTCTCAAAAAATAAACAAAAAAGCTCTGAAGCAAAAGGGAAGCTGACCCTCCCTTGTGCATGAGCACGACATCTATCTAATGTTTTACAAAACTGCCGTAAAAAGATGGCAGACCACCTGATAAGTCATGGATGTTGTAGTAAAGAATCAACATAATATAAAAGCTGCCAACTAATGTGTTTCCTGTCACTGGTGTTGTGCGAAATGGTCTAAATGATAAGTGATAGACACTAGACCTCCTCACCACCAAACACACCAATAAGTAATTTTCCTCTAGAGACCTGAAAAATCTGAAGGAGACAATATGTCTGCTCAAATGTATCTCTGGGAGTAAACTAACTGACTCCCTGCCACACAACCAGCTGGAACCTTGGGGAACGAGGGAAGATCCACCCCTCTCCTTGAAAGTCCTGTAATAAATTAAACATCCTCCTCAGTGAGCGTGTACCACTGGTCGATACCAACTCGAAAAGCCTATTGCTGGGCATACCACCTTCAGATAAGATATCTCAAAAGACCACTATGGGACTTTAGGTATGTATCCTCCTCATAGAACTTGAGGAGGCCTACCTGCCATAGGAGCCCCTGTGTCGCTGCTGTAATAGGGCGAGGGTACGCATCTCTCTCCCTCTCTCTTACCCCCCACAGGCGAACCATGTTATATTGTTCCGCCTGTTGTTGTTGTTGTTGCTCCTCTTCTCTCCTTTCACATCTCTGAATGATTGACATATTAAACACAATTTTTTAATAAGATGACACATGTACTTACAAATATACATATATAAATATTTTTTGAAAAATAAATAAAACAAGAGACGGTGCGGCAAAAACACAGTCATGCACCGGTAACGGTGCGTCCCTACCCAGAGATGCACCACCTACGGTGCACATAATGATATAAAAAGCACCAGACGCGGTGCTCCAAAAAATATTTTTAGTGCACCGTTCACTAAGTGCGGTGTCAGGAGGCCGGTGCGCTGACTTCACTATACGCCCCGGGGCTTATAGCTAAGTCAGAACACCGCCCTCCTGCCACCGTACATAGTCATACGATGCGGCCAGGTATCCAAGCGCACCGCTCTTTGTTGTAAAATTTACAATAACATGGTATGCCTTTGGAATCCGCCCTAGAACCAGTGCGGATACACTTAGCACCGATTTACCAACCAGAACCGTTGACAATGTCAAATGGCAGTTCTGGTGCACCAAAAAACTTATGTGCCCTGGGGTGGATAATTTCGTCAACGCACTAGGTGTCCGAGATTCAACATTGTCAATAGTGCGGACAGGTAAATGACCGCACCACACTTTTTAAAAATTATAAAATTACGCCGTGCGCCTTGCAGTACTGCCCTGAAACTAATACGGATGACTTCATTACTGGGCATGGTGCGACCTATAAAATTACAGGTAGCACCGCAAACCGGTGCAGCCTGTAAATTTACAGACAGCACCGTAACCGATGCGAGCCGAATGGCTCGAGCGCACAGCGCGACAAATTTTTTTTTTAATGCTTAATTTTAAGGCTTTTTCAAATTCTAATCCGCTAAAAGTTTTAATTATGGAAAAACTAGAAAAATGCCTGTACATTTATCCATTGAGGAGGCATATTGGCTGTACAATTTAAAAAATAAAATTCAACCCCGCTGGCCCACCATCCGCTCAACCAATCTTCCTTCGCGAGCTGTCCTCCACTATCTCCCACCACCACGCACCTTTCCCCATCACGTGCCCTCTCTGCCGTTGGATCTGCAGCCCCAGATCCAACAGTCTGCGAGCTCTTTCACGCCTATTTCTCCAAAAAATTAATCACACGTTATCGACGCGAAACTGGTGACAGTAATTTTCTAGGTCAGCGTAGAGGTTTTCGATGGAGTCATTCCAGTACTTGGGCATCACAATTCCAACCTAAGTTTCACCTAGCTTGTTATAGCAAGCCAAAGTTCCTATTTCCATACTCAATGTACTCCATTATGCTCAAAAAAAATAAAATGGCTCAGATTTTTGGTGCATTTCCTCTTTTGTTTTTATTTCCCGTGTGTGTGTTGAATTTCCAAGTTGTTGTTATAGTGCATGTTTCGGTTATTCACTTAATATATCCTTTAGGAATATTACAAAAGCATCGATAGGGATCAAATATCCTGAGATGCAAACCTATTTTAGAGTGAAAAAATATTTGATCCATCTCAGTGCTTGGTAGATCTAGAGTTAAGATGGATCATAGGTTGGTTTATAATGTCTTGTCTTGTCCTATCTTGTCTTATCTTGTCCTACAAACATTTTGACTCGTTCAAATTACAAAAAAAAAAAAAATTAATAACGTGAAAACATTTTTATTCGATCAAAATAAAAATAATAATAAAGAAATGTTAAAATAAAAATAACTCCATGGTATTGACCCATGGTATTCATGTGGAATATAGTCTATTTAAAGGGGGGAATTAAACCAGCCTAGATCCATCTTAATTCTGGATCTACCAAGCACTAAGAGAGATCAAATCTCTTGAGATGCAAACCACTTTTAAAGTGAAAAGAGATTTGATTTCTCTCAGTACTTGGTAGATCTAGAATTAAGATGGATCTGGGTTGATTAAATAATAACTTAGAATTAGTAAAAGAACATATGAAAAGATATGTCCCAACTAAAAGACGTGATTCTTAATTAAAAGTTACTTTCCCCTCAAATTTATAGTAATGTCCTCATTAGTAATGTCATACCATTTCTCATATAATATTTAATATATTATTATTCTTAAACTCATTTCTTTATTTTATTCCAAGCATTTTAGATATCTTATTCGCAAACTAAGTTAAATTATCACAATTGTTATCTAAACTTCGTTTATGATCTCACTGTTGACTATGCACTTATCAATATAAGTTTGATCTAACCATTGACCGCACTTAAACAAAACTATCTAATCTAATATTTTACCAATCATACTTTCAAATTTGTCTGAATTCGACCTTTGATCAAAATCAAATCTTAGACCATTTTCGAGACTATATAAAAAAAAATATCGAATGCAAATTAAGAAAAACAAATGAAGATAAATATCACAATACAAATATGTTTATATAAAAAAATCCATTGTGTTGTAGAATTGTTTATTCCAATCGCCAAAACAAAAAACAAAAAATGTTTTTATTATTAGAGTTCGACCTTTGATCAAAATCAAATCTTAGACCATTTTCGAGACTATATAAAAAAAAATATCGAATGCAAATTAAGAAAAACAAATGAAGATAAATATCACAATACAAATATGTTTATATAAAAAAATCCATTGTGTTGTAGAATTGTTTATTCCAATCGCCAAAACAAAAAACAAAAAATGTTTTTATTATTAGAGTTCGACCTTTGATCAAAATCAAATCTTAGACCATTTTCAAGACTATATAAAAAAAAATATCGAATGCAAATTAAGAAAAACAAATGAAGATAAATATCACAATACAAATATGTTTATATAAAAAAATCCATTGTGTTGTAGAATTGTTTATTCCAATCGCCAAAACAAAAAACAAAAAATGTTTTTATTATTAGAGTTAGAGGACAATATGTGTGGTGTATACACTTTCAAACATACACTAAAGTCGATTTAAAACACAATATGATTTAATTTTAATACTTTACCAATCAATTAGAACATTTAAATAATAGTGCCAATACAATCAACCATTATACAATGTAAATTCATTCCATGAAATTACTAAAATAACTATATGACCATTTCAATTATTAACATATATTAAACCACTTATTCATTTCTAATGAAAGACATTTAATATAATAATAAAAAAATAAAACATAAAGATAAAAAAACAAAAAAACGTATTTGATAAAGTGAACATTAAAAGTTCTTTAATGTTCATAAAAGGAAAGAATACACAAATCCTTAGAAGTTGAAAATATTAAAAGAAAAGTGGTTGAATATAATAAAAAATAATAAAATATAAAGATAAAAATTAAAAAAACGTATTTGATAAAGTGAATATTAAAATTTCAATTAATGTTCATAAAAAGAAAGAATACACAAAGTTTAAAATATTAAAATAAAAGTGGTTGAAGAATTTTTAATATCAAAGTAAAAGATTAAATTAAAGTGTTATTTGTAAGTTTTATTAGTACAATTGGTTGTTATTAGTATAATTAAATAAGGATGGGCACCGTTAGAAATGCGACCCAATATCAAACTTTATGGAGGTTGTTGTGCCAGTGCTAGGGGAGGAGACAAGTTAAACTCAATTAGCTTAGTGTTGGTGTGGCCCAAGCCGGGTGTGATCTCCAGGTGATTTTGACGGCTTAGATACCCTTGGGTCACAATTTCTCAAGCTACAGGTCAAGCCTGATGTAATCTCTGATGAACTAAGACCGCTTCATAAACAAAACAAAAAATAAAGTATTATTTAATCTTTGAAGAAAAAAAAAAATAATATATATATATATATATATATATATTTTGGTAAGTTGAGCTAATCTATTAACTTCGAGAACATAATATTACATATGCTACAGGCAGGGTTGGTAAGTTGTGCTTAACCAATCCCTACCTTTGTAACACTGTTTTTGGGCTGCCTTGGGGAAGGAGGCCAGCCCAGACAAAACTTGAAAACAAACCTTACATTGTGCGCAGTAGCGCTGATACATCTAAAAGCAAGAGAGTAGAAAATAACAAAAAAGCCCTGTGGGCACATATGACAAAAAAACAGAGTAAAACTGAGCAGTTGTGCGGACGTTATTCATCATCATCATCATTGTTATTGGGATTCTCCTCTTCAATGGGACAGGCTGGAGGTTGCACAACAGTAGCTTCCATAGCAGCTTCTACATCGGCATAAGTTTGCTTGGGGAAACTTGCAGGAGCGTAGAGGATGGGGGAGTCTGGGTCTACTCCATCAAGAACCTTCGTCCAAACGTCATCGGAATCCATGATCCAAATGTCCATTTCCTCAACATCTTGCACAGGAATGGTTAAGGGAGTCAACGTGCGATGCATATAGGGAGCTCTGGGAGAGGTGGTGGACCTCCTCGCGCCTTGACTTCCTCTTTGCGCTGATTTCCTGAATTATTCTGCACGCTGCTCGAGATCAGGTTGATGGCTTGAAAGGATGTTGGACGAGGAGCCGTCAATCGATTCAAGGCATTTATCCTCGCCACGATGGTAACGACCCAGGAGAGCCCCTCTCTAACCACCACAAATAGTGTGTTGGTGTTGTATCAGGGCCATTGCACACTTGTGAGGGGAGGCAGGAATGACACTGGGGTTGAAGAGGCTGCAAAGACTAGGGGGAAGGCTTGCAGGATGAAGAGAAGCAAGCGTAGGGAGTCTGCGCAGCTCCTATCTGGGACTGAGGCTTCGCAACTGATTGGAATCAATGAGAATTTAGATTAGAAGGAGGAGAGTGAAATGCAAAGGTGACCATATGAGTGAGAAAGGGGGCAGAAGTCTAGGGGTTATATAGATGTGCGAATGAAGTCTGTAAGGGTGGCAATGAGTGATCTTCGCACGGAACTGCGTGTGGAGCTCAAGCAACTGAGTAGGCGCAGGGGAGTAGGAGTGGTTGCGATGCTGATTATTCATCGTGGACATTAATGGTGGTATGAGTGAGGTGATGGTCAGGGTCAGGTGACGCAATGCCTTTCCTCTCGGTATTATCTCTGGTTTTGAGAGGAACGTGCAAGGAGTTAACGGTAATTGGGTCTGCTACAGGTGAAAAATTGTGTTGGAGATTTCCGCAGTCAGTATGGGTTGAGATTTGATATTCACTCGTGTCAGGCGTGTCACCCGCATCCGGGGGAAAACGATATATAAGTTTTATAATCCAAGTATCATTTGATATAATTTTTGGACAATACCAAAATGGAGTTTAGTAATGAGGAAAAAATAATATTTCTTAAAAATTCAAAAAAAATATGTTTCAGTACTACTTAAATCAAGGGGACACTTGCACGTAAGGATATTACTATTTTTACTATTTCTTTTTAAAATAATAATTATTTAAGTCTTGCATTTTTTAATTATTTGGCAATTCTCAAGTCTAATGTAATTGGAAATTTAGACTTTTGGAACATGAAACAATATGGCATAATTGAATTACAATTAAATATTAGGGATTATACTTTTGTATCACAATTCATTGTTACATCTTGTTGTGGCAAAACAACAACCCTTAGTTTTTACATATTTATCTTCATAATAATAATGGGGACTTTCTATGTAAATTTTGGTCATTTCACTTCTTTCATGCTTTTATTTTGTTATTTTTTGCGGGGTATTCATTTTTCTTAGTTTTCCCCTTTGATTGTTTCATTGTGTGTGGTTTCTCGCCAACTTCCCAACGACTCTAATTTTGTTGAGTTTGGACTTACATTTTGAAAATGGCGCTTATTCAAATTTTGACTCATTTTCACTGCTTATGATTAAAAATGATATAAAATGTATTTTATTTTAAAAATGTAAATAAATATTTTATTTAACTAATCTAGATTTATTATACTTAATTTGTAAAATTAAATTTTAATTTTGACTAATTATTAATTAATTATTATTCATCCAAAGTAATATGCATAACCAAATATATATATATATATATATATATATATATATATATATATATATATATATATATATATACACACATTGTATTTATTATATAATAACAAAAATATATAAAAATTAAATTATGCTTATTTAAGAACCCAAATCCCACAGGAAAACTTACTCTCGATTTTTAAACTATCGGGCTTGAGCGTTCAGGGTCATGTCATAGTGAGGACACTTACTTTACTTTTAGAAGAAGAAGAAGAAGTTGTTATTTTAACATCCATGAGGCTAAAGATAGCTTATGGGATAGATTGATTCTCTATCTGACTCTTGTATTCGGCCCTTTCCCTATGAAGTTTCACAATAAATGCTCCTAGCTTCTCGACAAACCCCTCACTGAATATATTATCCTGAGAGCTATCTGGCAAGATATATGCATAACTTTATCTGTTGTCTTTGGAGGCCTCACATTCTAAAATAAAAAATAAAAAAAAATATTTCCACTTTTCCAGAAGTGCATCAAATACATACTCTTTTCTCCCACACTTCTTTTGGCCTTTTCTAGATATAAAATTTATTTAGAAGTAAGCCCCGCTCCACACTCCATGTGAGCCTGACCCCTTCTCCTCTCCTCCTTTCACTTAAATGCTCATATATGAGCTACAAAGACTTCCCTTTATTTTTACTTTTAAAATTTTGAATTATTTAAAATTTATTTATTTTAAATAATATAAATTCATGTGGTATATAATTTGTTATTTTATTTTTAATAATATTTCATTTGTATATAAACAAAATTTTAATAACAATTTCCTAGGCATGTATTTTGAGCACATAGCTAGTTTTGACACTCATATTGTAGTGCCCTCCTCTAGTTGACTAACAGTGATATGAATTTTAACATTATTTAGCCCCAAGGCCCACATTTTATTCTTTGAGGACCTCATGTTGAGGATTCAGACACATGACTTTATTATTAGTGGATTTGATGGTTATGTATGTTCTTTATTGATACTATGATGATGATGACAATAATGATTATGCATGTTCTCTATTGATATTACGATGATGATAACATTAATGGCTATGTATGTTCTCTATTGATATTACGATGATGATAGCATTAATGGTTATGTTTGTTCTCTATTGATATGATTGTAGCATTAATGGTTATGCATGTTCTCTATTGATATTATGATGATGATAACATTAAAGGATATGTATTCTCTTTATTGGTATCATGATGATGATAACTTTGATGGATATGTATGTTTTATATTGATACTACGATGATGGTAGCTTTGATGGATATTTATGTTTCCCATTGATGTTATGATTATGATAACCATGATGGATGTGTCCCCTATGTTAACTACTTACATTAGTTCCGGTTCACAATGAAAAATGGTGTGAATGACTAGGTCATGTTAATGATGCTATTATGATAATGACTAACACTGAGAAACTTTTTTACTGATGATTATTGAGTATGAGAGGAAACCACCATAGGCGCTCTCATATGATGAGTTGACGACATCTGGTTTGATGGAAATTAATATTTTATCTTTGAAATTCCAAGTCTAGTTTGAAACTTTATATATATATATATATATATATATATGCTCTGATGATATGTCAGTTGCTGCAGGAACAGGTTAGTTTCTTGGCCGAATGACTCACATATGGGTGATGGGGTTGTACAATTGGATGGAATGACATGGGATGGGTGGGACAATGTCCCTAACCTCACCTGCTAGCACTCCTGCTGTGACTTAAGCTCAAAAGGTCGAAACACCTTCGCCTTGAAGACCACAATGTCATGGGGGTTAGACACAAATTTGGTTTGCTCACAAGGATTTTTCTGGGGGCGCGCATCAATGCACATTCCTTGATCCCCAACACCATTATTCTCACAATAGCATGTGACATACAAGATGATAGCAGTCTCTGTTGTTGTACCTAGACTTTCCCCTCGTAGCTACTAGACACTTAAAGGGCAAGTGGTGTGGCAATCTTGGAAACTTCAAGGTAAGTTCTTTAAGGCCAATACCAACTTGGCACCCTTGGCATCACAAGAAAAATGTTAGGTGTGGCACCCTTGGATCTTCAAGGGAAGTTCTTGAAAGGCACGACCAACTTGGAACCCTTGGAATTATTAAAAATAATTAATACTTATGAAAACCCTACAAATTCAAATCAAGTGGTAAATGACATTAGAACCTAGACAATTAAATCAAGAATAAAACTTGGGGTAAGGAGAGAATAGGAAGAAATAAAATATTTTACCTAGGGAACTCTACCCTTACAATATTAGGTAGATAATGTACATAAGTAACCTAATTAGGTAAAGGGGGAAAGAGGGGCATAGAGTTAAGTAAAAATATTAATCCTAAAATAGTTAACCTTCATTATGAGAATAAGGTGATGAATTAAAATAAGATTAATAA
Organism: Pinus albicaulis; assembly: GCA_034641835.2. Taxonomy (NCBI): domain Eukaryota; kingdom Viridiplantae; phylum Streptophyta; class Pinopsida; order Pinales; family Pinaceae; genus Pinus; species Pinus albicaulis. Next base: position 1,470,493,609 of record CM076580.1, read on the forward strand.
ATTAAGTTATAGAGAAATTTAGAGAACCTCCATGTGGCAATATCCAACTTAAGAATATTCATCTAAGAGGAAAATTGAGTTAAATTAGGAAGTAGTTACAAGACCAAATCTAAGACTTACAAATTGACTTCAGTAATGAACACAAATTAAGGAGTAGAAAAGGGGGATCAAGAGAAAACAAGGAGAAGAAATAGGAAGTCTTGTTGGGGTGAGGAAAAACATTATTTTAAAATTAAAATTTAAGTAAATAATTTTGGAGATCCTTGGAGAGAGGGTGATGCATGGGTTGGTGAATAATAAAACTTTTGGATTAATAAAAATAATTAATTATGCATGAAATTCCAAATGTCACCTATAAAGCCTCCTATAAAAGAAGGGGCAAGCCATGGGAGAAGGGATTTTTTTACCTTGTGGCTGAATGGATGAGGCTATGTCATGGTAGTGGCTATGAGATATATTCTAGTTTGGTGAGGTAGAGGACTTTAGAGGGGGGGATATTGAGCCAAGGAGTTCTTACCTCTATCAACTCTCACATTTCCTACTTTGTACAAACTCATTGCAGCTTGGGGGTCCGCAGGGAAGGAGAGTACCCAAGTAGTAGGCTGGGAGGTCAGCCGGTGGGTCACTACATTCAGGTTAAGCATTAAAACATTCATACTTGGAAGCAGATGACAACAAGGGAGTGCAAGTAGTGGCAAGTCAAGTTTGAATCTTGTCTCCTAGTGAACGATACCTATGTTATTTATAATATTCTTTTATATGAATTCATTATGCCTATAATTAACATGTAAAATATGTATGTGTAATGAATTTAAATTCATGGATGTTTGATATAAGTGATTAATATTTCTAAGTTCCCAATGTTGTATGCTTAAGGTTGTATTCCTAGTTTATTGTATTATTCTTATGTTTTTTTTTTTTTTTTTAAATAAATCATAGGGCTTGTCCTTACACTTGGTATCAGAGCCTAGGTTCAACCTCTAGGACCTATGGACCCTTTTAAACTTAATTTTCATGAATGTCACCATGAGTTATTGTTAAATCCAAATTTCTAGTTAAGACCAAAAAAAAATCGCATATTCAAAAGATTTTTCGTTATAGTAAGTGTTAGCACAAGGAGTCACTCCTTGACTGCAAAAGGAGTAAGCCTTACACATCATGGTTCATTTCAAGTTTTCAAAGGTTTTGAAAATATTTTAAATAGTGGGATGGCTTCTCAAATGAGCTTGAAATGATTACTTTATCCTTTACGACTTTCATGAATTTGACAAGATGTGTCCATTACAAATTGTATAGGTAAATGAGTAGTATAGGGAGTAGAGTGAAACAATGGAGAGGAGATGGATAGATGGTACCTATTCTAGGAAATAATCAGATCCTAAATCATTCACACAACAATAATTATGACTCTTTACACAATCTCTATTAATGTAAAGTAAACAACACTCAGAAAGTAGATTGCATGCATAAATTATTCCACAAATCCTTTATGGAATATTCACTAACATGTTCTACAACATAAATATAATTTTCAAAAAACTGGAAAGAAAATAGTTTAATTTTATATCCTCTAATAGATCTCACTCACACTTTACTAGCTGCTACAATTTACATTCATAAGGAATTAATACATAAGAGGAAACACACCAAACATTAGATGTTCTTGAATTACAAAATCCTCTAGCATGAAGTGCAGAAATGCTTTTCTTTATTATAATGAGTCTTCAAGCATATCAACATCCTCCCTTAAATGGTATTTACAAATGATATATATAAGAAGAGAGGCACTAACTCCACCTCTTCTAAACAGAAGGAAACATTAATCCTTCCATTACAAGTGTCACAATACATTAGAATATTATTCCATTTAAATCTAACTAAAAGAACAATTGTATAAGAAAGAAGAGTATATTTTTTGAACTTAATTCCTAAATGAATTGTCTTACTGCTTTTTTTTTGCCATCTTATTTCTTCACATTCCTGGTTCTTAAATAGCCATGTCTTTTTATTAATAGCAACCTGTAATAATTGTTGATCTCTGAAATATCTGGAACCTTCAAATTTCCCCATGCTAATAGATGTCAAGGAAATTTAGAAACTAGTGTTGTTTGAAGTTCCTGTAAAATATGTAACTGCTTTTGAAATCTCGCCTTTGCCTTTGAAGACATGCTGATACAAATGGTGATGATGGTGGGTGTGGGTTTGATGTAGGAATAGAATTATAAGAGGAAACTGCAGTAGTGGGGAATGAAATGAAAGAGTGGCATATATGGAGGTTTAACAGGTTATGGAGGTGGATTATAAGAGATAAAAGAGTTTTATTCATCATTAACCCTTTTCCTTTATAATGATAAAACCCCTTTCCCTTTAAAAAAAATAGCAAAAATCCCTTTCGAATGGCGAAAAAAAAAATTTGAATAGAATTAGCATGGAGGCATCGTGCAGTAGAATGATAAGAAGACACGTAGAATGTGGGCCATCTAGAGAAATTATTAAATAAAAAAATGAGAAGGAGGGGAAAACCTTTTATACATATCTATTGCAGATTAGGGTTGGAAGGACTTTAAACATAAGACATGAAAGGGAGGAAGTGGTAATAGCGATTTGCGATGGGAGTGATGACATGGAAGTGGTGGGATCTACTAATCGCACAGGGGAATGGAATCGGGATCAAAAATTGCAATATCAAGATAATAGGGCGTTGGATGAGTGAAGATACTTTTCGTTTTGCAATTTGCAAATTCGCAAATTAGGAAGTCAAACTTATCACATTTCGGAGGTCATAGGTCCATCGCAATCGCAATCGGGAGTGGTGAGACTTATCACATTTCGCATATCGGAGCTAGAAGCTTATCAAAATCGGGGAGTCAGACATATCGCATTTTTAAAGTCAAATTTTATGGCGAATCATGGACTTGGAAATATCGGAATCAGGAACCGGGAAGGTGGAAGTGAATGCGATAAGTGAACTTTGCAAAATTGCGGTGCGAAAAGGTAATGGGTAAAAATATGGTTAAGTGCGGAAAGTAATATACATATAATATATGATATATTACAAAGGTTTATTGTTTTAGGGGCAAAGATACGGTAATACAAAAGATTTGTGGTAAGGCTATTTTGCGGGGGTGGAGCTGCTATAAAAGTCCCGAAAGAATAAAAAATTTGGGTTTGGATGGTTTAAAAGGGAAAGATTTAAAAATGTGATTTGAGACTCATGTTTTATTTTGAAAAATAAAATAAAAATAAAAAGGAACTAATGACTTAGCAGAGAATTGTGCTAACATTGGCTCCACAAGGGATAGAGCTCTCCCTACGAGGCTCTAAGAATATTTTCTAGTTTCAGTGCCTTGTCCAGCCCTTATTTTTCCAATGAAAAATTATGATCATTAACTCAAAAATACCAACATGCCTAGCCATTAGGTAATGGAGTCATAAGCTAAATTTCATTCTTCCACAACTTATTTCAACATGACTGAAATACATAAATCAAACTGCAATATAAAACTGAAAAGAAAGGCTCCAGTGGTGAGGTTATTCATCCTCCTACTTCTAATCAGCTGAAAACTTGCCTAATCAAGTATAACTTGATTTCCAATGCAAACATAGAATCATTTGACTAGTAAAGAGAAACTCTTGCATGCAACTATTTTATAAGATCCACAAGGGATATAATATATGCAATAAGAAGCGAACTAGAAACATGTACATACTGCTATAAACCATGTGTGTCATTTCAACTGCTGCGATATTGGAGACCCCTGCTGAAAATGAATCCATCCAATCAAAAATAGGGTCATGAAACATATGAGGAATGTTTAGTTGATCCAAAAGATCAAGTTGTTGTTGTTTAAAATGTGTTATGTCAATAAAACTGGGCTTCTCTTGTCCTCCTTGCAAAAAATCATTAATTGCATATGTTTCATTAAATTTAAGGGCAACAAAACCTTCTTTAAGCTATTGATTACTTTCTTGGACAACAAACTCGTTAGAGGCACTTAAACCAACATAACTAAATGGCAACAATATATCAGGTTCCAAAGGAAGAACATCATGCTCATCAGATTCTTCATACTGAGTACTAAGAAGAATTGGGTCCATATGCATCTGATCTAGATCCATACCCTTTTCAAACTCTTCATAAACTTTTTCCATAACATTGCTAGAAGAATCTACTTTATCATTCTGAACATAACACTCAAATTATTCGTAGCAGTTATCAAGAAACAACTCAGGTGAATATAGTCATTTACAATGATGCAAAATTTCATGAAATTCCCTTAAAGAAGAAATAGTACCAGAAGGTTAGGACCGAAACCATTTTTGTGCATCTCCATTAAGGGGAAAAACAAATATTTTCATGACGACATCTTCATGAAACACATCCAACAAGTGCATAAGATCATGAAATGCAATCGGGTACTTAGCAGTATGTTCAAAATTTATCTCCTCAAAATCTTAAAATACGATGTTTCCATTCATCTGTAGAAGGCACCAGATTAGGAAAACCATGAATTTCTAAAAATTTTAAAGGAGAAAACCTTTGAGCTAAGATGGCAGCAAAGGCTTTTGACATTCTGAAACTATGGAGCCGCCACTAGATTCTTCATCATGGAGTCGCTAGGTGAAATATCACAATCTTATTCAAGTCTCCAATTCTTGTTCACCATCAAGAATTGATCATCAACAATAAAGAAAAATAATCGGGAGAATAATTCGTTTTAGGGTCTTCGTCTCCCTATCCCTAGTTCTAGCCCTTCTAGGAGCCATAACTTCTCAATGGAATCGCCAGGTGTAAATAAGTCTAACCAGACAGTTGGAACTGTACACCTCAGAAACAAACTTATAACTTTGTCGTTCACCTAGGGATAAACTTAAATTCTCCTCCCCGGAAATGACACCAAAGATGTTAGCGCAAGGAGTCACTCCTTGAAAGCAAAAGGAGTAAGCCTTACACATCATGCTTAATTTCAAGTTTTTAAAGGTTTTTAAAATATTTTAAATGGTGGGATGACATCTCAAATGAGTTTTAAATGATCACTTTATCCTTTAAGACATTCATGCATTTGGAAAGCTGTGGAAATTACAAATTGTATGGGTAAATGAGTAGTATAGGGAGTAGAGTGAAACAATGGAAAGGAGATGGATAGCTGGTACCTATTCAAGGAAATAATCAGATCCTAAATCATTCACACATCTGTAATTATGATTCTTTACACAAACTCTATTTATGTAAAGTAAACAACATTTAGAAATTAGATTGCATGCATAAAGTATTCCATAAATCCTTTATGGAATCTTCACTAACATGTTCTACAACATAAATATAATTTGCAGAAAACTAGAAAGAAGATAATTTACTATTAGATCCTCTAACAGGTCTCACTCACACTTTACTAGCTGCTACAATTTATAATCAGAAGGAATTAATACATAAGAGGAAACACACCATACATTATATTTTCTTGAATCACAAAATCCTCTAGCATGAAGTGCAGAAAGGCTTTTCTTTATTATAATGAGTCTTCAGGAAGATCAACATCCTCCTTTAAGTGGTATTTAAAATGATATATATAAGAGAGAGGCACTAACTCCACCTCTTCTAAAAACAAGGAAACATTAATCCTTCCATTACAAGTGTCACGATAAATTAGAATCTTATGCCATTTAAATATAACTGAAAGAACCATTGTATAACAAAGAACAACTGTATAAGCGTGGATTAGTTAAATCCTGGATTAGCATTTGTATTAGCTCATAAATGTGTGTTTAGGGGTAATTAACCCCTCTTAACCCTTAATTTCGCACATTAATACTTCGCTCCTGTCTTCGGTTATGTGGATGGTCTCATGGGGAGGGGGTTGGCTCGTGGGGCTGGCCCCCTCCATACCCCCGCTGTCAAATCCATATAACAATAATAGATGTTGCATGCATGGTTTATTAAGAACCATGGTGATGGCCTGATGGTAAGGGTAGAGAGTGGTATGGTGGAGGTCATGGGGTCAAGCCCTGACCTCCCCCCAGTTTGGATGTAATAAGTTTGCCGCCCAAAAAATTATAATATAACAAAACCTTTGAATTATGCCAATGGAATATTGAACATATATCAAATTATTCAGACCACAATACAATATATATGCACCACCAATATTAAACTCAGACCATAGGGATATGTAACATGCCAACCTTAGGATATAACATAATTCTATCGCTGGACTTTGGAAAAATATGTGATGAATTCGATCATTGGAGAGGGTCCACCAGAGGGGGCACGCGGCAGCCCTTGGTTGCACCATGTGTCAGCCTCTGGTTTGGTTTTCCTTCATATATATAAAATTTAATTCAACCTTAGGATCAAAACTTTAAAAAAATTTCACATTCAAACCAATTCAACAAATCCTGTTGTGACACTTGTCACAGTGCCACTAGGAAAAAAAACTGAAGAATATTCCCTTCATGTTGATTGGGTTGCCTTGTCATCAACCTGTCACTATTTTGTAATATTTTAGATGTTTAGGAAAATGAACAACAAGTTCTATCTCCTTCATTCGGAATCTGTTTTCAATGAAACGAATTGTTCCTGATTCCCAGCGACGCACTCTTCACTGTCGTTTAGTTGCCAATCAATTATGAACACTTTAAGTTTTGAGCTTTTACACTGAGCACCTAATCATTCCTCCCCACTATATGCCTTTTGGACCCCAAAATATCTTTTATTATTGATCATGTGGATGAGGGTACTATTCCCTTACCCTTCCAGTCTCTATCCACTGAAATTTTCCCATTTTCATCAATTGAATCTTTTCACAAAAATTAACTTTTTCCTTGATTCTTGCGAAAATTCTCTTCTTGTCATTGACATCGTAATGCTGTAATTCCCATGAATTTGCAGAGCATCCAGCTATTCTTGCAAAAACCATCTTGTTCCTACCTTGGTCATTCATCAAAGGAAACTTAAAAATTGTCTCACCTTGCACACTGTCGTCATGGCGATTCTTAACTGATATTGCTTTTTACTTGCATCGACTCTTAACCAAGTATATTTTCCATTGCCATGTACCCTTTGGAAACCAAAAACAAGCATTTATGGAACCCATCTCCCTCTCAAAGGTAATGGTACCAATTCCGATCGCATTGTATCATCCATCATCGCCCATCTCTATATGCATTTGGAGATATTTATCCTCCAAGTCACTGAAAAGCTCAATATCTCTCGTCATGTGGAAGGAAGCACCACTATCAAGATACCACACCGATCCCATTGCACTTGATACCAAGCATGTGATCAAGGATAAATCAACTTCAAATTGCAAGGAAAGGGTCTCACCAACTGCAGCTCCAGCAGCCTTCTTGTTCTTCTTCTTCTGTGGGTAGTTAGTGGTGAGATGCCCATGTTCGTGACAGTGAAAACATTTCACCTTGGAAAAATCCAGCTTCTTGCCTTTAGACTCAGATTTTGAATGGAATTTCTTCCCCTTCCCTTTCCTTGCCTTGGCAGCCAAAGCACAATCCTCTTCATCATCATGCTTTGATGAAGAGCCATCTCTGGTGTTCTGCGTGAACTCCTCCTACACCAAATCCAACCACAGTCATTCCCAATCTGAAAATTTTTCCTGTCCGTTGACAGAGTATTCATAACTGTGCCAACTCTTAGGATGTCCCAAGAGAGCCAAACTCACCAAATCATCATCAGAAACAGTGATTCCCACACTTCCCAGTTCATCCCGACATTGGACAAACTTTGTGAGATACTTTGGAATATTGTCGCCCTTTTCCATCTTGATCTTTCTAAGTTTATCCTTTAGCGCCAATTTCCTATGGTCGTTGTTGCTTTGGAAAAGATCCGTCAAAGCCTTCCACATAGCATATGGAGTGGCTTTCCCATGAAGCCTTGAGACAATGTGGTCTTGTACACCTTCCAACAGAATCTTTCTCGCCTTCCCTACTTTCTTTTGCCATGCATCAAGTAATGCAACATCCATCGAAGTGGGCTTAGGAACATCAATGTCGATGAATTCCTTCAAGCCATTATCTTCAAGCACCGCCTCCATCCTGTCCTTCAAGGAAATGTAGTTATGTATTCCCTTGAGTGCATACTCTAGCCGCAAGCCATTTAAAGCCATTTCGATGTTTACTCAACTGTCACACCAAGAAATTCTTGTAGCAAATTCAAATTATCTCCACCAACAAACTTAGCTTCTGCTTCAAAATTTCAATCTTCTTTGCTTCGATGCCATGTAGAAATTTAAATAGAATTATCTATTACCTGGATTCTCTTGATCTAACAATTATATGCCACTATTAAATACATAATCTCTTCTACAAAAATCTTTGTGGAAATTTAAAACACGATCGCCAATTACAAACACATGAAGAAAGATCAATCACACATAACCCATATGTTTTTACCGGGAAAGCATAAAGCTAAAAACCCCATTATCACATATTATGTATATATTATGGATCATGAAAAAATATCATACAAAAATCTAATCCAAGAGCTCTCAGTAAAATATACAATCTTCTCACACTGTAATACAAAAATTGGCAACTACATGTGTCAATTTACTGCCTCCTGACAGCCTGCCTCGACTGCGCAATCCCCTCTAATCACAATCCCTGAATTAATGAGATCCTACTTGCCTTGAATGCGCAATCCTCATTGGCATCTCCAATGTGTGTGTGGTTGCATGAGTGCACCCACTAATGTCACAACTGATAGTCAAACTGTCCCTTTCACCTATCTCTCAACTGGGTCTCCACTGGATCTGAAATGCATGTAGTTAACAGTAGTAAATCTTCAGTTGCATGTGAGACCACTGCTTGTGAATTAATTAAATAATTAATTCACTGATCTCTCATTAGTGTATGTTAAGTTACAACTAGCACAACTAAGTTAAACTACTTTACAACTCACATAACTACAGATCCAACTATGTTACAACTTTGAATCACTCAATTACAACTAAGTCCACTTGCATGTCCCACCAACCAACCTTTGAACTTGAATTTCCCATAGTTAATTGGTTTTCCACTTCACTTAATTATTTCCAAGTGCTCCATGAGATTAGATTAATATTTATTGTCCAACTATTATTAAGGGATAATAATAGTTGACATGCATCTATAAATAGACATGCGATCTATAAATAGACTTTGCACATACATCTAAAAATAGAACATCATCTATACATAGAATTTTCTCACCATCTATAAATAGACTTCCATTATAAATATAATATGCTCATTCGTTCTAAAAATATACTTACACCTAAAAATAGCCTGAGGCTCCATCCTAGTGTAGGTGCTTAATTTTCACTAGGACCATCATCTTGTTGAATATCAACATAAAATTGTTTGAAAGAAATGTATCTCCATATAAATAAATAGAGAGTGAAAAAAATTATGAAGAATACAGTATCAATTCAGATTTTCAATATTTGCAAATGGATAGAAATGCAAAGTCAATTGTTGAAAGACCTTATCAAGTTGTTAAACAACCACAAGTACTAGAAGAAACAAAATTCATGAAATCATGAGAATGCTTAACCAGGAGTATGGAAAGATAGTGAAAGAAATAGTGGATGAGAAAAATAAAATCCAAATGAACCATTGTATGTACTTGTAATAGGTGTTGCAAACATTGGAAAAACGTTTATTGTTATAACAATATTAAAATTCCTAATTCACTTGTACAACATCATGTTCGTATATGACCCAACTTAATTAAAAGGAATCATAACAACATATACATGGAAAGCAACATTCAATGCAATTGGTATAACATTGCATCTACATTCCATTTACCATTTAATAAATCATAATATATTTCTCTTAAAGGTGAAAAATTAGACACATTGACAAAACATTGTGAACAACTTCGTGTCATGCTCATTGATGAGACATATTTGATAGGTTCAACATTATTATATCAAGTTTTCAAATGACTAGGAAAATTCATAAGCATACTTCGTTGCCTTAGTTTTGAGATACCGATGTAATATTTTCAGGTGACTTGTTTCAAGCGCAATCGATCAAATATTCTCTAACTTTTTAGCAACCCAAATTAGCAGGCGAAAAACTAGTATACAATTTTTGGAAAGACAAAGTCAAATGTTATGAATTGCATACGAAAATGCATCAAAAAAATAAAAAATTCATTGAAATCCTTAAAAAAATGTGAGTGAATCAATAATTTGATGAATACATAAAATATATAATTGATAATTGTTATAGACCTTCTCCACTCGATCATTTTTTTCCATTCCTATTTTACAGAAACAGAGATGTACATAAGCATAAAGAAAAAATGTTGTCACATGTAAATGAAGAGCTAACAGTTCTTGATGTAATTGACAAATCTCACAGTAAGGAAATAGCCTTTGTAGTATATGAGAAGACAATGAGATTACCATCAAGAATACTTATCAAATGAAATGTTCTTGTTGAGATGTATTTAGGGAACTATAATACAGAGGATGGCCTCGTTAATGATGTGGATGGAATATGCAAAAAATATACAAAAAATAGAAAGCATGTTGATGTATTATGGATATATTTTGTAAATTCAGAGATTGTTAAACTTCAAAGAAACAAATATCATGAACTATATGACGAAAAAAAATCATCTAATTAGACTACAATATTACGTGTTTAAAAACCATTAAGATGTCATAGAAAGAGCTTTATAACTATAGTGCGCAAGCAATTTCCGATACAGATAGTTTGTGCTACAATAATTCATCTATCACAGGGTTTAATGTTGAATGGACTTTCATTTGATCCAAGTGGCATGTCAACACATGGACTAGTTACACAACACTGTCATGTGCTAGAATGATGGAAGCATTGTATCTTCTTCAAAAACTTACACAAAATGATAATTTTTATGTGAATAAGAAGTTATTAGAAAAAAGGAAATGCTTAAGAACTAAGGCATCATGGAAATCAGGGTACATAGAAAATCTGATAGCAAGTGCAATTACTTTAACTAATGCAAGTTTGAATATGTGAAGTCTACATACGCATGTGAACAACATTGTGTGTGTTGAAGACATAATGATACTATGATTTTGTGTATCTAGGGAAATAATTTAAAATTTCCATCGTCAAATATTTAATTTCGCAAATTCAATTTCAACATATCAAATTGTCTTCATGGAGTCCTTACTTGCATACAAGAAGACATAGAAATTGTATCAACGAAAAAAGTTTGCAATAACATAATCAAACTTGTTTTGTTGAAATTATATTTCCAATGTCGTATATGCATAATAAATGTATATGTTTCACCACTTGTATATGTTTTGGAAATCAATGAAGAAATAGCAGCAATAAGGGCACAATTCACACTTGGTGATTACATTTTTATACTTATTGGAGATTTCAATATTGACATCAATTCAAATAAAAAAATACGTAAAAAGATATTAGAGTATATGCGTTGCGAGCAGTTACAAGAGATATAGAGGAATTTTATTTATGTGAATAGGACAGTTATTGATTGCATTTGGACAGACTTCCCTCTTCAACAATGTCATGTTCATATTTCACATTCGTACTAGAGTGATGATGATTCATTCATGCTTTGTTATACTTCGCATGATTGTAACACTGAAAAATATATATGTTTTTTTGCTTTGAAACAATAAAGCTCGAAGGAAATTATAAATGTAATACGACACATTTTCTAAATTTTAGCTATTTTCATATAATTTGTAACTATAGATTTGTTTGATCGTTCTCATGCAGATTCAAAAATAAATAAGTAATTAATTTAGCTGTTGCAAGGAAATAAAAATTGTAGATTGCAAAAATAGTATCTAGTATTTGAAATTTCATATTTTCTAATTGTTTTATTATAAAATTGAGCTAATTCTTGATTGAAAATTTTCAAAATATAGGAAAAATGCAAAAACGTTGTGCGGAACTTGCAAATGGGTAGAAGTATTGTTTTCATTTTTTCATCTTTGTTTCTCTGTACATACTGGTTTATTTGAATATTTTCTCCGCATGTTCCCATCATGTGTGACACTTTTTCCATATGATCATGGACTTTTTAAAAAATGTGATTAATTTTTTAACTAGCCTTTATGTAGGTTAGCAGATAAGAGAGAGCAGAAATTTGCAATGATACGTCAAACTGCATGCATCTTTGAGATTTTTCAAATTTTTGTGTAAAGTTATTTGTAATTCAAAGCCGATAATGAAAAATTAGTGGGCACCAGCCACGTGGCCTTGTCATTTCGTAATAGGCATAACTTAGCACATTTTTTTCAAGTGAGAATTATTATAGGCAGCCTGTGAGCTAGTTGTCATTATTGCAAAGAATTTATAGTAACATAGAAGCGAGATGTGTATTAAATGGATAAGATGGTTTTGGATATTTGAGTGATATTTGCACTAGTTTTTGTAAACATTAGCTTTGGAATATTCTTTCTATTTATTGAAAAATGTCTTTTGTAACATATTTCACAGCTGAAATAGTTAAAGTCGCTTTCGTGTTTGCAATAGTAAGAGCTAGTGAATATATACACAATCGAAAAAAATTGTGCAGTGCAATGGTATTGAGAATGTTATTGATTCACAAAATGTTTTCAACTACGAAACAAACATGGTTAGCAGAAAAAAAGAAGAATTTGTTTGCACTGATACTGCTAATTTATTTGCATGTATCGAGAAGAAATTTTACTCGTCGATTGCATATAAGAATTATACAATTCTACGAATGAAAGAGAACAGTTACAAGATTTGGAATAGTGGATTAGAAAATGTTGCATGTGTGTCAGAATTTTTTAATTCAAGTAAATTGTTCATTTGTTCACAAAAAATATTGATTCATCAAAAATAAAAAGTATGCTACCAATGAAAAGGATTCCTTTGAATTTGAAGAAATTCAGACGGATAATCAAGTTACCAAGAGCTAATATGTGCTTGGCATTTTCTAAAGAAAATAGTTTTATGATCTCAGAAGCAGGTGAGGCTAATTTTGTTAGAGATATATTTTCGCCAAGTTACAAAGTTCCTTCTGATTTTTCTGTCCTAGATATATATTTGTTTAAACAACTATTTAGGGACTTTTGTTGGTTTTGTACACAAATAATGGGCCAAGAAACTACAACAATTGCTCCAAAATGCATTCTCTATATTCCTTATCACACATATAAAAAATATTTTGTATTCGATTGGTTGATATCATTTCTAATAAATTATCTTATCAGCTAGCTAATTTATACAAGACCAATAGGTTCTTCCCGATGGTGTACCTCATAATAGTTTTGATTTCTAGTGATGACTTTCATGGTTTTCCATGTAATCCTAAATTCTTTGTGAATAAATAATCAATGCAATTATGGTATCCTATATTGTGGAAGCATAATGCTTCTTTAAACTTTTGTATAACTCAATATGTTTTTATAAGGCAAGTCAATTCCATGATAACTGGACAGCAACCTCATTTTATATTTGCACAAGCACAATAATTCTTATGGGGAAAAGGTTTGCATGAAGAAAGAGAAAGTGATATTCCAATTCTAATTTATGTATTTCAAAGTCGTTGCTATTGTTGAATTTTTTATAAACAGGTATTTTGTTAATAAATTATGTAAGCAATACCTTGACTGGCTAAATATATTTCAAAGCAAAAAGACAAAACAATTCATTTCTTTGTTGTTTAATATTGGAGAAATCATAGTGAAGATTGTGGTTCATGTTACAAAGCTCGCAGATAATTTGCATATATTTAACTTAAGTGAAGTTGAAGTAGTTAAATCCATTGATGAGGAGGGTCTGTTTGGAACACACTTAGAAACAATTAGATACGGAAACTTGTTTCTATAAATTAGAGAGTGAAGAGAAGAATGTCAAAATGCATTGACAAAAAACCAGGGGCTAATCATCAATGTTGAAGAAATAATCGAAGAATCAAGTATCAATACTTTTGTAGAGTAATTTGCACATTGCATAAACAATACTCATGAAAATAAAGGGTTAATCATAAATGTTGAAGAAATCATCAAATAATTAGGTATTAGTACCTCTGTAGAGAAATATGTATGTTGCATAAATGATACTGATGTGAGTTCATTGTCGACTGAAAAGAGCACAAAAGATACTGCAAATACGAAATTGATTCATGACAAGCTATCAGCTAGCATGAAGGACAAAGAGCCTGATCAAAGTTTTATTTTAGAAGAAATGTATATTGATGAATCATTCAATTCCAGAATCCATGTTGGATATTTTTGTCATCAATGTCAGCCCATGAAGTTGATTGGGTTTGACTTTGACTAAAAATACTATTCATTGATGTTAAACGGTTAATGAATGCCTCTTAATCATTTTTGGATTACATCAAGTTGGCATCTCCATTATTGGATGGTTGAAAACCCAAGTCCTAGGGTTTGGATTCCCTGGGCTGAGGATGTACCCCAACTTTGTCAAAGGCTTCTGAAGGGTAAAAATATTGAGTTTGACTTAGATATCCACGTCATTGGATTCTCCTCATTGAGATATTTTCGATGGTATGTGGAACGCCACATAAGTCCTCCTTGGTTTGAGAGAAAATTGAGTTTAAACTTGGTGACCCCAATGTCTGGGCTAAAACCCCAAGGGTAGTGACATGACACCTTATTCACCTACGGTTGTAAATATATGACAATAATTCTCACCACAATCTCATTGTGTATAAGTTAAATAACTTCAAGAACCAAAGGAAATAAACTAATCATTGACTTCACAATCAGGTAAGACCATATGCCCTAATCCAATTATTGATTTCAATTTTTAAATAGGGTTCTTAAGGGTTATTTATTATTATTTATTAATCATTAAAGGGTGCTTATTGATTTTTTTTGCATAACATTCATTTAGGAAGGGTTATTTATAATTTTTAATGGAGAATTCATTCTAAGGTAATGGATCACAAGTATTGTGCACCCTTCAAAAAATATCATATGTCCATCTCCTCATCCATAAGGGAAACGAATATTTTTTTTAAATTTAAAGTAAAATATGTAAAATAAAGTGTACAATAATTAATTTATTAACTCCCCTCTAATGTTCATATAATAATCCCATAATTATCCTAAACAAACACTATAAAGAGACTCCATATCTTTCACAAAAGAATTATTGCAACCATTAGGGGAATTTTTAGGTCTAAAATGGGACTCCTAAGGAAATTATAAAATAACAGTGGAAATAATAAAATAACAATAGATTACATCATCAAATTTTAGAGGTAAAAAAGAAAAAACTATGTTTTCAACTCGTATTTTCAACTTATCTCCCTGTGGTTTTACTCAATTTTCAAGCCGAAACACTCGTTGGATGTAGAATTTGATTCATCATCCAACGAGTACTCCCACTCGAAATTTGAGTAAAACTATAGGGAGATAAGTTGAAAAAATAGTTTTATTATTTTATTATTTCTTAATCTCTTTACTTTTTTACCCCAAAAATGGTGAACCATCCCCCATGGTTGACATCATCATCTTCAATCTTATTGGTCCTTATAAAGATTATTTTGGTTGTATATTTTTCTTAGGAGGCCCATTTTAGCAAAAGTTCTCTAATGGAAATATCACTAATAATAGCTCTAAAAATATTTTACCGCCTTGGGGTAGATAATGCAAATCTTTAGGAGGATAGGGTTAGGTCCTTTTGTGTATTGTGATTCAAGACTTTGCAAGGAGAGTGAAGCTCGGGATACTCTCTTGGGTCTCAGATGAGTTATTTTAGCATATAATTAATCCTTCAAAATTTCATCATCATCACAGGATTAAAATTTCCAGAATTGTACTCACTATATGTGCTTCAAGCTATTGAGGAGAACATTATTTCAGGTACAGAATTCTTGATTTTCTCCTATTATTTTGAAGGTTTTTTATTGCAGGTCACTCTTTTAGATAAACATGGAAGTTCCAAGCCTACTATTTTGATAATAGCAATGGCTTGATTGTAGTCCCTTATATTCTCAAATAAATTGAATGATTATCAACCATGATTGCATGTTGAAGGAAGGAAACTAAATGGTTCTTTGTGTTGATACCTTTTGGGTATTATAACTATTGGAAATATAAGGCGTGTAGCATGGGAATTGCCTAATTTATTGTGATTGTTTATCCTTTTGATGAGACTCTGACTTCCTATACAGTAGGATAGTCATCTATAGCAAGATTGTTGCTTGCTTTGACTCATCTTCAACAATGACAACAATTGCAAATTTGACTGTGACATTGACATTTAATGGACTTTAAATTTGGCTTTGACTTGACTTATTAACTGTGACCTCAACAATGACAACAAAATGTAATGGATAGCAAATGAAATTCACTTTCAGTGATTGAGTTAGTAAGAATTCTATGAAGTGTAACCTTGACTATTTGTGACATGATAGTAATGCCTTAAGTTATATTTGTTACTTTATTATGGCCTTATGCAACAAGATGAACCTGATTAACAAATTATGGACGGCAAGTGATATATTGACACATTGGCATAGGAAAATGATTTTTGGTTGACAAATTGAAGGTTGACTTGGTGTAACTTACTATACATCTATATATTACATCAACAGTGGCATTGTTTGGAAAGTAATGTGATGGGATAGCGAGTTACATAAACCTTGAACTGGTGCATTAGTGAAACAATTACATGAACTTGATAGTTTCTTAACATAATGATACCTTGATTGTGAAATAAAAATAGTGATTGACTTTGTGAGCATTCTATGATGGTTTATTTTGACCTTACAGAGATATTATAGAAATATACATATCCTAGGTGACACCTTAAACTTAACTAAACCTGTTGAACAAGAATTAACTATGACATATGGTTTGGGATAGTGAGTTTAGATCTAGTTGACAAGTCTTTGACTATACTTGACCAAGATACTATATGAAAATGTTGCAGTACTATTGAATACATTAACATTGAGTTGACACCCTTCACTTTAGTTGATTGACTTGAACTATTTTCTTGACAATATTGACCTAGGTTTTGTCTTGTAATATCACTTAGGGTTTATGTACAGTAATGAAAATTGTAATCTTGCAGGGTTGTAAGTGTTGAATAAATTATCATCTATTTAAACAACATATTGAAGTAAGAATGGATATCAAGGCTTGACCAGCTGAGTAGTAGTGATTTTACACGTATGTTGGTAGCTCTCCAAGGACATAGTATTACACTAAAATTTGTCACCATGGCTGTCAATTCGGATATCTCGCCATCTGATGGTGTGTCTCAAGTGAATCCCCTATGAAGCTCAAAGTAAAATAATACCATGGACAAAAGGAATTTTGGCTTTCACTGCTTAAAAACCATTTTTGAGCACCTGCACGGTTTTCCTGAACAAAAACTACACAAATTTTTGTAGTTTCTTCCACCAAAAAGTGCGCAGGTCTATTCACGCACATAAAAATAAAAAAAGTAAGTTCTAGAAGCTTTGGTTGAGGAATATTATCCAAATTAGAAACCTCGAACCACTACATACCTGTGCCTCATCCCTTGGTATATGGAACTAAAATCCTTTTCTTAAGGATCATATCCCTTGAGAAGTGGAACTAGAAACCTCCTCATCCTCTCTATAAATTCAGCATAGGACTAAAGGAATGGGAGACTTTTGGGGTTGGAATTTGTAAAATCATGCTACTCGTTTTGGGTCTGAAGATATTTTCATCAAGGGAAGGAAATGAGACCATTGGAATAGGCTTATAACATCAAGGCTCAGTTTGTAAGATTTCTCTTTGTATTCTTGATAATACATATGGATCTCTTTTTCTCATTGTGTTGTTTTTAGATTCATTAAAACAATGGAAATTATTAATCACCTTCATCATTAAGTTGAACTGGTGTTTTTTATTATTATATACTGCAGTTTCTTTGATTCTTTGCATGTTTGTGATTGCATTTTCTTCTCAGCATTGAAGGATTTCTTTGGAGCTAAATGCAAGGTCTACATAAAACATCTCGATGAAAGGTAGGAGCATAACCTCCTCATTTGTAATTTATAATAATCTGAATGCTAATAGTTTAGGAAAAGAGGTATTCAAATGGTTTTTTGTTTCTAGTTATTTGTTGGGATACTAGGGAGATCGCTCGTGTCCGCAAGAGGGATATATCTAGAAAACAAATTGGTGACTCCAATGGGGAACGAGTTATCCTTTGTGTCCTTTTGTAACCTTTGATGCCTTTAAACCCTTTTAAGAATTGAAATTTCTGGGTTGAAACCTTTATTTTTTTATTTTTTTTCTTAATTTTCATGATCTACGTAGTTTTGTTCAAAAATAGAGCGCAGATGTGCATATTTTTTCTTTAGAAATAGTGTGCATGTGCCCTGAACTTTGTTGTCTACCTGCGCAGCCTTGCAAATTTTTTGAAAATGTTAGGTTTCTCTTATTTAAGTCCGGATTTTTGGTTTTTATGATCCTGTTAGCTTGTTTACAATCTCATTAGGTCTCTGTTAAGTTAATTGGATGTTTTGAATTTTTTTTTTTTTGAGAAATTCTTAATTTGATTTCCTTTGTTCATTACTTCGAGGTTTGTCTCAGTTTCCTAACAATTTTTTCATCTTTTTTCTTTCTTTTTTGCAAAAAAATTGTTTCTGAGTGTTAATCGCATTTGAGTGCTTTTACTTTTGACCTTTGGAATTCTCACTCAATTTTCTTTACTTACACGTGATTGGTTCTTTAGATTACATTGGTGAAGGAAAATAGTCTTGTTGTTCTTTTGCTGATTTGGAATCATCTTGTGTTTGAGAATTCTCTTGCATAGATTACATTTGCATAGTTAGAATTCTCATTTTCAGAATATGAACGAAAAATGTGCATAGATTACATTTGCATAGTTTTCGAGTGATTTGTGCATAGATTATAGTTGCATAGTTTACATTCTGGAAAATTCAACTGTAGATTTATATCAGTTTTTTTTTATTGTCTTTTTGAGGAAAATCACTTATCTTTACCATTTTGGGTTTTGAGTTTTGTTGTTTTTTTGATCTGTCAAAAAAGAGCCTTTCACTTCTGGAATTGGTTGTGTCAATCTCTTTTATTTTAGTGAATCTTATCATATATTCATTTATGCATGTTGTAAAGAGTTATTTCATTGATTGAAATATAGTGTCTCTCATTGAAAGATAGCACCGATTTGAATTTACATGTTTTTATGCTTGTTTTAAAACATAAAAATTATAAAATTGTTTTGAATTGATTAGCATTAGCTTTTCCTGTTGAAATTAGTGCATTAGAGAATTTGTTATATTTTCACTTCAATTTTTGCATTGTTGGAAGTGAATGGAACTTCTCTCCTTACTTTAGTTAGGATTCATCGAATTGAAAATATTAAATTATTATATTTTATTGCATTCAGTTTTGGGTCAGGTCATAACACCACTAGTTTCATATCCATTTACCCTTTGAGTAAAAAACAGCCAAAATAACACAACGCTAAATAAAATTCTTCTAGAAATTTTTACATTTTCTAGGACTCTTTCCACCAATCTAGTTCAGGATTAGTGCTTTGGAATACGAAATAATTAACTTTCCAAAGTAGATAAAACAAACAAGTAGCATCTTGCGGTAGGTAAAATCCAATTGTTGCAATTTTTCTATGGGAATCTCTTCTTAAAAGAGTCCAGCACGAGGTCATGTCAAACCCAGTGGAGTAATCGTACCTACTTCATTGGTGAAGATAGAATATGTGCACATAATAAAAATGGTAAACCTCGGATTAACCATTTTCGAGGAGCCTAGGATCACTTATTATCAAACCTCATATTTATCATGTCGAGGAGATTTCAAGGGAATTGAGCTTTGATATTGCGCCCTTGCGTGTATATCGGGCCATATATTTCTCCCCCAGGTTCAATTTTCTCAGTTGGTAACCTTAGTCGCCATAATATTTATGATTTTTCCCAAGGTGACGGTGGAGGGAAGGTCCAACTGTACCTGGAGCAGGCATTGACTAGACTCACTTGGACTTTCCAGAAGGTAATCTTCACTTCGAGATGGCATAGTAGAGTTACATGCACCAGAATTTTTCATTAAGCAAGTTGTCACGGTAACTATTCCAACCGCTAATGTTCCACATTGATCTCTGTGAGGATGGATTTCATCCCCAACTATGAAAACATATTGTTTGTGTGTGGTTTGACTCCTAGATTTGATAGTGCATGTTCATTTTTTTGTTTTTACTTTTTAGAGACCTTAGGTGTGAATTGTGAGTTTGAATTCTTAATATTTTTAAATTGTTAATAAAATTCACTGAAGTTGAATCTAATGGAAACAGTCCATAATTTACCAACTAAGGAACCCCTCTTAACAATAATTCTAGTACTTTTCCTTGCTTTGGAAATGTTGGTCCTCCTTATATGGATACATTGTCATTACCTGGATTTACCATAGGTTTACCGATATGGTTATTTTCAACTTCTTTGGCCTCGAATACTCAAATTGTTCCACCTCAACTAGATGCTTCACCTCAACAGAGTTCACCATCTCAACATCAACAACCTCATGTTGACCCTTTACCTTCTTCTCCCAACATGTCTTCCTCCCTTTCTTCTTCTTCGCTTGGTAAAATCCTTGATGCTAGTAACCAGGTGGCTAAGAAGAAGAAGAAAGGGAAGAAGAAGAAGCAAGATAAGAAAGAATTCAACCAACCAACCATGGTTGTAAGTGTTGGTAGTGTTGAGGAAACCTCTAACATGCATCGTAAACCCAAATACCCTTGCAAGCTTTGTAAGGGTGACCACTTCCTTATCAATTTTCATGTTATTCCTAAGGACTTGGAAGTATGGTCAGAAAAATTCTATCAACTTACTAGTGATCCATCAACCAATTATTGTTAGTTTCTTGGGAAAAATGGTAAAGTTAGGTTTCCTTGTAGGTTATGCAAAGGGATTCATCATAGTCACCTTTTCCCTCATATGAATGAAGCCTCAAAATTGTTAGAAAAAATTACTGTTCCACAACAACAACTTCCAAATAGTTACCATAAACTTTATCTCGACCTACCATTAGTTAACAATGTGATTGATCTAATTCAAAGTACATTCAATCCCACTCTTTCGTTGGAGAGTGAAACCCATATCACTCAAGTTGATGATACATTAGTTGATCAAGTGGTCAACTTGATTTCACATTCGGTCAATCCCACTCTCCCTATAGAGAGTGAAATTCATACCTCTCAAGTTCTTCTTGTTACATCAAATTATTCTACACCATGGGGCATTTCACCTGTTTCTACATAACCCTATGCAAGTACTGAGGTCTTTTCCTTTGATTGGAATAGACTGACATAACCTCGTCTTCCTTCTTCCATCTTTTTCCAAATCATTGTGAAGGTTGGTGGTAAGAATGTGCATCGCACAAATGTAGATGAAGGTGCTTATGTTAGTATTTTATCCTCAACTGCTTGGCAAGCTTTGGGTTCCCCTCATCTTGTGTCTGTTACCCAGAATATGTTAGCTTTCAACAGAACCATTAGTGAACCTTTAGGGATCTTTCCTAAGTTTCCTATTACCTTGGAAGGTAAAACTGTCTATATTGATCTTATGGTAGTCTAAGGTCCCTTGGATTTCAATTTACTCCTTTGGCGAGACAATGTCTATGCAATGAAAGTTGTCATATCAACACTCTTTCGTGTGATGTCTTTCCCTCGTAATGAAAACATTGTGATTGTTGACCAGCTTTCATTCGTTAGTCTTGATTTGACTACCAATCATCTAACACCCCTGAATTTTCCTTATATGGAAGTGGTATATACCCTACCACGGGTTAAATATGTGGAAACCAGTCCCATGTTTTTAGTTACTGATGCAAGCAAGCCTCTCACTATTTTCTTGACTTCCTTTGACTTAGATTCGGTAATTGACATGGTGAGCCCTATGGGGGTATTTGAACACAATTTTCTTATACCTTTTGAGTCCCTTAACATGGATTCCTTCCAGAGAATTGTTCTTCCTTCTGATGAAGACCTCTTGGAGGCCATGATCAAGCTGTGTCCCTTGACATGTGTTCCTTCCAGTTGGAATCCATGATGAATATTTAATGAGGATAGTTCATTTTACTGTATCAACCTCATTAAAAAATGAAACATGTCTTTACGAGGATAGTTCATTTTCTTGTGTCAGCCTCGTTAAAAAATGAAATAGGTAAATGAGGATAGTTCCTTTTACTATTTCAACCTCGTTAAAAAATTAAACATGTATTTATGAGGATGGTTCTTTTTATGTGTCAACCTCATTAAAAAATGAAACAGGTTCCCATGAGGACGGTTCTTTTCCTGTGTCAACCTCATTAAAAATGAAATAGGTTCCCATGAGCATAGTTCCTTTTCTTGTGTCATGCTTGTTAAAAATTGAAACAAAGTTTTATGAGCATAGTTATTTTCATATGTCAAGCTCATTAAAAAATGAAACCAATCCTCTCCTAATTAAGTCGATTCTTTGAATATACCTCGTAAATTATGAAGACGAGTCTTTCATCTGATCTCGTAAATGAACCTTCATTCCATCCAGCTATTAGTAATGAGTAGTATACTTAGGTGAATGAAATGAAGCTTGGGGGACATATGCCTTTGCAGGTTATTCTTGGGGAGCATTGAAACTTATCTCAAGAAATTTTTTCTCTGTTTCATCATTTGCATAAAAATGAAACCACTTTCAAATATATTTTTAACATAGTTACCGATCAAACCAGAAATATTACCTCAAAACGAGAACTCTAGCCCAAAAAAACTCAAAAAACATGAAAAACAACCCAAAAACAAAAAGTATGTCTTCCATAATGCACTGTTTTTTTTTAGGGTCAAATTTCAACATTTGTTTTAAATTATCCTAAAAACCAATTTTTTTCTTGAAAAAAGGATTGAAAAAACACCCTCGAAACAAAAAGTGTTGATGGTGGAATAATATCGCCAATTTTTGTGTGCAAAAAACAACTTGAAAATGAAAAGTGTTGATGCTAGAATAACATCGCCAAATTTTTGTGTGAAAAAAGCAGCCTGAAAATGAAAAGTGTTATTGTCGGAATAACCTTGTCAATTTTTTGTGTGCAAAAAACACCTTGAAAACAAAAAGTGTTAATTTTGGAATAACATCTTTCTTTTTCGGGGTAAATTGTCAACATTTTTTAATAATGACATTAAAGATAAAATATCATGACTCTGAAAAACCTTAAACTTTCAACGATAACCATGACATTAAAGATAAAATATCAAAGTCTTAAAATTGCAACAATTTTTATGCATGGTATTAAAGATAATCTATTATCGTGTCTCTCAAAAGCCTTGAAAATCCAACGATGACATTCAAGATAAAATATCACCTTTATGGAAATAAAATTCCAACGATTTTTAGGAATGGTATTAAATATAAAATATCACTTGTAAAAATAATAAATAAATAAAAATAAAACACAAAAGAATTCAAAATAAAATAACAAAGGGAAAAAAATTTTAAAACACAAAATTTAAAGAAAAAAATAAAAATTAACTCAAAACAAAAACAAATATTATTTTTTTTAAGTTATAAAAATAATAAAAATGATAATAAAACCACATAATTAAAAAAAAATAAAAAAGTAAGTTCTAGAAGCTTTGGTTGAGGAATCTTATCCAAATTAGAAACCTCAAACCGCTACATACCTGCGCCTCATCCCTTGGTATATGGAACTAAACTCCTTTTCTTAGGGATCATATCCTTTGAGAAGTGGAAATAGAAACCTCCTCATCCTCCCTATAGATTCAACATAGGACTAAAGGAATGGGAAACTTTTGGGATTGGAATTTGTAAACTCATGCTGCTGGTTTTGGGTCTGAAGAGATTTTCATCAAGGGAAGGAAAGGAGACCATTGGAAAAGGCTTATGACATCAAGGCTCGGGTTGTACGATTTCTCTTTATATTCTTGATAATACATATGTATCTCTTTTTCTCATTGTCTTTTTTTTAGATTCATCAAAACAATGAAAATTCTTAATCTCCTTGACCATTAAGTTGAATTGGTGTTTTTTATTATTATATATGGCAGGTGCTTTGATTCTTTGCATGTTTTTTATTGCAGTTTATTCTCAGCATTGAAGGATTTATTTGGAGTGAAAGGAAAGGTCTACATCAAACATCTTGTGAAACCTCATTTCTAAGTTATAATAATTTGAATGCTAATAGTTTAGGGAAAGAGGTATTCAAATGGTTTTTTATTTCTAGTTATCTGTTGGGATACTAGGGAGATCGCTCTTATCCGCAAGAGGGATTTATCCACAAAACACATAGCTTGAGAGAACTAATTGCAGGTCATATGGATGACCTGAGGCACCTTGGTTTGTGCCATCATTTGATAGTAGTGACGGATGGTTGTTGCATCGTGAGCATCCCGGAACAGTTTGGTAGTAGTGTATGAGCCTTAATGCTTATTCATTTATTAGAAACTCAGTAGCGATAGCCAGCAAATGTAAAAGTGATGTATGTGTACAATGACAGTGATGTGCAGTTGGACAGTGGCAGTGATGTGCAATTTGATGTGTAGCATCAAGCAATGATCAGTTTTTGGGTATAATTGTCAGTGGCTACTAGGATTGGACAGACATATAACATATTTTTCACAGATTTACTACTTTGATTCAACGCATAGGAGGATCCAGTCTGAAAATTGTTAAATGTGGTCTTCCGACTCTTCAGGGTGGTAGGGTGGTCCAAGGTAGGTGATTGGAGTCACCTTCAGGTTGTAGCCTAAGAACACTTCAGGGTGGTAGAGTGGTGCTAGGGAAATGCATAGTCTACATAGGGCGTTGGTGCATCCTTTTAGTTGGGGTTGATAAACTACATGGAGAAGAAACATTATTTCTGACAACGATTGGAAAACAAAGTGTTGGGGCACTCATGAAGTTTTGGTTTGACTTACAAGGCATTGGGGCATCATTCTGGTTGCAGCAGGTTATTAGGGTGTAGTAGCATCCTACAATTTGTAGCCTATGAATTAGGGGTTTGATGTCTCCCTCAATTTTAGTTGAAATCTTGATGTAATCAATTTTCTTTTAACAATGAGAAGAAAATTACTAAAGAAACGTTTGGTGGTTTTTGACTCGGAGGGGATTTCCCACCTAAAAATATATATCTGCATTGTTTTATATTTTTGCATTGTTGTATGGTGTTGTCTATTTTTTATTATTGTTTATGATTATGTGAAGAAGAACAAAAATAATAATTGAATATTAACTAATGCTCTGAAAAGGATTAAAGAGTGTTATTTTCTAAGAAATATTGATTCACCGCCCCCCCCAGTATTTGCAAAAATTTCCTATGAAAATAGGAAGTGTTGAAGAAGTGATAAATGTAGAATTTGATAGCGTTATGCTACATGATTGGATTAGTGTTTGTTTTCGAGAAAATCAGAGAAAAAGAAAATTTGAAGAATGCAAAGTATGACAGTAGTAGTAAAAAAGTGAGGATTGAGAAAGTAAAGGTTCGCAAGAAAAAAAAATTAGACCAAACATAAATGCATGTTGATATGTTTTGAGTTGCAACAACATCGGTCATGAAGTTGCATCAAGTTACCAGCAACGTGTTTGCAGAGTCTCTTAGTCAACAAGAAGCAGAAAACTTGTGACTAAAAGAAATAATAAAGGACCTAGAAGGTTCTCTAAATTTGGGTATTTTGTTGATGACTCCATTGGCAATACAGACAACACTGTTGGCGATATCTACTCGCAGCACATCATATAGATTTCTATCAATTTCCTTAATATGGTGAAAACATATATTATCAACAATATATGAAAATGATTGCAAATCATTGAACATGCATGGCAAGCAGCTTCTAATCTAGAGAATTTAGCACAAAGAACTAAGTCATTTGTCAAGTGCATTCAACATGATCTTAAAAGAGACAGGTATTTTGTGAACAATGACTTATTTGCTTTCAACCAGAGACTTGATTTACTTTTTGATGTAGAGAAAAGGAGATAGGAACTGAAAAACGCTAATTAAATGAAGAAAATCAAAGATGCATGGTCTCAGAGAATTGGAAGAATGAAGAACATTACTTCTAAATATGAAAATATAGAGAATCGAAGAGCAAATGCATGTGTCAAGGCCGTACAAATTATGGAGAATCTGAACGGTCCATGTATCACATGTGACTCAGGATTAATTTTGAGATAAATGTTAATAGTTGAATCGGATAAGCTCAAATATTCAAAGGTAATAGAATTCGATGATATAGCTAATTTTAGTACATAGGAGAATAGGAAATGGATAAGTATATTTTTTAATATCAATAAAAAAAAAAAGTATGTTTTAGTTGCGGAATCACAAGAGAATCCATTGAAATTGAGAAGGAGATATACAATCAACATGTCAAAGTGGAAATTCCAGTTGCTCCTGTGAAAGATTGCATACATGAAAAGTTAAAGAAGTTGCTTCAAGAGGTCGAAAACTCAAAAAATAGTTAATTGTCAAAAAATATAAACATGTTTTTACATGTTGTAAGTTTTCTTAAATCTTGGAATATTCTTTTTCATGTTTACTGGTGATTAAATGTTCAAGTTTTTATATTTTTTATTATGAACTAAGTCAAACTATGGATGCAATTTTTTGTTTCTCATTGCAAATGATTTTTTCATACTATGGTTCACAGGATTCCAATTCATTTACTTTTGTGGCTAGGTATAAATATTTTGATAAACTCTTTAAAAATTGAGTGTTATTTTATGTACCCAAAAAATATGAGATCGTTTACATATCAGCTTTCATTTGCACATGACTTT
This sequence comes from Pinus albicaulis, assembly GCA_034641835.2. Lineage (NCBI taxonomy): Eukaryota > Viridiplantae > Streptophyta > Pinopsida > Pinales > Pinaceae > Pinus > Pinus albicaulis. Next base: position 1,470,520,376 of record CM076580.1, read on the forward strand.
TTTTTCGATATAGCTTTGTTTCACGGATACATTATCATTTATTATATGCATTTAGTTGATTATGGAACAATTGTTGCTATTTTTCCAAAATGCATGTGTGAAAAGTTAAAAAGACAAAAAAAAACAAAATAGCCATCGTGAATATGCTAGTGAGCTAGGATATTAGAAAAAGTATTACTATGAATACAAGAGTTATTATGAGTATTTATATAGTATTATTATTACTCCAATTGTATACCTTATTGTTAAAAAATGATTGTTTTGTGCAAATTCTGACACTTTTTACCAATTTTGTGAATAATTCGAAGATGATTACTCTTTTGTTGATTAAAATGAAAATGAATATTCCATAATTGTTTTTTTATTGTCAGAAACTTGTTTCCTCTTTAATGTTTATTTTAAGCATAGCTATGGTAATTATCGTTTGAATCTAGATACAAATATTGTTACTCTAAATTTTTTCATTATTATTCAGTACTTTTCAGGCACAAATAGTGACTACTTTGTTCCAAGCCTGGATCTATTTCCTATTTTTCTATAATTCGGTGATATAAATTGTTACTTAATTGACACATTCGTAGTATGTTTTTCACATTCATTTTACCAAAAAACACTTCTTCATCGCACCAATTGAAAACACAAATTATTTAATGACAAATGCATATAACAAAGTCCACTTTTAGTTTGAATATTGCCATGTAGTTTTGGTCAATCATTGCAAATTGTTTTATTCTCTTATCTATAGACTATACAAAATGAACATTAACAAATTTCTTTCACAGACAATAAGAATTGACATCTAATGCCTGAAATCATTTCATACTTTTCATAGTAAAAGATCTACTTTCGAACCCTCCCCCCTTCCCTCTTTTGCAAAGGACCTGTAACTGTGTTAATATTTCCATAATTGGCAAAAGAAACAGCAATAACATAACAATGTCAATGTCAAAGCATCGTCGCCTATGCAAATAGCCTCTATTCTCTCTCACATCCTATATCTTCCCCACATTAAAGGCTTCACACAAGGAAACGTAATGATATTAATTTGGCATTTGTTTAGCGCACTTCCTATATGCAAAGTACCTAGCTTCACTGCAGATTAAGTCACAAATTGACACCTAAGATATGAAATGACATTTAACTACCATTGATTTTAATGGTATTTATTCATCAATAATCGTCATCAATTTTGCTAGTATTGATTTGCCTGGTCTTTAATCAAGAAAATACTAGTGCGAAATCGGTTACTTTAAATCATACCAATTTTAATTAAATTCCAATTTGAAATAGTTCAATTGATACGATTACGTTTGATTATTGATATGTTTCACACTCTTTAGAAATAAATATCAAGATAATGTTTTATTGATATCATAGATCGTGTTCTATTTTGATCAACTAAATCTTTCTTGCCAATAAATAAAAGTATTTTTTTCATTTATTCACTAAACTAACGTGTATTCATGACATTCACTATGTAAACTTGTTTTGCTATTTTTCAATTCTGGATTAGCTATTTTCACATTCGTCAATTGTACTCGTATTATATAATATTAAACAAACTGAGTTCTTTAGATCAATAATAATAATTTTATTTTTTAAAGATTACAATGAGACCTTTACATAATGAAACTCTTGCAACAAAAAGCATGAGTATCAAAATAAAATTGCAAAAGGTTACCTTTCCAAATGATTTAGACATTAGCAATTATGAAACTGAACAGTGTAAAAACAATTAAAATTTTAATTGGCGTGTGTTTATCGAACTTTTCAAATGTCGTGTATGCAGAGCTCTTTACATTTATGCACATGCATTTGTTCTTTGCGCGCGCTTTCTCCTAACAACCATCTTTGCACAACCACATTTTCACAGCTACTTCTGTAGTTTCAAAATACATACATAAATAATAATTAGAAAGGAAATTCAACATAACACAAATTCATATGTTCGAGACTGCATAGAAAATACATAGTGCACAAAAAACTCTCAAGCTTTCATATTACGAACCTATTGAAGTTTGTAAATGTGGCGTATGCAGAGCTCTTTACATTTACGCACATGCATTTGTTCTCTACACGCGCTTCATCACAGTGACTGCAAAATAATCCTTGCCTCTACTACTTCAACGCTTCATTGTGTGGAGCAGTGCATTGTAGTGCTTCATTAGTTTTATCATTAGTCATCAATCAAGCTTTCATTGTACAAACCTTCACATTTTGCACAATCTGTTAATCATAAAATAACCACTGGCCTTGTACACGCAAAACCACCTCCACATATATTTTTTCATAAATCTAACACCAAATAGTTCTCCGCAAGTGAAAACTCAAGAAAACCAACCATCCATCTTCATAGTGCATCTGCATATTACCACAACATAATATAAATGAATCTCAAACTATTTAGTGGATAAATAGTTTGTTTCCAGCCTAATCTTTAACTCGTTAATTGTATTTTTTCCATATGTCCCCCGTCTATGACTAACGTCTCTCACTAATCACATATAGATACAAGTTACTCGTCAATAGCACCAGCAACACCAACACCCATGAACGCAGCAAGAGGAACATTAACACTAGCACCAGCGACACTTCAAACTGAAACTCGTGGTTTTTTCTCCAATCTGGGATGACTCCATAAATTATATACACGAGATTTTTTAAAGCAATATATATGCTTAAATTCACCAAATAAATATCGAAAAGAGTATTTTATAATATCGATTGATATGGCCTTATCAATATCTTTGCAACTAGCAATCATTAAAGAATTTTTGAGATCTAAAATGGGCATCAAAACAAAAAAGTACAACCAAAATCAAAATTATAAGAACCAATAGGATTCAAGATAATTATTTCAACCATGGGGGATGATTCACCATTTTTGGAGTAAAAAAGGTAAAAAAGATTAAATAAATAAATAAAAATAAATAATTTAATTTCAACTCGTATTTCCAACTTACCTCCTTACGATTTTACTCAAATTTCAAGAGAGAGCACTCATTGGATGTGGATTTTAATTCCTCATCCAATGAGTACCCATGTTGCATAATTTCAATGGACCCTACTACACAAAAATGGGAAATACTTGGAAAAAAAAAACTTGATTTCTCATTTTTTGTGTAGAAGGATCCATCGAAAATATACAACATGGGTACTCCTCGGAGGATGAATTAAATTATGCATCCAATGAGTGCTCTCGCTCGAAATTTGAGTAAAACCATAAGGAGATAAGTTGAATATACAAGTTGAAAAAATAGTTTTTTTTCTTTTTTCCCTCTAAATTTTGATGATGTAATCTAGTCATATTTTATTATTTCCACTATTATTTTATAATAATATTTAGGAGACACATTTTAGACCTCAAAATTTCTCTAATGAATAGTTTTGATAACGTAATTTTGTATGGATTTACTTAATTAATATTAATAGCAGTACTTGGCATTAATTAATTCTTGCATGCTAAGTGTGAATATCAAGTTTCTGCACTGAGAACGCAGAAAATTCTTTCAACAATTTGTATGTTTCCTACTATCATTATAATGATTGCAATATATAATATGTTATAAACATTAATATTAAATTGCACTAAAAAACACTAAAATACACAACATTAAAATTAATAAATGAGATTTGATATTTTATATGACTTCAATATTTTTGCATTTACTCTCTACATTGAAACAAAACTTTATACTTTCGTACATGCTCCGAGAAAAAATACACACTACAGAGTACTTGATGTGGAAGAAGATAATTTTGTTGGAATGCAAAGAAATAACTGTTGTGGATTTCCATACATTCTTACATTGTCAATTATAACATTAAACTAGATTTCAATGATGTAATAAACCGGAAAAGCTATTCAACAATAGCCAAATTCTTCGACCAAAAAATAAAGTGTGATGTTAATATTGTTTTTCTTGATTTTCTATGTTCCTACTTCCATGCTTCTATATACCCATCTTTCCAATCCTAACATTAAAATCGCATTAGAAAAATAGATTTAGTTAACCAAAATAGAATGAGTTTTAGGATATTAATAAAATATTGTGTTGATACCGATTTCTAAAACGTCTTAAATCGAGCTATCATATCTAGTATTCATGTTTTAAACATTTCAATATTTGTCCACTAATTAATAGAAAACATTTTCGTGAGTAAATATCAGTCCTATCAGCATCCAATTCACTGACTACGCACGTCTGTGCTATAAAACGGAGGTGCGGAGATGGCTTCTTTTTGCATTAATAAAATTTATTTTAAACATGTGCAGGGGACAAGGTATGGGCAAGAGAAAAAAATTGCAAAGATGAGTTTATTCGGCAAAGATGAAATTAATTTTACTCTTCTTTCCATTTAAAACTTTTACGGATGTAGTTATGTGAAAGAGAAATTGCATATAGTGGTGAATTCGTGTAGAATGATGCGCAGAAAATTTTTTTAATAGTAATGTGTTTTAACTATGGGACTTTAGAGAAGAGTTTATTATACAAAAACAGAATTAATTATAAATTTATCTCCATTTAAAACTTTTACACAAGATTTCATTATTATATTTAACCTTCTAATTTCTGAAATTTTATAGCAAGCGATATAATGATTTATGAGATGAAGAAGATGCACATGAACAATTAACGAGAGAAACTGGATTATTGGTTTTTCGCTGTGAATTTGTGTGGAATGAAGGATTTGCGGAAATATATTTTAATTATAATGTGATTTCTAGTGGTTACTCTATTATTAATATATTGTGCAGAGTGCAAAGGTTCGCACAACGAAAGCTTGAGACCTTCTTTCACACAATGGATTTCCTCTGCAGTCCTCCACATATGTATTTGTGTTATTTGTTTTAAAATTTTACGTTAGATTAATATTTTAATGCTTTGAAAATCATGTTTATTATTAATATATTGTGCGGAGTGTGGATGTTCGAACAATGAAATCTTGCGAGCTTCTTTCACAAAATGGATTTTTGCATGCAATTATGCGTGTCTGCATTTATGTTATTTGGAAAGTATACGTTAGTATTAGCTATTTGAAAGAGAAGTTGCATAGGATTGTGCGAAGTGTGAAGGTTCACACAATGAAAGCTTGAGAGCTTCTTCAATTATTTGTGTGTAAGAAGTTGTGCAGAGGTGGATGTGTGTGTACAAAGATGGTTGTGCGGAGGGAGTTGTGCAAAAGTGGTTGTGTATGTGCAAAGGAGGTTGTGCGGAGGAATCAATGCGAATGTGGTTGTGCGTGTGTAGAAGTGGTTGTTCGGACGAAGCATATGTGAATAAAAAATGCATTACATAGGGCTGCTGACCCACATCAATTAATAACAACTTTTAATTTCAATGACTAACTTAAGGGCATTATTGAGTACAAAAGTAGTTGTGTGAAGGAAGTTCTACAGATGTGGTTGTTCATGTGAAGAGGTGGTAATAATACTGCATATTTTTTATTAGAACACGTGCATGAGTGCGGAGTTTTGTTTGAGTGTGAAGAGTGAATGCGGAAAATTTCAAAGCTAACATATAATGTCGCACAATCAACTTCTCTACACTTCATAGCCAATTTGCAATATCATGAATAGAAATATCCAGAATATGGTAATATGCATATTTATTATTAAAATATTTCCAATAAAATAGCCCTGCACATATGCTTAATTCTTTAATTAATTGATTGTCAAAGTCTTGAGCACAAAAGAATTTGATTATTCTATGGTATGAGAAGTGTTCACTGAAAAATGTGCTTATGCAAAGAGTTTTCTACACAACAGTGTGTTAATGTTAAGGCTTTGTGCCACGTCGAAGTCACGTCGAAGCGCAGAGGTATGTGAGTGTGGAGGTTTATGTTGTTTGTTCCACACACCATCCTTTCGCACATATTTGAAACCGTTATGTTGTCATTTTGAAGCAAGAGAACCCACCTCTGACCCAATTGTAACAACAATTATTTCATAATGTTGAATCTAATGATAGTTGTATATGGGGTAGTTGTGTTGAAGAAGTTGTGCGAAAGTGTCTTTATTCCCCCAATATTACCAAATGAACTAGGCCTTGTTCGATGGGAGCGTGTATGAAGAAAAAATGCATGTGCACAGAGCTTTGACTATGTCGAAATATTTTCCCAAGGTTTATCAAAATAACAAATATACAAATCTACTTTTTTAATTATTATTTTGTAATGTATTTCGCAAGCATTGTTTCCTCCTCACGACATCTGGGACCCACATCAATTAATAGCAACTCGAATGTCAATGACTGCATGGTATAAGAAGAAAGTTGTATACCAATGTTTAGCGATATGATTTAGTGTCAATAAAATAATTAAGTGTTTTCATTACAAAATTAAAAGTAAATTGTTTTGGTTTTTTTTTCAAATGATTGATTTTGCATTTTTCTCTGCTTTGGTCCTAAGCTAGTGGTACTATTAGCCATTTTTATTTATTCGATTATTAGTTAGAGATAATTGACGCTATGTATAGAAAATTACCATAACCATGGAATCATTTTGTGTTAATGTTAAGTGATCATGTATGTACACGATATTTTTGTATTGTTGTATTGAATACATGTAAAATAATGGACATGATCAAAATGAAATCGTATTTATTTTATTTCCTACATTCAAGTTATTTAGTACACGTACATCGACAACATTAAAGCAATAACAGTTAGAAAAATAAAATAAAAAAGGAAATAATTTTTTACTTTCGAGCTTTATTTTATAGCCTATCGGTAACATTTGCTTTGGTATTTTCAATTGTTATTTATTGAAAGTGTTAAATGTATCGATAAATCTATAAATCTGATCTAAATTCGGTAATGGATAAGAAAAAATGGGTGTAAGGACTACTAGCATTGGACTATTAAGTCATGATTAATAGTTTTAGTAAACGGAAACTTTTGTTCAACATTATGAGAAAATCTGTAGTCAACCAACTGGAATGTGTTATGACAAATAGCTTTGTACTATGATCTTGAAAATCATGTATCAGACTAGTCGTAAATCAATTTTCTTCGTCATTTTCCGTACTTCAATATCAATATACCAACCTAGATCCATCTTAACCTCGAATTTATTAAGCACCAAGAGGGATCAAATCTCCCAAGGTGAAAACATATTTTTGAGTGCAAAACTTGAGGAAAGGTTTGCACCTCAAGAGATGCGATCCCTCTCGGCACTTGATAGATCTGGGATTAAGATGGATCTAGGCTGGTTTCAGTTGTGTGTGGTCATAGAAAATTTGTTGAACATCTAATTATTCTGATCATTTTAAATATGCTAAATATTTCTAATATTAATTTGGCCAATTTAATTTTAAATTTGCTTAGCTACCTCAGTTTTTTGAGATGAGAGATTGTTAGTAACTTGAATGATGAAATAAAAATTTTGAAGGTAAAGTGACAATGTAGCAATGTTGAATGATAGAAAATGTGAATAATAAGAATATAGTCAATTACAAAAATTCTTCATTGTTATCAATCTAAAATTATTTTCTTTTATTTTTCTTATTGTCACACATATTAGTTTTGTCATATTTCTTATTAGTATTAGTTCTTATTGGCCACCTTTCTCTCTCTATGTATTTATTCATCCCTCCCTCTCTCACCCCCTCCAAATCCATCTCTCTCTCTCTCAAGTCCTCTCTCTCTTCCTTCCTCTCTCTCCCCTTCTCTCCCACCTCCCTTTGTCTCTCCCCCAATCACACACTCTCTCTCCACCCTCCAACACTGTCACAATCTCTCTCCCTTTCTCCTTCTCTCTCTCCCCTCTTCATATCTATGTCTCCCTCTCTCTTTCACTTTGCCCCTTATTTCCCTATCTCTATTCTCTCATTTTCTCTCTATTCCCTCGTCTCCAGGGAAGGTTTTCACCTCAAGAGATTTAATCCCTCTCGGCACTTGATAAATCTGAGGTTAATATGGATCTATGTTGGTTTCAGTGGTGCATGGTCATACAAAATTTGTTAAGCATCTAATTATTCCGTTCATTTTAAATATGTTAAATATTTATAATATTAATTTCGTCAATTTAATTTTAAATTTTCTTAGTTACCTCAGTTTTTGAGATGAGAGACTGTTAGTAACTTGAATGATGCCAAATGATAAAATAAAAATTTTAAGTGTAAAGTGACAATGTAACAATGTTGAATGATAGAAAATGTGAATAATAAGGATGTAATCAATTTCAACTAATATTCATTGTTATCAATCTCAAATTATGTTCTTCTATTGTTCTTATTGTCACACCTATTAGTATTCCCATATTCTATTAGTATTAGTTCTTATTGGTCACCTTTCGCTCTCTGTATTTCTTCATCCCTCCATCTCTCACCCCCTCCAACTCCATCTCTCTCTAAAGTCTTCTCCCTCTTCCTTCCTCTCTCTCCCCTTCTCTCCCACCTCCCTTTGTCTCTCCCCTCGTCACACTTTCTCTCTCCACCCTCCAACACTGTCATAATCTCCCTCCCTCTCTCCTCCTCTCTCTCCCCTGTCCATATTTGTCTCCCCACCTCTCTCTCTCTCTCTCTCTCTCTCTTCCCTTTCTTTCCCTATCTCTATTCTCTCTATTCCCTCGTCTCTTGTCTCCCTCATTATGTCTTCATCTCTCCCTTGTCACTCCCTCTCTGTCACTCAATGTCTTTGTTATTCCCTCTCTCTTTCCTCCAAATCCATCTCTCTCCCTCCATATCTTCTCCTCTCTTCCCCCACCCCTCCCCTTCTCTCTCCCACCTATTTCTCTCCCCCCTCCCCCCATATTTTGGATCAATCATGTCAAAGAAAATACAATAATAAAAAAGTTAAAAGAATCATGCAATATATTTCCTCTATCATTGTTAGTAATTTTTCTTTCTCAGTCTTGGTTACGATGCATCTATATTGGTTCTTTATGTGAAAATTTCTGAATCTAACAACCAGAAATCATACTGCATGATTTACATTTCCTACTTGTGTTATTCAATTAACAAGTTATTTATAGAATTATTTAGTAAATATTAATGAAAATACACTGCAGACTACACCAATATATAGATCAAGTACTGAAAAATAAATGAGACAATCACGCAAAGGACACACTTATTTTTGGACTAAACGTCCCCTGAAAAACCCAATGCAGGAAAACAGGTGCAGCATATATGAGGGTTTTATTATTAAGTAGATTTCTAAATACCACTAGCCTGCCAAATCCGTCTCACCCAACAAAGAAAACCTTGGTAGAAGTACCTTTATCCGGAGACAAATATTTCACTGATCCAGCAGCAAAATGAACAAATCCCACATGTGACTACATTTTCCCCAATGTTGCGCAGTGATAGTTACTCCCAGCTCTATGTTGAGACTGCGTCACCTCCTCTAGGAGCTACGTCACCCTCCACGTTAGCCTTCCTGGCTTAAAAATCGGTTTGTTGAACTGATGCTCGATCTGCCTCACAGAAACCCCAACGCTACCTCTTTAGTGATTATGTCACCTCCCTAGGCTCTGCATCACCCTCTTAGGTGTTGTGTTGGACTGAAGTCTCACTACCTAATTACCCCTCTCTGCACTAGAACTCACTTTAAAATTATCAACAAACCACGCCCCAGAATTTCGATTTAGCTCAAGTGTTGTTATGTGTGTGTGTGTTCTCCAATTGGCCCTCAAGCCTTCCTTTATACTTTCCCTGTTGAGAGATAAATGATTGTGATAAAATCTTTAATCAATGGCTAATATTAAAACAGACTTGATCCTCTCACATAGAAGCTTCTCACCCACATTTACATTAATTCATTTTAATTATTTTAATTTCCTAAGTTTTAACTTTGGCTCTATAAAATAATTAATTATTTTAATAAAATGCACTCTGGACAAAATTTCACCAAACGATTTCTGGGTCTTGGAGATCTTGTGTGTTATAGCCACTCCACAAAATTTTGGAGCTATATCACATCCGATGCTACCCAAAAATCAACACTCCCTCTTAGTGAGGAATGTGCTCTAGCAATACTTCTCACCAGAAGCATCATCATGATCCACGGCATCAGTCCTCTACGCTGCTAATGCTCAGCCTACTACCCCTCATCCACTACACTAATGCAATCCATATTGTCGCCCATGACTCTGCCACTGCCACTGCTACATTTATACTTCAACTCCCTCTCAATGTGTTGCATCATGTTGCCCATAGCACTGCCACTACTAACTGTTGCACTGAAACTCGGTTGCTGAGAGTTAAGCAATAGAAAAACATCCCAAATTATGACATACTAGTCAATCTAGATGCACCTTGATATTGAATATTTTTATTGTTGATAACTACTGCAATGTCCCTCTGATGCTCTACATTGTTGTTGTTCTGCACTGCGTAAGCACTACTCTGCACGAGGGATTCCTGTTTAGGATTTCCTCTCCTTCTTGAGAGGCGTCTTGAGGGATTGCACTTCATTTTCTCCACATCCTGGCTCAAGGCCAAATGCACATATTCAGTCACTACATTATTTCTGCTGAAGCATAACGTAGTGTTGTTGGGTGTTGTCGTGGAGGGTTCCACAACACATTCTCTTTGGCTCATCTTTCAGAGGAGGGAGTTCCTATTCCTCCAGGAGGTTAGTGAAAGGGATTTCAGAGCTTTATTGCACATCTTGGCATTAGGCCAATCTTCTCCCATCATCAGCAGTGCAGTCCAGCTTCTTGATTGTGTTATTCTAGAGTGCATCTGCAGTGAGGGGTTGCACCAGCATTTTAGAGGGCAAGATTTCCAGTATTAGGATCAGCCTTGTACTTTGGAAATCTATTGGAGGAGGTTTTCTACATATTGGACATCTTATTCAGCCATCTCCATGTTATTATAGTTTTTAGTTGTTGCTGCTGCCCAACAACTCTGACATTTCTGCAGATTTGCCTTTTGTATCTATATTGTAGCCAATCCTCTTGAGGATTGTTGTATTAGTGTTTACAGGGGTTGAGAGATTGCTCCCCCTCATTTATTTGAGCTGATATTGTCATATCATTCTATTCTCATTTTTTATTATGCAGTAACTCCTATAAACTATGTTATTTTTGCCAAGGCTTTTCATGTGTAGCAATGTTCTTGCATTTTCTTGTAGATGCTCTATTGAGGCTTCCATTGCCTAGCTGGAGTGATTGATTCCTCCACATATTGTATACATTTTCTATTATATAACGTATTTTTTGGATAGAAATTTCTTCATGTGTTCACAAATACAAGAATAACGCTGTCATTCCATTACTGGTGCTTACAATTGTTGCAGTCCCTCCTCGAGCATTTTCAGAGGACATCTAAGTGTGGGAGATTTGTTTAAACACCTTAGAAGGATTTCTTTGGAGCCATATCTTGGATTTCAGTCTTATATACATTGATCTAATGGATCCAGGTCCTGGTTTCAATTCCTACAGATGCCATTACTGGAAAATGCGTTTTCTAGTCATGCCTAGCTAGTTGTTCCAGATTTGGGATATTACAGATTTTAAGGCCTTTCTCTAAAGTATTCCTAGTAGATTCCATCCAGGGAATTATATGGTATGCCCTGTCCTCTGGTATGTCTCAAACTGTTACTTTTAAGGTCTTTATAGTGTTTGATTAAAGAAGACAAGTCTATCTTTCTATTTAGTTGGACTCATTTTTATATTAAATGATTCCTTTGTCTGAAAGTAATCCTAGGATTGCTGGATTGTTGTCTTAAAGGTTTTCTTGTTAAAGTCTGGCCAAATAATTCTATGGTATGCCCTGTCCTTTGGTTTTCCTCAAACAGTTACCTAAAAGGCTTTTCTTGTTGAAGTAGAGCTAGAATATTCTTAACTAATCTTTAGTTTTGTTGCTTTCAGAACTTACTGTCATTTCATACTTCATCTAGTCTAAGAGATCCGCTTGATATAGTTAGCTTGCCCTATGAAATCCCTTGTAGAGTTGGTGAATGATCAAATCCTTTTATGACTCCATATCCAAATGGATTAATGTCTCCCATGGTCTATCTATTCGTCCGAAACACTCTATCAATTAATCACACCATTATTCTATCTATCAACCAATCCAAGCAATATAAATAAATAGTCCTAAAAACTTCATAACTAGCCTAAAATCACAACAAACGAATAAAGACATATCATTTATAAACACTTGCATAGATAGAGCCCTGTATGAGTCCAAGAAGGCTAGGTCCATGGACTCCAAAGTGGTTTGATGTGGTTCCCGACAGATTTTGTTCTTTCCAATCATGAAAATCACGGGGAGAAAACATAATGATGACCATAATGGGGATATTGAGTTATTAAACAGCTTAATATCACCTTAAGAGCTCATATAACCTCATTTTAACTTAGATGAATCAGGTGTTAGCCAAGAATGGTACCTGGTTGCTGATGGTGGACAACAATCAGCCTCAAAACAATTAAAAATCCTCCACCTGGTGACTCCACTAGTTTTCAGTAGGCCTGTTGACTCCACTAGTCTTCCATAAACTCCACTGGGAAACTTATTTTATCATAAAACCCCAACAGAACCTGGTAAAGAATACTTTTTGGAGTAATTATTTCTTTCACAAATTGGTTTGTCCTTTAAGACTGTTATAACTCTCAACCTTTCTGATTTTTGGGTCCAAATTCTGGCTTCTAGAAGAATCTGTACCAGATCTCATCCTGACCCAGATCCTCCTGTAATAGCTAACAATCCTGAAAGCATCCTTAGGAAGTCTCCTAGATCTAAAAATCCAACTGTTGGTAGACCTATCCACAAAGCAAGTCCCCTACCTAAAAACTTCAAAGACTTGAAGAATGTCCTGTCTGACTTACCCCTAGGACAAAGCTTGTCTAGGACTAGATCTCAGAGTTGGATAACCCAGATAGTTTTAGATCCATCCACCTTACAGCAGAATTCTGTTGTACTAAGCTCATCACCTACTATTCACCTTCCTCCATTTAACCATGTACCTCCTTTTATGAATTCTCCACTTGTTAACCCTCCTTTGTTTCCCCAACCACATATCATGGAAACATGGTATGCTCCACTAGTTCTACCATTGCCTTTAGTTTTTCTAACATGGGACTTTCAGTCCAAGATTCCTTTATATGATGCAAGCAGTTCTACTGTTGCTCAACAACATGTGGACAGAATGAATGCCAACTTTGACATACAATAAATATATGATGAAATTATTAAACTGGGAATGTTTTCTCAAATCTTAGGGGGAGAAGTAAGAAAATGGTTTAAAGGCTTAACCCCTAATAGCATAAATGACCCCCGTGCTTTTCATCAACTTTTTTTAAGCAAATTGGAAGTTAAGAATAATCCTCTCCAAATATTATCAGAGTATGAAAACATTAAGAGAAATGTTGGAGAAGGTGTCCAAGAATACTACACTAGGTTCAATAGTGTATATAATGACCTCCCTATACACATGAAACCTCCACAAGGTCTATCTCTAATGAAATTCCTTGATGGTTTTGACCCAGAAATGGCTTATCAATTAAGATAAACAGAACCCCTCACCTTATAAGACATGAAAAGGGGAGAAGTAAGTGTAGAAGCAAATATGATTTCCAAGAGGGCTAGAATGAAAAATGAAAAGAGGGTCACATATAGGGAAGAAGTTGCACCTTCATCATCTGACACTAATATTGATAACTTAGTTAGAACCATAGAGAGAATGATGGAAATGATAAACATGAATGAGAGAGCTTATCCTAGAGAAAACCAAACAACTCCTCAAAACAGAAATCAAAATCACAACAAAAACAAAAAATTTAGGAGAAAACCCCCTCAAATTAGACAAAGAGATCCTGATCAGAAAATCAGACCTCCTTTCCAAGAAAACTATGTTGATGATGATGAGGGGGTGATTGAAGAAACAGAGGAAAGTCACATAAATTTAATGGGAGTAAAAAATGAGGACACTGTCTTCCTCACTAAGGAAGAACAAGGAATATTTTTACCAAATGGGGAAGAAAACCTATAATATGAAGACTATAAACAAGGCTTTGAAAATGCCATCATGGAAGTGCATAGACAATATGACCTCAGAAGTAAGAAAAATCAAGACACTCCCAAAAGATAGACCTTTGAAATTTCTGCTAGAAAGATTCTTGAAAATGTTCCTAAAAAGATAGTAGAAAATACAAACATAGTGGTTGAAATTTCTGATAAAACTAGAAGCAAAAACAATGAACCTAGTGGCAAGTACAGTGGTGACCAAAGAAGCACTAGCAATATAGTTAGTGCCCCTAAAAAAACTATTTCAACTGAGTTTCCTAATAAAAACCAGCAAGTTGAAATTGTTGTGAAAACAGTGTCTGAAAAAAATGATTTGAAAATTTCAAACACTCAGACACCTTTCAGTATAGAGAATGAAATTTCCAAGATTAAAATCTCTATTCCTCTTAATGAACTAGTCACTCAAGATGTATATAGATCCCAACATTTGAAAGCTTTAAACATAGGAGAAAATGTTGATTCTGTAAATTTAAATGATGACAAACCTGAACTTCTGTTGGACCAGAAGTAGAAGGGAAATTTCAAGAGGGAGGTGTTCCTCCATTTTATGTCAATTTAAACATCCATGACAAAATTCTCCACAATGGCATGTTAGATTCAGGAGCTTCACAAAACCTAATGCCAAAAGTAGTAATGGAAATACTAGGCCTTAAGATAACTAGACCATACAAATGTTTATACTCTTTTGATTCCAGTAGAGTTAAATGTCTAGGCCTAATTAAAGATCTCTGTGTTAATCTAGCACAAATACCAGCCAAAAGCTTAGTAATGGATATTGTAATGGCTGACATTCCTCCTAAATATGGCATGCTCCTTTCAATATCATGGGGTGCTAAACTCAAAGGTACCCTACAAATGGACATGACCCATTCTACCATACATGTCTTCAGTCAACCAAGAAGACTATATGGAGAAACTCACATGAAATACATGGTTATAAGTCAAGAAAAACCAGATAACTCCCCTCTTTATTCTATTCACACTGGTCTTGATTCATTTATCCTTTACAATGATGAAAACCTTAATGAACAAGTGACGGAACATGAGTAACCAGCAGAACAAGAAGAGGAAACAAAGGAGGGGCAGTCAAAATAGTTTTCCCAAACAGAATATAACAAAAAACATAGTGGAGACCAAAAGGTGTAAAACAATGACAAGCATAGTGGCAAGCACTATGAACAACATAATGGAGACCATAATCACCAACATAATGATAAATCTAAAATTGAACCCCTTTGTAGTATGAGTTTTGATGGTTCTTGTGGAAAAACTGGTTCATGAGAAGGTATATGGGTGCATAACACATAGAATAATCATGCAGAAGTTCACTCATACAAGCTAAACTTTCAATGCACAAATAACATAGCTGAATATGAGGCACTCCTCCTAGGGATACAATTACTGAAGAAATTAGGAGCCAATAGGATCATTGTCCATGGATATTCTAAGCTAGTTATTAGGCAAATCAAGGGATAATACACAACTAAGCATCCTAGATTAAAAGCATATATGGATGATGCCATTGACCCCTTGAAAACATTCATAGAATATGATCTTACCTTTGTCCCTAGAAACCAAAACATCCTTGCCAATGGACTATCATTTGCAACGAGTACATGCAAAAATCCTTATCATAGCAAAGAATACACATTACAAGTCAAATATAGACTAGCACTCTCTGATACCATAAAATACTAGCAAGTTTTTGAAGGAGATAAACAGATAGAAGATTTCCTGCAGTCCAGAAATGAGTTTGAAGTGCCAAATTCAGACTCAGATAATGAAGAAGACTGCTCTGTTGAGCAACACACTTACAAAGAATAACCTCCTGATAATGTTGATATAAATCTGTTAATAAAAGAACACACACAAAAAATAGAGTTGTGCACAAAGTCAGAAAAATAAGATTTTGAAGTTCTGCAGTCCAATAATGATAATTGCCAAAGGCACTAGTTCCTTTAGAAGAAATATTTGACTTTAATGATGTTTCTAGGAAGCTAAAGATGGAACCCCATGAAGCTAAAATATAATAATGCAATATAGGCAGTGAACAAGAACTCAAAATGATAAAATTGTCCAAAACACTAATAGCTCATATAAAATAGAAATACCTTGAGTTATTCAAAGAATTTACTGATGTGTTTTCTTGGAGCTATGAAGATTTAAAGTCATATGATACGTAGATAATCTAGCATAAGATCTATCTCAAAGAAAACCATAAGCTCTTTAAATAGAAACTAAACAGAATAAACCTTATGTAACTACCCTTGGTTGAGAAAGAAATTAAGAAGATGTATGATGCTGGAATACTAGTCCCTCTGAGATACTCAGAATGGATTTCAAATCTTGTATCAGTGAGGAAGGAAATAGGAGAAATTAGGCTATGCATAGACTTCAGAAATTTAAACAAAGCCTCCTTAAAAGACAACTACCCTTTACCAAAAATGGATCACATTTTGCAAAGGGTAGTAGGTTCTAAAAGAATATCTTTGCTAGATGGCTTTTCAGGATACAATAAGGTGCTGGTACACCCAGATGCTCAACACAAGACAAATTTCACTACACCCTGGGGCACCTTCATGTATGTTAAAATTCCTTTTGGGTTAATGAATGCTGAAGCCACCTTTCAAAGAGCCATGGATATTTCTTTCTCAGAAGAGATAGGTTACTTTATTGTGATATACCTTGATGACATCACAGTCTATTAAAAAACTGATGAAGAACACCTAGTTCACTTGAGAAAGGTCTTTGAAAAATGTAGAACGTATGGTTTGCCTTTAAATCCCAAGAAATCTCTGTTTGGTTTTCAAGAAGGAAAATTTTTGGATCAAGATTGACCCAAAAAGGATTGAAGGAATATTGCAAATCAATCATCCTAGAAATATCAAAGAGTTGCAATCTTTCATTGGAAAGATAAATTTATTAATAAGGTTCATACCAAACCTTGCAGAACTCCTAAGAAACATCACAAACATGCTGAAAAGAGAAATTGGAGTCAAATATACCATAGAAGTAAAGGAATCCTTTGAGCTAGTAAAACAAGCACTTACCTAAACACCAGTTCTAATTACCCCTGATTTTACTAAATATTTCTTCATTTTTTCCCTTGCATTAGACCATGAAGTTCTTGTTGTCCTAGTACAAAAAAAATAAAAGGACAAGAGCAACCCATTGCATTTTTCAGCAAGGCATTAAGAGATGCACCTCTGAAGTACAACATAATGCAAAAATAATCTTTTGCCTTAATCAAAGCATTCAAAGACTTAAAATTTTACATTATTCACTCACACATCATTGTGTTTGTACCTCACACAGTGGTAAAAGACATACTCACACAAGATCCTGATGGAAAAAGAGTAAAGTGGATTGCTATTATATTAGAATATGATCTAGAAATCAAGCCCACTAAAATAATAAAAGGGAAAGGTCTAGCTAAACTAATGGCTGAAACAAACTTTCAAGCACTAGACATAAACATGATTAATGTATTAGATGAACAAGAGGAGTTGGCAACTCCATTTATTGAAGAATCATTTCTGAATTCATCTTGTTATGCCGATATTTTATATGTGCTTTTTAATCTGAATGTTCTTCCTTGGTTGTCCAAAAAAAAGGCTAGATTCTTAAAGTTAATGGAAGTAAACTTCTGCATTTTAGATAAATTTTTATATTGGAAAAATGCTAATGGTATATTGCTTAAATTTTTTCCCGAGGATGATGCAGATAAGATCAAGCATGAGTTTCATGAAGGAGAATGTGGAGGCCACCTCTATTGGAAAACCATTGTCAAAAAAATCCTTAGAGTTGGTTACTATTAGCCCACCCTCTATCAAGATATCCATAAAATGGTAATTGCCTGCCATAAATGCCAAATATTTGAAGGCAAAAGAAAGTTGGTACCATTGCCTTTGCACCCAATTTCTATAGAATATCCTTTCCAACAATGGGGCCTTGATTTCACTGGAGAAATCCACCCTACCTCCTCTACCCAGCACAAATGGATCCTCACTACAACTGACTATTTTATAAAGTGGATAGAGGCCATTCCTTCTAGAACTGCCACAGAATCAGTAATCATCAAATTCCTTGAAAACCACATTTTGTCTAGATTTGGCTATCCTAGAAATATTATTACTGACAATATTGCTACTTTTAGATCCAAGAAAATGGTGGAATTTTGCCAAAAATATTATATTTCATTGGGCCATTCTACAGCTTATTACCCTCCAGGTAATGGGTTGGCAGAATCCTCAATCAAAAGTTTGGTAAACATCATCAAAAAAATTTTGGAAGAGAACAAGAAATCATGGCACAACAAACTAGTACATGCACTATGGGCAAAAATATTAGCAAATAAAAATCAATTGAATGTCTCCCTATCAGCTAGTGTATGGAGCAGATGTAGTTTTCCCAAGAATTTTAGAAGTGCCTGTAATGAAGCTCATACAAGAAGTACAGTCAGAAGAAAGTGATATGCAAAGAAGAATAAATCTGACTATCCAGCTGCAGCAAAGCAGAGAGGAAGTATACAACAAAACTCAACAAGTGTAGGAAAACATAAAGAATATTTTTGACAAAATAAACAAGGAAAATGATTACAACATTGGAGACAAAGTGCTAAAGTGGGATTCAAGAAGGGAATGCAAAGGTAAGCATGGAAATTTTGACAATCTATGGAAATTTCGATACATCATCCATTCTGCAAGAGGTAACAATGCATTTTTACTTCAAGAAATGGATGGAACATAATTATTTGGAGGTCTTGTCAATGGCAGGATGCTCAAGCATTATTTTCGTTGAAAATATTTGTTGGCTCGAGGGGTCCAAACCCAGGTTCAGAGGTTAAGGTTTGCCAACAAACCCCTATACTATTGGCCCTTTCGGCAGTGACCTACTTGTGCAGGTCAAAGTCTCACTCGAAGCATTATGGGTGGGTGCTGGAACCAGGTTTCTGCACCCTGAGAGAGGATAGGTAAGCCAAGAAGAGCTGTGTTCGGCTTTATAATGACCAGATTGCCTATCTCAAAACCATATCTATAGATCTCCTTCACATCCACGTGCACAAGGTCAACTATACTTACTTTGCTCAACAAATCATATACTTCTAAAAGAATAGTGCAATATTACATATAACAGAACATATCCAAATGCAGTAGAAACACTTACACAGTAATTTCGCAACTTAACACAGAATATGCATAATACACCAGCTATCAAAGATTCACATAAACAGTACACATAGATTCAGTTACTCAAAAAACCTTTCTTATTCATCAATTCGTAAGTTCCTTCTTACAATACCCAAACCTGACCTCGCACACAGCAGCAAGGTCTGGACACAGCAGGACTTGGGATCTCTGCACACACAACCGGCAGGAGTCCTTTCCCCAAAAACCCAAAGAGATCTATGAAGCCACAATTTGCATCAAGATCTCATCATCTTCTTGCCTTATAATTCAAAACGTCCCTCTATTTATAAAAATATAGCCTAATATTTCCTATGGTCTGAAAACCATGGTTTGCGGACTCTAGGTCTACCCTTTGACCCATTATAATGCTTTTGGGGCTTTGCCCTACCCCAAAACCCTGCGCTAGACTAAATATAATAAAAAATATACAAAATCAGACCCATTTCGCAGCTTGCAGGAGACCCTGTTCCAACAGTCCCCCAACACAATCTTGTGACTCATCTCAAGTCACTATGGCCGCCGGTCCACCAATTGCCCCTGGAGCTACTTGATTATCCTGATTAGTGTGCATATCCCATTCATGCCTCAGCACCCCATCCCTGGTGGGCCGATTCTGCCTGAGGCAACTATTCCGGCCATATAGTCATTTAACCCTGTATGGTTTGAGCTGACTGCCATTGACATATCCTAGTAAAACATCTCCCCGCAGGGTAGCTAACCTGACTGCTCCACCATCCATCATTTCCTTAATAGTGTAGGGACCAAGCCAGTGCTGTCGAAATTTCCCTGGGTGTTTCGAAAACTGACTATCGTATAAGAGGACTAGGTCACCTTCTACGAATGTCTTTTGGTGAATATGTCGATCATGCCAAGCTTTATTGTGAGCCTTCTGAACCTACTAATGAAATTTAGCAATGAACCAATCTTCTTCCAATGCAAAAAGTTGTGCAATGTGTTCTTCCATGATGTTAGGTTCTGCCATATTTGTAAATGCTGTGATACATAGACTAAGAACAATGTATTCTATTGGCATAATGCCCTCTTTGCCGTAGACCATCTGAAAGGGGGTCCTTCCCATTAGCTTCTTGCAGGTCCTCCGATAGGCCAATATAACATAGGGGATGCATACATCCCAATCACTACAATCAGAATTACAGACCTTGGTAAATTCCCATTCTAAGATTTTGTTGAAAGCCTTGACCGCTCCATTTTCCTGTGGATGATACGGTGTACTTTTTGTGTGATGGATCCATAATTCCTCATTCAAGGCTTGGATCAATTCATTAATGAAGTGCATGCCTCTATCGCTCATCAAGATCTTTAGGCATCTAAATCTGGTTAGGATTTTCTCAAAGATGAAGTACGTAGCAGTATCTGCAGTACAATCCTTTACCGCTTGTGCTTCAGCCCATCGAGTGACATAGTCAGTGGTAGTAATAATGTAGCGCACACTTGTCTTCTTTCCTGGAGGATTGATTGATCCTAAAAAATAAATGGCCCATTTTTCAAAGGCCTGCAAAGCTATTTGAGGTTTCAATGGCATTTCATCTCTTCATGAGGGTCATCCTGTCTGTTGGCACGTATCTCACGATTTATGTAATATCCCAAAATGGGATCTACTAGCAAGGCATGACTGGAAAATGCTTTTTCCAGGAATGGCTACTACAGGATTTGAAACCAAGACCTTTATCCCTTATATCAATGCATCTAATACTGAAATCCAAGAGGTGGCTCAAAATAAATCCCTCTAGGTGGGTGAAACAAGTCTCCCACACCTAGTTGTCTTGGAAAAGTGTCAGATGAAGGGACTGCAACAATTCTTGAACAACAGAAGGAGAAACATTTTTATTTTTATAAGCCTGGGCACATGAAGATTCAGATAGCCAAAAAATTTCTATTATAGCAGCAATAGTATACAAATCCTTGAGGAAAGAGTGACTCAAGCAAAGCAATACAGCCTCAATGGAACATGTACATCAAAATGGAGAAACACTGCTACACATGTATTTCTACGGGCTAGGAGGACGTAGTTTAGAAGATAAATTGCATCATAATGAATAATAATAGAAAGATACAACAATTTATGGCTCAAGAAATGAGGGGTAACAAGCTCTTAACCCCTTGAAACAATAATAAAACAATCCTGAGAAGGATTGGATGAAATATACAAAAATGGAAAAATGTCGGAGTTGTTGGGTAGCAACTAGAACTAGATGGAGATGGCTGAAGATGATGCAAAAACTGAATTAAACCTTCTCCAATGGATATTATAAGTGAAAGGCTGATCCTAACACTAAATATCTCACCCTCCAATCAACACTACAAACCCTCACTGCAAGTGCACTCTGAAATAACGCAGTCTAGAGAGGGAAACTGTACTGTAGGTGGAATAGAAAGTGTTGACCAAGTGCCAAGATCTGAAATGAGCTATGAATCCTTCCTTACTTATCTCCCAAAGGAAAGAAGGATTTCTCCTCTGAAAAACAAGCCAAGGAATGGTGTTGTGGAACCTCCACTGCAACACCCTGCAACACAATGTTACACTTGAGCAGAAATAATGTTATAGCTGAAGGAATGGCTTTGGCCTTGAGCCTGGATGTAGAGAAATGAAGTGAAATCCCTCAAGAGGCCTCTCAAGAAGGAGAAGGAATCCTAAACAGGAATCCCTCATGCTAAACAGCATTGCAGCTCAGCTAAACAGTGGGAGACTACAAATAGTCTAAGCAGACACAAATTCAATAATCATATGCATGAGTAATAATGGAGGCCTTGCCCTCCTTTTAAAAAAATAAGAGCTCGCTCTCCATGGGTCCCACTCTTTAGGGTTTCCTCCATCAAGAAAACTTCCCTCCTCTTTCACTGCGCTGTCCCACAAGATGCTCTCCACCTCCTACCTCTGCGTTGTTTGACTTGGTCAAACTTGACCTTGTCTTTTTGCAAATGTCTCCTTTCACACATGAGGGTGTGAAATCTAGTTCCACTGATGATCCCCTCTCATACTAAGAGGGATTTTATCCATGTTTTTATTATGCATGGGCCACCTCACCCAATTATTCAACTCATAATTGAAATTAGCAAAATTTAATATTCCAATTTACTATAGGCAAATTTTGGAATATTATAGTCCTCCCCTCCCAAATGTGGCTTGTGCTCAAGAAACTGCAAGGATAGAACTAAGAAGTTTCCCCCAAGGCATGGAGACTGAAATTTTTTGGGAAAACATCTTCCCCAAAGGCATCCTCCATCCCCAAGCAATCATCCAAAAAAAATGAGTCACCTCCCAACATGGCAACTCCGGGTAATCTCCTTCCACCTTGAGCTACAGAAATGAAGGTGGGCTGAAAATCTGAATATGGTAAGAATAATAGCCTAGCCCATGTTGTCCTTCTCTCCACTCATGATGAGTGTAGAGTATGTGTTGATCCTGGGCTACAAAATTATTTTCTTCAAGTGGAAAAATGAAGAACAATCCTCCAAGGATTTCCCCTCTAACATTGAAGAACAAGTTGTCCCAAAATATCTCATCCATGATGAATAGGACATGATCATCATAGAACATATTAATGAGAAGTTTTCTGAAGGTTTTACATGATGATACATGACACAAGCAATGTCTCAAAAGGAGACAACACAGTCTCATCCACTTCAATTTCAGAAAATAACATGCAAGTAATATACAAAATCCATCACATCTACTAATGAATAGAAAATGGTTGAATGTGTCAACAATACATGATCAAACACTTGCCCGTGGTTATACAATGGATAGCCATCAAATTCATGGCCCACCCCAAAAGAGAACAAATGTGTGGCTATGATGGCCCTATCTCCTCCCATGCTCCCATTAGAACATGTAGTGCAGAAAATGTGGGAGTTCTCTCCCCTCAAGGACACATCCAACTCATGTGTCAATCTCCCAATCATGCTCTCAACAAGAATAGAAACAATATAAGCAAATGAAGACATTATTAGTACAATAATGAAGGAGATACTGATGGCTCCATGTGATGCTTGAAGTTACCAACAGTCTCCTGAGTATGTACAACGCAATTTTACAAATTGTTGCTTCAAAAAATCACAAGGAAAAATGTTTCTTGATACATAGTTAGTCATGTATGTCATCATATGGAAACTAGTTGGATATAATATCTGAACATACATGTAATGAGAAAACATTTTCCCAAGGCCACATAAAATATGGTTGCCTCCATCATATAGCTTGGCCCAATTTTGATCATGGAGCAATGTGAAAATATTGCCCTCTTATGGAGCAATGCACTGCATAGTAATGGTAAGAGTATGCAAATCAATAAAGGTAAAAAAAAACTTCTTACCATATGCCGGAAGTAAGATGGTACATGGATCCATGAGTGAGTCCTTCATAGTGTTTTGGCATGCTATGAAGAGGAATGAACCATGTGCTGCAAGAAGATCATCCTTCTCATGCTTGGAAGGCCAAGTCAAGAAGAATATGTCATAGTAATAGATGTCTCCATCCACTACCTCATCATTTCCACCTCCTCCTTGTTCACCAAGTTCATACAATGAGAAGTGATCCTGGGACAGTCCATCCATAAGTCCCTGCTCCAAAGTGATAGCACTGTGAGCTCATGCAAATAGGCTCCTGTCAATACCAAGCTCTGTTCTTTGACATGCTCCTTGTCAAAGACTCCTCTAGTAATGCTGCTGCAAATATGGAATACTTTCCAAGATGGAAATAATTCCTGATCATCAAAGGCCAAGGAGTAGCCCCTTTGCACCATAAGAGTGCCCTCTTCTACTCCTACAACATCACACAACAACTGAGAGCAAATTTTCCATTACTCTCTCAAGTAGAACTCAAGCAACCAAAGTGCTTGATGCCTCCTTGTGCTCCCATCATACAACTCATGTGATGAAGACACAATGAATGATATAAATATCACATCAACACCATGCATCCATATTCCATGATGCCCAATGATACAAGCATTCTGGCACCTCTCCTCTATCCCGATCCCCTTAGGAAGAGGATATGCCAAGTGATGGCCAAAATCCTTCAAAAGGAGCCAGCGCAGCCAAGCCTCTTGCTACCCAGTGTCATATAATTGCAAGTAGCCTCCCAGCTCCTTGCTCACCAACCACATCCACTCAATCACTTTTTGATGTCTTTTAATTCCCTTCCCCTTGGTACTCCTCTCATGAGGGCTGCCATGCTTCTAAACAAACTTTCTCTCTTTGCATTCCATGAAAGTTTGGAATGCAGCTCTTTGGAGACCTTCTAGAGAAGATCTCTCACCCATGACTATGTTGAATCCACAGGGATCGAAATATGATGAAGGTAACATATCTTCTCCATCATTCTTTGACAACGCTATTAATCTCTCCAAGTGTGTAATAGTTGTCTCATACTCCAAATTAAGGATGGTTTCATAGTTTTTTATAGGAGTGTCATGGTTTGTTTCACCCTACAAAAGTTCACTCCCCAATCTCAACAATTGTGTGCAACTCAAAAAAGGTGCATGAGGATGATGGTTCATATCCTCCTTTAACCATTTTCGTATCATAGTGCAATCATGTTGCTCTAGATCAGCAATGAGATTTGACCCTTGGTCATGCAAAAGAAAATTTCCACAACTATCAAAAGAATTTGCTGCAACAATAGATAGTGCAAATTCCTTCATACATTGATGAGATTCAAAAATCTCTTGTAGGGTTGCAAGAGTTCCTTCCTCCAATGTGTTGGCTGCCCCAACTATTGTTGCATGTGGCTACTCCTCCATGAGTGTGACAGCGTTATTACAAGACTCCTCAAGTGGTGGTGTGAGCTTTTCCTTCCTTTTTCTTTCTCCATCAAAGGTTTTGATCAACCTTTGAGTGAACTCTGCAAAAATTTTCACCCTTGCATGGCTCAAGTGGCTGAACCACCAAACATAGGCTCCACCCTCCAAGTCCAGCACTGAGATCTCAACAGCCTCTTCCTCCACTATAGGATGTAGTAGGAAAAATGCTTCCAACTTCCTCACCCAAGCTCTTGTTGTAGACATTAGGGGAATTTTGAGGTCTAAAATGGGCCTCCTAAGAAAAATGTACAACCAAAATAAACTTTATAACAACCAAGAGGATTCAAGATGATGATGTCATCCATAATGGATGATTCACCATTTTTGGAGTAAAAAAGTAAAAATATTAAAAAATAATAAAATAATAAAACTACTTTTTCAACTCGTATTTTAAACTTATCTCCCAAAATTTTTACTCAAATTTCGAGCGGGAGTACTCGTTGGATGCGGAATTTAATTCCTCATCAAAGGAGTACCCATGTTGCATACTTTCAATGAACTCTTCTACACGAAAAATGAGAAATACATAAAAAACATGATTGTAATCACGTTTTTTTATGTATTTCTCATTTTTCGTGTAGTAGGACCCATCAAAAGTATGCAACATTGGTACTCCTTGGATGAGGAATTAAATTCCGCATCCAATGAGTACTCCCGCTCGAAATTTGAGTAAAAACTTTGGGAGATAAGTTGAAAATATGAATTGAAAAAGTAGTTTTTTCATTTTCCCCTCTAAAATTTGATGATGTCGTCAAATCTTATTTGATTTTTTCCACTATTATTTTATAATTTCCTTAGGAGGCCCATTTTAGAGCTCAAAATTCCCCTAATGTGACCCATCAAATGTAGACAACAGAAACCAATTGCCTTTGATTTCTCTTTGGCTGCATGGTCTCTTCTCTTCCTTCCACTGGATGAATTGTGGAAAAGCTAGAGTCTCCTTGAAGGCTCTAGGTTGAGATTTGAACTCAACAAGGTAATCACTTAAAATTTGATGATCCAAGTATCCTTCATGCTTGTCTTCTTCTCTTTGAGAATAGGAAGTGCATGGTCCTTCCTCTTCTCCTTCTTCCATCTTCTTGACCTCCTTGGAGAGGTCCTTCCTGGATCTAAAAACTGATGAGAGAAAGCTCATCTTCTTCATCATCTTGATATTCTTGGGTTGAGACTCACAGGCTGAGCCAAGACTATGCTCTGATACCACTGTAATATCCCAAAATGGGATCTGCTAGAAAGGCATGACTAGAAAACGCATTTTCCAGGAATGGTTGCTATAGGATTTGAAACCAAGACCTAGATCCCTTATATCAATGCATCTAAGATTGAAATCCAAGAGGTAAATCAAAATAAATCCCTCTACATGGGTTAAATAGGTCTCCCACACCTAGTTGTCTTGGAAAAGTGCCCGATGAAGGGACTGCAACAATTCTTGAACAAGAGAAGGAGAAACAATGTTATTTTTATAAGCCTGGGGACATGAAGATGCAGATAGCAAAAAAATTCTATTATAGCAGCAATAGTATACAAATCCTTGAGGAAAGAGTGACTCAAGCAAAGCAATACAGCCTCAATGGAACATGTAAATCAAAATGGAGAAACACTGCTACACATGTATTTCTGCAGGCTAAGAGGACGCAGTTTATAAGACAAACTGCATCATAATGAATAATAAAATAAAGATAAAAAAATTTATGGCTCAAGAAATGAGGGGGAGCAAGCTCTCAACCCCTGGAAACAATAATACAACAATCCTGAGAAGGATTGGCTGAAATATACAAAAATGGAAAAATGTCGAATTTGTTAGGTAGCAGTTGCAACTCAAAACTAGAACTGGATGGAGATGGCTAAATATGATGCAAAAAATGAATTAAACCTTCTCCAATGGATCTTCTAAGTGAAAGTCTGATCCTAACGCTGAATATCTCACCCTCCAATCAACACTACAAACCCTCACTGCAAGTGCACTCTGAAATAACGCAGTCTAGAGAGGGAAACTGCGCTGTAGGTGGAATAGAAAGTGTTGGCCAAGTGCCAAGATCTGAAATGAGCTCCGAATCCTTCCTTACCATTCTCCTAGAGGAAATAAGGCCTTATCCTCTGAAAACAAGCCAAGGAATGGTGTTGTGGAACCTCCACTGCAACACCTTGCAACACAATGTTACACTTGAGCAGAAATAACGTTGTAGCTGAAGGAATGGCTTTGGCCTTGAGCCTGGATGTGAAGAAACGAATTGAAATCCCTCAAGAGGCCTCTCAAGAAGGAGAAGAAATCCTAAACAGGAATCCCTCATGCTAAACAGCATTGCAACTCAACTAAACAGCCGAAGACTGCAAATAGTCTAAGAAGACACAAATTCAATAATCATATGCATGAGTAACAATGGCTACCTTGCCCTCCTTTTAAACAAATGAGAGCTCCCTCTCCATGGGTCCCACTCTTTAGGGTTTCCTCCATCAAGGAAACTTCCCTCCTCTTTCACTACACTGTCCCATAAGATGCTCTCCACCTCCTACCTCTGCGTTGTTTGACATGGTCAAACTTGACCTTGTCTTATTGCAAATGTCTCCTTTCACACATGAGGGTGTGAAATCTAGTTCCACTAATGATCCCCTTTCATACTAAGAGGGATTTTATCCATGTCTTTATTATGCATGGGCCTCCTCACCGAATTATTCAACTCATAAGTGACATTAGCAAAATTTAATATTCCAATTTATTGTAGGAAAATTTTGGAATATTACAAATTACAATAGTCGTGAGAATCATGGTGTAGGGTAGGCCATCACAAATCAGCTCTCAAGATCTTTTGTGTCATTTCCTTTCCTGCATAGTGGCCTCCTGCGATGGCTTCGTGTGCCTCCGCCAAGATGGCATGTCATTCATGTTCCAGTCCGTACCTGCGTAGTACTTCATCAGCGCCTAGTTTGTATAATTGGCCGGTGATGATATTAAAGTTCGTTGCCCGAGTAACTAAATCCTTCTTCTATTGTACCGAGTATTCTACGGGGGGCACACCTGTAGTCAGGAACTGAATGATATCAGCGAAGTGTGCGTGAATGACCTTAATAGTGAACAGCTGTGCATCCAGTAATCCTTCCTCAAAGTTAGTAGGCTCTTCACCTGTCGAAATGTGTGATAGATGATCCGGACCCGCATTCAGCCTTCCTGGCTTGACTATAATTTCAAAATCATATTCTTGAAATAGAAAAAGACATCTGCAAATCTTCCCCCCCCCCCGCCCCCAACACAAGCTTGTTCACAAGGTATTTTAAATCCGAATGATCGGTAAACATATTAAAGTGTCCTCCCAACAGATAGTGTCGATATTTCTGTAATGCGTATACCATAGCCAGTCCTTCTCGTTCAATGGTGGAGTAGTTGCGCTCTGTGCCAGAGAGTTTCCGACTAGCAAAGGAAAATGGGTGATCAATATCTCCCTCCCCTGACTAAGTTAAGACAATGCCCAAGGCGATTCCTAATGCATCCACATGTACATGAAATTCCTTCGACCAATCAGGAAATATTAGTATGGGTGCAGAGACCATCTTCTCTTTGAGTAGCTCAAAACTCTTCCGACATTCATCATTCCAAAGAAAGGAAACATCCTTTTTAAGTAGTTTTTCCATGGGTGATGTGATCAGTGCGTACCCTTGAATGAATTTTTTGTAATAGCTTGTGTGTCCGAGAATCGAACGCAGTTATTTCTCCGTCGTAGGGACTGCAAGGTTTATAATTACTGCTACCTTTGCAGGATCAACCATCAGCCCTTGTCGGCATACTATGTGTCCAAGCAAGATTCCAAAAGGCACACAGAAGATACACTTCTTGATATCCATGGAAATCTGGTACTTTTGACAGGCATCCAACATCAAGCGCAGGTTGGAGACATGCTATTTTACCAAGCCGAATACCATCCAGTCATCGAAATAAACTTCCAAAAACTTATGGATGAACTCCTTGAATACGGAAACTACTACTCTTGAGAAGATAGCAGGTGCATTTTTTAGACGAAAGGGCATGACTATATACTCAAAAGATCCCCATTCTGTTGTGAACATAGTCTTACTACAATCTTTAGGTGCGATTCAGATCTGGTGGTACCCTGAGAACCCATCGGTGAAGGAATATGCTTCATGTCTACCCACGCTATCAAGATTTCGTTTGAGAAAGGCATAGGGAAGGGGTCATGTACACAGGCATCATTTAACTTGTGTAGGTCCATGCAGATTCGTATCTCATCTTTTATTTTTTTCTCTTGGACAACCATCGAACTTACGCAATCTGACTGTTCAACCGGTTCAATGATACCGGCAATAAGCGTTTTGTCTAGTTCTTCTTTGACCTTTTTCTTATATTTAGGGTTCAGTCGGTAAGAACATTGCTTTACGGGTGCACCATTGGTTTTAGAGTGATGTGCATAACGCCTAGGTCCCCCGTGATTCCTTTGAGCTCAGAAAATTTTGTTGGGAATAAGTCTTGATATTCCGTAAGTAGCTCGGCAATTTTACCTATGGTTCCTTCATCCCAATAGTCCCTAATTTTGGCCAACTTAGGATGTTCTTCCATCCCATATTAATTTCACGTAGCTTGAGAGGCTAGGTAACATCAATATTATGCAGTGGGGGTCCAGTAACTGTACGTTCTCCCTCGGATTCTAGGATAGAGATGTTCCAAGGATTATCTTCCTCTTCTTCGATCACCAAGCTCTAGCAGTCGACTATGTCTTGCATCTGTGCTTCCCATGTCAGAACTTTCGGTGCAATGTGATGGCGCAAGTCATTGAATACAAAAGCATCGATGTCCTGCAGAGCTTCATCGAGCCCCTCTCTCCCCCCAATCAGCCTGAACATTCCTAGAGAGTCATCTTTTAGTCTTTCCCAGTGGCGGGTGCGCTAATGTAGCTCTGCATCTAAATACCATGTGACGGGGATAGGCCCCAAAGCATGAATAAACAGGTGAACCCACTCTTCTATAGCTCGATCAGACCATTTTTCCGTCCAGGTAAGCAGGTGTTCACGGGGATTTCCTAGTCTGAGAAACGACTTGGTGCGTATGTCAGTTGGGGTGCGAACTGCAAGATCATCATATCCCGACATTTCTCCCAATCCTGGAATGCTTCTTTGTGGTTATCCCACCATCGCGCAGGTGTTCCTTGCATAGCTATATTAAGGGCCCATAGCCTTCATCCCTTGGGAACTTCTGCTTCGAATGCGCATAAAAATTCCTCAATATTACCCGAATCCCCAAAGTAGGGCAGGTCTCTTACCTCAGAGGAGATGCAGTGGAATTTCCTTGTGACCCGAAGACATCCCAGCATCGAAACCTCATGCAACTGGCCTTTCAAATTCTCTAGTTCCCCATCAGAGTCAGAAAAGCAGTCACTACCTTTTTCCCAGCAGAGTACTCCGTCCGCCATGGGGTTAATCCAATCTTCGTCCTACGTAGTCAACTTTTAAATGTGATCTACTTCCTCCTCATCGCGCACTGGCTCTATATATCACGCGTTGGCTCTATATACCACACACCTTCCGCAGGATCCAATGGTGCTATTACTCGTGTACCGTTATTTTCAAACACCATGCTTAGATTTTTGAGATTGATAACACCCCCCATATCTATGGCCCAGTCCAGTCCTAGGAGCGTAGGGTAGGGGTCCGCATCTTCTATGATTTCTATTACCTCAAAGTCAGCTTGGGCCTTTACTCCTGCAATATCTACCATGATTTTTGGCAGGCTTCCCAGAGGGATGATCTTTTGTTGATTCACCATGCGCAGCTGGATGGTGGACCATTCAAACTTAGGTTCTCCTACTCGTTTCCATGTTTGTTTAGGTAATATGTTCACATCTAATCCAAGGTCCAAAATAACCTGATCCATCTCGTAGTCACCAATCTGCGCAGTCAACCGCATTTCTCTTCTGGTGCGTTTTTTATATCTTCCTAGCTTGTGCACGTCTTGGACTTTTGGAGATAGGTGGGCTACACTACGCAACTATCTATCAATGCTTGAAGGTTTTATTTGGTTTTTTGGTTGCATAATAGCTTCATACATGCCTGCAGGAATGGTCTCATCTCGTCACCCACCTTGAGGTGTGCATGTGTCTGCACAATAGCTTCCCTTGTCTTAGCAATGTCCTGGTGGACTGCAATAATTGTTTCTTGTCTCGATTTTCGGTCCAACCCTTCTTGGTTGATGGATGCCTGTCGGATTAGAGGACCCCTCGAAGCCTCTTTCTTAGGTCCCCTAGTGGCCATCCCATTGCATGTTACAACATTCAGATTTCTATCCCATAGTTCAACCTTAACTCTTTGTACATTCTGTGTTGGGGTTGGCAGATTTTTTTGCATTTTTGCTATCATGATTAGACAATATTAAATTGCATGGTCCAGCTATCTGCAATATTTGCAGGATTTCCTTGTAGGATTTGGTCAGTACCTTGCAAAGTGTCCTACTTCCTAACAGTTATAACAAATTAACTATCTGCATCCCTGACCTGTGCTTCCTCCCCGACCTCCCCTGCCCCTAACTGGGGAGCCATCAAACTTTGCAAGAGATCTGGGTGATGCAGGGTCTGGTTTCACCCTGTACAAGTTTCCTCGATCTATCATCAGATCATAAGCTCAACAGTTCTACTCATCCTGTCCTACCGACCAGTAGAATCTGCATCATTATTGCTTCAGTTCCAAGACGTACGCACCTAACTGGGGGCAATGGTTCGTATCATGCAGCCTTGCTACATGGCAGTGATCACACCACAATGCAGATCTGCTTGAGCCTAGATGCAATAGGTTGGGTTCTCCACTTGGACGCACCAGACTAGGTCCTCATGCCTGCATGTAATCTGCCAGTAGTGGGCATTGATCCTTCGTATGTCTAGATGCCCGACATCGTATGCACCATAGGTCTATGCTAGCTCCTTTTCCCCATTCCTTCCGTAGGTTCTGAATCTCCATGTGCATAGCTTCGAGCTTCTCCTGAATTTGTTGTACTCCTACCGAAGTATCTTCTATAGGCATAGCTTCCAGTTTCATAGAAGCTTCCAAAGCTTTTCCTTGTGACTCGAAGGTTTGGTGGCCCATAGGTACACGCAGGTGAGGTAGCAGCATAGCGATGAACCATTCAGTATGTTGTTTGTCATCATACTTAAATCCTCCTTCCTTGATTGCTTTCTTTAGTCTTTGATCAGCTTCCCATATAGACTCAATTGTTCCTTGTTTGAAATCTTTCACGTCTGCTATAATCTGAGAGTAGGACTTAGGTTTTCGGAACTACTGCTTCAGAGTGTCCTTAATATCTTGAATGGATGTGCTTCCGTTTTGAGATATGTATCGCATATAATAGTCCAGAGCTCTCTCTTCAAAGTCCAGGGATAGCTATGCCCTTTTCATAGTATCACTTGCCACCCCTTGTGCAGTCCATACTGAGTCTGCAACAAACCAAAATCAGTCCATGTCCTCATCTCCTACACCTTTCAAGGTACGTAATTTCAAGTGTGCTTCCATATCTTCTTTTGTAGGGGTTTCGAGCGGGGTTTTACCCTTACATGGTTCTGAAGGTGGTGTAGCTGGAGGGCTTTGCGCAGCTATTTCTTCTATCAGGCTATAGAAAGATCTATCTCCTTCTAGATTGGCTCGAAAGTACTTACTGCTCCGTGTTGTACTTTCGTTCAGAGTGGAGGTCATTCAACCATACCTACTCTTCTTTTCTTCTCAGGCCTTCAATACTTCTCTTAGCATTACCCGATCCCCTTCTCAAAATGCTCCCTGTCCCGACAATGGAACCATTTTTTGGCTCGAGGGGTCCTGACCTAGGTTCAAAGGTTAAGGTTTACCAACAAACCCCTATACTGCTGGGCCTTTCAGTAGTGACCTACTTGCGTAGGTCAAAGTCTTACCCGAACTAGTATGGGTGGGTGCTGGAACCAAGTTTTTGCACCCTCAGAGAGGATAGGTAAGCCAAGCAGAGTTGCGTCCAGCTTTATAATGACCAGATCGCCTATCTTAGAAGCATATATGTAGATCTCCTTTGCATCCACGTGTGCAAGGTCAACTATACTTATTGTGCTCAACAAATCATATACTTCTAAAACAGTAGTGCAGCATTACATATAATAGAACAGATCCAGATGGAGTAGAAACACTTACACAGTACTTTCGCAGCTTAACACAGAATATGCATAATACAACAACTATCAAAGATTTTCATAAACAGTACACATAGATTCAGTTACTGAAACAACCTTTCTCATTCATCAATCCACCAGTTACTTCTTACAATACCCAAACCCGACCTGCGCACACAGTAACAAGGTTCGCACACAGCAGGACTTGGGATCTCCACGCACACAGCTAGCAAGAGTCCTTTCCCCAAAAACCTAAATAGATCTACTAAGTCACAATTCACACCAAGATCTCATCATCTTCTTGCCCTATAATTCAAAACTTCCCTCTATTTATAACAATCCAGCCTAATCTTTCCTATGGTCTGCAAATCATGGTTTGCGGACTCTAGGTCTACCCTTTGACCCATTACAATGCTTTCGGGGCTTTTCCCTGCCCCAAAACCCCTATGCTAGACTAAATATAATAAAATATATATGAAATCGGACCCATTTCACAACTTGCAGGAGACCCTGTTCCAACAATCTCAGTTAAAATCTTTAATCATTGTATATAACACTGATTGAATAAAAAGATCATAAAAAATAAACAAAGAAGAAAGAAAATAGGGCAGATAAAAATAAAAGGTAAGGCCCCATACCAAAAAATATTTTTTCTGAAAGTGTGCAAGTCCAAATGCCACTAATTTTGAAAAGGAAGTATTATTTAGTCATACAGCCTAAACATAATTGAACAAATTTTGATTTTTTGTTGATAAGTTAGAAAATGAAGATTTTCCAAACTATTTAAATTTGGCTTATCAATAGATTAGATTAGGAAAAGGTATTGTTTCCAAAGTTCAAATCTGAACCAAAAGAAAGAGAGGGATGAATGAAAAATTCTAGGTTAGAGCCCTTAGTTTTTAGTTTTACTTTTTGCAAAAATAAAATTTGTGTGCAGCTTGTCCCAAAATGCCACATCTCATGACAAATCAAACTGCTTAATCTTGGTTTGGTCATGTTTTCAATTTTATGTTAATAGATTAGAGAATGAAAAGCTATCAAACTATTTAATCTTGACAGATAAGTAGACTAGTTAGAGAATAAAAGAGCTCATTAGTTAAAACTGAGCCTTTGGATGATATAAGAAGTAGAAGTAGATAGTTTTTGCTTTCAAAAGAAAAATGATGTCAGGGGCTTTCCAATCTAAATGCACCCAAATGAAGAAAAAATGCTAGGAAAAGTATGATGGGTAGGTAGAGTTGAGCTGAAGCAAAGCATGATTTTCAAGATTTAAAGGTCAAACTTACTAAGGACGACATAAAATCAGCAATTGAAGAATAAGGAATCTGCCAAGTACAAATAAGGCACTAATCTACAAATTCCAGAGACGTGAACTCTGAGGTTCTTGACACCTCCTAAAGGAGACACCCTCCCCAACTGGAGCCACTATTATCCGCCTATATTCTGTAGATTCACTAGGTCACTGTGGATTTTCTACAGTCTGCTGAAGATAGCATTCCCTAACTATCAGCTATCATTAGAAATCTCACTGCCTTCATTTTCTTCATAAAACCTTTTTCCCTATCTCTCATTTTGCCTTCTCAAAGTCACCCCGCTGCTCTTAAGAATTCATTATGGGCTTAATTATCTCATTTTCATCCTTGTTTCCATCCTAAAGCCTCATTTCCTCATTTTCCCCACTAAAAACCCACTTTCATTTCCAAAAACCCCCATTAACCCCCTCACCTTCATAATTCTCTCCCATTTACACTAAAAAAAATGTAAAAAGCTCTTTTTACATTGTTTTTAAATTAAAAAATAACATTATTAGGGACCCTTTGATTTATATTAAAACTTTGTTTTATAATGTTAAAACCCGACCCTTTATCAAATATTAAAGCCCCATGCTTTAATGTTTTTAACCCACTGGGCCCGCATACACCAAACCCCGCATACAAATGAAACCCCACCACATGTCCGCCTGGTCCCCACTACCCCTGACTTGACCACCATTCCTTTCATCCGACCACTGTTGATCTCTGTCTCTCAAGATCCAACAGTCGATAGCCAATATCGCACATCTATTCGCATGGGGGTTAAACAATCCCTAACCCTGCGGAATGGGCGGTATTTTCCCATGTCCCATCCACCACGTGGAGCCTTCCCTATGGAATCACATACCATCCCCCAAACCCGCTTACCACTCCACATCCCGTGTGAAAACCGTCATCCTTCCTTCTGCCAAAACCTAATACCACTGCCTCCATTCAAACTTTATGAAGGTTTCCACCTCTGCAACGAAGCCCGATCCACTATTAACACCTATGTAAGCACTCCAGAGGCCTAAAACCCCAAAATAAATGCAGAAAATCCCCCCAACGTAGGTTTTAAGCCAAAAATTTGTGGTATTTTGCAGGTTTCATGGCAGAAAAAGGTAGAAGGCATTTTAAATGTCCTGAAATTGTTCAAATAAACATTATGGGTGACAATCCAGAGAACTCATTTGATTAGAAGGGTCAGAAGCATAAGATCAAGGAAAAAACACTAATGAATCGTGATCATTGGTGGCCATTAACACACACACAACAAAAATATTGCTCCACTACGTAGCAAAATTACCCACAAAGGCATAGTGAAGGAGAAGAAGACAGTCAAGAAACCATGATAGAAAAAAGATCGGTGGATTAA
Organism: Pinus albicaulis; assembly: GCA_034641835.2. NCBI lineage: Eukaryota > Viridiplantae > Streptophyta > Pinopsida > Pinales > Pinaceae > Pinus > Pinus albicaulis. The sequence continues at coordinate 1,470,556,158 of CM076580.1, forward strand.
ACATTAAAACAAGGATTAAAGGGTTAAATCATAGTTAAAGGCACAAACACAGGAAGATCAAGGTCAAATCAGGAAACAGAGATGAATATAAAGGAATAAAAAAAATTAAAAGACAGAGAGGCAAAGATAAAGCAGTAGGGCAGTTTAGAAAGGATTAATCCAAGTCAAAAGGCCTAAAATACGGTTTAAAGGACAAAAAAAAAAAAGACAAATCAGCACAAAGGCAAATTCGAATGACTAAAACAAAAGTAATTACTTCTTCAAAGACACATCTGGACACCTGCAAAATGTTTTCTTTCAATAAAGACATCAGCATTTATTACAAACAATCAGAAATATTTCTCATCTACCCAACAGTTATTGTAAAAGTTATTGAAAAGCCTAAAAGTCAAATATTTCCAAAAGTTACCTCAGAATTTAAGTTAGGAGTTACTATTACAGTGGATCAGTCTCAGATATTTTTCCTTGGGCCTTGCATGGTCTCAAAGGTCAAAAAACAAATTAACTATGTAATAAATAACATTTGAAACCCTAGCTTAGGATCACCTCCTCATTTTGTAGATAAATACTACATGTATCATTCATTTTTAGTATTGGTTGGTTGGTTTTTTTGGCTAGTTGTTGGCTTTTGATTAAAGGATTGATTCCTAGGCTGGATTTGAGAAAGCTTTGAGTTGCAAAGATCTATTGTACTAGAGTAATGTAACTATTTTGAGAATCAGTAATAGAAGCTCGTTCACAGGATTCTTGAGCTATGTTAATGGTGAAGTTTTCCTTCTTTGTCAATTTTTTCCTTCTGTTTTCCATTGTATCCATTATTTCTCTAATAAAAGAATAGAAATTTTAGATTAGGATATGTTGTCTTGGCACCCTATTTCTGTCTGCATTCTTTATCTGAATGTTTTCTTCTACAAGGTCTAATTGGAGAACTCTTATTTGCTCTCTGGTTCCACCTAGCTTGTTGTCATGGAAATTATTTAATAGAGTCAAGCCAAAGAAGTCTATGGTATGCCCTATCCTTTGGTGTATCTTGAAATAATTTTTTTAAGGCCTTTCTTTGAAGTATTCTTAGTAGAGTCCATCCAGGGAAGTCTATGGCATGCCATGTCCTCTGGTATGTCCCAAACTATTACTTTGAAGGTCCTTAGAGTATTTGATTAAAGAAGACAGGTCCACCTTTCTCTTTATTTGCGCTGATTGTTATCTTAACTGTTTTATTTGTCTGAAAGTAATCCTAGGATTGCTGGATTGTTGTCTTAAAGGTTTTCTTATTAAATTCTTGCCAAAGTAGTCTATGGTATGCCCTTTCCTTTGGTTTTCCTCAAACAATTACCTAAAATTCTTTTCTTGTTGAAGTAGAGCTAGAATATTCTTAACTGACCTTTAGCTTTCTTGTTTTCACAACTTACTGTCATTTCATATTTCATCTAATCTAAGATATCCACTTGATATAGTTAGCTTGCCCTATGAAAACCCTTGCAGGGTTGGTGAACGATTAAATCCTTTTATGACTCCATAGCCCAATGGATTAATTTCTCTCATGGTCTATCTATTCAGCTAAAACACTCTATCACTTAATCACACCATCAGTCTATCTATCAACCAATCGAATTAATAAAAAAAAAGTCATAAAAACTTCATAACTAGCCTAAAATCACAAAAAAAGCATAAAGAAATATCATTTATAAACACTTACATAGAGAGAGACCTCTCTCAGTCCAGGAAGGCTAGGTCCATGGACTCCAAAGTGGTTTGATGTGGTTCCCTGTAGAGTTTGTTCTTGCAAATCATGGGGAGAAAACACCACTATCATAGAGCACGATATTCACACCTAGCTTGATGTACCTCCAATATGCTAGAAACAGCGTCAACTTCACCCATCAAAGGCAAAAGAAATAAAATGAGAAATTTAAAAGCTTCACAAAGTTGGGTTTATCTACCCCATTACTTACACATCTTGGGTTTCCAACCCCGTTCCTGTCACAAAAAAATAGGGCAACATACATGTTACATTAAAACTTTAGTTTGGTCTTGGGAAAACATCAAAATAAAAAAACATGTATAAACCTTATAAAAATAAAAAAACATGGTAAAAACATTCTTACCGATTGCACCCCACTGAGTGCCTTCTGGATCTCCTCGAAAATCAATGGCTGCATATGCATACTCATCGATGGCGATAACATGTCGCCTGAACTAGGCGAAGAATGCAGTCGAAAACACGATGGACGATTGGCCTGCATGTCTAGCCATCATTTCTACCCATATCTGCATTCTCGGATCTCTAGGGTTAGACACACCCAACATCACATGTTTAGGCGGCATCAGTGGAATCCAATATAAGGCAAAAGAAATGAGGATTGAACCATAACTAGAGTTCTTCTTCCTTCCTCCCTTTACCTTGTTCAGTTGTTCTTTCATTTGAGAGAGTAAATCTTCAGACCGATTGAAAATTGTTGGTTCCATGCACTCTAGTGCATACAGCATATAAGATCTATTCAATATATGTAATGTAATGGTACTAGCAAGCTTTGCGATCATGAATAGAATGGTTCTCAAAGGAAAATAAAAAACATCATGGACGTTTATTTTCCTATCCTTGTTTTGCTCTGCACCTGGATAGAAATATTGAAAAACATAGTCTCTCACCATCACTACTCCGAAAGCAGACCCTGAGAAAGAAATGGGTAAGCCTCTCCTTAACAATCCTATCAGAAAATATATGTCCTCCACTGTAATAGGAACCACTTTGTTCCTAATATGAAATCCTCAATTTCCAGATCCCATGCATGAACAAGGAACTCCAAAAGTTCTATTTGTTGCCTCATACCTGATAAGCGGAAGTACTTTAATAACCCACAATCTCTTAGGGCTCTTACTGTACCTGGATCATTAAGGGAAATCATATTTTGTTCTACATGCTCTCTTTCTCTCCAAGCATTTGTCACTCTAGTCCGATGAATCCATGAAACATAACCATAAGACTCATTAGACTCCTTTTCATGCAAAAAATTAGGCAAAATTTGGGTACAATGCAAGAATCAAGAATGTGAATTGCGCCCAATGCAGTCTTGATTAATAGACAGTGCATTGCATATACACCTAGGCTTCGTTTTAGGTGCTCCACAACACAGTTTTCGATGCTCAAGGGTGTGTTGCCCTCTTTGGAAAATAATTTACCCTAAGGGGCCCAAGTTCCTAAAAATTTACAGTGAAATGAAATGAAATTACTACTAAAAGAAAGAAAGGGTTTATGGTACCAACTTGGATCAAACAACGATGAAAACCGTCTACAGAATCAATCGCAATCAACCGCTGAAGTTCGGGGGCAAAAACAGGTTCAGAGCTCCAAAATGAAAATGGTAACTTTCAAATGGTAAAAATGAATAGTAAATCTCTTTTAATTAGTCATTTGATTATTATAAATTCATATTTATTGTTGTGACTATGGTTTTATTTAATTTTTATCATGAAACAGGTATTTTTAATCCATCTGATGTTGTTCTGAACATGTTTGCAACTGATGAGTAGATTAATCATGCACATTTATTTCAAGAAAAATTTGACCACAAATCATGCTTTTATCCTTATTTTTTGAGCTTTGATAAATAAATAAATAAAAAAGGACTTGAAGTTCACTTTTATCTCTTTTTTGAGCTTCGATAACAACAAAAAAGGAACCCCTCGAGTCAAGTTTTAGCTCTTTTCACACTCTAATAATATGAAAATATTGTTGAGCACTTGTCTTTTTGAGCTCGTAAAATTAAATGAATTGATATCTACTCAGTATAAGTTTAACCCTTTTCCGGACTGAGATAGATTATTTACGAAAAGGAATGCCTTAGTCAAACATGGCTAGGAGGTTCTCTCAGATATTATTTTACACTTTTTCGGATCTGGGCGACAACTTTACGAAAAAGTACTTATGGAGTTTTATTTCGTCATCTTTTTTAAACTCTCTAAATATGAAAAAGGACTAGGATGTCACTGTCGTTAGGCTCATTAAAACAAAACATAGTGACAGGCTTGTCGATCATGGCAAGAATTGAGTTTCATTCATCGCTAGACTCGTTAAATTATTAAATAGTGATACATTATTTTCCTGAACGGTTGAATTATAGATCAAGCATATGTTATCCTCCTTAAGCTTGTTAAAAAATAGAAAGGTACTGGTCAACAAATGACCGAGGAAAATTTGGGAAAGTGAACAAAAATTTTACGATAGCAGGTCTCTCTTGAACATGACACTTCACTCCATCGTGACTGTTTGGGTTGGGTAATCTTCTTGACGGTTATTTTATACCTATGGCTCATCATACCTTCACTTCAGTTTTGGGTCAATGCTACCACTCATCTCAATGTTGCTGATATGTTCAAGGGAAGTCATCCAGTGAATACTCATCTTTCTGCAATACTCATAAACCTTCATTCTCATGACAGTCATCCCTGAACATTGCTATATCAGGTCACATTTTGTCTCTGAAATCAGTAACTCTCGTTTCGCAATAAAGTGGCTTCCTGTCAACATCAAATCAACATCCAAGAAGTTTACTTAGAAACATCATCTTCCAGTACCATGAGGCTTGTTACAACATCGACAAGATCCTCGCTTCTGGACTTTTTACCGAAGGATTTTGTTTGGCGTTCGACATCAAATCATCTATTCACGCCTTACGAAATGTACTGCAGTGCATTGAGGGCCATTAACATCAATGGTGGTTCTCTCGCGTTTGTTAACATCTCACCTCATTAGCTGGTAATCAAACGATGTCTTACCATGTTCGACTACAAATCATATATTCGCATGGCTAAACTTGAACCTGAAAGATCGAGTGAACGAGATAAGAATACCCGAGATCTAGTGTCATCCATCCGGGCTGTGATTTTAGGATTTTTGTACACATCATCTGTATGGTGACCTTACATATAGATCGTCATCCAAACATGGGCCTATATCTGTAGGCATGTCTGTATTGGGCAACATTCCAATGTAGATGACTTTCTACACTATGTACATGTTATTAGATAGTTTATGTGTTGAGCATGGGAATGCCTTCCCTTAGAAATTTTTGATCAAGAGGATATATCATGATGTAATGTATTGTAAGATTGATGCAGGTTGCCACTCCACTTCAATTCCAACTCATCACGGTGTAAAGCATCTCATTCAAAAAATATTGTTATTATTTTGACTTCATGCTTTACGGGGAAACTGTTATAGGTAAATTTGGGCAACATTCCCAATGACCTGGTTAAATTGGACATCATCCCCAGAACTGATGAAATAGGCTCTATCATCCCCTATCATTTCAGTTACTACATACCCTAAGACAAGAACAAGAAAAAATCATCCATGACTTCCATTGCAAGGTTTCCAAGATTTGAAGTACATGTTATATCACTTATGAGCTCACCAACGCAGTCTCTCAAGGGACTAACTACTTTGCATATGTAGCTACCTCCATTCAATGGTGCTCTACAAAGCACTTCCCGACATTCAAGAGTGCAGTGGTCAAATGGGAGAAAAATTCTCATTGTTCTGGAATCTCCACATGGCCAGTGCCTTCTAGAAGAGTCCATATGTGTCAAACTTCAAATCCATGTGTCCATCTAACACCTATGAGCTTGGGAACACATCTTTCCTATTATTATAAAGTAATTGATTGAAAAACTACCTTCAGTTGCCCTATACATTGAGCGCAGATCCTAGTGCTAAGGAAGGAAGAAATTTGGTAAAGAAATTGTAATGTTCCAAAATTTTCAATAAGGTAATTAGAACATTAGATTTGTTTTATTTTTAATAAAGTTAATAAAATGGGTGAGGGAGCCCATCTAGAAACCTAATAAACACTCATAAGGTGAAAAAAGTCACTTAAGTGGCTTAAGTTAGCAGCCCCAAGTGTGAAAAGGGCCAAAAGCAAGTGAGCTAGACCATGGTTGACCCAAGTCAACAATGTACCCAAGAGGGGAAGCTTGCACAAGAAGATTGCATAGTTGGATGGAGGGAAATTTGAAATGAGAGAAACCCTAATTTGATTGGGGTCCATGGCAAGGAAGAATTCCTTGCATAAAAAGGTGAAGGAGAGCCATTGTTCATTATGCTTGAGAATTTCGAATTGCAACTCTCTTAATTTGTTCAACTAAGATAGCTTGTGTTGCTTAGCACAAGGAAGATTTCTATTTAGAAGTCTTCCCTCCTTCATTGGGAAGCCTTGGAGGATTTTTTCTTCATCTTCCTCACATCTAGACTTGAGGCCAAAGCCATCTCTTTCAGCTACAACATTTCTGTTGGGCAGATTCATTGGAGTTGCTGGAGGTAGCAGTGAGGGATCTTCATCCCACCATTTCCTAAGCTAGTTTTGAAGAGGAGGAGTTCCTTATTTCTCTAATAAATTAGCAAATGACATTCCCAAAGATTATTTGTATATTTTTTCATAGGGCCAAGTGTTTCATCTCAACCCCAGCACAGTCACTTCCTCTTACAGCGTTATTTTCAGAGAGGGTTTGCAGGAGGAGTTCACATTGTGCACTAGTGAGTGCAATATTCAGTGAAAGGGGAAGCCTTTCACTTAGGAGATCATTGGAGGAGGTTCTTACATTTTTTGCAGCATCTACATCCTTCTCCTATGTTGTATTGTAATTGAGCTGCAGTAGCTGCCCAGCTACTCCGGCATTTTTGTATTTTATCATTTTGTACATGTATTACAACCAATCCTTCTAAGGATTGTTAGTTAGTTATTTTCAAGGGTTTAGAGCTTGCTACCCCTCATTTCTTGAGTTAATATTGATATATCATTATATTTTCATTTTGCATATTGTAGTCTCCTCATATAATTGCGTAGACATAGCTAGGGCATTATTGTATGGCAGTGTAATCTTGAGTTCCATGTACAATCTTGATTGAGGCTGACCTAGTCTATCTTGAGAGGTCTTTCCTCAAGATTTGTATCCATATTTGCTGCTGCACTTTATAAATCAGCTATGAACTCTTCTTGTATCATATGATGTATTATTTCACTGTTGTTCATTATTGAAGTTCAGATGTTATTGTAGCTCATCTCTTTTGAGAAAGATCTTCCCAAGGAAGAAATATTTGAATAGCTATAGGCAGAGCTTGAAAAAGGGCCAAATAGCCTCTGGTTCTCATCCTCTCTTTAGAGGTAACATAACTGGTAAAATCCCTCTCAATCCATCTCTGACATAGCCTTGTTCATATTTCCGACAAAGGAACATTTCAGTGGTGTAAAAGCTGTTGATTTCCATTTTGGAACATTACAGTGGTATCAGAGCATCGAACTTGGCTCAGCCTGTGAAGTTCAAATTTTAGAGAAGAAGAGGTCAAGATGATGCAGAGGATGAGATTAATCTCATAAATTTTCAGATCCAGAAACAACCTCTCCAAGGAGGTTGAGGAGACAGAAAAAGGAGAAGAGGAAGGACCATGCACTTCCTATTCTCACAGAGAAGCAAAGAAGAAGCATGAAGAGCACTTGGAATTCGAAATTCTAAGTGAGTATCTTGCTGAATATGGAGCAAACCCTAGAGTCTTCCAAGAGACTCTATCTTTTTCACACTTTGTTCAGCAGAAAGAGGAAAGAAGACCCCACAGTCATGGGAGGATGAAAGGCAATAGATTTATATTGTCTACTTTTGATGGGTCATCCACATGTGCAGCAGAGGCTTGGGTGAAGAAGCTAGAGGCTTTCTTCCTTCTACATCTTGTAGTAGACAGAGAGGTTGTAGCAATTACAGTGTTGCACCTTGAGGGAGAGGCAAATATTTGGCGGTTCATCCATGGGAGGCATGCAAGGGTTTCTACTCTTGCTGATTTTTATCAGATATTGATCAGAAGATTGGCCAAAGGAGGGAGGAGACCTCACCACGAGAAGAGAGGGCACATGCCAGCACTGTCACATTCATGGAGGAGCAACCTCCATCTTTAGCAGCTGGGGCAGCCAACACATTTGGGGAAGAGACTCTTGTAGCCACATAAGACTCTTCCAAACTTTACCAAGGTATGCATGAGTTTTCATTTCCTGTTGATTCAATACATGCCATGAGGGATTGCATACCATGGCAAGCTGATTTTCTAGAGCAGGAGACTTCTACTGCGCTATGCCACCTTGAGGAGAGAAACTCTCATTATCCTCATGCACCATTTATGAGCCATGTACCACATGTGAGGTTGGGGTTTAGAAATTTTTTCATGGAGGAGATTGCATTTCAATGTCCCATGAAATGAAAAAGGGAAAACTTGTTTTGGGATGATGGTAGCTCTTGTGGGAGAGGTACCAAGTTGCAGAAAGATGAGAAGCATCCACTAGGAGCTGAGTGGATGTGGATGGGAGGCAGGAGGATGGTGAGCCTCTTGCAAATATATGATACAGGGCAGCAAGAATCCATGTTGCATTGGTTTCTCTTGAGGGAGTTTGGCCAACATGTGACCTATTCCTTTTCATGGGGTTTGAGAGGGAAGAGGAGATGGCAGGATACTTACACCATGGAGAAGAAAGGGGCATGGGTACATTATTATGGGATGGAATTATTTTTACCATTCATCACGTTCCCATTTCATATTTGGTGTGGTGGAAGTATGGAGGAGCAGAAAACATCCTTGTTGCTCAGATTTTGTTTGGTTGTTGCAGGAGCAAGAGGAGGCACTACCATAGTGCAAGGGAATTTCTCTTTGAAATTAGATGCCCATGCAGCACCTTCTTCATGGGAGGGGCTCTAAATTTTGCAGCAACATGATGGGAGGATTCTTTGAAAAGATTCATTTCAAAGAGGGGAGCTTTGAGATGACAGTGGCCCTACTCCAAAGGCCAGCAGCGCTGTCACTTGAGAGCTTGGATTACTTTCTGAAGTGTTCTCAAAACCACTTCACAAGGCATATGCCTTGGAGGCATGTAGGAGAGGAGGATTACGAAGTAATGGATGGAAGCATCCCTTGCTATGTTTTGATTATCTTGGCTTGGGCTCACAAGCACAAGAACAGACACCTACATGCAGCAACTTTGGATTCTTCTTCCAGGCATTCTCATGCATTCTATCTACTGATGGAGGAGTCTACTTGGGAGGTCATACTAATGGATATATATCAACATATGGCTAGATTCATAGCCCAAGAGATGATGAGATGGTTGGCACAACCACTCCCCTACTATGTTGCAGTGAAGGGGACTTTTCACTTGAGCCATTTCAGCTCAAAGGCCAAAGTACATGATGAGGGAGGTAACCATTTTCTTTATGTTTGGCACTCTCTTATTCTTATAAGTAGCATATTATATCAAGGAGGATATTTCATTCTTGTACACTATGTTTGGTTATGCTCATGGTCTATTGCAGCAAAGATGGTGGCTATGTTAACAGTGGAATGTGGGGGAAAGCCACAAGGATTTTGGTGTGCACCTTTGGCACCAAGGTATGTTTTCATGATCACATCTTGCAGGATGAATGTGACAGCAAAAAAATGGCTGCAAAGACACTTTTTGCATCATATGTGGAGGTAGGCCAAAGATGCCCTGCGCTAGTTCCATGCATGGAACTATATTTCACCTCCTTGCTCTCACAAGTTTATGCTTCCATATTTTGCTAATGCAACGCTATACAGAGGAAGCACTGTTTTGAAGGGGGGAAATAAATTAAAGAGGCCCATTGGGAGTGGGATTATCCCTATTTTACATGTTGTATGTTTTAGGAGAAACAATGGACAGCCCATGATTTCCAAGCTTCATCTCTTTCCTTCATGTGGGAGGAGCTATTTGGAGAGTTCAAAATTTTGGAGGAGGCATTTCATGGTTTGTATGATTGATGGGGTGGCTTGGGTCTCTCATGAAGACCATTTTATTTCAGCCATATATCAGCATCATCCCCATATGTATGATGAGAAGATGCCATATGATGATGACTTCCAACTCATCACATATGAGGTGATTTGGGCCAGCTTGATTTGTAGCGTTGGAGGAGATATCCTTGAGGATCTAGACTTCATCTTGCCTCTTGAAGGCAACACCATTGCAGCCCAAGTTCAGCTTTCACTCCACATTCATCATAAGTTGAGAAGAGGACAGCGTGGGGTAGGCTATGAAGCTTACCAAGTTCATAAATTCAGCCCACCTATTTCTCATGAGCACAAGGTGGAGGAGTACTTTCAGGAGTTTCCTAGTTCGATGGTGACTCATTTTTCTTGGTTGATTGCTTGGGGGATGGAGGATCTACATGAGGATATTTCAGACTCCATGCCTTGATTGGAGGACTTTTTTTCAGTTCATCCTTGCTCTTGCTTGAGGACAAGCAATTTTTGGGAAGGGAGGACTGTAATGTTCCAAATTTTTCAATAAGGTAATTAGAACATTAGATTTGTTTTATTTTTAATAAAGTGAATAAAATGGGTGAGGGAGCCCATTTAGAAACCTAATAAACACTCCTAAGGTGAAAACAATCACTTAAGTGGCTTAAGTTAGCAGCCCCAAGTGTGAAAAGGGCCAAAAGCAAGTGAGCTAGACCATGGTTGACCCAAGTCAACAACGTACCCAAGAGGGGAAGCTTGCACAAGAAGATTGCGTAGTTGGATGGAGGGAAATTTGAAATGAGAGAAACCCTAATGTGAGTGGGGTCCATGGCAAGGAAGAATTCCTTGCATAAAAAGGTGAATTAGAGCCATTGTTCATTATTCTTGAGAATTTCGAATTGTAGCTCTCTTCAGTTGTTCAACTGAGATAGCTTGTGCTGCTTAGCACAAGGAAGATTTCTATTTAGAAGTCTTCCCTCCTTCATTGAGAAGCCTTGGAGGAATTTCTCTTCATCTTCCTCACATCCAGGCTTGAGGCCAAGGCCATCTCTTTCAGCTACAGCGTCTCCGTTGGGCAGATTCATTGGAGTTGCTGGAGGTAGCAGTGAGGGATCTTCATCCCACCATTTCCTAAGCTAGTTTTGAAGAGGAGGAGTTCCTTATTTCTCTAAGAAATCAATAAAGTACATTCCCGAAGCTTATTTACAAATTTTGGCATAGGGCCAAGTGTTTCATCTCAGCCCCAGCGCAGTCACTTCCTCTTATAGCGTTATTTTCAGAGAGGATTTGCAGGAGGAGTTCACATTGTGCACTAGTGAGTGCAATCTTCAGTGAAAGGGGCGGATTTTCACTTAGGAGATCATTGGAGGAGGTTCTTACATTTTTTGTAGCATCTACATTCTTCTCCTATGTTGTATTTTAATTGAGCTGTAGTAGTTTCCCAGCTACTCCAGCATTTTTTTATTTTATCATTTTGTACATGTATTGCAGCCAATCCTTCTAAGGATTGTTAGTTAGTTATTTTGAGGGGTTTAGAGCTTGCTCCCCCTCATTTATTGAGCTAATATTGATATATCATTATATTTTAATTTTACATATTTCAGTCTCCTCATATAACTGCGCAGACATAGCTAGGGCATTATTGTATGGCAGTGTAATCTTGAGTTCCATGTACAATCTTGATTGAGGCTGACCTAGTCTATCTTGAGAGGTCTTTCCTCAAGATTTGTATCTATATTTGTTGCTGCACTTTATAAATCAGCTATGCACTCTTCTTGTACCATATGATGTATTATTTCACTGTTGTTCATTATTGAAGTTCAAATGTTGTTGTAGCTCATCTCTTTTGAGCAAGATCTTCCCAAGGAAGAAATATTTGCATAGCTATAGGCAAAGCCTAAGAAAGGGCCAGATAGCCTCCGGTTCTCATCCTCTCTTTAGAGGTGACATAACTGGTAAAATCCCTCTCATTCCATCTCTGACATAGCCTTGTTCATATTTCCAACAAAGGAACAATTCAGTGGTGTAAAAGCTATTGATTTCCATTTCGGAACATTACAGAAATGATGTTGGATTCTCAATTGAGAGAGTGATAGGAATGATATGATTCTGGTGAGATGTTCATTGTGATGAGGCTAGGATGAATGCTGGAGCTAGTGACATCAAATCGATCACTGGTTGTAACCTCCCCCTTCTATCCATTAAAAAATATTGTTGTTCATTTCCCCATATATGTATCTATTTATGTTTCTACTTTTCATATGATGGATCCTTAACTGATATATATGTTTCATGTTTCTTCGATTTAACTGATTAAGATAAATAGACATTTGTATATTGCAATCTCTTTTTTGTTTAGTGTTTATACTGGCAAGAACTAGTCTGGCGATCTAAGTTGGATTGGAAGCTACAGCAAGAGCGACAGAAGGAGAATATGAAGTTCTTGGATCACAAGTAGGTTCCTTGATATTTTTGTATGTTTATTTACTCTTAGAGAAAGTGTCTGCAAATTCTTTGATCTGTTGTTATAAATGCATAGAACCAAATTTAGAGAATTTGTTTTATCTATAATACATAATGCCGCATAACAGTGATTACAAATGATGACTAAATTTTTCATATATATGACTATTAGTAGCTAATTTACAGTATCTTATAACACAACCAAAATTTAGTCATATTTTTTTGGTCATTAATTGGTTTCAAACGACGACTAAAATTTGCATATATATGACTATTAATAGCTAATTTACAGTATCTTATAACACGACCAACATTTTGGTCATATTTCTTTGGTCGTTAATTGCTTTTCTCTGGTGATCATTTAGTAATATATTTTTTTGTATATTTGGTCATTTATTATGGAAATTAATGACTAAATAAATAACCAAATTAATGATCAAATCAATGACTAAATAAATGATAAAATCAGTTACTAAATTAATGACCAAATATACTATTAGACAATAAAATTGAGACAACCAATTAATGACTAAGCTAAAAATGACTAAAAGTTGGTCGTGTTATAAGATACTGTAAATTAGCTACCATTGGTCACCGACCAAAAAATAGTCATTTATATGCAAATTTTAGTCATTTTTTTAGTACTAATTATCCATTTTGTACTAGTGTGTTCTGCAGTCCTTCGCTTCTGTACAGCTCTCGAGTGCTCCTTATTCCATCAAAGGACAACACATAGAGTCTCCAAGAGGGTTGCCACCAAACACTGCTGCAAGTCACTTCTACTACAATGAACACGGTCAATCCAATATGCTCTTTCAGGCTAGCCAAGGGCTTGAGCTCCAAATGTTCCAATATAGAATTCCATTAGTCCATCAATGTATTGCACATTAGGCTCCAAACTTCACCCAATCACGCAATATTTAATTTCCTTCTTTTTTGTTTCTCTAGGGATACTTTGGGCTACCAACACATTGCCCTCCACAAATGCATTGATTCCCAATACTCCACTGTCACATATGCTCCTAGGAGGGGCTTCTAACCACCAATTTAATTCCTCCAAATCGCTCTCATATGTTGTAATGAATCTGCCCACACTAGGAAAACCTTCCACCTAGCATCAAATCAACACCAATATATCAATCTATACATACCTTTGCAATCCTTATAGGCTAATGTATTTTCTACAATTTGGTCACTGGTTAAAGCTTGCTCAAACTGCTACTACGACCCTCCCTTTCTATCCATATGACCTCTGTTTTGTTGTGGCCTCCCTCCAAGACTTATTTGTTAGAATTATGGGCTAGAAAACTACCTCCACACATCTCCTAAGTCACTGTTATGTTTTGTGACCCCTTATGTAACCTGCAACAGCCTTATGACCCACCTTTCCAAGAGATAATAGGTCTGCGACCATCCTGAAAATTTCAGCTATGGTTTTCACCTCCTTCTAGGAGAGAATCCCACCCAAAATAGACCTTAAAGCATCATCAAACATGCCCTCAAGCCTGTAGCCTCCTCCTGTATAATCTTTATCGTCTAAGAGACAAATATACCCACACAACTAGCCTCAAACAAGCTCAATATACTTTATCTTTAACTCAGTTTTCTTAATGATATATTATCTATGGTTTGATGCAAATAGGATTAGTAAAATTTATCTCCCTAACTTTCTATTTATACAAAAAAGAAGGGCTACTCGAATTACCCAATAGACATGTCTTTTGGCCTTAACATTTCAAGCCTACATGACTTGATTGTCCAAAAAAATCATTGTCAACTTCAAAAATGCATATCTCATCAAGGACATCTCGAATTTTGATGATTCTTGAAGTGTTGGATTCTCCTCGTCGTCATCTATCATCTCCATCCATAATATGTCCAAAATGCCTCATGATTTTGGTCCAAATATCATTGGGTGAAAAACCCCAACCTTGGATTCTAAGCCAAAAAAAAAAAATTTGGTGCTTCATCCTCCAAGCCTCGAACCCTAGGGCTTAGATTACCTCCCAAGCTACCCAAAAATCAACACTCCATCTTAGTGAAGGAATTAATTCCAAGGTTATGAATTAACTCATAACCATCATCACTACTCACAACACTTGCCAAACTCTTGGCGCTCACCACTACAGCAATCCCTATAGTATGAACTGCGCCTCTCTCAGAAGTGTCGCTATCACTCAAAGCATCTTGATTCTTCTTCTTCTCCTAGAATTTCTTCCATTCTCTCCACGATTCATTCTTGAAATTTGTAGGATCACTCTTTCTCCCCACTGACCACACGCTCTTCTTGGGCTGCAAACTCTCCCTCTGAACCTCCAAGCTCCCTCTAGAACTTGACTCCCTATAAACCTCTGGGACCTATACATGCACCTCTAAAGCTTTCACCTGCAACTGCTTCTCTATGTTGAAAAGTATAACTAGGTTCGGTGTTCATAATGACATGTAATTATGATTTTTTGTAATGAAGAGACAAAGATAATAAAATGCATTTATTGTAATGCTTGTATCATGGGTTTCATGAGCAAGATATTTTATTATAGGACAAAGACTTATTCTTGATGTTTTTAGTAATTTTTCATATTATCATAAATATAATTAGATTCATGTAAATGAAGTCATGTTACACTTGTAAAAGATAGAATTTTCTATGTAAAATTGTTCTCCAAGACCTTGTCACTAGGCCTCTTGAAGTTGGCTTAAAATGTGATTAAAACTCTCCTTCCTGAATTCGGCTTACGTCTGCAATTGGTGCAAAGGAAGAGACTATAATTGGAGAAAAGTAGGAGGGATCTCAGAGAAGGAAGAAGGATTCACATATATCTTTGTTTTGGGTCTATAATCCTCTCTCATATCTCACAAAAGGGTCGAGGGTATCTATAGTGTGAAGGAAGGAAACCACAGTGCATCCATAGTTCGTTCTTGAGCTGAAAGGAGTCATATATATATATATATATATATATATATATATATATCGGTCTTGGGTTAGCATATATCTAGCATAACTCAAAAAGGAATTAAAGGTTATTGTTTTAATAAGGAAGGCTACTACAGCATGAACAAAGGTTCAGTCTTGGGCTTTAGAGATATCTAAAGGGTGTTGGAAGAAGGATGAGAAGGAGACTCTAGGATACCGAGGATAATATCTAAGGAAGAGAATAAGGAGCACATTGTTTGGGGTTTCTAGACTAGGGACCAAGCTTCCCTAGTAGAGGTGTAGTACATTGCAAAAAAGGAGGATCGCCATAAGGAGTCGAGAAGAATAGTAAAGGATAGTGACAAGGGTCTTGGATAAATACTTGTGTCAATGGTCTTTGTCATGGTCTTGGTACTCATCAATTGAATTTATATAAGACAAAGAGTGAGAGTTTTTGGGCCTAGCTTGCAAGCCTAAATATAGTGTCTCTTGTGAATTTTATAATTGACTTGATGAAGAAAATAATAATATAATGAAGACAATATTTAAGAGAAATAAGCTTAAATTAAATCACAAGTAATTATCAAGAATAAAATTGTAATAAAAGCCATAATTTCTCAACATGGTTTCAGAGCTAAGGTGTTGAAGACAAGGAAGGGTATTCTAACAAGAATACACAAGGATCAAGCTTCAAAGAAGACATCAAGGATTAGTTATATAGAAGGCATCAAAGAAAAGTGAAGGATCTACAGTGAAGATTCAAACCCTAGATCTAAGAAGGAAGATCATCTTTCAAGAAGTAGCCTACAAGGAAGTTGTTGAAACCCTCAATCCATCTCAAGAGACCTCAAATATCCTCTTTCTCTCAAAATTGAAGGGCTTACATATCAAGATTCTTCCAAAGAAAATCAAGATCAAGAAAGTAATCTTCATCTTCAAAAATTCTAAAGTTATCTATCTTATTGAAGCCAAGTCAACATTATTGAATATATCATCAAGCCATAATTAAGCCATCCTTGATCATCATCACCAAGGAAATCTATCATCAAATATCTAAAGATATTTATCTCCTTATATCTCTCGTGAAGCATTATTTCTAAGAAGAAGCTTCTACTATTATTAACATCATCATCAAAGAAGAAGCTAGTGGAGGAAGAAAAGCATCTACATCAAGTAAGTATCTTTATGACTTCATCTAAATCTATCAAAATGAATTTCTGCAAGGAAAGAAACAAATTTCATGGGTATTCAAACTTTCTTGAATGGAAGAAAAGGACAGATCTGAATCTTATTGAAAATGAAGTCATGGATTATATTAGAGGGTATGTAACCCTGCCTTTGAAATAATATACTCAAGCACATGCAAAATACATGGAGGGATAAATAAGAGCCCAAAGGACTCTTATAGAATCCATGAAGGACTCTCTCATCCCATATGTATCAAAACTATAAAATTCAAAAGAAATATATGAAAGATTGGTGGAGATGTTCTCTGTGAGTACTGCAGGAGAAGTAATATCTCTAAGGCAAGAACTATACAAGTTAAAGTTGTCAAGAGTGGAAGGAATAACTTCATATTTTATGAATATCTCTGAAATATGAGATCAACTGCAGGAATTGGGAGAAGTAATGGCTGATAGAGAAATGACCACAGTAGTATTGAATGCTCTACCGGAGGGATGGGGAAACTTAACTTCAACTATATATGGGAAGAAACAATCCAAACCATTCCAAGATCTATGGTCTCTATATAAGATAGAAGAGACCAGGTTAAAATAAAAATTTGATACGGGATCAAATGAAGAAAATCATGCCTATGTTTCCATGTCAATAATAAAAGGAAGATTTGGTAAATTTGGTCCTCAGAAAAAAAGAAGGAACATGGATAAGATAAGATGATATGGATGTAATGAACTTGGGAAATATAAATGAGATTGTCCTAAGCCAAATAAGGACAAGAGGAAAAAGGAAGAAGCCCATATCATTGAAGAAATGGAAGAACTTGAGACAAAGAAGCCTAATAAAGAAGAAGTGAGAGATCTCTACTATGACTGAGATCATCTTCTTCTCTAAGACGTATTTTTTGGTTGTAAAATAGTAATATAGAAATCATTGTAAACTATATAAATGCATCACATTAGAATTGGAATTATGACATAAACATTGAGATAAGAGCACTTGTCATAGAGATGTGTCTGGAACAAAATTATGTGACAATCATGCTATGAAGTAAGTGGCTCCTGGGGACCTCACTGAAAATAGCATTCATGAAATGTAGTGATCTAGTTTAAGGCTCATCATTCATTAATAAATATGGAAATAGGTGTTATTTTAGTGGAATCCTCTTTGGATTCATTGTTTTAGAAAAGAAATAAAATTGTTTCATCAAGGAATTCTAACTTGTAGAATTCAGGGATTAGGATATGGTGACATATTGATAAAGCAGGTCAAGGGAATGAAGCTCTTTCATTCTAAGGAAAATTGCTATAGGAAGTTTTTAGGTGACTCAAAGGGAAAAAGATGAGTTATGTAAATATATATGCTTACACTGGATATTATGAAGTCATGTCATATGGTTACAGATAAGTATACTTCTACCCCTAGAAGTATGGTCAAGGAAAGAAAATATCCTCTGATACAAAAGATACAAAAAGGCATGACTCACACTAGATGAAATATGGATAATATGTCCTCATATGGAGTATGAAGTAGTTGCATACAATTAAGGAACTCTAAATTGGAAAACTTTTGGGAATGAAATAAAATGTGTGCAGAGAAAGAAAGGAATAAATCATGAGAAGTGAAACCATGGTAAAAAGGAAGTCAACATCTAAGGAAACCAAGAAGACTTGACTGGGAAATATCCTGAAAAGATGTGTAGACTTTAATAGAAGTCTCGAACATATGAATACCCTTGACAGTACATATCTTTAGGAGATGTGTCAATATGTATGAAGGATGTTGATACCTACAAGTAGATGTCATGCTGAAAGATCATCACTAAGGTAATTAAGTGCTCATTTTATAATTGAATAATATCTGGATTAGCTTACGCAGGTCTACCAAAGGGAATTATATGTCTTTCACAGTTGATAACCATATGGTAGGATGAAATCTACTTGGAATAAATATGGTATGAAGAAAATCAGCATGACATGAAGCTAGATGAGATGAGAAGATTGATGGATCACCCTCTGATGAAATGATGACATGACTCATGAATTAAAGTGATGGATGATATGTGCCCTATGAAGAGATCCGAAATATGAAGACTCCTCAACGAAGAATAAATTCATGACATCGAAGGAAGGAGTTCTTCAGAGCAGTTAGATGTCCCACTATTTTTTTGAAGAGCTGCTACATGTCCCTAATTAAGAGGGAGCCTAGAAATAAGTTTTACTTGGAAGAAACTTGATAATTTCTAAGCCGAGAGGGAGCTTAGGTAAATTCCTTGTATAAGAATGAGTAAAATGGAATATTTCCTCCCTAATTAAAAGTGCAGTGACATATATGATTCTCTAATTCATGTGTCATGCACTAGACTGGGACTAACAGTCATAACTCTTAGTGAAGGCCATGAAAGGGAGAGATAGACACATCATTTTGGTCTTCACCTGGGAAGAAAGAATGGAGGATTGGGTATTAATTTGGCATTTGATGCTCTTTGAGGATGTATTAGGGCATCCAATATAATATTAGTCGTGGAAAGACATATTCTTTAAGGACTGGGAATCCAAGATAAGAATAGTCCTGGACATACTCTGAGTGAACCCGAGTGGGGTATGTTCCAAGAAAGAAAATGATGAAGGTGTATATTATTCATTGGTCTCACCAGAATTGGGGCTCAAGATCTCATGGAGAGATGGAGTTGTTATTCAATTCCTTTCTATGTGACAATTCTAGTTGATATGATGCTATAATGATGGGATTACCAATCTGATTCTTTTTATGAGATCCTTCAGATTTAGAATGACCAACTACCATAACGAATACCTCCCTAGTTAAGAGGGAGTGTTGAAAAGTGTAATTAGGTTTGGTATTCATAATTACATGTAATTATGATTTTATGTAATGAAGAGACAAATATAATAAAATGTACAACAAGTCTGCATACCAGGGTGAGTTCAAAAATGCTTCATCAATCTGTGGAGTCACATGTTCCTCCTGATCATCCAATGCTGCAACAAATTTGATGTCTAATGTGTGAAAATTAGACTCAAACATCAATTTTCGCAATCCTTATCCTTTGATCAACTTAGTTGGTTTGATTTCTAAGTCATACTCAAGGATGACAACAATCCATTTCCCTCGTTTTCTATCTATTTCATTGTATGTCAAAATGTCCTTTACAACTAAATTAGGTACATATGAAATAATACATGAATGAAAATTATATAATCTAGAATATTTTATTGCTTTAACTAATGAAAAGACTTGTTTTTCCATGATATTATATTTTAAACATGCATCTCTTAAAGCCTTACTAAAAACTTCAATAGGTTGTTCAAATCCCTCTTCGTTTTTCTGCAATAAAATAGATGCAATAGTGTGTTCAGAAGAAAAATAAAAGATGATAAAATCTTTGGTAAAATCTGGACTAATCAACACTGGTGTTGTTTTTAATGCATGTTTAACTAAATCAAAGGATTGTCTAGCCTCAATACTCCATTTGATTTATGAATCTTTTTTAAGCATGTTTCTTATATTTCTAAGAAGGTATGCAAGATTAGGAATGAATCTCCTAAGGAAATTAATTTTTCCAATAAAAAACTGAAGTTCTTTGATATTTCTAGGGTGACTAATTTTTAATATTGCTTCAATCCTACTGGGATCAATTTTAATTTCATCCTTTGAAATAATATTACCAAGAAGCTTACCTTCCTCAAGGCCAAACAATGTTTTCTTGGGATTTAATGAGATACCATATCTTCTACACTTTTCAAACACTCTTCTTAGATGTCTCAAATGTTCTTCATCAGAATTTGAATATATAGTAATGTCATCAAGATAAATCATAATAAAATGGCCAATATCATCATCAAAGGCAATTTCCATTTCTCTTTGGAACTTAGCCCTAGCATTCATTAACCCAAAGGGAATCTTCACATGCATGAAGGTTCCCCGTGGAGTAGTGAAAGTTGTTTTATCCTGATCATCATGATGTACTAGGACCTTTTTATAGCCTGAGAAACCATCTAACAAGGATATCCTACTTGAACTTACTACCTTCTGTAATATATGATTCATTTTGGGCAACGGGTAGTTGTCTTTCAGAGAAACCTTGTTAAGATTTCTAAAATCAATACACAAACGGATTTCTCCAGTTTTCTTCCTAGTAGGTACTATATTAGATAGCCATTTAGAGTATCTAAGAGGAACAATAATTTTAGCATCATACATATTTTTGACCTCTTTCTCAATCAAAGGCATCAAAACAAGATTTATTCTACGTAGATTTTGTTTGAATGGCTTATGGTCTTCCTTGACTGGGATTTTGTGTTGTATGATACTAGTATCAAATGCTTTAAGATCCTCATAGCTCCAAGAAAAGACATCAATAAACTCCTTGAATAAAGCTATGCATTCTTGTTTTCTGACATTAGGCACTAATTTTGAAAGCTTTATCATTTTGGGATTTTGTTCACTACCTATATTGAATTCTTCTACATCTGCCCCTGTGGGCACTATTTTGTTGAGATTCAACAAGATGATGAGCTTAGTGAAAAGAGTCACCTTCACTAAGTGGGCCCTAGGCTATTTTTGGCGCAAAGTCTATTTTTAGACATGTCGATCATATTCTATGAGTTGTAGGATGTTATTTGTGGATGTTTGATCAAGTTGGAAAAATAGATGGACTTCTACTTTTATACATATTGGGAGGAATCTATTGTTAGATTGCCAGTTAAAAATAGATATGTTGAATATTATTAGCTCTTAATAATATTTGGACTCTAAACATTATCTTATTCTCTTGGAGCACTTCAGTTAAGTACACAGAAGTGGCACAGCAGCTGACAGAAGGAATTACACTATTCCTGAGGGTTTACTGGAGCTAATGCATGAGGACTTCAGTTATAACTCATGTGACAGAGTTTGGTGGAGTTATAGAAGTAGTTGGTGGAGTTTTATTCAGTTTAACTCAGTTAGACTCAATTGACCTAGTTGTATCTAGTCTAACTGATTGATACAATAGTGAGAGTGGTGTGAATTAATTAGTTAATTAATTCACTAAATAATAACTCATTAATCAACTGAAGAATACATCAGTTAACTACAGTGCATGGCAGTTTCAGTGGAGACCAGTGGAGAGATGGGTGAAAGAGCAAGTGTGACTATCAGTTGTGACTATAGTGATGCATTGATTGCATCCAACACTCAATGGAGATGCCAATGAGGATTGCATAGTGCAATCCAAGTGGATTCGACTTATCTGAGTCATTCATCAACATGGATTGCATGAGGAGGCAGTGCTAGCAGTGGCAAGAGATCGGTGCATGGATTTGCAAGATCGGGCCTGATTAGTGTGTAGCGATTGTATTGTACAGAGAGATTGATATGATCAGCTTTGTATGAGGACTATTACATGATATCTATGACATATATTATATACAGATAGTTGGGGTTTTTAGCTTCAAGCTTTCCCGTTAAAAAAATGTGTTAATGTGTGTGAATTTTTATGGTTTCATGTGTGCATTACAATTGATTTAATTTTCGCATGTGATGATCAATAGTGGAATAGATTATGTATTGTGCATGAAGTAAAATAGTGTGTGATTAGGATAATATTGGATATATAAAACATAAGTTATATAATTTATACATGGTATCAGAGTGATATTGATCAAAGCAGATTGTAATTATTGAAATGGTTGAGTTTTGTGCTGGTGGAATTCGAATTTACTGCAATTTTTTCTTGGTGTCAAAGTTGAGCATTCATTGAAATGTATTTCAACGGATTGCGATTGGAGTATTCCCTTGAGGTCAGCTTGAATTATATTGCATGGAAGGATAGGATGGAGGCGGTGATGGATGATAATGGGTTGAAGGAGTTCATAGATGCAAAAATTCAAAAACTTGCTTCTAGCGATGTAGTCGCACTTCACACATGGAAAAAGAAGACAGAAAAATGTCGAAGGCTTCTGTTGGAAGGTGTGAAGGATCACATAGTTTCCAGCCTTCATGGTAAAGCTAGTCCATTCTTGATGTGGAAATCTTTGAAAAACTTGTTCGAAAGAAGAAGCAACCAAAGGAAGTTGGCGCTTAAAGACAAGCTCAGAAAAATAAAAATGGAGAAAGGTGACAGTATACCCAAGTACCTCACAAAGTTTTTCCAGGGTAGGGATGAGCTGGGAAGTGTGGGGGTTACTATACATGAAGAGGACTTGGTGAGCTTGGCTCTCCTTGGGCTTCTTAAGAGTTGGCATAGCTACGAGGACTCTGTCAATGGTAGGGAGAAACTACCAGGATGGGAGCGACTTTGGTCAGATGTTGTGTAGGAGGAGATAAGGTGTGGTACCAGGGATGGATCTTCATCAAAGAATGAAGATGAAGAAAATTGTGCTTTGGCTACCAAAGGAAGGAAAGGGAAGGGAAATAAAAATCCTTCTCAATCTGGTGCGAAAGGCAAGAAGCAGGACTTTTCGAAGGTGAAGTGCTTTCACTGTCACCAACATGGACATTACACCATTAATTGTCCATCGAAAAAGAAAAATAAGCAGGCTGCTGGATCTGTAGCTGGAGAGGTCTTAGCCTCGCAATTTGAGCTAGATTTTTCGCTAATCACATGCTTGGTTTCAAATTTGATGGGATTAGTGTGGTTTCTTGATAATGGTTCGTCTATCCATATGACCAGACACAAATATTTGTTCAGTGATCTGGATGAGAAGGATATTGGAGTGCACATCGAGATGGGTGATGATGGTAGATACAGTGTGAATGGTATCAGGACCATTTCCTTTGAGAGGGAGTCTGGTAAACCCTTCATATTGAAGGATGTGATGCATGTTCCAAGATTGTAGAATAATCTGATATCTGTGGCGATGTTGGAAGACAAGGGTTATGATGTTGTCTTACGCGAGGGAAAGGCTTTCCTGCGCAGTAAAGCAACTAGTGAAACCCAGAGGATAGGAGTTTGAGTTAAGAAACTTTATCAATTGCAGGTAGATGGATGCGTAGCTATGTTGGGCAAAGCAGAAGGAGTGTTGAACCGAGATGAGGGCGAATTGTGGCACAGGAGATTGGGCCATCTTCACCATGGCACTTTGAAAATTTTGCAATAGATTTCTACCTAGCTTCCCAAGGGTACACTTGCACAGTCAAAAAGTGCAAGGGATGTACTTTGGGAAAATTTGTGAAGAACACCTTTCATGAGAAGGATATTCGCGCCATGAGGATCCTTGAGAGAATTCACACAGACGTGTGTGGACATTTCTCAGTAGCTTCGACAACAAAGCACAGGTATTATGTGATATTTTTTGATGAATTTTCTCGTAAGTGCTGGATCTTCTTCATGCAGAAGAAGAGCGAGACATTCTCAAAGTTATATGAGTTCAAGGCACTGGTTGAGAAAGATTCGGGGAAGCAGGTGAAAGCTCTTAGGAGCGATAATGGTGGTGAATTCATCTTTGGCGAATTCAAAGACTTTTGCAGCGCAAAAGGAATTTGAAACCCACAACAGAATGGGGTCGCGGAGCGAAAGAACAGAAAAATCGTGGGTGCTGCACGGGCGATGTTGCATGATCAAGGCCTTCCCATACACTTGTGGGCAGAAGCATGCAACACTGCGATTTATGTGCAAAATCGTTGTCCTCATAGAGTACTTGGCATGAGTACACCTGAAGAGGCGTTTTCTAGTAAGAAGCCTGATATTTCTCATTTGAAGATTTTTGGCTCACCTGTTTACATTCATGTGACGAAGGATGCCAGGAAGAAGCTGGAGCCGACCGCAGAGGTTGGGATATTTGTTTTTGGGGTACACGTAAACACCCCACAATTATCGTGTATATTTTCTAGACAAACGCTGCCCAAGTCGGATGACTGTTGTGCGACGGGATATCTAATTTCATGAGGAGAAAGACATGAAGTTGTCACCTGAGAGGGAGCTACACTTGCATGTAGATGAGGAGCTACTTTTTCCTAAATATGATCCTTAGGATTTGGATCAGCCACAAGAGGAGGTTCATGGAGTGGAAGAAACCACTCATGCAACGCCAAACATCAGAGTGCGGAAGTGCACTACAGAAGCTAAGTGACCGAATCTTTATGCAACGCAGAATGTAGGAGCTCCTACATCATAGCGCAGATAGAGACAGTCACCTAATTGATTTACTGGATACATGGCTTTGATGAGCAAGTGTATCATGACAGAACCATCCTATTTTGAGGAATTTTTGGAGGATCCCGCATGGGTAGATGCCATGGTGGTAGAGTATGATTCGATTGTCAGAAATAGTGAATGGGAGATTGTCCCAAGACTGGAAGGGAAATCAGTGGTAGGTTCGAGATGGATCTACAAAGTGAAGAAAGCTGCTGATGGGAGCGTTGAGAAGTAAAAGGCAAGATTTGTTTCTCGGGGCTTCTCACAGATCGAGGGGATCGACTATGAAGAAACCTTTGCACCTTTCTTAAGGTATTCTTCCATATGGACCATCCTTGCTCTCTCAGCGTAGATGGGTTGGCACATTCATCAGATGGATGTGAAGACTATGTTCCTCAACAGATTCATTGAGGAGGAGGTGTACATAGAGCAGCCTGAAGGATTCAAAATCTTCAGTAGTGAGTCGCATGTGTGTAGGCTCAAAAGAGTGTTGTATGGGCTGAAACAAGCACCTCATGCTTGGTACACATGGATAAACAGTTATTTCACCGGACTTGGATTCACCAAGAGTGAGGTGGATCCGAACCTATACCAGATTGTGGTGGAGGGTAAGTTTCTGATCATTGTAATTTATGTAGATTATTTGATACTAACAGGTGATGAACTGTTGATACACTCGTGCAAGGAAAATCTTTCAAAGGAGTTTGAGATGAAGGACTTGGGTCTCCTTCATTATTTCCTAGGATTGGAAATTTGGCAGCGGAAGGATGGACTATTTGTGTCTCAAGGCAAGTGTGCTTGGGAGATACTGGAGAAGTTCAACATGCAAGGCTGCAAGCCTATCGACACTCCTCTTCCTGGTGGTTGGAGGAAAGAGGACGCTACATTGGCAGAGGTAGTGGATGCCACTATTTATCGACAGTTGGATGGTTCGCTCATGTATCTAGTCAATACACGACCGGACATATGCTACGCTGTTAACCAGCTTTCACAAGCTATGGTTAAGCCTACCAAGCTCTTTTGGAAGGCAGGCAAGCATGTCCTAAGATATCTTAGGGGCACATTGGGATATGGACTGTGGTACAGACAATCGGATGACTTGAAGTTGCACGAATTCATGGATGTAGATTGGGCAGGAAGCCCAACGGACAGAAAGAGCACATCTGGAGGGATATTCAGTATCGGGTCTATAGCATTTTCTTGGTACAGCAGGAAATAGAGATCCGTGGCACTCAATTCAGTGGAGTCCAAGTACATGACAGCAAGTTTGGCTGCATATGAGGCTATATGGATGAGGAAGATCCTAGTCGGGTTGTTCAGTTCGCACTTAGATCCTACTGTGATATATTGTGATAATCAGAGTTGCATTAAACTCTCGGTTGATCCAGTATTTCATGAAAGATCTAAACATATTGACATATGGTACCATCATTTCAGAGATTGTGTGCAGCAGAAGATCATGTTGCTTTCTTACATTCCTACGGAGGATCAAGATGCAGATATTCTGACGAAGGCGCTCACCAGGAGCAAATTTGAATACCATAAAGACAGGATCGGGGTAGCAGATAATACCTATCTTGTTGAGAGGGAGTGTTGAGATTGAACAAGATGATGAGCTTAGTGAAAAGAGTCGCCTTCACTAAGTGGGCCCGCAAGCTATTTTTGGCGCAAAGTCTATTTTTAGACTATGTCTATTTTTAGACATGTCGATCATATTCTGTGAGTTGCAAGATGCTATTTGTGGATGGTTTGTCAAGTTGGAAAAATAGATGGACTTCTATTTTTAGACATATTGGGCAGAATCTATTTTTAGATTGCCAATCTAAAAATAGATATGTCGAATATTATTAGCTCTTAATAATATTTGGACTCTAAACATTATCTTATTCTCTTGGAGCACTTCAGCTTAAGTGCACAGACAGGCATAGCAAATGACAAAAGGAATTACGCCGACTCTAAACATTATCTTATTCTCTTGGAGCACTTCGCTATGTACGATGTTTTATGAAGGCCTCGACAGAGTTTGGTGGAGTTATTGAGGTAGTTGGTGGAGTTGTGGTCAGTTTAACTCAGTTAGACACAGTTGAGCTAGTTGTATCTAGTCTAACTGATTGATACACTAGTGAGAGTGGTGTGAATTAATTATTAATTAATTCACTAAATAATAATTCATTAATCAACCGACATACATCAAGCGAATCCACAATGCATGGCAATAGTGAGACGGGAGAGATAGGTGAAAGGGCAAGAGAGACTATCGCTGGTGACTATAGTGATGCATTGATTGCATCCAACACCTGAGATCTTGGGGTCAGAGGATTTTCACAAAGGTAATCCAGGTGGATTCGGGTTCGTTCGTGTATTTATTCTGACCGGATTGTGCAAGAGAGTGCGTGATAATGGTGTATGCAATTGGTGCATGGATTTGCAAGATCGGGCCTGATTAGTGTGTAGCGATTGTATTGTACTGAGAGCTTGATATGATCATCTTTGTATGAGGATTGTTACATGATCTCTATGACATATATTATATATAGATATTTGGGGTTTTTAGCTTCAGGCTTTCGTGTTAAATCACTATGTTAATGTGTGTGAATTTTTATGGTTTCATGTGTGCATTGCAATTGATTTAATTTCCGCATGTGATGATCAAGAGTGGAATAGATTCTGTATTGTGCATGAAGTAAAATAGTGTGTGATCAGGACAATATTGGATATATAACACATAAGATATATAATTTCTACATATTTTTGGATTTTTTTCTACATCGTTAAAAATCAAAAATTTCTTCTAATGGAACTAAACCTCTAGGCAAAAAATTATCTTTAAGATGAAGTACTTCAAATTCTTCCTTTTCTGGATCAATTTCATGCAATTCTGATTTATGTACAACTTTATCTATAGGGATATTTACATCGAATTCATCAAATTGTTTTCCTACATTATTATACATAACTATCTTATTATCTGTTTGACCATCTAAATCAATGTTATTTTCCTCATACTCATATTTGGATTTCCGAAATTTTTCTATTTTCTTATCATTTCCAAAAACCTTCCAATACCTCATGTTTTCAGGTACAGCTAGACGATGTTTAACTTCCACTGTATATTTTCTGTTGGAATGAGGCATTTTTCATGTACTGGCTAAAAAAGCCAGACCATTAGCAAGGACATTCTGATTTCTAGGCATAACAACAAGATCATATTCTTCAAAAGTTTGTAAAAAATCAAGCACAGCATTTTTGTATGCTCTCAATCTAGGATGTTTTGCAACATATTCTCCTTTAATCTATTTAATTATAAATTCAGAATCTCCATAAACATAAATTATTTTAGCACCTAATTTCTTCAATAATTGCAAGCCTAAAAGAAGTGCTTTATATTCTGTTATGTTGTTGGTACATTGAAAATTTATTTTGTATGAATGACCTTCCGAGTGATTATTTCCTAAATTTGAAACCCACACACCTGCTCCTGACCTTGCTCTACTACAAGAACCATCAAAACTCATATTCCAAAAGGGTTCAATTTCAGTGTTTTGTTGTATAGTCTAAGTTTTATTTTCATGTGTTTCACATATGTTATTTTCAGCACTGGTGACTTGAGCATCAATATCTCCATCATTATATAGAATAAAGGAGTCTAAATCAGAGTGAACAGAGTAAAGGGGGTAGTTATGTTGCTTCTCCTGACTACTCACCATGTATTCCATTAAGGTTTCTCTATAAAATCTTATATTTTGACCAAACATTGGGATGGTTGCATAGGTAATATCCATTTGGAGGGTACCTTGTAGTTTTTATCCCCAATAGCATGACAACAACATGCCATACTTTGGGGGAATATCCACCACTACTATGTTCATTACTAGACTCTTAGCTGGGATTTGGGCCAAAGTGACACATAGATCCTTTATGAGACCTAAACATCTTACTTTGCTTGAATCAAATGAATACTTTGTAGGGCCTAGTAATGTCAAGACCAAGTTTCTCCATGACAAATTTTGGCATCAAATTATGTGAGGCACCCGAATCTAATATAGCATTGTGAACAATTTTATCATGCACATTAAGACTCACATAAAATAGAGGGACTCCTCCTTCTTATGGTTTACCATATACCTCTGGACCAAATAATAGTGTAGGCTGATCATCATTCAAATTAACAGTATCATTATTTTCTCCTATGTTCAAATCTTTCATAACTTGAGTTCTATATAGATTTTTAATCATTAACTCAATTAAAGGGATAGGAATTTTCAGCTTTCCTATTTAATTTTCAATATTGAATGATCTTTGAAATTTATTCAAGTTCAAAAATTCAGATTTATCAACAATCTCTTTTAATACATGTTCTTTTTGTTGATTGGTTGTAGGAATGTTTTTTTGAGTAGTTTTGGAAGAATTCTCAACAATATTTTTAGTGGGAAGGTCAACTGTATTTTTTCTAGAACTATCAGGAGTTTTCTTAGCAATAGGTTTTGTAGTTTTATTTGAGGTGGTGTCAAAAGTTTTCTTGACAGGGTTTTTATTAGTCTTTTTGTTTATAGTATCTGATGTTTTCCTACTCCTAATATTATATTGTCTATCGACTTCCATGATAGCGTTTTCAAATCCCTGCTTATAGTCATTTGATTCCTCATAATCCAATTCATTTTGGGATAATTGAAACAACTCTTGTTCTTCTTGAGTGAGAAACACAACTTCATCATCATTAATACCCATTAGATTTATTTGATTGTCTTCTTCTTCTTCCACTATTTCTCCATCTTCATCAACATAGTTCTCCTGAAAAGGATGTCTAATTTGCTGATAAGTACCCCTCTGTTCCCTTTGTTTGATCTAAGGAGGATTCCTTCTAATGTTCTCCTGAAAAGGAGCTCTAATTTGCTGGTCAATACCCCTCTGTTCCCTTTGTTTGATCTGAGGAGGATTCCTTCTAATGTTTTGATTTCAGTTTTGAGGTGTAGGTTGATTTTCCCTAGGTGCATCTCTCTCATTCAAATTAATCCTCTCCATAATTATTTATAATGTTCTAACTAAAGAATCAATTTTAGCATCAACAGAAGAAGTAGAGGGTTCCTCTTTTATGGTCACTCTTCTCTCACTCCTAAGTCTAGCTCTCTTGGCCAACAGATTCTCTTCCACACTTATTGCATCCCTTTGCATTTCTTCCAATGTGGATGAATTTATTTCCCTAAGCTGGTGTTACACCATTTTTTTTTCATCTAACCTGTTACTATTAGATGGACCTAAGTACACCATGTGAGACCAATTTTACCCTAAGTAAAATTGCTTTCACTATGAAAAATAACTTAGTAAACCATCTTTATTAAGTTTTTTATGGTTTAAACAGGAAACCCCATGAGGAAATATTAAACAAATCCACATTTGTTTGGTTTTCTTCAAGGAATAATTAGTTAAACAACAGTTTAATTAATATTCCTGGTCATATTTAACCCAAAACAAGGAAATTAATTAGATAAATCATTATTTATCTTATTATTTCTAGAAATAATTATTTAAAACCTATTTAAATAATATTTCTTGTTAAATTTGACTAAAATCATTCATAAATAATTAAATAACTCATTATTTATTTGATTATTACTCAAACATATCATTAAAATAATAAATAAATAATTTATTTATTTATTATTTACAAATAAAGGGATTTGACCCAAGTCAAATTCTTTTTCCTCTAGAAAATATAATAAAATATTCCATAAAAGTTGGATCTTGATTTGGTTAATAATATTTTAATTATGCACCAATATCTAGACTAACTCAATATTTTGTTATAAATAGAAGAGGTTTTCCATTCATTTCTCACCTTTTATTTGCCTAAAGATCACTCTGGATATAAAATTTTGGTCTAACTTTGATCCACCATCATTGTCATATTTTGCTTCCATTTTTCTTGTGAGCTCCCTTTGAGTTCCATATTTGTCTGGGTTTTCTACACCATCAAGAGAGAGGAATTTTAGATCTGAAGTGTTGAGGACTTACAAGAACCCATCACATTGAGGAGGACTAGAGACATCCTTCTATGTTCTCCTCCCAGGTGCCCATAATATAAAATTATTTAAACATATTCTTGTCTTGTCTATTGGATGCATGGAGCAACTCTTGCTTTTATTTACTGCTTAATGTCTTTTAATGCATAGATCTAGATTTTTGCAGCATTTATCTTGATCAACTAAGTGCAGATATAAGGCTATTGGTAGCCATCTTTGTTGTTAGGGTTGTTCTATATGCACAGCTAAAGTGGTCTTTTTTCGTACACTTGCGATTAATAATAATACTAAAAACTGGCGACTCCACAAGGGTTTACGATTACGACCACTATCTTTTTTCAAATCCCTGCATGTCCAACTGCTTCAAACCCTAATATTTCTCTTCAGCTTCTCATATTGGCT
Source organism: Pinus albicaulis (assembly GCA_034641835.2). Lineage (NCBI taxonomy): Eukaryota > Viridiplantae > Streptophyta > Pinopsida > Pinales > Pinaceae > Pinus > Pinus albicaulis. Next base: position 1,470,587,063 of record CM076580.1, read on the forward strand.
TTTCTTGATGTTTTTTTCAACCTTTAGAAACCCTAAAACATTAAAAATTCTAACTTTCGTGTGTTTTCAGACCTATTGCGCAGGTAACAGACATCAGCCACAACTGAGATGAAAAATTCTACCACAACCTGCTCCCGAGAGTGCTAGAGGTGCAAGTTAGACTTTTTGGCCCAAAAACTGTGACCTGGAGCTTCAGGAAGCAAGAATCTGCCCAAAAATTGCGACCTCTACAAGAATTAGGTCAGAAACTGCGACCTCACTTTTTTGCGGGAATTTTTCAGAAATTTTTCTGGGTTTGTCTGAGCCTCTGTTCAGGGTTATCTGACCTCCATCTCTGCCCATTTTGGACCTGTAATTGTTCTATTTTTCTCAAATAATTGGAAACCTATCCCCCTAGGGCTTCAGTACCCTCCACTTTTTGTGGAAGAGTTTTAGCTATTGCAGGTTGTCTAACATTTTAGAGTGTTTAGCCACTTTTCCAGATCTGATACCTCACCTTCAGATCCACTTCAAATTGGCTACTTATCCATCCAAATCACCTCCTTTTAGTTTTGTTTGGGTTTTCTTTAGGGAGCCCACCGCTTCCCTCCATATTGCAGCCTTTCGCCACCTCATTTACAGCAAATTTTCCTCTAATTTTTTGTTGTTTATCTGCACCAATTTCAAGCAGATCAGACCTTTGGACCTTTGTACATCTTAGATTTAGATACAGGCTATTTTAGTGTGTTTTGATTATTTTTTTGCCCACCTACAGACTAGTTGTTGAGAGGACCTCCTCTTTGGGTTTAGATTAATGCATCATTAGCTGTTTATTTTCTATTATTTCAGTTTCATATACTATTATTTGCAGGTTATACAACACACTTTTCTTTTTCTCTACAAACGACTGGGTTTAAAAATTAAAATTTACACACACACCCTAAGTGAAGAAGCGCTTGGTTAACACCACCAAGCAAAGAATTTAAAACATTGAAATCAATTGATCCTACACCTCCTGCCCTTGTTTCAACATTGTAATCAATTGATCCAACACCTCTCTGCCCTTGTTGGTCTCTCTTCCCTTTCTGTCGTCTTTGTGTCATCACCATTGTGCCACCAAGGCATTTATCCCAGAGAATTCTTGGCCTTCATCCTCAGTTTTTTGTAGGAATACTTACTCCTCCGCGTAGGATTCAAGTTAGTCCTCCACCGAGTCCGCACTCCGACTCTTATTCTGGTTCATTGGGTTCTCCTTCTGGTTCTCCACTTGTCACCTTCACCATGTCTTATTCAGGACCCAACACTGGTGGTAACCCTGGCCCTGATGTTGGGAATACTACTAGTGGGACTGCAACAGGAACTACCCCGATTGCTCCCTTTCTCCCCTATATGACAGGCCTCAGTCTTCCCGATTTCAACTAGTTGATAAATGACCCTATACACCATGACACTAGTTGGCCTGCTATTTTGACCAAGCTCCCTTCCAACATCCCCAAGTTTGAAGGAATCGCTGGAGAATATCCTACCAATCATGTCTTTCCACATGTGGTGTTCGTCTAACTCCATTACCGATGACTCAGTCCGTCTTCGGTTGTTCCAACGTACGCTTACTGGTGAAGCTTCTAAGTGGTATGTTGATCAGGCCTCCTACTCTCATACCACCTTTGCGACTCTTACCTGGGCTTTTTTGTCTTACTTCCAGCTTCCCCTTCGTTATGACAGTGGTACCGAACTTTTGACTTATTTTCGTCAATCGTCTGTGACCCACCTATCTGATCATGTATAGGAATGGCAGAGAAGAAAGAGCATATGTTGAACCCCTACCTTCAAAGACCATTTCTACATTGACTGGTTCCTTATATCTCTATTTCCTACCATCGGCAAAGATGTCGCATCGCATTTCCCTCAAACTGAAGAAGCCACTCTCCAAATTGCATTAAAATATGACTTGATCTACGCTCAATCGGGTTATGTTTATACCATTATACCTGATCTTCCTAGACACGGTGGTGCCAACGCACTCGGGGCATCTCATGTCGTCGATGGTATCGTTGGAGCTCTCTCTCATCCATATGCTCAACCTCCTATGGGCTATTGTAATATCCCAAAATTGGGAAAATCTACAATGTTAGGAATATCTCATAATATTCCCAAATTGGAGACCCAGCAATATGAAAATACAATAATGGAGTAGCAGTGACACTCAACTCAGAGAAATGTGAGAAATATCCATAGCCATCTTATTAAGTAATAGCAGCAACAAATGAATACAAGATCTTGAGGAAAATGTTACTCAAGATAAGCAATGTTCAGCCTCAAGAGACAAGTACATAAATCATGATAAACACTGCTACACAAGTGTGCCCCAGCTATGACTGCACAGTTTTATAAGAGAAAATGCAAGATAACATATGTCAAATACATGGATATACAAATATATGGCCCATACAACATTGGGAGTGAAGATCTTAGCTCCCAAAGACTACCTCAACTCAATCCTGGAAGGATTGGCTTCGATATACAAAATCTGCAAAATGTCGGAGTTGTTAGGTAGTAGTAGCAGCTCAAGAAATGGATATGAGTGGAGAAGGCTAAAGATGATACATCTGATGTAAATACCTCCTCCAATGGATCTTTCTAGTGAAATTATAATCCTATCACTGAATATCTCACCCTCCAAACATATCTACAAAGCCCCACAGCAAATGCTCACTAGAAATAACGCAGTCACTGAAGCAAACTGCGCTTTAGGGGCAAGGAAATGATTTGGCCCAATGCCAAGATCTGAAATAAGCTCTGAAACCTTCCTCACTAGCTTCCCAAAGGAATGGAGACTCTCTCCTCTGAAAATCAGCTCCAGAAATGGTGTTGAGGTCCTCCACTGCAACACCCTACAACACAACGTTATACTTGGGCAGAAATAATGGTGTAGCTGGAGGAGGTGGCTTGGCCTTGAGCCTGAATGTGGAGAATGAAGTACAGGATCCTTCAAGAGGCCTCTCTTGGAAGGAGAAGGATTCCTAAGTAGGAGATCCTTGTGCTAAGCATCACTGCAACTCAGCTAAACAGCTGGAGATTGCACAAAGTTTGAATAGACCATGAAATCAATAATACATGACATTCGAAACAATGGCTACCTTGTCCTCCTTTTAAACAAGCAAAATCCCTCTCTCCATGGGTCCCACTCTTTAGGGTTTCCTCCACCAAATAACCCTCTTCCCATTCACACTACGTTGTCTATCAAAGTGTTTTCCTCTTCCTCTCCCAGCGAGGTTTGACTTGGTCAAACTTGACCTTGTCTTCATGCAAATGTCCCTTTTCACACATAGGGTTGTGAAATCCAGTTTTTATGACTATCCCTTTTCACATTTGAGGGATTTTATTCCTATTTTACTAAGCATGGGCTTCCTTACCCATTTATTTAGCTGCTAGGTGATGAAAACAAAATTTTAATATTCCATTTAGCTGTGTGCTAAAAACAGGAATATTACAGTCCTCCCCTCCCAAATGTTGCTTGTCCTCAAGCAACTACAAGGATAGAACTGGAAAGCCTCCCCCAAAGGCATGGAGTCTAAAATGTGTTTAGGAACATCTTCCTCGTGTGGATCCTCCATCCCCCAAGCAATCATCCATGCAAAATGAGTTACCTCCCAACATGGCAACTCCTAAAAATCCTCTTCCACCTTTGGCTCAGGCAATGTAGGTGGGCTGGAAATATGATCTTGGTAGAAAAAATATCCTACCCACATTGTCCTCCTCTCCACTTAGGATAAGTGTAGAGTGTATGTTGATCCTGGGTTGCAATGATATTGTCCTCAAGTGGAAAGATGAAGATTAGACCTCTAAGGATCTTTCCTCCAACGTTATGAAACATGTTGGCCCAAAACATCTCATATGTGATGAGTTGGAAGTCATCATCATATGGAATCACATTCATTATATGGCTCACCTAATAAAGAAAAAAATGTGTGGTTGTGGTGGACATACCATCTCCCATGCTCCCTTTAGAACATGCAGTGCAAAGAGTGTGGGAGTTTTCTCCCTCCAAGGACACATTCACCCAATGTGTCTCTCCCCCAATCATGCTCCCAAGAAAAGCAATAGCAATATCGACCAAGGGAACCATAAGGAGAATCATGCTAGCTGCCATGTGAAGTAAGAGAGAAGTAAAATGGTCCCTTAAATGTAGCCAACGCAGTTTGACTCTCAACTACCATAGAAAATGAAATGATGGGTGGCCTCCCCACCATTTGCTTGCTGCCCCAATCTCCTCACAAGTATGGAGAAAGTGAATGATGTAATGTGCAATGTGAGTATGTTCTCCATAAGAAATATCCTCCCCATATCCTCTTAGGGAGTGATCCTCCATAATGGCCTTATGTAGACCATAAAATCTAGAAGGAATAATATTCCTCCTTTGAGAAAATCCCTACATATATATGGTGAAGAGATGCATACATATAGACAAATTACTATGAAAATCAACAATACTCTTACCATATGTTTTGCTCATATAAATGGAGTGGCTCATAGATGAGTCTCCCCTCCTCCGCAAAGGGAAAAGAGTTGGTTGTGCTAACTCCTCCATCTTTACATGATCCATGAAGTGCCTCCCCAAGTTCTTCAAGTGGTTCCTCCCACAAGAAGGGAAAAAATGTAATATGGCAATCATGGTTTTCCCATGGTTCCTCCTAAAATGTACTACATGTAAAGTGGGGAGGATAGTGCTCCCAATGGGCATCTCCAACTCATATCCCACTCTCTAGACAAAGCTCCCCATGAACATAAAAATATCAGCCATAAAAGGGAGCAAAAACCAATAGAAACAAGTTGTCATCTGACAACTGGAAAGTGGATCAAGGTTCCTCAAATGGAACCAGCACAGTGCACCCTTTTCCTGCATCAAATCAAACAATAACAAGTGTTCTCCCAGCCACTTTTTTGCTGCCACAATCATTGTACAAGATAGAAATATGAAGGTACAATTTGGTGCCAGTGGTGCACACCAAGAATCATGTGGCTTCCCCCACAAACCACCAAATAGATAACCAATCTCAGTGCCACAAGTGGCTCTAAGTACATCATCATATAATATGCAAGAAGGGACAATCCTCCTTGGTGCAACATGCTTCTCATATAAAGAAAAGAAGTACAAAACATAAAGTGAAATTGTACATCCTCCATCATGTACTTGACACCTTGAGATGAAATGGCTCAACCAGAAATTCTCCCTCACCTCAAAAGAGTAGGGAAGTAGTTGTGACCTCCTCTCTATCACCATCTGGGCTATGCATATCTCAATATGTTGAAATATGTTATTCTAAATGCCCTCTCAAGTGAAATCCTCTGCCAAAGAAAGATATGCATCATAATGCATGGGAAGGAAGTCCTCATGTGCTGCATGAAGCAGCTTCTCCTTGAGATTAGAAGCTCCAGTCAAGAAGACTCTACCATAAGAATAGATGACTACATCATCCACCATATACTCATCATCTCTATCCAGGTCATCAAGTATCATACATGCACCCAGATCCTTGGAGTACTCTACCAAGAGTTGAGATCTCCAATAAGGATCAATCCTCCTAAGAGACAGCGCTAGTGATCTGGCATGTGAAGCTCTACTCATGTTGTTGCCTGCTACTTTGACATCCCTCATGCCAAAGTTCTCCTCCAAACTCTTCACCTCTCTAGAATCCAAGAGTGATGAATCCAAAGACAAGATGTCTTCCATCAATGCTAGATCTGTGGCCTTCCTGATGGAATGCCTCCACGTAGTAAGACATCACTGTAAAGAGGGGACTGTACATATGGTTGGGAAACCATGCCCTTGCCTTCACAGTGCAATGCAGTTTGCCTCCTTTTTTCACTAGCTCTCTGAAATAGAGAAGGGTGTGTGCCTCTCATCACATGATGTTGCTCTCCCTCCCTACCTTATCCTTCCAGCTGTAATGCTGCACCATCATGCTTCTCATTAATTGTGCTTGGACCTCCATGTATGAGATCCTGGGGAACTTCTTGCAAGGATGCAAGAATCCCTCTTCTTGGAGCAAGAGCTCCTCCTTCCTCTACATGAAGTGCTAGATCAACTCTATAAATTAAAGTGTTGTTGCCCTCAGCCTCCTCAACATGAATGGGCAACCCTCCAATTATTGGATCCTCTTTTGGAATAGGGATCTCTTTGCCTCCTTGTGCCAAAATACAAGATGAAGGTCTTGCCTCCAACAAAGTATAATGCAAGATATCAGCCTCATTTATGGTTCTCTGAAGTGATTTTGAGTCTATGGTTTCCTCCATCACATGCAAGGGCTTTGTTTTTTTAGATGTGTTTGTTTCCTCCACATGTGTTTCAGAATTCTTCATACCAAATATTTCCATAAAATTTTTAATGAACCTTGCATAGGAAGAAGTATTTGCATTCTTTAAAGTAAAAGACTCAAATAACCACCATGCATAGACCTTACCTCAAAATTTCAGCGCTGCTACTCTGATGGCTTCATCTTCAGAAATCTGATGCTGCTGCAGAAAGGTGTCTAGCTCTTCCACCCAAGCCTTGGCTGAACATGTAGGGAAACCATCAAAGATAGATAGAAGAAATATATCCATGTTATGCTACTTGCTCCTCCTCACCTTGACCTTGCAAAACTCTGGGAAAGTGATATGATCTCTAAAATTCTGAGTTTGAGATTCATATTCATGTAAGAAACCACTAAGAGTTCCCCTCTTAGGCATTCCTTCTTCCTCCCTCTCTCTCATGGCAAAACTGGACATGAGACTGCGTTGTACAACATAGGGTGTGGCTACATGCTCACATTCCTCATAAGAAAATATAGAGTTTGACTCAGTTTCAAACCCTCTTGGAGATCCTGTACATATCTCCCTCCTTATCTTCTTGAAATCTTCATAAATGCTCTGTACAGATCTTGGAAGAAGCTTTGTAAGCTTATCTTCCTTTTTCTCTCCACATAATGGAGTCTTTATCTTCTCTTTTCTTGATAGCATTATGGCTGAGATCCACAGGCTGAGCCAATATTGAAGCTCTGATACCACTGTAATATCCCAAAATCGGGAAAATCTACAATGTTAGGAATATCTCAAAATATTCCCAAATTGGAGACCAAGCAATATTAAAATACAATAATGGAGTAGCAGTGACACTAAACTTAGAGAAATGTGAGAAAGATCCATAGCCATATTATTAAGTAATAGCAGCAACAAATGAATACAATATCTTGAGGAAAATCTTACTCAAGATAGGCAATGCTCAGCCTCAAGAGACAAGTACATAAATCATGATAAAACACTGCTACACAAGTGTGCCCCATTTATGATTGTGCAGTTTTATAATAGCAACTACAAGCTACCATATGTCAAATACATGGATATATAAATATATGGCCCATACAACATTGGGAGTGAAGATCTCAGCTCCCAAAGACTACCTCTAGTCAATCATGGAAGGATTGGCTTCAATATATAAAATCTGCAAAATGTCGGAGTTGTTGGGTAGCAGCAGCAACTCAAGAATTGGAAATGAGTGGAGAAGGCTAAAGATGATACATCTGATGTAAAGACCTCCTTTAGTGGATATTTCTAGTGAAATTCTGATCCTATCACTAAAGATCTCACCCTCCAAACATATATGTAAAGCCCCACAGTAAATTCTCACTAGAAATAACGCAGTCACTGAAGAAAACTGCATTGTAGGGGCAAGGGAATGAGTTGGCCTAATGCCAAGATCTAAAATAAGCTCTGAAACCTTCCTCACTAGCTTCCCAAAGGAATGGAGACTCCCTCCTCTGAAAATGAACTCCAGAAATGGTGTTGAGGTCCTCCACTGCAACACCCTACAACACAACGTTATACTTGCGTAGAAATAACATTGTAGATGGAGGAGGTGGCTTGGCCTTGAGCCTGAATGTGGAGAATGAAGTACATGATCCTTCAAGAGGCCTCTCTTGGAAGGAGAAGGATTCCTAAGCAGAATATCCTTGTGCTAAGCAGCACTGCAACTTAGCGAAACAGATGGAGATTGCACAAAGTTTGAATAGACCATAAAATCAATAATACATGACATCCAAAACAATGGCTGCCATGCCCTCCTTTTAAACAAGTGAAAGCCCTCTCTCCATGGGTCCCACTCTTTAGGGTTTCCTCCACCAAATAACCCTCTTCCCATTCACACTGCACTATATATCAAGGTGTTTTGCTCCTCCTCTCCCAGCGCTATTTGACTTGGTCAAACTTGACCTTGTCTTCATGCAAATGTTCGTTTTCACACATAGGGGTGTGAAATCCAGTTCTTATGACTATCCCTTTTCATTTCTGAGGGATTTTATTCCTATTTTACTAAGCATGGGCTTCCTTACCCATTTATTTAGCTGCTAGGTGATGAAAAAAAAAATTTAATATTCCATTTAGTTGTGTGCTAAAAATGGGAATATTATAGCTATGGTTTTCACGGAGGGCCAGTACCTCTTGCACTTTCCCCCCTCTCGGTAGCATGTATCCAGGATACAACATGCCTCCTCTGTTTGCCCAACCTCTTTACCACAATGTTATCCAACCTCCTTATTTTCAGTATCCATAGCCTGGTGTGCCAGCTCCTCCAGCATTCACACCTCAGCACCCCATGCCTTCTCAACCCCCACAATAGCAGCCTCCGCCCCCTCAAGGGTAGGTGTATGCACAACAAAGCGTGACTGATCCTCCTCTAACTAAAAATAAGAGGAAAGGAATTCAAAATCAATCTTCCCCCAGTAATCCTGGACCTAAATCTCAAAGTACTGCACCTAACACTGCTAACCAGCAACAGGGCACTCAACCCAAGCAGGACAGGCTTGTTTGCACGAATAAGCCTTGTTCTTGTTGTGGTGTTTTTGGTCATCAAACTCATGATTGTCCTCTTTTTCCATAGAAGTGGAAGACGTGGGAGACTCAAGCAACATTGCGAGGACAACAAGCCTCCCCTTCTATCCCTCCCAATGCTGCGCCAAGTCAACCAAATGTGTTTACCAATCCTTTCCCTCAGCAAGGATTAGTGGTTACCCAACCACCTGAAGGTCAGGTAGCCACTCAACCTCTTCCTTCTGGTACCTCCAATTACCAGATTATCATGATGAATTCTAACCTTTCAATCCCTGTAGACATCACACTTCAAACTCGGTCCCATTAGTACAACAAGCCTCCCACTTAGTCTGTCCCCGAGCCACCTCCTTCAGTTTCTACAGAGCCTCTTTCAACACCTAATGGTCCTTTATAGATCCCTCAGCCTAAGGCAGAGGTTCATACCAATATCCCTAAGGGACCATTGCGCCGAAATGTTGCTTCTAGCAAAGCTTCCCATTTGTATAGTATAGTAGATGATTTGGTGCAATCTCCTATTGCCATCTCAATGCTGGAACTCCTCCAGTCGTGCCCATCACAACGAAAATCTATACTATCTACCATGGGTGTTGTAGATCCTTCTGATGATCGATTGATCATCTTCGATGTTGACCGGTTAGAACATCCTCCTTTACCTACTTTTTTTGCCTTCCAAATCCCAGTCAAGATCTGGAACACCAACGTTTCACAGTGTTTTTTTTATGAGGGGGAATCCACCTGCGTGATGTCCGCTTCGGTTTAGAAGCAACTTGGATCACCTGAGTTGGCTCCTTCCACAATCACCCTCTGAGCGTGGGATGGCCACGCCTCCCAACCTATTGGCCTGTTCTGCAATCATCCTATTATACTTGCAGGCAAGATTTTTTGCGTTGATGTAGAAGTCATAGATGCCCCCTTAGATTACAACATTCTATTGGGTCGTAGCTACATCTATGCAATGTCTGTTGTACCATCTGCAATTCACCACAAGATATCCTTTCCCATAATGGAAAGATAGTCACCATCCACCAGTTGACATATTACAAACCCAAATCTCAGACCTCCCTTGAGTCCATCATATCTTCGGTGGCCAATATGAAAATAGTCGATCCTTTGACCAGTGTCTCACTCGGAGTCAAAAAATACTCCTCTTTGCTTGGTACATTCCCTGGTCTCCCTCCTCCCATCTCTAATCGCAGCTCATCGAATTTTTGCATGATGCAATCGTCTTGGGCCTCCCACAAGAGGCTCGCTTCGGCCAGTCCATAGCCTCACCCTCCACAGCCTACTCCTAGCCCTTCAATTCAGCTTCCTGGACCTCCTTTCCTACCCATTCAGCTAGTGTCCATGAGCCTCTCTACCCTCTTGGATCGGTTCCTCCAGGCCTTAACCATCTCGGAGCCATCCCGCCTGGCCATTACCCCTCTGATCAGATACCATTCCTCGTTCCCCCTCTAGGAGTATACACGGGACCTGTCATGGCCACCCTCTCTCTCCCTAACCTAACCCTGTGGATTCTCGTCTGGTACCTTGATCCCCCAGCCGCTACCCTTCCTGGTTAACTCAAACCTTATCTTTCTTTGACCCCGGTTCAACTGGTCCCTATGACTTCTCCCACGGCTCTAGTACCTCAGCCACCTCAACAAGACCATCCCCCTGTTACAACCACTTCGGGTAGAAAGGGTAAAGCTCAAAAAAGGGCTTCAAAAGATAAGGCTGCCCCGACTGACCCTGCACCTCCTCCGCCTCCAAAGCCCTACGCTTTGTGTGATTTTGATGTTCATGCCACCCATACCTGTCCAGAGTTGCCCCGTATCAATCCCATGGTTAATGTTGTGTTCCTTGAGTCTACGGTCCCTAAAGCCTCCACTTCTTCCTTGACTGCAGCAAAGAACTCTAAGACTATTCACACCAGCCACCCCTGTGTGTTATACGATCTCCGTGGCCATTATTCCCATCATTGTCCCTGCCTTACACATTATCATGCCTCTTTGGAGGTAGTTCGAGAGTATGAGATTGAATAGAATCAGTCAGCGTCTCCCATCCTTACGCAGTATGCTTCAGGCCAGCTTGAGGATTTACCCACTCCCATTGACATTCCCCCTCCTGATGTCAAGATGACGGAGCCTACGGCCACCATCCTCTACCTATCATCATCCATGAGACCCTCGGTGAATACTCCCTCTGATTCTTCCCCTTTTTTTTCGCTTGACCTCCCTTCAGCGATCACCCTGGGCTCAACATCGGTGGTTCCCTTATCTTCTCGTTCTTCCATCATCCCCCATGATGATGCGCATGTGAACCTTTCTTCTCATGATGATGAGTCAGGTAGCTTCATAGCGTCAAGTGGTCTCCCTTCCTCCTATCCTTCCATATTCTATTGTGATGATTACATCATGGAAGCGTTGTCCACCCCTAACTTCATCTTTCCCACCCATAAGTGGGATGGCACCATCCGTGTCTATGGTGACTTTCACAGCCTGAGCTCAAGTTACACCTCCAGTAGCTCCCACATACCACTTAACTGATGATGTGTGGGTAGTAGACATCTTACCCAGATCACTCCCCTACGCAGTGTTCGTTTGATCTCTACTTTTCACTCGAGTTGCCAGCATTATTCATCATCCTCCCATTTATTGTCTTGCGGCACCTTTCAGATGGACCTCCCATCTGCACCTTATATTGATTATGTCGATGGTGCAAGTCGCTACTCGCAGAATCTAACCTCGACAGGTTGGGCCATTTCACCCCCTTACATTCGCTTGTTCTCTCGAACGGTGTATGCATTGGTGCTGCCACAAATAATCAGGCCGAATATGATGCAGTGTGAGGTTTATTAGCCGATTCCCTTTCCCATTGCATCCTCCACCTTCATGTTCATTTATATTCCCTGCTTCTTGTCATGCAATTGAATGGTGTATATCATGTGCATAATCATATCGTTTTTAGAAGATATTTACGAGTGAAGATTTTGATGCATGAATTCGAAATCATTACATACAGTCATATACCTAGAGCATAGAATCACTACGTAGATAGAATTGCAAACAATATTCTAGATTGGCATTTAGCACATGCATTTCACACAAGACAATAACAAAAAAAATATAAAAGTGATGCATGTCCATAATATGTGTCGTATAACATGTTTTATATTCCATTCACTCTAATACATATGACATGCCCATAGCATGTTACAAAATTTAAAATTGGGGGCACCACCTGCCCCTACATCAAAACTGGGGGCACCACCTACCCCTACAACAAAAAACTAGGGGAACCACCTGCACCTACACAACTAATCACTATCTGGAGGATCCTGAGCAAGTGGCTCTACTCCTGGAGCCCGTAGATCACGCATCCCCTATCCGGCCATCACCATGCGTCGCATGACCCCTCACCACTCCGAGGGTAGACCAATACATGGCTCTATGTATTGGATGTCCAAGTCTTGCTAGTCATGCTCTGATACACCGGTTAGTAGCCTCTCACATCTACATCGGATGTCCTCCAGGAGGGTCGTTGCATCCTCATTTTGTGGTGCTCTCGATCCACTAGGCCCTACAGTTCCTCTTGCTGTAGGCTGTCCCATATATCCGATCGGTTTTACCAGTGTTGTATCTGCATACCAAAAGTGAAAGAATCAGTGCCACATACAACATTCTGAAACTTTACAATGCACATAAAAGAATAGCAATTTGTCACTCACCATCGGGGCCCCACACTCGACCTGGCAGTAATGGAAAATCTAGATCCCCACAATAACTCATCCCACTATAGGGATAGTCATCTATGTATAGTGGCATCTTATCCCAATGTGCAAAAAACTTAGGTCAAAACACCCGTCTGACTGCCCCACCTCCCCCTCTACACAGTAGTCGCCCCCATCGATGCATCTTGGGCTCCCTCGAGCCCCCATCCTGGAGCTATATACGAGATCAAAGTGTCAGTATCTTCTTAAACAAGAGCGAGCATAACATTGTCCCACTTCTCTCTCTCTGACCTCCCCTTAGGTGTCTAGTGATTGAGTTCTTACAATGTACTTCGGTCATACGATTAGCTCCTAACGCTCACACACTAGGGGGGAATCTGTTACACCATTTTTTGGTCATCTAACTTGTTCCTATTAGATGGACCTAAGTACACCATGTATGACCAATTTTACCCTAAGTAAAATTTCTTTCACTATGAAAAATAACTTAGTAAACCACCTTTATTAAGTTGTTTATGGTCTAAACAGGAAACCCCATGAGGAAATATTAAACAAATCCACATTTGTTTGGTTTTCCTCAAGGAATAATTAATTAAACAACAGTTTAATTAATATTCCTAGTCATATTTAACCTAAAACAAGGAAATTAATTAGATAAATCATTATTTATCTTATTATTTCTAGAAATAATTATTTAAACCCTATTTAAATAATATATCTTGTTAAATTTGACTAAAATCATTCATAAATAATTAAATAAATCATTATTTATTTTATTATTACTCAACCATATCATTAAAATAATAAATAAATCATTTATTTATTTATTATTTACAAATAAAGGGATTTGACCCAAGTCAAATTCTTTTTCCTCCAATAAATATAATAAATATTCCATAAAAGTTGGATATTGATTTGGTTAATAAAATTTTAATTATGCACCAATATCTAGACTAACTCAATATTTTGTTATAAATAGAAGAGGTTTTCCATTCATTTCTCACCTTTTATTTGCCTAAAGATCACTCTAGATCTAAACTTTTGGTCTAACTTTGATCCACCATAATTGTCATATTTTGCTTCCATTTTGCTTGTGAGCTCCCTTTCAGTTCCATATTTGTTTGGGTTTTCTACACCATCAAAAGAGAGGGATTTTAGATCTGAAGTGCTAAGGACTTACAAGAACCCATCCCATTGAGGAGGACTGGAGACATTCTTCTATGTTCTCCTCCCAGGTGCCCATAATATAAACTTCTTTAAACATTTCCTTTTCTTTTCTATTGGATGCATGGAGCAACTCTTCCTTTTATTTACTGCTTAATGTCTTTTAATGCATAGATCTATATTTTTGCAGCATTTATCTTGATCAACTAAGTGCAGATCTAAGGATTTTGGTAGCCATATTTGTTGTTAGGGTTGTTCGATATGCACAGCTAAAGTGGTCTTTTTTCGTACGCTTACGATTAATAATCATACTAACTGCTAGTGAGCCATATCTTCCTCAAAACCATTTGGAAATTTGATTAAGGATAAGCCTTATGGTGTTTTAATATTAGCAAGGATTGGGTTATACACACATTTGAATCTAGTGCAATAGTCTTGAACACTCTTTGTTGGTCCTCTCCTAATGCTTTCATATTCAAATAAAATCTGAAGAGGAATTTTCTTAGTTTCCCACATAATAAGAAATGTTTGATGAAATTCAATCAAATCATGAATACTAGCAGCAGGTATTGCTTTAAACCATTTTCTCACCTCTCCTGTGAGAATTTGTGTAAACAACCTTAATTTTACACTCTCCTCATCTACCTCTTGAAGGTTGAAACCATCATTCATCCTATCTACATGTTGTTGGGAAATTATAGGTCTAGTTCCATCAAACTGTGGGATTCTTGTTTGATAATCTTGTGGCATGTTTGCCAAAGGAGCTTGAAGGGAAATGGGATCATATCTAGTTTCCATTATTGGGATATGAGGATGAACAATATGTTGTGTTTTCTCGGTAAAAGGTGGTGGCTAAATAGAAGGTAAAGGCTGAGATGAAACTTGGGGCTTTGATGGAGATGAAGGTTGGATTGTAGTTGAGGATTGGGAATAAAATGAGTTTGAGTTGCTTAATGAGATATAACTGGAGTGGTTTGTGAAACTACATAATCAGTAGATATTACTGATTTATGGGAAATTATTGGAGTAGTAGTGGAAACTATGGAAGGGGTAGGACTTGTTGAACTAGGACGCACAGATTGTAATGAGTTGAGTGACTCAGCATAAGAAGTTAAAGAATAAATTTCAACATATTGCTGGACATAAGCTTCATGAACAGAAAGGTCTAATTCTGAGACTAAACCCTGTAACTTGTCAAAATATTGGAGGACTTGACTATCTATGTCAGCAGGAGTAGATTGGGCTTCAGATGAAATTCTTCTCAAGGTAGCTTGATCTACTACTATTTTGTCTGCTTAATTGGTTGATCTTGTTATAAATAGGATTTGTTCAAAGGGTAAATCAAACTCAATGTCTTGTTGGGTTACAAAGTCTTTTGGGAGTGAATCTGCTCTCTGAGGAGGACTATAACTTCCCTGGCTTTTAGCTAAAATTTTTCTTTTCAGTATTTTCTCAGGGTCATCTATAATTTCTCCAGGATTTGGATCCAGATGATATTTGGTATAAACTCTTTTAGGAGCCAGAGTTATAACTGAAATGCACACAAACACTTTTTATTTACACTCTTTGAAAAGAAAACCAGCCTTAAAATATTATTATCATACAATGTTTAACCAGGTTATGAATTCGAAATAAATTACAAATTTTTCAATTCTTCCCCCATATGGTCACCACTGTTAGGGTCCTATATTTTATAGGATCTCAAGGTGATTAATTATGTCATTATTTGTAAGTTTACATTGTAAATTATTTTTCAATTTGAAAATGATTTCCAAAAAATATATATATAAAAAGAAAATCAAAAGAGGGTGTGAAAAAAATAAAATGAATATGAAGAAAAAGTCAAAAAGAAGAAAATGGAAAAAGAATAAAAGTGAATAAAGCCCCACAAAAGCAAAAGAGGAATAATAATGAAAGTGCTGCAAATTTAAATGCCACTACTATTAAATTAGTTTCCTTTATGTTAAAAATTAAATAAGATTGTGTTCATCTTGTCTAAAATGCCACAATGACTAGATTGATTTTGTTCCAATCATATAGCTTAATCATGATGGAACAATTGTAAATTTCACGTCAAATAGGTTAGTGAATAAATATTTGTCAAACATTATAATCTTGAAAATTCATTAGTTAGGTATAAAATGAGGTTGATTCAACAGTTTAATCTGAATCAATAGGAGGAATAAGTGATAGAGTAGGTCGGAATGTTATAAAAAAAGGATATGTGAGCTTGCTAGCTTAAATGCACCCTAAAAAGATGAGATAGCATTAACCCCCAATCCTAAGTTTTACCTTTGCATAATCACCCCCCCAGTTACCCAACAAAATATCCCATCTAACCCCACCACTGGCCAACTAACCCCCCCCCCTCCATCTATCGCATCATTTTCTCCCCGCACTTTTCATCCAACAGCCAATACTCTTTTTCGAACCCCCCTCACCATCCGAACTTTCGGGGGGGGGGGGTCCGAAATGGTCGGTTTTAACTTTTGGGCCCACGATTATGTGTCACTTTCACATGATTTTGCCCCCCCCCCCCCCCCCGCCCGCAGCCTAAACTGCTTACCACTTCACTACCCCTCCAAAAAGCAGTGTCCCTGATGTATCAAAGTTGTTAATATATCTATTGAACACAAGTCTCATAATGCCACCTAGACCCATCCATTGCCAAATCAAATGCCTTCGTGCACTAATAACTGTTTCTAATTAAATTCGCCCCTAACTATTAAACCAATGGACCAGCACCACCATCAATGGAAAAAGACTCATTCCTAAATAAATTCATGGTTAATCGATTTTTGATCCTTTACCTTACCATTTTCAATGATCTGTACAGGTTTTTTGCAGGTTATTATAGCGCTAGAAAATCAAATTCAACAACTATTGAATTGCTTTCTGTAATTTTCCCCAGCCTTTCCTCATTACAGAGTTTTTTCTCAACCGTAACCTTCATTTATTTTAAACAGAAACCCTCATTCACTACCAAACCAGAGTTTACCATGGCGCCCAAGAAGAAAAATGAGGTGGAAACTGTAAATCCACTCATCTATCCCTCAATTGACCTTGATCACATTCCTCTAGCCGATAGGGATTACAAATTCCATGAAACCCTATGTGAGCTTGAATTATTCGAAATGTACTGCTGGCTTGAAGACAAATTCCTTGATAAAACTAATGACATTTTACTGTGGGATTCCAATTTTTCCCATTATATTTTTCCCCACACCCACAGTGCCCCCGAATTCATCAATAAATGTCAAGCCTATTATGAACCAAATCAGAGATAAATTATTGCACCAACTGGAGAGATTCTAGCCACCATATATTCCCAAACTATAGTCAGATGATGCAGGCACCTATTACAGAGAATGTCACTCCTTTTCTCAAGAAGCACTCATTGAGCTATATCAGAAGCTAGACTTTGCAAAAAGGGCTAAAACCCTTGACATTTTTTTGGATGAAGATGCCCAGCTACCTAAGAAAAACCCTCCCTATCCATATTCCATGTTCCCTAAGAGAAATAAGCAGATGAGTATTGTCATCTCCTACCTCCTTGGTTATTACTCAGATAACTGGGTAGATGAGGCTATTATAGGTTTCCTGCCCATTTTCTCTACAAATCCAAGCCTTATATCCTATTCAACTTCATCCAATTCCTTGCAGACTCCATTCATGAACAATTTGTTAAATTCCACATTGAGGAGGTGTTTAAATATACCTTTGTTTTAGTATATTTGTTTCTATATTTTCATGGAGACATGCTCAAGTTTTCATTACAGAAGATGGATGAAGAAGGACATCAAAAATCTGTCATCTTCTGGACTTCAACGGTGATGAAGGAGCAGAAAGAATATTCATACAAACATTTCATAGAATTTTTTGTACATCCAGCACTCAATCTTCTTAGCTAAAGAAATTAGAAAATCCTTGCAGTTGTCAGACCAGACTAAAATAGGAGATTGGTACCTCTAACAAAATTACACAGAGCTAAGGATTTCTAGATGCAATCTTGCCCGATATAAGCTCCCAAAATTCCTCCCAATGAGTATTTTTTCCCTTAAATACATCAGTAAAATGCTCAATGCCAATGAAGTACACTTTGTGTCTGCCAAAAACAAATCTCAGTTCAGGATTAAGACACAAATAGCACCTTTCATTTACAACAGTCGAGCAACAGGAGAAGAAGCAGACAGATTATTGAAACATATGCAATTCAACCTCAGTTTCACATGGTCATATGATCCATTGGGTACCATATCTAAACTAAGGGTAGAAAACAAATCTACACCTTATATTCACACCCATAGACCAGAAATTTAGAGGTACATGAATCAACTAGAATGGACTGAGAATATTCTACAAGAGGCTGAGGAACAAGTGGTGTCAACTTCAATATCATAAACTCTTGTTCCACGGGAGAAAGCAAGAAAAAGGATCAGAGAACAGGAATCCCCTTCAATGACAGATACTTCCAGTAAAGAATTCACAATCATGTACAGGAAAAGGACTAAACATAACCCCAAGGTTAATCTAGATAAAGACTAAGAGCATGAATTCATAATCATAAACAAAGAGACACCTACTTCCTCTAAAGTAGGGGGTCAAACCACATTCTCTCTGAACACTTCTACTGCTTCTCAAGATCAGCAGAAGGCCATTCAAACCATCATAATTGTCACAGGGACAACGAGAAGACTATTTTTGATAGTTTCAGGGAGATTAAATTTAAAAATGAAGCTTTGAAGACTAGTACATATAATCAGTTCTGGAAGAAGACTTCTAGCTCCCAAAGTAGGTTGTTGTCTACCTTTGATTTAGAGAAAAGAAAAATGCAGATGGCCTTTCTCCAAGCACAGATTCCTCAGCCCAAGACCTCGGCTAATTATAAAAAGATTATATTTGAGTTTTATGTTAAAGATATACATCCCATTGATCAAATGGAGATGCATAAGTAGACAAGTGAAATGATTTCATCTATGCTTACTAACACTGTTATGAGTTTGTCCAAATTGCAGGTTTCTTTAGCTAATATCCAATCACAGCTCAAAATGGATAAGGTGTCTTCTATGGCTAAGGATTCTAGGATTAAGTCTTTGGAAGTCTTAGTAATTAGGATTGGATATGATCCCTCAAATATCAGAGCTGCAGAAGAGGTGATTAAAAAGAAAAATTTTTACATTGCAGCATTAAGAAAGTAGCTAAAGTTTCCAGCTACAGAGGACCCTTTGGCTAAAGACGTTAAAGAAACATAATCATAGAAAGCGGATATGATGAAACTCATCATGGAGTAGAATGCTCAGCTAAGGATAATGGAATCTAAGATGGAAAAGATGATAAAGGAAAAAAACCAACCTTTCAAGTTAGCAACAGTTCCTTTAGAGGTTGTGCCTCTTACATCTCTTCCTACAGGAACTCCTACAGCAAGTACAGCGGATGGAGTTGAGCAGCTCACTAAAGCAGTGCAGAACTTATCAATACAAATAGAGGAAATAAAGAAGCTTCAGGACCAGGTAAAATTGTTACAGGATTAGAAGTCAAGAAGTGATAGTTCACATGCATCTGAAGCCCAAAGAGCATAGAGGCTAATTGAAAGATTACAAAAGTTTGAGAGGAAGTCTAACATTGGAAATACCATGGGCCAAGTTAAAGAAATAATTTGGACTGATATTATGGAGTCTATAAATGAAATTTTTCCTTGCATATAGATCATATTTGAGCAGAAGGAGCTGATAGAGAAGGCAAGTGATGCTATTACAAAAATCAAAGAAGAACTTGGAGATAAGCCAAACACTGCTAACAGTATTACCAAATTCTTAAATTCTAAGAACAAATATGATCTTGAGGATTTAGGAGTGTGTTATCACAAAATTGCACCTGATTGGTTGCTAACCAGATAACTTTATGTAATTGTTTCAAACCAACTTGTGACTGAATCTTAGCCTAATCAGTCTGAGAGGGCTCTCTCAAAAAGGTTAATGATATTTGATAATGATAAACTAGATGGCTAACTCTACTTGAAAAATGACTTGTTTGTGATAAATGTAGGTTGAAAATAACATCACCATGCAAACATTGGACTTATGGATTCAACAAAGCAATAATTCAGTAGATAGTTCACTTGACATGGAAGCTGAGGCAGGTAAGAGTTTTTAGCAAAGGTAAGAACACATGAAACATGAAATAACACAATCAATTCATCTATAAAGGAAGTCAAATAATTACATGAATTAAGTACAAGTATTAAAAATGAAAACCACTGCAAATGGAACACATAGAAAATATAGATCAAATACACACTAAAAACTCAATCAAAATCTCAGGTTGGTCAAGAAAAGGGTCTCTGTATTATTGAAAACAGTTAATTACATAAAGCTGCAGTTTTTCCAAAAAAGTCTCCAGCCCATACAAATTCAAATATCTGCCCTTTAATAGACTTGTTACATGATGAGATGATTTTCCTCATGACTAGATTCATCTAAATTTTGCTAATGACACCTTGCATAACAAGAAAACATCTACATTAATTAGAAAGTGACAGTTATTCTACTTGATAGTCCTTTTCCTAATAGGACTCAAAATGTCCTTTATTACATCAACTACCTTATATCCTAATATTAGTTACATCTTTGACAAATTTTCCTTCACATGTTTGATAGGGTGTGATGGGACTCATCACTACATGCCATCTTAATTGACCTCCTCTAAAACTGGAAACAAACCCTGTTTTTTAGGAAAATTGGTCCTTATCTTCAACGAGGGGTTTGGATGATGATTTGGCTTCATCATGTGGTATTTAAGCCTTGGATGACTACTCGCAAGATCCCTTGAACCTTTGAAATTACCCATTTTTCCAAAATTTCACAAAAACTTGTTCATATAGCTTCAAAACAGTACGCTACGAAAGTATGACAGTTTCGTAGCGTACTTTTGTAGCATTACAAAAATTCCTTTTGCCATCAATATTTTTTATTCTTTCCTTCTGTACGATGTTCATTATGCCTTAATACATCTTCCATAACATTTTCACCTCTTGGAAGCTCCCAAAAATGGTTCAAAATACAAAAAATAAAGCTACAGTAGTTTCGTAGCGTTTTCCTGGTCTTCAAGCCTAGGAACGCTACGAAACTGTTGAAAATAGTGAAAATTCCAGATTTCTATGTAACTTCAAAAATATACTTTCCAAGTGTAAAAAATTAGTTTATAATATGACATTAACCTTTAAAATAATAAACCAAATCTCACTATGATTCTTGAGGTGTTTCTTCCTCATTGATGATGAGTTGAGCAATTGGCTCCTCAACTATTGTCATTTTAAGGCCCTTTTTCTCCAACTCCTCATGGATTAGTTCAAGTTGTTCTTGGAGGTATTTAACCTGGTCCTTCAACTTTATGTTTGCATATTTCAAATGTAAATTCATTTTCCTGACATGTTTCACTTCTTTCCTCAATGGCATGGTCCATTTGATAAACTGTTGTGTATTATCTAGGGTCTTAGAAACATTGTCAACTTGCTCTTCCCAAATCTCCTTCATATTTTCAAACTGAACCTTTTGGACATTGTGTTTCCTTGCTTCTTTCTTCATAACAGCAATTTCATTATTGGCCAACTTCAATTGTTCTTCAAGGAGTTCAAATTATGTTTATCCCAATACTTTCTCTTTTCCTTTCTTTGGTTTTCTAACTATATCTTTCTCTGCAGGTGATGAAATATCAATGATGTCTTATGGTGGCGGGACTGTGTCAATAGGTGGATGAACCTCTTTACTACTCTCTAATAGCTTTCTAGCATGCCTTGTCATGGGCTTTCTTTCTTGGAACATAAAACCTACATATTCTCCTTCAAATTCTAGTTTCTTTGCAGATTTGTCTTTCTTTAGTTTATGTCCACCTTCCTCTATATCCTCAGCCTGGACTATAGGAGTCTCTTCTATGTCAATGGCATGTAATATTTATTCTAGATTTCCTTTAGCTACTACTCTTTCTTCTACAGCCACTGTTTTATCTTCTAAAGCCACTGTTTGACTCTTTGTCATCCTTTTGCTTCCTTATTTAATCACAGCTTGTTTTTTTTGCAGGTTTGACCACTTTTGGTTTTTGTTTTGAAGGTGGAATAATGGGTGTATCAAAACTTTGCAATTTCTTTGTTTCCATCATGATTGGTTCACTTGGTTCTACTCTTTTTGGGTCACTTGGTTCTGCCACCACTCGTTTATTTTGTTCTGCCACTAAGTGTGATGGGATACTCCTAGGTTTAGGAGTTCTTGTAGGCGTAAGAGTATCCAACTCAAAACCACTAACAAACAAAAATGAAGACCAATATCTGCCTAGACTTTGGAGCTCATATAAAATCAGCAATTTAATTAAACCATGATGAAACAATGAAGTCTCACTTCCTTCAAATTTTGCTTGGACCTTATCTGCCATTTTTTATAAACTTCTATGTAAATATAAAGGAAGATCAAGAGATATCTTACCAGTAAAGTGTAGGAGAAGCTTGAAATGGTAAGAGTAGACTTTATGGTATCTCCCTTCATAAGTAAAATATTTTTGGATGATGAGCAGAAATTTTGAGTAGTTATCCTTCATGCAGCTTCTTGGAATGGCGTTTGTAAGGTCCATTTCACTATTTTCTGGCTTGATAAACTCCTTGTGCTGCTCCATGTTTAATTTGAACCCTTTGAAGCACTTCTCTTGTCCCCTTGGAATCCTTGTTGCTGCTGCAATGACCTCTAGTGTAGTGGAAATATTTAGCATCCCCACTTTGGTAGTTGTTCCACTGAATTTTAAAGCAGATTCTTTGGAAACATGTACATGGCAGCCTTGTAATATTTCACAAAATTGTAAACAACCATTCCTTATGAAGACTTCTACATTTTTTGGGTCTTCATTGATTAGATTCATATTTGCTGGTTCATATCTTAGACATTGGCCACCCTTATTTGTCCTTCTTTTTTCTGCCATGATTTCGTTAATGCCTTCTCAGCCTCGCTTGATATTTTTCAGCCTCACTTGATTAGTGATCTTTGTAAACCTTTGAAAACACCAGCCATAGCTTTGGCTCAATGCAATAGCTCTCTAGGGCTCAATATCACATGAAGAAGGAATGAAGAATGAGAAATGACTGAATCAAGAAATATTTTAAAGTTTTACATTCACTCATAACACAATGATGACTCATACATGCCTAAAATGGTGATGATGACTTCAAACCTGACCCTGTACCTTGATCTTAACCCTCAATGACTCGAATGATATCTAACTTACCATTTCCCAATGATTTTCTGACACCTAACAGCTAATTTGACATGGCATACAGGAAACCACACTTTCATAGCGTGTTTAGTGTAAATTTGGGTGCTTTCGCTACAAAAGTATCAGCGGTTTCGTAGCGAAAATTGAAATTTCTCAGTGTATTTCACTACAAAACTGTGGTTTCTTAGCTAAAACGACCATTTTGGTACTAAAACCTTGGGAATTGAAAATTTCCAGAAAATTATGAATGATGTGACATGAGGGGTTTGAAAGTGAGTGGGTTTGGACCTTAGGGTAAGCTTAAATAAGAAAATTTTAAAATCTTCCTTGACCAAGAAAATAAAAAATGAACTCTACAACCCTACCTCTGACACATGAAGCTATATGACTTTGTCAAATGATGCTTCGTTTTTTAGTGATAACAGAGTGGATGACAAGGCTGAAACAATATTGGAAGTAAAAAAGGTTCTTACAAAAAGAAACCTTATTGTACAGTTGGAGGCAAAATTTCACAGCTTGGAGTTAGCTGTAAACAAGTTTTTCAACAGACTTGAACCTTTAACTCAGAAATTTATCCCTTCCCTTTTTGTAATCAAGGAAAAACTAATACACAGACAAGATTATGTAAATAAGTTGCAGGAGATTTCTAGAGATACAACTAAGGTTTCAAACACCAAAGGCATGATGACAGGGAAAGCATTCTTGGAGGCATTAACACATGACATTTTCATCCAGTATGAGATAAACCATGTTTTGTGGTAAAACCAGCTTTTGCTAAATATACTGAGGTGGATGAAATCTACAGGAAAGTTATCAAATTAACTATACCAGATGAGGAGCGATGGGATAAGTTAACTGATTTTCATGATTAAAAATAAATAAAGAGCAGTAATTTGCAGCCATCTCATAAGACAGCATTGCAGCCATCTCACAAGACAACATCACAGCCAACGCAGCCTGCTATTAGGCCTACTCATCAACAAATTCCTAAAAAACAGTGCCACAGAGCCAGATCACCCTCATCGAGCCTATTTTTTGTAACAGATTAGAGTTTAATGCTAGATTTAGGCTTATAATACATTGTATGTTGAGACAGCATTTATTGTAAACAATTTTGTAACTTTTAGTATAAATACTTCGTTTTTCGAAGTATTAGAGGTTGATTTCTGAATATATTTTTGCCTACTACGCAAGTGTAAATTCCAAATTTTTGGTGGAGTATCAATAATACAAGGACTTCTTTTAGGATTCATGTGGTGTAGTTATTGGTGAAATATTTCTAATATTTCTGTGTTTTCCCACCGTTATTTCATTTCTTTGTTTAACAGAATTCTTAGTTGTAAAATAGAAATTGTGATGAATATGACATGTTAAATAAAACACCTTATTTTGGTTGCTGTTACAATTTAGATGTTTTCTAATTGAAGTCAGATTGAAAAATACTTGATCAGTAAATTAAGATAAGTCGAAGGTGCAATGGCGGTCGGCGGAGAAACTAGGGTTTACTAGTTCAGCCTCTTGGACTATGCAGCGACAGGCCTTCATGGCAGCGCATCTGACGAGAACCCTGCAATTGTTACTATGGCTATCGGCCCAACACCTGTGCCGGAATGGTGTTTTTCTTGGATCCGGGGTCACCCTACTCTAGCAGTCGCTGCCTCCCTTTCCAACATCGACTTTATCAGCCACAGGCCCTGCACTATTGCAGATGCCCTATACTCCCGATGGCTTCTTGCATGCTTGAATTTCCCCAGCATACGGGATATTTCTCGTGGCGGATATGAGGTGAAGAAAATTCGTGAACGAGTGTCAGCAAAACTGATCGAGTGTCCATTTCCTCTCTGGGGATATACACGAGAATCTAGGTATTATTACAGTAGTTCTCATGACGTGCTATGTTGAGGAGGCCCGCTTCTCAGCACCTATCTCATAGGCTACAATATACACTATCAATTTATATCATGGGTGGTGCAAGCCTACCCTCCATGGATGATTTGGGGCTTTCTATGGTGTTGCATCTGCTTGCTCAAATCTGTTGCAAATGCCTAGCCACGAGCAGAGTGCGAGCAAATCCCACTAGGTTTCTCTCGACACTACTGGTTCCCCTCTTTGCAGGTGGACCCAACAGCGACTTCGTAGATTGACCCACCATCGACTCAGGTGGGTGAACACATCGGGGCAACTGGCATCACAGAATAGGTAAATAATAACCATTTTCAAATCTTTATTAAAACACCTACTAGGGAAAATCTTGTATTATGGACATATGAAACTAAGCTAGTATCTGATCTCAAAATGCATATTACACAAGCATAGGGGTACCCTATATTATCACAGCTACTGATATATGAAGGCAAAGTACTTCAGAACCACAAATCCATTAAGGATCACACTATATCCTCTGGGGCTACAATTATCCTCAACCTCCGATTGCGAGGAGGAGGAATAGGGGACTGGGGAAAAAAAAAATTGTTGGGGGAACGAGGGGAGGTAGTACCTCTAATCAGGATCACAATACAAGACCATCCTTCAAGAACATTCTACAGGGGAGAAAAAAACCATCTACTCCTACAGAATCAGAGAGAAATTCCCCCAAGCCCTACATTGTAGATCAGTTGAATCATACACCTGAACTGGCCATAGATCTACCTGAGATTGATGAACATAGAAACATATATCAGGCACAAGCACTTATCTGCTACTTCAATAGCTTCTAGCCCAAACCAATGGACCTCTTTCAATGGAAATTTCAGAACTGGAATGTGGAGTGCAAAATACATCTATGTTCAAAAGGCTTCTTCATAGTTAAATTTCAACATTCATAACTCAGAGACTACATCCTCCAAGTGGTTCCATGGTTTTGGGGATCTACCAGACTTTATATCACCCCTTGGTTCCCATATTTTGATGCTAACACTATGGTTTTTTCCAGAATTTCAGTTTGGATAAGGTTATATAATCTCCCCCTCCATTTCTGGAGTGACAGCGTCCTACAAGGCATTGGGAATGTGCTTGGAAGATACATTAAAATAGATACACAATGGTTGGAGGAAATAATTTTCACCTTTGCACGTATCTGTGTTGAGGTAGACCTCAAAAAAGGATTACTGGAAAGTATATAGCTGGCACAAAAACAACAAAAATGGCTGCAACATATAGACTATGAAAACACAGCATTCAGATGTAGAATTTTCAGACAGACTGGTCATTTACAAGATACTTGTCCTGAAGCAAAGAGAGATAACCGAAGAAAGAAGAGGACCAGAAAAGCACCCAAAGGATGGAAATACCCCCCATGTGACCCAAAATAGGAGATATAAGAAGAAGCAGTTGCACCCACATCAGATGGGAACACATAGTCAACAATAGTCCTGGAAGCACAAGATAATGACACTGGATCCATTTGATATACCAACACAATATGACCCGCCCACACCGGAACTAGTTGTACCTAACTACGGTGGGAACAAAAGGCACCACTCATCAAAAACCTCGAACTCGGACAAGGAAGTAGGAGCGGCTATAGTTGAAAATCATCTTGCACTTGTCTCCCCCGCGTCATCACAAGGAGGATGGCGGAAGGTGGAAAAAAACCCCATTGTATATTAGTTTTTACTTTCTTTTTTTTATGAACACCAGTCTCGGCTAGTTGTTTAAGCCTATTACCTGCTGATGCAACATGTAATTTTGTTTCTTTTAATAAAATTACGATTTTTCCTGTGGAATTTTTTTTTTTGAAAAATACATAAATTTTTTTTAGTCTCAACAAATATTCACTCATCTTCCATATTCATTATTCATATAAAATATCAAATAATCCAGTAAATACAACTTAGCTTTCCCTGTTACAACTCTTTTAAAAAATGATGAAAAAATCCAATTTTATGTTTTGACTCCATTTCCCAATGGGAAGATAAATATTTAATCAACCAAAATCAATCAAAATCAAACCATTACCAAGCACAATCATAACTAGCCTAATATCAAATTCGAAACAAAGTTAGATCTTAAAGAGAGATCCCTCTCTGAAGCTGGCAGGGCTAGATCCCAGCTTCCAAAGTGGTTTTGATGTTGTCTTTCTGTGATTTATTCTCCCAATGTTATAAATTACAGAACAATAACAAACCCTTTCAAAGAAATCATCACTGTATCATTCTCTTAAATAGTCACACTGACGCCAGAAATCTCATCTTTGACCTGAGACAACCTCGTCAGATACGAAGTCACCCCTTCACCCTGTATCATCTTGGTGGACTTCAACTTATCCTCCTGTTGGGCCTTGATATTTTCATTCACTTCCATTACATTTTCACTTATATTTCCATATTACCAGCTTCACTCCACCTCCATTTCATTACATTTACCTTACCATTACCACTATTGGGTTACATTTATGTTTTTCCAAACTTTATTAATTCTTAGCATTTTTAAGTGAATTTGTGGTTAAAAATTAGAAAATAATGTGCATATGCTTATACCTAACAAGTGGGATGAGATTGTTGCCATGTGTAGGTCAAAAGGAAGCTTCTAAAATACCTTTATGTGGCCTCCCAAAACCAAATTCGAATTTGAGTGGATAAGATCATGGGATCATGAGGATATGTGTCTCATTTCCTATTTGTATTGAAACTCTAATAAGATATGTGTCTCATTTCCTATTTGTATTGAAACTCTAAGAAGACATGTGTCTTATCATTTCCTATTTTGATTGTAACTCTATAGATATAGGGAGAGATTCATGGACTCTCATTAATGAGATAACTTCTTGTATTTTTGTATAAATAGGAGAAGCTTTCTCCTATCAAAAAGATGTGAAAAATAGGAGAAGAAGAGAAAGAATTATGGAATGTTTTGTAACAAGGTTGAGATGGAATGGGATGTAAAGTGAAGAGCTATTGATGTAATGAAATTAGGAGTGTAGTTTCCATTATGTAAGTTGTGAGTTTATCAATAAAGAAATTTAATTTCTATTATTGAGTTTCAAAATGTGAATTTTTGCGAGTTGGAATGCTATTGAACAATGGAAGGGCCCCCATCAACCATGTGCATCCATTTATAAATTTGTAAGATTAATTAGTTTGTTTTACTTGGATTCATGCAAATATTTTAGTTTTCCATTGCAATTGTTATTTTATTTTCAAATGTAGATTTACTTCGCTGTGTAATCTTATGTTTCCTAATAGGCATCTCAAGAAAGTAGTGTCTTATCTATTTTCCAAAATTGGATTTCTTTGGGCCAATAAGAATTCACAGTTATCTAGCTTTCTTTACTGTTCTATCATTTACTTTCTTAGATTAGAACTATCAATTAATTGTATCAATGAATGTTCCTAAAAGCCATTTCAAGATGGTGATGATCCTAAATTGAATGGTTGAATTTCTAATTCATACAATGATTGAATTTACTCTGCACATTGTTATTTGCTTTCTAGGAATTTAGAAACTAAGGCATAATTGACTTCTTACACAGCACTTCAAGAAGGTAGTACTTCATATTGAAATGTTGGAGAAAGTTAAATATACATTATTTGTTTATGCTTTCACATTTTTCTTTCAGATCCTCACTTAGTTGCATCACTGATATTCCTAAAGATCATTACAAGGAGATTGATTTAATCATACTTCAAAATTGGATGATTAAATGTTTAATGAATGCAATTAATGAGTTACCTTCTGCATGACTTATTTGATTTTCTATATCATCAAGTGTAATTGGTTGTTTAACACCATTTCAAGAAGTTCATACTTCATAATTGAATGTTGGAGTAACTAAAGATACATTAGATGTTTTTCCTCTGCTTACTGTTCTAGGACATTAGAAGTTAAAGTCCAGAAAGTTTCTTAATACATCATTTCAAGAAGGTCATACTTCATAATTGAATGTTGGAGAAACAAGAAGTACATTAGTTGATTTCATTTTCTGTCTTTACTTTCAGGCACTGGAATTTAATTCTTAGCTCTAAGACTTAAATCCATGGAATAGGACTAATAATAAGATAAACTAGATGCTTTGTTTTCCAAATTAGATCCTAACTAGTCAACAGATTTTGGTTTATTTTTACGAAACTAATGAACACTTACTTTTCTTCCTTCTTAAAACTCATTAGATTCATTTAAATCTTTTCATAGTTTTATATTAAAAATTATTAGACATCAAAGAAAAAAAAAACCCAAAACAATATAAAATACAAAAAAACGAAGTAAGAGAAAGGTTAACTAAGCACATACAGTGCACCACACTTCATCATTTTACTAACCTCGGTCGATAATTTATGTTAGCAATTTAAGACATAAAATTGACTCAACACCTCCAATACCAGTGCTCGATTCTCATTCTTATTCTGGAACAAATTCGGAAGATCCATCCACATCTCATGTGCAGTGTTCTTCCCGGAAAAATGAGTTATTAGGGGATCCTTCACACCACTAAGGATGATCAATATGACCCTCATATCTAAATCCTCGTACACTTCCAGCTCCTTTGGTTCAGTTGGCTTCTTGATGGCTTTCTCGGTGAACTCCCAGATCCTGTTGACCTACAAGACCAACTTGATCCTTTCCTTCCATGGACTATAGTTGGACAACCCCTACAATTTTTCCTTATACCAAAGACCATCATGCAACTTCGACATTGTAGTGATCCCTTCAACTACAATGTGACCGAATCTCTCTTAAGTTGTAATTTTTTGTGCACTTTGATGATTCATTGTCTTCAAAAGTAGCTAAGACACACTCTGATACCATGTTGAAATTCCACGATCTTGGGTCTAGGAAATAGTCCTACAATCTATGATGCTACCAAACGAAGAATCTCAACAAAGCTACTTTGCAAAATGGAATATAAATAGAAGTAAATCACACATGCACAAGTAAAAACAACTCTTTACAAAACATTGTATAAATATGTGCAACACCACAATCTTCATTATATTAAACCAATTGAATAATACAATAGTCTAGGGTTTCCATACAAGGGATAATGACCCTCAATTATCCACAAGTACAAGAATAGATGATACAATGAAAATCTCGTTGCAGCCTCTATGTCGTATCTTGTCATGTTGATCCTCTGCTTATGTTCTACTCTCTAGTGCCCCTTTGTCCATCAAAGGACAACACATAGAGTCTCTAGGTGGGTTGCCACCTATCACTGTTGCAAGTCACTTTTGCTACAATGAAGACGATTGATCCAATCTACTTTCTAGGTTGGCCAATACCTAAGCTCCAAATCTACCAATATAGAAATCCATTAGTCCATCAATGTACTGCACATTAGGCTCCAAACTTCACTCATTTATGCAACATTTAATTTTATTCTTCTATGTTTCTTGTAGGCTACTTTTGGATACCAACACGCTACCCTCCACCATTCTAATGATGCCCAATACTCACTGTGAAATCTACTTCTAGGAGGAGTTTCTAACCACCAATTCAAGCCCTCCAAATGGCTCACAAATGCTGAAATAAATTTTTCCACACTAGGACATCCTTCCACCCAGCATCAAATCAACATGAATATATCAATATATAAATACCTCTCCAATCCTTGAAGGTTGATGTATTTTTTGCAATCTAGTCACTCATTAGGTCTTGCTCAAACTATTGCCACAACCCTCTCTTTCCATCCATCTGACCTTTATTTTGTTACGGCCTCCCTCCAAGACTTCTTTGTTGCAATTATGGGCTAAAAAACTGAAAAAATGCCTCCACATATCTCCTAAGTCTCTGTTATGGCCTTTGACCCCTCATGCAGCCTTTACCAACCTTACAGCCCACCTTTCCAAGAGAAAATAGGCATGTGGCCTTCCTGAAAGTTGCCACTAGGATTTCGGCCTCCTTCTAAGAGAGACACCCACCCAAAATAGACCTTAACACATCATCAAACATTCCCTCAAGCCTGCGACCTCTTCCTATAGAATCTCGGCCCTGTTAGAGACAAATATACCCACACAACAAGCCTCAAACAAGCTCAATTTTCCTCCTCTTTAACTCGGTTACCTTAGTGATATATTCTCTATGATTTGTTGCACATGGGATGAGTAAAAATTATCTCCCTCACCTTCTATTTATACACAAAATAAGGGCTACTTGAATTATCCAGTAGAAGTTTCGTTTGGAATTAACATTTCAAGCCTACATGACTTGATTGTCTAAAAAATTCATTTTCAACTTCAAAAATTCATATCTCATCAAGAACATCTATGATTTCAATGATTCTTGAAGTGTTGGACTCTCCTCACCGTCCTCTATCATCTCCATCCATCACATGTCCAAAATGCCTCATGATTTTGGCCCAAACATCGATGGGAGAAAAACCCCAACCTTTGGTTCCAATCCCACAAATGACTTGTTTGGCACTTCATCCTCCAAACCATGAACCCTAGGGCTTTAGTATATCCCAAGCTACTCAAAAATCAACCTGGAATATACTCCTCACACTTCCTTTGTTGATGCATTACATACATCCTCAACATATCCTCAATAATCATGTTAACCCTCTATGTATGTCCATATGTCTATGGATGATAAGTTGTGTTGAAAGCTAACTCTATCCCCAAGCTTTCAAACAACTCCTTCCAAAACTTGGAAATGAACTTGGCATCTCTGTCTGATATAATATTCTTTGGAACACCATGAAATCTCACTATCTCCATGATGAAGATTTGAGATACCTCATTAGTGGAATTATTAGACTTTCACTGCAATGAAGTGAGCTACTTTGTTCAACCTATCAATCATAACCATGATGGAATCATGTTGCCTCGATGTCCTCGGAAATCTTGTAATGAATTCCATAGAAATGACCTCCCATTTCCACTTTGGAATCAGAATAGGCTGCAACAAACTAGTTACATTTGACTTTCACCTCCTAATAGTCTAAGCGCTTCACAAAAAATTTAGCCACCTTTTTGTTCAATTTCAGCCAATGATAGAACTTCTTAACTGTTTCCAAAGTATTTCGGTTTCCTAGGTGGCCTGAATACGGTTTGACATGAAACTGACTCAAGATAAATTTCTTGAGCTCACTGTTATCTAGCACATAAATCATATTCATGAATCTCACCAAATCATATGTCATGAGGTGATACTCCTCATCCCTATCACCTTCACCTTGCTACTACAATCTCTGCTTCAGTTTTTGATACCTCTCATCATGTTGTCCTGCATGTAAGATCTATTCCTGTAAATTTTTCAAATAAGGGCTCATAGCTAAAATATGGTTCACCTGCACTCTCCTACTAAGAGAATCTGCAACCATGTTCTCATTTCCCTTGATGTATTTGATGTCAAAGTCAAACTCACTAAGGGTATTCAACCATATAACTTGCCTCACATTCATATTAGGTTGGTAAAACAAGTACCTCAGCCCACTAAGATCACTCATCAGGATTAACACCCTACCAAGAAGATAATGTCTCGACATCTTCAATGCATGAATGATAGTTTCCAACTCAATATCATGAGTCATAATTATTCGCATGCTCATTCATCTTCTTTGACTCATAGCATACCACCTGTCCTTCCTGCCTCATGACTCCACCAATTCATTCCTTCCAAGCATTTGTACAAACCAAAAACTACTTATGAGGACTTGAAATCTTCAAAACTTGAACATTTGTAAGCAAATGTTTCAACTACTGAAATCTAGGTGCACACTTCTCATTCCATTCAAACTTCTTCCCTTTTCTCTGCAAAGATATAATAGGATAGTCAATCCTTGAGAAGTTCCTGATGAACTGCTTGTAATAATTTTCTAGTCCCAAGAATGATCTGACCTCATCCACATTCCTAAGAGTTGGCCACTCGATGATAGATTTAATATTTTATAGGTCCATTGCTATCCCATCTTGGGAAACATCTCCCATTAGTGAATTTGATACTGAAAGAAACTGCACTTACTGAGCTTGGCATACAAATAATATGGTAGGATGAAATATGCTTGGAAGAAATATGGTATGAAGAAAAGCAGCATGACATGAATCTAGACGAGATGAGAAGACTGATGGATCACTCTCTAATGAAATTATGACATGAATTGTGAATGAAAGTGATGGATGATTTTTGCCCTATGAATAGATCCCTAAGATGAAGACTCCTCAATGAAGAATAAATTCATGACATCGAAGGAAGGAATTCTTCAGAGCAGCTAGATGTCCCACTATTTTTCTGAAGAGCTGCTACATGTCCCTCATTAAGAGGGAGCTTGGAAATAAGTTTCTTACTTGGAAGAAACTTAGTAATTCCTAAGCCGAGAGGGAGCTTAGGTACATTCCTTGTATAGGAATGAGTACATTGGAATATGTCCTCCCTAATTAAAAATGGAGTGACATATATGATTCTCTAATTCATGTGTCATGCACTAGACCAGGACTAACATTCGTAACTCTTAGTGAAGGCCATGAAAGGGAGAAATAGACACATCATTCTGGTCTTCACCTAGGAATAAATAATCATATGGCATACGATGCTCTTTTAGGATGTATTAGGGCATCCAATATAAGGGTAGTCATGGAAGAACTGATATTATTTAAGGACTGGGAATCCAATGTTGAGATTGCAACAAGATTATGAGCTTAGTGAAAAGAGTCGCCTTCACTAAGTGGGCCCGCAGACTATTTTTGGCGCAAGTCTATTTTTAGACTAGGTCTATTTTTAGACATGTCGATCATATTCTATGAGTTGCAGGATGATATTTGTGGATGGTTGTTTAAGTTGGAAAAATATATGGACTTCTGTTTTTAGACATATTGGGCGGAATCTATTTTTAGGTTGCCAGTCTAAAAATAGATATGTCAAATATTATTAGCTCTTAATAATATTTGAACTATAAACATTAACTTATTCTCTTGGAGCACTTCAGTTAAGTGCACAGATTTGGCACAGGAGCTGACAGAAGGAATTATGCTATTCCTAAGGGTTAAGTAGAGCTATTGCATGGAGACTTTAGTTAGAACTCATGTGACAGATTTTGGTGGAGTTGTAGAAGTAGTTGGTGGAGTTGTGTTCAGTTTAACTTAGTTAGACACAGTTGAGCTAGTTTTATCTAGTCTAACTGATTGATACACTAGTGAGAGTGGTGTGAATTAATTAAGTCACTAAATATTAACTCATAAATCAACTGAAGAATACATCAGTTAACTACAGTGCATGGACAATTTCAGTGGAGACCAGTGGAGAGATAGGTGAAAGGGCAAGTTGACTATCAGTTGTGACTATAGTGATGCATTGATTGCCTCCAACACAGAGTAGAGTTTCCAATGAGGATTGTGTGATAAAGGCTGGACCAATTCAAGTTCATTCAGAGCCATTATTCAGCAGGTATTGTGCAGTAGAGACAGGCTAGCAGGTGGCAGAGATCGGTGCATGGATTTGCTAGATCGGGCCTGATTAGTGTGTAGCGATTGTATTGTACTGAGAGCTTGATATGATCAGCTTTGTATGAGGATTGTTACATGATCTCTATGACATATATTATATATAGATAGTTGGGGTTTTTAGCTTCAGGGTTTCCCGTTAAAACACTGTGTTCATATGTGTGAATTTTTATGGTTTCAAAATGTGCATGCAATTGATTTAATTTCCGCATATGATGATCAATAGTAGAAGATATTTTGTATTGTGCATGAAGTCAAATAGTGTGTGATCAGGATAATATTGGATGTATAACGCATTAGTTATATAATTTCTAGATGGTATCAGAGCTATATTGATCATTGGAGCAATTGAAAATCATTGAAGTGGTTGAGTTTTGTGCTGGTGGAATTCGAATTTACAGCAATGTTTTCTTGTTGTCAAAGTTGAGATGTCTTTCAATGGATTGTGATTGGAGTATGCCATTGAGGGAAACTCGAATTATATTGCATGGAAGGATAGAGGCAGTGCTATAGTATAATGGGTTGAAGGAGTTCATAGATGCAAAAATTCCAAAACCTGCTTCTATCGATGCTGTCGCACTTGACGCATAGCAAAAGAAGACAACAAAATGTCGAAGGATTCTGTTGGAAGGTGTGAAGGATCACATAGTGTCCAGCCTTCATGGTAAATCTTCTCCATTCTTGATGTGGAAAGCTTTGATAGACTTTTTCCAAAGCAAGAGTGACCAGAGGAAGTTGGCGCTCAAGGATAAACTCATGAAAATAAAAATGGAGAAGGGAAAAAGTATACCCAAGTACCTCACGAAGTTTTTCCAGTGTAGGGATGAGCTGGGAAGTGTGGGGGTTACTATAGATGAAGAGGACTTGGTGAGCTTGGCTCTCCTTGGGCTTCTGAAGAGTTGGCATTCCTATGAGGACTCTGTCAATGGTCAGGAGAAACTGCCATGATGGGAGCGACTTTGGTCGGATCTTGTGTAGGAGGAGATAAGGCGGAGTACCAGGGATGGATCTTCATCGAAGAATGAAGATGAAGAAAATTGTGCTTTTGCTGCCAAAGAAAGGAAGGGGAAGGGAAAGAAAAATCCTTCTCAATCTGGTACGAAAGGCTCTTAAGCAGGACATGTCCAAGGTGAAGTTCTTTCACTGTCACCAACACGGACATTATGCCACTAATTGTCCACAAAAGAAGAAAAATAAGCAGGTTGCTGGATCTGCAGCTGGAGAGGCCTTAGCCTTGTAGTTTGAGCTGGATTTTTCGCTAATCGCATGCTTGGTCTCAAATGTGATGGGATCCGTGTGGTTTCTTGACAGTGGTGCATCTTTCTATATGACCAGAGACAAAGATTTGTTTACTGATCTGGATGAGAAGGATCTTGGAGTGCACATCGAGATGGGCGATGATGGTAGATACAGTGCGACTGGTATCGGGACCATTTCCTTTGAGAGGGAGTCCATAAAACCTTTCATCTTGAAGGATTTCATGCATGTTCTAGGATTGAAGAAGAATATGATATTTGTGGCGATGTTGGAAGACAAGGGATATGATGTTGTCTTTAGCGAGGGAAAGGCTTTCTTGCACAGTAAGGCAACCGAAGAAACCCGGAGGATAGGGGTTCGAGTTAAGAACCTTTATCAATTGCAGGTAGATGGCTATGCAGCGATGGCAGGCAAAGTAGAAGGAGTGGTGAGCCGGAATGAGGGCAAACTATGGCACAGGAGATTGGGCCACCTTCATCATGGAGCTTTGAAAATTTTGTAGTAGATTTATACCAGGCATCCCAAAGGTACACTTGTGCAGTCAGATCAGTGCAAGGGATGTACTTTGGGAAAATTTGTGAAAGCCACCTTTCATGAGAAGGATAGTCACGCCACGACGATCCTTGGTAGAATTCACACAGACGTGTGTGGACCTTTCTCAGTAGCTTCAACAGCAAAGCAAGGGTATTATGTGATATTTGTTGATGACTTTTCTCGTAAGTGCTAGATCTTCTTCATGCAGAAGAAGAGTGATACATTCTCAAAGTTCTGTGAGTTCAAGGCATTAGCAGAGAAAGAGTCAGGGAAGTAGGTGAAGGCTCTTAGGAGTGATAATGGTGGTGAATTCATCTCTGGTGAATTCAAAGACTTTTGCAGCGTAGAAGGAATTCGAAGAGAGCTCATAGCGCCTCATAACCCACAGCAAAATGGGGTCGCGGAGCGGAAGAACAGAACGATCATGGGTGTTGCACAAGCGATGTTGCATGATCAGGGCCTTCCCATACACTTGTGGGTCGAAGCTTGCAACACTGCAATTTATGTGAAAAACCATTGTCCTCATAGAGTACTTGGCATGAGTACACCCGAAGAGGCATTTTCTGGTAAGAAGCCTGATATTTCTCATGTGAAGATTTTTGGCTCACCTATTTACATTCATGTGATGAAGGATACCAGGAAGAAGTTGGAGCTGACCGCAGAGGTTGGGATATTTGTGGGGTACACAGAAACACCCCACAACTATCGTGTGTATTTTCCAAACAGTCGGAAGACTGTTGCGCGACGGGATATCAAATTTCATGAGGAGAAAGCCATGAAGTGTTCGCTTGAGAGGGAGCTACACTTGCATGCAGATGAGGAGCTATTAGTTCCTAAGGATGAGCCTCGAGATGCCACATTAGCCCTGAGGGAGGTTCGATGCCACATTAGCCCCACTCATGCAACGCCAACCATCGGAGGGCTCAGAGGGTGGAAGCGCACTACAGAAGTTGAGCGACTGAATCTTGATGCAGAGAAGATTGTAGGAGCACCTACATCATAGTGCAGATAGAGACAGTCACCTGACTGATATACTGGATACATGGCTCTGATGAGAAAGTGTATCGTGACAGAACCATCCTCTTTCAAGGAAGCTATGGAGGACCCTGCATGGGTAGATGCCATGGTGGAATAGTATGATCCGATTGTCAGAAACAGTGCATGGGAGATTGTCCAAAGGCCAGAAGGGAAATCAGTTGTAGGTTCGAGATGGATCTACAAAGTGAAGCAAGATGTTGAGGGGAGCGTCGAGAAGTACAAGGCAATATTTGTTGTCTGGGGCTTCTCACAGATCGAGGGGATTGACTATGAATAAACCTTTGCACCTGTCGCAAGGTATTCTTCCATACGAAGCATCCTAGCTCTCTCATCACAGATGGGTTGGAACACTCATTATATCGATGTGAAGACTGTGTTCCTCAACAGAGTCATTGAGGAGAAGGTTTACATAGAGCAGCCCGAAGGTTTCAAGATCTTCAGCAACGAGTCGCATGTGTGTAGGCTCAAAAGAGCATTGTATGGGCTAAAACAAGCACCTCGTGCTTGGTACACATGGATAGATAGTTATTTCACCGGTCTTGGATTCACCAAAAGTTGTTAGGTAAACTTGACTCGAGATAGACTCAAAGTTGACTAGGGTATATAGTATTGGTTTTGGGGCACATGGTTTTGTGCACCCATGGTTTTGGCCCATGGTATTGCATGTAATAGAGCCTATAAAAAAGGCTGGAAATACTTCATTGTAATGTAAGGCCTGGAGGTGAGCGGTGAAGGCTCACTTGGCTAGATTGGCCAGGGTTTTGGCAAAGGCTAATGAAATTTCATTAGGATGGGTTTTTCCCCGGATTTGGGGTTTTCCCGGATAAACATTGTGTTTATGTTTATGTGATTTGTTGTTGAGTTTGTATGTGTATTATTCTCTCGGTAAATATTTTATTTCTGTTGTAAAATCCTAACAATTGGTATCAGAGCCAAGGGTTTTATTGGCCTATAAATGGAGAATTTAATGGATATGAAAAAGAAGGTCATCCCATTTGTTACAATTTTTATGGTGTCTTCTAGGATAAGGAACTTTATTAGAAGACTTTTGGCAGAGAAGAGAAACGCCAGAGGTTCTTGTGATGGAGAGTTCAGTTACTGGAGAAGGGGATTCAGCAACTCAGTTTCAGCCCTGGGGGCATGAACTCCATGTTTCGGATCACTGATCTGAAGAATTCCCTCGGCCCTGAAAAAAAAGAAAGGAGTTGAGACAAGCTACCAAACAGGCTTTGGATCTTTTGCAAGAAAATTATCCCGATTTCGTTGCCCGAATTTTTTTTATCAATGTGCCTTGGTGGTACTTTGCATTGAGCACAATGATATCGCCATTCATCACACAGAGAACAAAGAGAAATTTTGTGATTGCTCAGGCTTCCAGAGTAACTGAGACTCTATTCAAGTACATATCATCAGAGTACGTGCCAGTGCAGTATTGTGGTATGAATAGAGAAAACGATCAGGAATTCTCCGATGCAGATGGAAGAGTTACGGAGTTGATCATAAAAGCAGGAACCAAGAAAATCATGGACATTCCAGCTACAGAGGTTGGTACTAGTCTGGTTTGAGACTTAGAACAGAGTGAGCTAAGCATTTTTGCAGAGATCTTTGATGATTTGAAGCTTGGAAGCAGTGCACCGATCGTCGCAGGGATTTTTTCAAGGTTTGGAGCTTGGAAGCAGTGTACTGATCGATCGTCTCAGAGGTCCTTTTTTATCACACTCACCCTCGGCTATGGAATTCGGTTTTCTCTTGGGTTGTGGATGTTGGCAAGGTGTGTCTGTTTGAAGAAACCATGGTGTCTCGCATCTTCGAACCCATAG
Organism: Pinus albicaulis; assembly: GCA_034641835.2. Classification (NCBI taxonomy): domain Eukaryota; kingdom Viridiplantae; phylum Streptophyta; class Pinopsida; order Pinales; family Pinaceae; genus Pinus; species Pinus albicaulis. Next base: position 1,470,626,056 of record CM076580.1, read on the forward strand.
GTGGTCTAGCTAGTTTCTGAGCGCAAGAGTCGAAGGAAAGCTGCTTTGGAACAGCGGTCCGGTCTTAAGGGGAAGAACAAGGGAAATTCGATGGCCAATGACAAGGTCAAGGTCCAGAAGGAGGATATCTCTATTTCTGAGAAGGTGGAAAACAAGGAAGAGCCTAAGGTAGAAAAGGACTCTGAAAAGCCTGATGAACCCGTGAACATGGCTATAGATGAAGCTGTTGATGGTGCTCCAGAAGAAAAAACCGGAGGTGAGAAGAACGATGGAAAATCCATGGACTTGTAGAACGACATTCGTGGATACCCTCGGTGATGTGAGAAACCAAATTGGTTTCTTGGGTATATGGTGGTTAAGTGTTTCTTCACAAGCGCTGAGATTTTATGAGGGAGAGAATATGTGCTAGAATTGCAATCCATTAGCTGCGTTAGGAGAGCAAAGTGTTTGACAGAATGTGTCAATCAAATTTTTTGAATGAGAGAGGATATTTGTAGGTGAATTAATTAAAATTGATGAACCATGTATCTAAAAAAAATTCCTAGAGGACTGGCGGTTACAGAGGCTGGTGACCCATGTAATCCGGTAGATGGATTCTTTTTATATGGACATTGATTTCATATGTACAAAGACAACAACAATGAAACAAAAATATATATTATGATGGAGTTAATTTATTACATGTAAATGGGCATACTACTGTAAGACCTGGTATGGCATGCATACCCCTGAGTAATCACTGGTAAATTTTGGGTTAGACCTAGGTGAGAGGGGGGATTTCAAGTTAACAATTACCCTGGGTAAAAATTTGAGGGGGGAAGAGCTAGAGTGAGCGGGGTTGTCTCACTTAGCAGGTTTGGCTGGATTTAGTCAATAATCCCCAAGTCAAGTTTAAGGGGGGAATTGTTAGGTAAACTTGACTCGGGATAGAGTCAAAGTTGACTAGGGTAAATAGTAGTGGTTTTGGGGCACATGGTTTTGTGCACCCATGGTTTTGGCCCATGGTATTGCATGTAATAGAGCCTATAAAAAGGCTGGAAATACTTGATTGTAATGTAAGGCCTGGAGGTGAGTGGTGAAGACTCACTTGGCTAGATCGGCCAGGGTTTTGGCCAAGGCTAATGAAATTTCATTAGGATGGGTTTTTCCCCGGATTTGGGGTTTTCCCGGATAAACATTGTGTTTATGTTTATGTGATTTGTTGCTGAGTTTTGTATGTGTATTATTCTCTCAATAAATATTTTATTTCTGCTGTAAAATCCTAACAAAAGTGAGGTGGATCCGAACCTATACCAGATTGTGGTGGAGGGTAAGTTGTTGATCATTGTACTTTATGTAGATGATTTGATTTTGACGGGTGATGAATAGTTGATACTCTCATGCAAGGCTGATCTTGCAAAGGAGTTTGAGATGAAGGACTTGGGCCTCCTTCATTATTTCCTGGGATTAGAATTTTAGCAGCGCAGTGATGGACTATTTGTGTCTCAAGGAAAGTATGCCCGGGAGATACTGGAGAAGTTCAACATGAAAGGCTGCAAGCCTGTCGACACTCCTCTTCTTCGTGGTTGGAGGAAATAGGATGCTACATCGGCAGAGGTAGTGGATGCCACTGTTTACCAATAGTTGGTTGGTTCACTCATGTATCTAGTCAATACACGACCAGACATATGCTATGCTTTTAACCAGCTTTCACAAGCTATGGTTAATCCTACCAAGTTCTTTTGGAAGGTGGGGAAGCATGTATTGAGATATCTCAGAGGCACATCGGGATATGGATTGTGGTACAGACAGTCGGATGAGGTGAAGCTACATGGCTTCACGGATGCAGATTGGGCAGGGAGCCCAACAGACAGAAAGAGCACATCTGGAGGGATTTTCAGTATCAGGTCTACAGTAGTTTCTTGGTACATCAGGAAACAGAGATCCGTGGCACTCAGTTTAGTGGAGGTCGAGTACATGGCAGCAAGTTTGGCTGCATGTGAGGCTATATGGATGAGGAAGATCCTGGTCGGGTTGTTCGGTTCACACTTAGATCCTACTGTGATATATTTTGATAATCAGAGGTGCATCAAACTCTCGGTTAATCCAGTATTTCATGATAGATCTAAACACATTGACATCCGGTATCATCATATCAGAGATTGTGTGTAGCGGAAGATCATGTTACTTTCTTACATTCCTACGGAGGATCAGGATGCTGATATCTTGACGAAGGCGATCACTAGGAGCAAATTCGAATACCATAGAGGCAAGATCAGGGTGGCAGATAATCCCTATCTTGTTGAGAGGGAGCGTTGAGATTGCAAAAAGATAATGAGCTTAGTGAAAAGAGTCGTCTTCACTAAGTGGGCCCACAGGCTATTTTTGGCGCAAGTCTATTTTTAGTCTATGTCTATCATTAGACATGTCGATCATATTATATGAGTTGCGGGATGCCATTTGTGTATAGTTGGTCAAGTTAGAAAAATATATGGACTTCTATTTTTAGACATACTGGGTGGAATCTATTTTTAGATTGCCAGTCTAAAAATAGATATGTCGAATATTATTAGCTCTTAATAATATTTGGACTATAAACATTAACTTATTCTCTTGGAGCACTTAAGTTATACGTATGTATATCAGAGTTTACAAGGAATTACGCTATTCCGAGGGGTTATGGAGCTATTGCATGGAGACTTCAATTAGAACTCATGTGACAGATTTTGGTGGAGTTGTAGAAGTAGTTGGTGGAGTTGTGTTCAGTTTAACTCAGTTAGACACAGTTGAGCTAGTTGTACCTAGTCTAACTGATTGATACACTAGTAAGAGTGGTGTGAATTAATTAATAATTAATTCACTAAATATTAACTCATTAATCAACTCAAGACTACATCAGTTAACTACAGTGCATGGACAGTTTCAGTGGAGACCAGTGGAAAGGTAGGTGAAAGAGAAGGTTGACTATCAATTGTGACTATAGTGATGCATTGATTGCATCCAACACAGAGTAGAGTTTCCAATGAGGATTGCGTGAGCAAGGCTGGACCAATTCGAGTTCATTCAGAGCCATTCTTCAGCAGGGATTACGCATGTTGGTGTTCCGTGTTTTGATAGTTTAGAAAATCAAAAGACAAGGCAACATCAGAACCAATCTTTAGAGTTCCAGGATCTAGTCCTCCTGTTCTCAGAGAAGGATCTCTCAAATATTTGTTTGCAAAGGTTTATCTTGTGTGATTTGAGTATAGATTTTAGACTAGTTTTTAAGTGCAGATGTTTGTTTGGTTGGGTTGAGTTGATACAACAACACATAAAGGTCTAGGAAAGATAGACAGAGAGAGGAAATATCTGGTTCATTGGGAAATGGAGTCAAAATAATGTCATGACAAACTCATCAATGGACATGGGATATCAAAGGGAAAATCTAACTTGGCCATAGGATCCTTTTGTTTTTGGAATGAGATGGACGTTAATGATTTTGGAAAGAGAAGTTTAATTCTCAACAAAGGGAACTTGAAAACACAACTTAACAATAAAGAGATATTTGATAGACAGGGCTAACCATAAATTCTACAAACATTCTTTAAGAAAATAATGATTTCAAGACAAATTTTAAAATGAAATTTAAGATTTGGGGAACTCCCTATTTTCTCAAAGATTTTATCTTAAAGGACTTAGAAAACATAAAAGACTCACTGATAATTGCAGTCATAGAAGAGGGAACACCTAATAACATCTATGTTTGCAACTATAAAGACCTTCAAAACAACTGTTCAAGCAGGGGCAAAGGGTAAGATCAAAACCGACATCTTTGATTAACTTAAGACAATGGTTGTTATAGCATCATTTCTCACCTTGACATGATTCATGATTGCTTCATGGCTTTTGGGCACCCATTCCTACAGACTTGGACAAATTCACTTAAAAACAGTGTAAAATCCCCCATACGCGACTATGCCCGTACTTTTCCGCGTGTATACGCGAGTCCAGCTAGAATTTTCCGCGTATGCCATTAAAATGATTAAAAAATATATAAAAATCCCTAATTTCGCGCTGGGTTGATGGTTACTCAGGTAGTTCAACCACCCCAGCCCGTGGCCAACTGTTTCCAACTGCTGAAACTACTTGGAGGGACTATAAAAAGCCCTCATGTGTATGGCCTAAGGGAGAGAGAGAGTTATTATTATTATACTCTGTTTGTATTCCCTATCCAAGTCTGATTCCCCGTGCCTCCTGCACTTTCCTAGTTCATCATAGGAAACCCTTGTTTCCTTGAGATATACATCCCTTTATATGTTATCTCGTATGCACCAGTTTGGAAGGAGTCTTAGCGAGGCAAGGGCTGGACGGATCCGGACGACGGTCTGCGAAGGCCTTGGAAGGATCAGGTGATCTCTCCACGATTACTTTTGTACGTACTATTTATAATACAGAAGTATCATGTTGTTCCCGAAATAAACGTGTTAGTGTATGCTTTAATGTATGAAGAATATTTGTTATACAAGCATTCATTATGATTTATTTAATGTTTTATATGAATCTCACTAACACATAGAGTAGAAATATGTTGTACAACTTGTCCTTTGTGCTGGTTTCTTCTTGTATTTCAAGTTAAGGAGGAAGGACGGTTGCAGGGAGTTTGAACTCCACATGGATCTACTTCAAACGTAGGACCAACGGGTAAACCTCTCATTCTGCTCTATTTAGTTTTTATGAATGTGCATTATTGTGTGAGTCTCTGTTAAGTAGTACGCCCCTGCTCTGTGGAGGTTGAATCCCAACCAACCTCTAGGGTGTTAATTCCCTGAAACAGAACTGGCGACTCCACTGGGGATCACATTTTTGTGATTCTCCTGTTGGGTTTTTTCAGCTGTTTGGAAGGTTGCCAACAGTTTTATCTGTCTTTTACAGTCCAGTTTATCTTCTTGCAGTCAGTCTGAAGCCTTGGTGTCTTTCCCAGGCTTGTACTTTTTGTTTTTCATTATCTTTCTTTGTATACGCTCTTTAGTTTGCACACAGTCGCGTATACCCGCGAGTTTGTGTAGAAGGAACCGCGTATACGCGAGTTTCCCTCAACACAGACGCGTATACACGCTGGTTGCATAACTGCAGGGTCGCGTATACCTAGGCTGATTTTGAAATTTTGAGTTTATTGGATTTTTGGTCCTTTCTGGCTGTGGAGGCCTGTGTCTACAGTGTCTCTGTGTTTACTGGAGTGTGAAGGAAGTGGTTTCAAGTCTTGTTTCTCTTTCGTTTGTCTGAAAACTGATCTTTTTGGCGAAGTGTCCTTGTTGGTGCTGGCACTCCTGGATTGAGTTCCAAGATCGCTTTCTGAGTGTTCTTGGCTGTTCTGCTTTATCAGAACAGAGAGCTTCTGCTCACTGACTCGCTCCTATCTTTGTGTTGTGCTTTTCATTGCGTTCTTTGCTTTTTTTTCGATTGGTTTTCTTGAGTTTCATAGGCTAGGGTTTTGTTGCAATTTTCGGAGAACTTTTCTTGCTTCTTTGGAGTTTTGTGTTGCAACGAGTTTGCACTATTTCTCTAGGCTGTTTGATTGAGTTTTTGGTCTTCCGTTGCTCTTATTGATCTTGCTATCATTAGCTTTATAAGGTTTTGTAGCATTGTCGAGGTTTATGCTTGAAATTCAGTCTCGTTTTGGCTTGGATTGTGATAGTTGCGCTTGGTCTTTTTGAGCTCTTGCTTTATAAAACTAAAAAGCCCAAAAAACATTTGTTTTTCTTTTTGTTTTTGCATATCAAAAACTCAAAAAAACATTGTTTCTTGTTTTTGTTTTTGTTGTTGCCTTTTCATTTTCGTTTGGTCATATCTTTTGGAGCTTTTGTGAAGTTTCTTGCTTCTGGTTTTCAGCTTGATTTTGAGGAGAGGTTGTCATTTGATTTTTTCTTCTTCTTGTTGAGTATTTTGGTGTCTTATATTGAGAGTTCTTGTTTTCAAGAATTGGCTTTCTGGACAACAAAAGATGAGTTAAAACTGAAGGAGCCTTTTGGGAAATTTCACCTTGTTTCAAGAGACTTTTGCATCTTAGAATTCACATGCTTGTAGTCATTTGCATTAAGTGCATTGAATCATTTAGTTAGCTTCTTAGTTTTTGTGAGTGAGAGTTTGTAATTCGAAAAGAAAAATACATTTTTTAGTCTCGTAGAACTTATATAGAAATTGCTCTTCATTGAAAGACAAAGAACTGCATGTGCATGTAGTCAGGTTTTTATTAATTTCTTTTGCGTCAAAACACCATTGGTTTCATCTCCATATCCTTGTGACTTAATACAACAGCCCTTAAAATAAGCGATTTAATCTAAAATCAACTAGCAATTTTTACTAAGTGTCAATCACCAACTAGCTAGGTTGTAGGGCCTTGGAATAGGTGAGTGGAGAGTTAACTCTCCAAGGCCGCTCAAACAAACATAGAAGTTGATTAATTGGCGAAATCCAACTCCGTGAGGTGGACTGGGAAAGCTCTCATCCGAGAGTCAAGCGCGAGGGGAAGTGAAGGCTGAGAAGAGGGATACCCCCTCTCCGATTGGCTGAATCTGACCTCAAGACCGTTCCGCCCGACACGATGCGGATTGGTGTCACTTAGTTTTTGTTTCCTGGGTTCCACACTGCGGTGTTGCGGGGGAATACCGCAGTAATTACTGAAGGAAAGCGGGCATTATCACTTTAAATGATGCCTTGAGGGGTGCCCTTGCGAAGCTTGGGTGCTTGGTAGAGCAAAGGCGTCGTCGGGAGAGTCGACGTCAGCTGTTCCCGATACCTTAGCTGGTTGGTGCAGACCTAATCATCCCAGACTGCTTTCGGAAGGCCCTATACTTCACTTTCCTGTATTTTGGTGTCCGGTCCTCATCACCCGGAGCGGAAATACTTGGAGGCTGTTTGCTTGCTGTTTCTCAAGGGTTTTGATTTTAGTGAGTGCTCTTTGCTCCTAGCTTGCCTAGCTTTTCACTTTTCTTGAGTCTAATATAATAAATCTGTAAAAGTGGCTGATCAAGCGCCTCGACGTTCGAGGAGAGTCCGGGGGTTATCTCCTGAGAGTGCAGATCCTTCTTCGAGAAGGCGTAGGAGCGATTTAGCAGGTGGTTTTCACCCTGTAGAGTCTGACGCTGTGGAGAGAGATCCTCCACTAAGGTCTGAAGGTTTCGTTGCTGATTCCAGTGTCGGTTCCGAGAGGAGCGTTCCGCTCACCTCGAGAGTATTGTTTCCTCAGGAGGAAGATTTTCAGATAGAAGATATACCTGAGCCTGCAGCTACAGGTCCATCTCCTCTTCCTCTTGATCATCCGTTTGTTATCCAGTACGTCGGACCGGAGTCTGAGAGACCGCCGGATCTTCCATATCTTTCTTATCTTTCGATGGCCATGACTGGGAACGCGGCTTCTACCGTGAGTGCCGCAGATCTGCATCTCCCCGTCGTTCGAGTGTGGGGCTCCTTGCTCATCTTCGGAAAGGTTGTAGCTTGGAGCACTGCCATGTTTGGCTCTGGGGTTCACCCAAGCATATGCTTCAACTGTCCCTTCGCTTCGTGGATGTCCATTGCCGGAAATCCTCTCTTTTTCCTTTACCGCCGGTGCAACTGGATCTACGCCCATGTCTAACATGGCTAGTGGATCAGCTTCGTTTCAGGGTTTCCCCTTTGGGACTGGACATATTCCCAGTCCCAATCCTTCTTTAGGGTCGTTTCCTTTTACATCCCAGACCCAGAGTTTTAATCCTTGGGCTCAGGGGCCAAGTTCGACCGCTTTTATGGGATGGAATCCTATGTTTGCAACGTCGGGGGTAGGGAATCAGTTCCTCGCGAGTCATCAAGGGAATGCTTCTTTCCCTGCATCGAGTGCTTATCAGTCTTTTTCTCCTCTGTCTAATGTGTGGAACCCCTACCAGGGGCTTTCCTCTTCAGTCAATACTTCAGCGGGGGGAACTAGTCTGGGTTTTGGTAACTCGGCGTGGGGAGGAGGTTCTTCTCCGTTTTCTACGAGTCCTTTCTGGCAGCCTGGTGCCTCATCAAATCCGGGCTATTCTTTTCAGAATGTTGGAAATCCATCCCATCAAGGATGGAATTCTCAGGCTCCGCCTCGATTACCGTTTCGGGCAACATTAAACTTGCCAGATTTGTTGAAGTTAACTAATGACCCGATTCGTTACAGTCCGGGGTGGCCTCCGGTTCCAACCAAACTTCCTTCAGACATTCCTAAGTTTGAAGGTAAGAATGGTGAAGATCCGGCAGACCACATCACCACTTTCCACTTATGGTGCTCGTCGAACTCTCTGATCGACGACTCGATTAGATTGAGATTATTTCAACGCACCCTAACTGGGAATGCAGCCAAATGGTATATAGAGCTCACTGGGGGCAGTTTCGCCACATTTGGAGAACTGGCTGTCACTTTTCTTAACCATTTCCAGTTGCCTGTTAGATATGAGGCTGGGACCGAACTCTTGGCTAATTTTAAGCAAGATGAGGCAACTCACATTTCTGATCATATTCAGGAATGGAGGAGAAGGAAGAGGCTAATTAAAGCCCATATTCCAGGTGAGTTCCTTCTCGAGTGGTTTTTGAAATCGCTTCAGTTAGATATTTCAAAGGATGTATCCATGTCAGGGGTATATTCCGAGGAGCAGGCCATCTTTAGGGCCCAGCAGTTAGAGTTGATCTATTCTCAGTCTGGGATGCTTTATAAGTATTTACCCAATGCTCCTCGCTCCAAATTGGATCTATCGAAACCCAAACCTGGTCCGCATGGTGACGGGCTTGTCGGATCGGTCAATAGTAGTGCAGCCAGCCTGCTTTCTCAATTGCAGCAGTTTTCTTTACAATCTGCTCCTTCTGGTCAGGTTGTGCCTGCTGATTCAACACCTTCCCAGTCTTTGTCCATTAATGTTGTCCAATCTTCTGAACCCAAAGGAAATCAACAGTCCGATGGGAAGAAGAAGGGATGTAATAACAAGAAGAAGGGAAAGAATGGGAAGGGAAATGCAAATAAAACCAACGAGCATGTTGGTGAAGGGCAAAAGGAGAAAAAGAAAGTGAAGTTTCCATGCAAGCTTTGTGCTGGAGACCATCTCACACACCTTTGCCCAAAAATTCAGGATGCTCAGCGCCTGTTATCTCAGCAGGGTTCTTCAAGTTCCCAGGCTGTGCTAACAAACCCTTTTCCCCAAGGGCAGCAATTAATTGCTGGCGCGAATCAAAATCCTGGGGCTTCCTCTGGAGGTGCCCAGGAAGGGGAAATTCCATCGAATATCTTTATGATGAGTGCTCACGTGGATGTCGCTACGAGATCCCGTGATTATGGCGGAGAGGAATCTTCGAAAGCTAAGGAAGTTCCTGATGCTACCGAGCCGCTTCATATCACGAAGCCAACTGTCGAGTCTATGCCTCGGATACCGAAGGCATCCTCTAAGCGGTCAACGATTAATCCGAACATGAGGGCTGCCCAGAACTACTCGATTGTAGAAGATCTGGCGCAAAGTCCTTGTGCTATGTCAGCTTTAGAGGTACTCCAGTCTTGTCCGGCTCAGCGCAGTGCTTTGCTCACTGCCATTGGAGCTATAGATCCGAAAAATTCTCTTCTGATTACCTTTGATATGAAGAATTTTAAGAAGAGACTTCCTCATCATATGGCCTTCCATATTAAATCATCGTACCGGAAGACGAATATCTTTCGCACGGTCGTTGATGAGGGTGCTTCTACTTGCGTGATGTCTCTCGCATGCTGGAAGACACTAGGATCTCCCAAAGCTGTTCCATCTAGCACTATTCTTACTGCATTCGATGGCCATTCTCATAGGCCCCATGGTATTGTCCCGGCTTTGCCCATCTGTGTTGGGGGCAAAACCGTAAACATAGAGGTTGAGGTAGTAGATGCAGCCTTGGACTACAACCTTCTGTTGGGGAGGAACTGGATATATGATATGGATGCCATTGCATCCTCACTATTTCGAATAGTATGTTTCCCCCACGAAGGGAGGATAGTTACGGTGGATCAACTGGACTGTCCTCCTGTAGACCTGGATGCGCCTTCTGACTCATCTGTGCCTAAGTTGGATAATACTAAGGCGCCTGTCGAGAATCTAGGAGTTGGAATGTATTCTTCCCCGATGGGTTCTTTTGATCTTCCTCCTCCTAAGGTGTCTATTAATGCTATTTCATCCTCCAAGGCTCCCCTTCGAAGAGAGTTCTTTCGAACTCATTATTTTTCGGACCCTTGGACCTTACCTTCCCCAACTGCCACATTGGAGGAAGGGCAAGTGGGTGGAATGGCATTTCCGATTTATGCAGCTGAGATTGCATATCAGTCTGTTGTTGACACTGTAGAGTCTGATCCAGCTCCTCTTTCGCCGGAAGAGTTGGATGGTGATGTGGCTCCGGCTTGGACGCTTACTTCTTCTTCTGCCCAGGATTGTCTAGATACCACTCTTCCATCCGAAGAGGCCATCCTGGAAGCAATGACAGGTATAGAGAGACCGTGGGATGACTTGCATCATCGGTCTTACTTCCTACCTGACTTGAGCGAAGTCGAAACAAGCTTTCCAAGTCCTCAGTCTCCTGGACCTGTTCACCCAGTCTTGAGCCCCTTAGCACCAGCACAGGTTTATGCTGAAGGGAACATGGCTGTGATCTCTCCTACTATCCCGGTGAACATCTCCAGGAATCCCAACCTTATCGAGAATGTTTTCATTGGAGCTGAATGTTCCCATGAAGAGGTTCAAATCTACACCGAGCTCTTCAAAGAGTATAGGGATGTTTTTGCTTGGTCTTATGAGGAAATTCCTGGCATAGACCCATCTATTGTCCAGCATGAGATCAAGACGTATGAAAACACTAAGCCGGTCAGGCAAAAACTTCGTCCGGTTAATCCTAGGAAGGCAGCAGCTATCAAAGCTGAAGTTGAAAAGCTGCTTAAGGCGGGATTCATTTTCCCAGTTCCTCTGACTGAATGGGTTTCAAACCCCGTTCCGGTAGATAAAAAGCAAGGAAAAATTCGAGTGTGCATCGATTTCAGAGACCTGAATAAGGCGTGTCCTAAAGATAATTACCCCACACCCTTCATTGATCAGATTATTGACGAGTGTGCCGGTAACGAGATTTTCTCCTTCATGGACGGTTTTTCCGGTTATAATCAAATTACTATCCGTCCAGAAGATCAACATAAGACCGCATTTATTTGTCCCTGGGGTACGTTTGCATATAAGAAAATGCCTTTTGGTCTTAAAAATGCTGGAGCTACTTTTCAGCGGGCCATGTCTTACGCCTTCCACGACATCAAGAAAATTATTGAGGCATACTTAGATGATCTAGTTGCTCATTCTCGAAAGAGGATGGATCATCCAGGTCACCTCCGGCAAATATTTGAGAGATGTCGTTTTTATAAAATTCGTTTGAATCCGAACAAGTGCGTTTTCGCGGTAACATCCGGTCGGCTGTTGGGATTTATTGTGTCTAATGAAGGGATAAGGGTAGATCACTTCAAGGTTGAGGCAATACTTCGGTTGCCTCCCCCGTCTTCAATCCGTCAACTTCAAAGTCTCCAAGGGAAGTCTAATTTTCTTCGGAGGTTTATCGTTAACTATGCTGAGATTACAAAGGGATATATGAGACCGTTGAAGAAAGGAGTTCCTTTTCTTTGGGACGACTACGCTCAACGCTCATTCGATGCCTTGAAAAAAGCATTGACCTCTGCTCCTTTGCTGAGTCCACCCGATTATAGCAGAGATTTTCTTTTGTATCTAGCTACAGCAGAATCTACCATTGGTATGGTTCTGGTTCAGGAGGATGATGCTCTTATTGAGCATGTTATTTACTACCTTAGTCGAGGACTGGTAGGACCTGAACTGCGATACACCCCGATAGAAAAATTAGCCTTAGCAGCAGTCCATGCTGTGCAGCGACTCCGGCATTATATTATCCTTCGCAAAACTTATGTCTTGGCAGCTGCCAATCCATTTCAGTTTGTCCTCAGCAGGCGAGTGATTGGGGGAAAATATAATAGATGGATTGTGATATTACAGGAATTTGATCTAGAGTTCATGTCTGCCAAATCCAAGAAGTCATTAGTCTTTGCGGAATTGATCTCCGAGTTGCCTTGTGGAGAGGAGATGATCTATGATGAGTCCTTTCTGGACGAACACTTGTTTCTAATCTCTCCACAAGATCCTTGGTATGGGGATATCATTGTGTATCTCCAGACTGCGAAGTTTCCCTCTTCTTTTTCGAAAGATGAGCGTCGTAAGCTGCGTCACTTAGCCAAGAATTATCTAATTATTGGTGATGCTTTGTACCGTTGAGGGGTTGATTCAATCCTAAGACGCTGCTTAACTTTCGAAGAAGCTGAGGCTGTGCTCAATGATTCTCACAGTGGAGCTTGTGGGGGTCATTTATCAGGGCTTGCTACAGCCCAAAAGATTTTACGTGCTGGCTACTTCTGGCCCTCGATTTTCAAAGATTGTATTGAATCGGTCAAGAAGTGTCATCCTTGTCAGGTGTATACTCGAAAAATGCGCGCTCATCCAGCTCCGCTTTTTCCTGTCGTTACTGTCGGACCCTTTACAAAGTGGGGTATGGATTATACTACTTGTAACCCGCCTTTGGCAAAAGGTCACAAGTACATTATCGTAGCAGTAGACTACTTTACGAAGTGGGTCGAAGCTATGCCTACTTTTGGGAACGATGGTGAGACTGCAGCTCTTTTCTTCTTCAACCAAGTCATTGCTCGTTTCGGTATACCCAGAGAGATTGTCACTGACCATGGCAGTCACTTTCAGAACAGTATGATGGCTGAGTTGGCTCTTAAATTGGGTTTCCGGCAGGAGCATTCATCTCCATATTATCCTCAGGCCAATGGCCAAGTGGAAGCCGTGAATAAGTCCTTGAAGACAATTCTTCAATGGACGATTGATAAACATAGATCCAACTGGCACATTATGCTATATCCTGCACTCTGGGCATACAGGACGTCAGTTAAAACTGCAACTGGCTTTACTCCGTTTCAGTTAGTCCACGGGGTGGAATCCGTATTTCCCATCGAATGCGAGATTCCTTCCCTTAAATTAGCTGTTGAGCTTCTTCCTGACACTTCTAGTCTGGCAGAGCGGCTTCTTCATCTGGAACATCTTGATGAGCAACGTCGAGATGCCGCCACGTTGAACGAAGCGCATAAAAACCGAGTCAAAGTTCAGTACGATAAGGAGGTTAAGCCTAGGATCTTTTCCGAAGGTGACCTTGTTTTGGTCTATGCCCAAGAAAAAGATGCCTTGGGGGCAGGAAAGTTTAAGTCGATGTGGTATGGCCCCTATATCGTCAAGAAGGTCCTTAAGAAAGGAGTGTATACCTTGGTTGACTTCGAAGGGAACGAGTTGCCGGAGCCCCGAAATGGGCTCTATTTGAAGAAGTATTATGCCTAGGCTTTGGCCTGGCATTTTGCTTTGTATATAGTAGTTTTTTGTCTTGTACATATCTGTTTGATTTTTCGATTTTTGATGAGATGGTGATGTTTTTGATCTGCTTTGGCAGGTTGTGTTGATGTCATGAGTCATTTTGGTTTCGCCGATGGTGCTAGTAGACACACCCGGAACTTAGCTTCCGCGGCTTGGGTTCTTCACTATCCTTCCGGTCAGCTGTTGGTATCAAGAGGGGTCTGCATTGGTCCTGCTTCCAATAACGTAGCAGAATACACTGCAGTCATTCATCTACTCTCGGAGGCAATATCTTGGGGTGTTGATTCGTTGGTAGTTTTCTTGGACTCCCAGCTGGTGGTGTCGCAGTTGAACAACACTTATCGGGTACGAGATCCAGTTTTATTACGATTGTTCTTGAGGGTACGTTTGTTACAAAGGTCATTTCAATTTTTAACATTCATTCATATTCCTCGAGCTGACAATTGGTTTGCTGACTCATTGGCTAATCAAGCTTTAGATTGGCATATTAATCATTCAATACAATAAATTTAATCATCAAAACCATCATACATTTGATACATTTATCACATCACATCAAATATCGATGTATATATCATCGGAGCGTCAAAAAACTTTACAAAATTTGGATCCATCAATGCCGTACAAAACTTGGGCTTATGCCCCATCATGTTCAGTCTCAAAAAGAATATACAGTCATCTAATATATAAAATCTGTCTACTCCTGAGGACCCTGCCCAGAAGTTGCGTTCCTATAGAACATCACTGCAGTGGCCACACGGCGGAACAGTCTAACCCAGTCCCGGGGTACTCCTACAACCCGTCTCTGGACGGCTTGTGGCAAGTCCTCCACAGCAGCCAGAGGGATTTGGCGGGTTAGTCCCTCCAAGTTTCTCTGCACGGCCTGGAGGGTTCTGTCAGAATCCGCTGTCTCTGCTTCACCTCTGCGGCGCTTGTGACGTGCTAGGCCCTCAGGACGCACTGGTCCAACATCCGAAACATGATCATTTTTATTTGTCAGTCATTATGAATCCAATCCAAAAACATGTTTGTTTTTCATTTTTCATACATATTTGAAAAATCCAAAAAAAAATCATATAAGTTAAAATTTTTGAAAAAACTTACCGACTGCTCCCCATGCTGCACCGGGTGGAAGTACTAGATCTGGATCTCCTCGGAAATCCATCCCGGCATAGGGATAGTCATCTACTGCGATGATCTGTTCTTTCCACCATAAGAAGAACTCATCGTCCCAGGTAGTTCGGGGTACCTCGCTGCCCCCCAGTCTCTTCATCATGTCTGCCCAACGGGCAATTCTTGGGTCCCGAGGGCTGCTGATAGTCGAGATGACTTTGGGTCTCAAAGCTGGAACTCTCTCGAAGAAGAATGTTGTCAAAATGGTCCCATAGCCAAAGTGTTTTGTTTTTGTTTGGCGAATGGAGGTCAGTTGTTGTTTCATGTTCTGTAGCAGGGCTGTGCACCAATCATACACATGAATTAAGCACTCTACAGCTATGCTCATGTGCGTCCTGGACGCCTGATGTAGTGAGGCAGATCCTGCCACTCTGCCGATGGTGAATAGGAGGATCTTTATGTGCAAATCCCTGATATCTCTGATTGCAATCTGTGTGCCAACCTTCTTGGAATTATCTACGCAATATATTTGGACATAGTCTTCCACGGTCAACCCTCCCAGGGGCTTTCCGTGCAAGTCCACTGGGTCTCCCCTCCTGGAGAGTCCAGTGATGAAATATATATCTTCCACTTCTATGCGTAGTGGCATCTGATCAATGATGAAGCAATCCTGATCTGGTTCCCAGTAATTTATGAGCATTTCAAGCAATCGCACATTACTTTTCATATTGGGCATTTTGAAAAATTTGAACAATCCACAGTTTCGGAGGACATTTTGTGCTGCGCGATCCTGCATGACCTCTTGGTCTATTGCGCTATGCTCACGTTCCCTCCATGAGATGGTCATCTTGAGAAATTTCATCAAAATTTGCATTAGAAACACTTTTTGGGTTACGGACTTGCGCATACGCGACTTTTCCTGTGCACAGTCGCGTGTATACGCGGCTTGCCTTCATTGAACCCGCGTATGCGCAGATACGCATTTTTTAAGAAGGGTTTCCAGGAAAAAAATCACTTAATTTTAATTTTCAAACGGACAAAATGAATAAACAGGATGATTAAGGAGCCTACCTGAAGTTTCGCTGAATTCCGATGGTCGGTTGTTCCTGATTTGACGAAACAAGTTTTTAGCTCCAGAGCTCTTTCTCCAAATCAGCTATGCAATAATGAACCAATTGAGAGGTAATTTGTGTATTTATGGCTAGAAAATTGAAAATTTTTGAAAAAATTTCCTTATGCTTATTTTTTCAATCTGTCTTATGCTGTATAACTCGATTGCTTGGAAGTGCCCAGTTTGGTATATTTTCAGGTACATTTTGACGATTTTGAGATTTTTCTCGGTTTTTGATCCATGATTTCAGACTCTTCACGGCAGGTATATGATCTTCACTGGCATATAGGTTAGGGAATCACTTTCCGTTGCATCTTGCATTCTAGCCTCCATACTGATCACTTGCCTTAGGGTCGATCCCATCAGGTCATGAGCATTACACCCATTTCACTCGCCGATTTTTAATCATGACTTGGTGGTAGAGCCTTCCTTTACATGGGCTTCCTAGTTAGTTCCTCGCTATCACTTGTTGCCCATGCTGCTTTTTATGTAGGCTCGGGAGTCCTCTTTAGTCCCGCCATGTCTTCCGTGTTGAAGCTTCATTCTTCTCCTTCATCACTTATCATTTTTCTGGCTTATACCCTAGAGGCTCCCTGGTGTCGTTAAGTTGTATTACTGCATTGCATATTGGCTACTTGTTTATCCCGGCCTTTAGCCGGCTTCATTTGGACTCGATGTTTAAGCCAACTTTTGACCTTGACTTTCTGTACAAGTTAACCATTGCATGCACTTAGCTATCACGACTTGACACCTTTTGTACCCATGGATGGAACGTTCCTCTGAGTATCACTGACCAGTTTTCGCCACCTTGCATTGAGCATAGGATTGTTCCAATCCCAGGAACTAGTGCATCTGCTTTCTTGATACTCGTTCTATCCATTGTACCATAGCATTTTTTTATTCTTTTTCAGGCTTATTATGAAAAAGACAAAAAAATCAAATATAACAAAAAGAGCGGGAACGGGATGTATCTTCGTTATTTTGATGGCAGTACAGAGTCAGTTTGTCGCCCTTGAACAAAGCACATATACTTATATATTTCCTTCATTTGGGATGGTTCTAGTTTTGACCTAGGTTCAGCCTTTACCATGTTTCACTTGTCAGTTCTCCCCCGGTTGGTTATCTCTTCCAATCATATGGAGAGTTTGTTTTGCCTCCTGCAAGACAGACTTATACAGTGTCACTTTTTACCGCCATGGTCATCACAGAGTCGTGCTTTTGTTCAAGGGAAGTCTAGCCTGAGTCGGCCATTCTGCGGTGTCTCTTGACTCATTATTCAGTCGGCCTTCCCGGTCTTGTCGGTATCATGTTCTATCACATCAGATGTTTTGATCTTCTGCTCGTGCTGGTTTGAGAAGGTCCCCATTGACTTCTTGCCGGCGGGTTTGTCTCTTATCGACTACGACACATTGCTCTGAGAGCAAGCCTAGAGCCGCACCTTGGGCCTATTTCCATTATTGATAGGTGACCTCGTGCTCAGCATTTGATCATCATCATGGGTCTTTGACTGAGTGGTTTCCCCTGTGTTCCACGTCAGCACACATTATCACACTTGGGATTCGTGCAGTACCTTGATTTCCATTTGACCCTATCGGTGGATTTCTCGCCTCTGTGTCAGCTTTCATTATTGGTTGGTTCAGAGGGTTTCTTCCGTGCGCTAGCTTCATCTTGTGCATGCCGGAAACGTACTTCGGTTTTGGTTCCATCACTCTCCTTCGTCCGATTCCTTCCAAATCTTGGCCTGCGGGTTACACTCGCGCTGGACTGATGTGGGATGCCTTAATGCCTTCCTTCCAACAGATCTTTTCCCATCGACTCCGACTCATTGCTCTGGGAACAAGATCTAGAGTCTTTTGTCAGTACCTTAGGGTTTGCAGTCATCAGTGGCAGACTCTTCGCTATCGACAGTGGGGATTCATCATTGCCTCCTGATTGGTAGATTCTTTCAAGTGTTCGACATCAACTCATTCATTCACACTTGTCAGATTGTACTGGGGCACCTTGACACTCATTATCATTATCGGTGGGTTGTCTCGCGTTGGTTAACGGGAAGCATCATTGCCCGGTAATCCAACGATTTCTCACATGGTCGACTTCAGCTCATTTATTCCCATTGTGTAGAATTGTGCCGTTGTGATCGGTGAAGACCTCGGGTTGCATCAGCATTTCTCGGTTCACTGTTGACAGTCCTTTCAGTTTCTGCCGGTGTTGCCGTCCACCCTTATATGTTGCAGTTCAGCACAGCATCATCTTATATGTTGATCCCCGAGTTGCGTGATTGTACCGTTTGATCCGCCTTTTATGATCCGGTACTTGGAGATTCAGTCACTTGATCAGACATCCAGTTGCACCATCTTTGATCAGCTTTTTATATGTGATACTTGGACATTGATTCAGACTTATTTCCGGGCCTCGCTCGCATGATTCATTGTGTACTTTCAGTTCAGTTATACTTGTATACATGTTGGATCTATTCAGTACTTTCTATATGATGTATTTTTGACCGAGCATGGGTATGCCCGCCTCAGCATGAGTTGACTCTCTGTTTTCTTTCATTGGTTTTTGGCAGGCTGAAATCTGGTGAAGTCCTCTCTTGTCCTTGCGAAGTTCTTTCTATGTGCATAATACATTTCGGCCATCATGTACCCCTTCTGACCTCATATATTAGGGGGCATCCGTTATAGCATCATTTCTCACCTTGACATGATTCATGATTGCTACATGGCTTTATGGGCACCCATTCCTACAGACTTGGACAAATTCACTTAAAAACAGTGGAAAATCCTTCATACGCGACTATGCCCATGTTTTTCCGCGTGTATACGCGAGTACAGCTAGACTTTTCCGTGTATGCCATTTTAATGATTAAAAAATATATAAAAATCCCTAATTTCGCGCTGGGTTGATGGTTACTCAGGTAGTTCAACCACCCCAGCCCGTGGCCAACTGTTTCCAACTGCTGAAACTACTTGGAGGGACTATAAAAATCCCTCATGTGTATGGCCTAAGGGAGAGAGAGAGAATTATTGATATTATACTCTGTTGGTATTCCCTATCCAAGTCCGATTCCCCGTGCCTCCTGCACTTTCCCAGTTCATTGTAGGAAACCCTTGTTTCCTTGAGATACACATCCCTTTATATGTTATCTCGTATGCACCAGTTTGGAAGGAGTCTTAGCGAGGAAAGGGCTGGACGGATCCGGACGACGGTCTGCGAAGGCCTTGGAAGGATCAGGTGATCTCTCCTCTTGATTACTTTTGTACGTACTATTTATAATACAGAAGTATCATGCTGTTCCCGAAATAAACGTGTTAGTGTATGCTTTAATGTATGAAGAATATTTGTTATACAAGCATTCATTATGATTTATTTAATGTTTTATATGAATCTCACTAACACATAGAGTAGAAATATGTTGTACAACTTGTCCTTTGTGCTGGTTTCTTCTTGTATTTCAAGTTAAGGAGGAAGGACGGTTGCAGGGAGTTTGAACTCCACGTGGATCTACTTCAAACGTAGGACCAACGGGTAAACCTCTCATTCTGCTCTATTTAGTTTTTATGAATGTGCATGATTGTGTGAGTCTCTGTTAAGTAGTACGCTCCTGCTCTGTGGAGGTTGAATCCCAACCAACCTCTAGGGTGTTAATTCCCCGAAACAATGGTACTTCAAAGGGAGACTTCAATAACAGCTTTCAAGTGATGGCAGATAAGCAGGGAGAACCATAAATCATGCTGAAACCAACTATTTGAGCTATCAAGGAAATAAACAAGCATGAAGACTAAAGAGAAGGTTTAAAGCCTCTAAAATACTTCAGCAGAAGAAAACATAAAACAGTGAAGGGTGAACAGGTCTAACGTGCTTCCAGGAGTCATTTCTTAGCCTAAAACTTTCAGCCTACTGTAGTAAGAGATTATGAAACATAATGAAAATAGGAGAAAACATTAAATAGTTAGAATACTTCACCAACAACCAAGCTCATGAATCCAGTGACAGAGCCTTCTCAGGAACAGGGATGCAACAGCATCATCAAGACATCCAAGACTTCAATTTGTTTCCAACTTCAACAGACTTGTATATTTATTTCAGAGAGTTTCAATGTTACAAATTGTGATCAAACAAAAACCAACAACCAACCACTATCTCTGCTGTGGTATATATCTGAAAAAGATCTCAATTACAATTAATACAGGATTTAAATGGCCCATTGGCCCTTGGAATGCTCAATGAAGAAACAGAAGAGTCCGTATTAATTGATTCACACTTATGATTTAAGCTGGGTAGGAGTATTTGTTGACCTTTGAGGCACAGGTAGTCTGAAGTAACTCCGCAGATATTCTTTACATTGAAGGCCCTGGCAGAAGTGACTTCTTTGGCTGTGTCGAGGCAAAAATCTGATCTTGATCAATAAATTTAGCTCCTGATTGAATACTTTGAGGCACAGGTGGCATTGTGGTGGTTGAGGAATCAATTTGACTCAGACATGGTGGTGGAGGCATCCTGTCTGATGAACACTTTTAGGTTTTCCTTTTAAACTGTGTTTTAGGCTGGGGATTAGGCTTCTGATAGTCGTCTTAGCCATAATCCCTTCCAATATGTCCACTAATCTGCTGTTCGGGTTCATTTTTGGTCTTCAACATCTGATACTCTTTCTCTGCATTGATCTTCATGGATTTTCTGTCGTGCAGGGCTGCGCAGGGTATGTAAGGCATCAATGCCTGTGAAAAAACCAATATAACGTGATTTTAAACCCTGTGGATGATTTCCTCGGAGGAATCGAACAAGGGAGGGTTGTCACCCTTAGTCACTGAATCTTCTTTGGAAATGACAGAAAATACATTTAAACCTGCAAAAAACACAAAAAAACGTTATATAATCCTGCGTATAGGTCAATCTGCATCGGGGACTGTGCGGAGGAGTGTGGGCCATCGGATGGCATCATCCAACGGCCAGGATCAAATCTGGGTGATCGTGAAATAGGCCAAAAGGAGATTAAGTCCGGACCGTCGATCTGCAGAGATCAACGGTCAAGATTGAACGGGGTGATCAATGGAGAAGGATGAATCTGAGCCGTCGATCGCGCGATGATCGACGGTCGGGATCGGGCAATGGAAAGCTAGAGGAAAAGTTGTTGACCGTGCAACGGAAAAGGGAGATTGAATATGAGCCATTGATCTGCGGAGATCGACGGCGGAGATTTATTTTTGGCCGCGCGGTGGCTCGGTTAACGTGTGGGCACTTTGGTTAAAATTCGGGCATCTTGGGCGATCATCCACCGTTGGATCAACGGGCTCAGATCGAACGACTATCATCGATTCTGCTGGGCGGTTATGATCTGACGGATAACGCGCGGGGGACTGACTTTATGCGGCGATTTTGAAACAGGGCGGAGGACACACGTCGGCCAGCGTATCGAATCGCTGGCTGACGGGAGAAAACCACCATCCAACGAAGATTGGTGCGGAATGAAACTAGTGGGATTTCGGAAAACAGCGCGGGGAGTGGGGGCCACGGGCAAGTCGTGCTCCGCTCCGTCGATTGGTTTTTTGATCGGACAGTGGAGATGAACTACGGGGGGCCAAGGTGTACGGACACGAGACCATTGGAGCGACCCCCCGTAGTGAATGGCAGCCGTTAGATTAAGTCTTCATCCATCCCGAGGAGTCAACTACGGGGGCACCAAGGTTTGACCCTACGGATAGAGCAAAGCCCCCCGCAAGGGAAATGCTTCGATCACGGCGTCGGGTCACATGGAGAGAAAAAGGTAAGGGGCTTAGCTCGAGGGGGCTTATGTCCAGCGCATAGAAAATAAGTATTTCCTATGGTTTTTTAATGGTTTTTTAAGGAGATAAAGGCTTTCGGTAAGGTCAAAATAGTGGGTTTTAACCTTATAAAAGGGATTTTAATGAAATTAAAAAGGGAGAAACATCAAACTGTGGGGTTTTCATGGGAAATGGAGAATATAAAATGAGGTTAGTGGTGGAAAGAAGAAAAAAGGGGAAAATGGTCCTTTGCAGAGGTACTTTGGTTTTTAGAAATCAGCAGGATTTCTGAGTTCTGAATGGAAACAGTAGTGAATATTAACCAAGGCTAGGACATTATCAAAAAGTCTTCAAGTACCAGCAATTTTAATCATGAAATTGTTTCTTGAAGGCTATCCAACATTATTTATCCACCATATGATATGACAGAATTTTATGGGTGGCTAACAGTGGCTCCACTTCGGGATGGTGTCCTTTTGAAGGCATCAAGAACTGCAGACTTGTATTCTCTGGGAGGCTGATCAGTTGCCTCATCCATTGGGTTGTTTATTCTGTTTTTGAAAGATCTTTCTTTGCTCTGGAAACCAATTATCAATATTTGGAAAACAATAGAACTCTTGTCAACAAACTTTCTACCTACTCAATCTTACTGATCTAACATTTTCTCTTCATAGAGTGCACTTGGATTGGCAAACTCTCTTACAAAATTTTATTCTTTTGAAAGCATAAAAACTAATCTAACTCTACTCCTTATTTCTTCATGGATCCACATTAAACAATTGGATCCATATGATTCTCTACCTAATCTACTGTCTGTTGGGATTAAGTTGTCTAACAGACTTCCATTCTCTAAATTCTATAACATAAATTCAAAAACAGTCAAGTCAAGATTAAGCTTTTTAACTTGCTGTGATCTATGGCATAAAAACAAGCTGCACATAGATTATTATTTGTCGAAAATTAAAATCAAAATGGAAGGTTTAAGATCTAAAAGTTTCTCATTATGGCCTTCTCTTTTCTTCACAACTCTGTTTTTGCTTTTGTTTGAGCTGTCTCTTCTTTGATAACTGATTTCAGATTTTGGGCAAATTAGAACCAGTTTTTCTCTTTCATGACTCAGAAAATAAAACATTTTTGAGTCATCTCTCTTTGGAGACTTTGGTTCAGATTTTGAATTTGTTTGAACCTTTAATTTCTATCCTAATCTATCTACTGATAAGCCAAGATTAAACAGTTTGGCAAACCAAATTCACTACCCTATCAGTAGAAAATTTAAAACTAATTATTCAAGATTAGGTTGTTTGACTAACTAGAAGTGTGGTTATTAGGAGTGGCATTTAAGCTTGCACACTTTTAGATTTATTTCTCTTTTTGGTATGGGGCTATACCTTTCTTGTTTTGAAAATCTGCCCTCTTTTCTCTTTTCTATTGTTTTGTATTTTTTATTTTTCATAACTTTGAATGCAATGGTTAGATTATGATATTTACAATGATAAAAACAAAAAAGCTTTAAAACTTAATATTCTTGGCATAAGTAATGCTTGAGCATCCTGCCATTAACAGGACCTCCATACAGGTCTTCTCCATTCATTTCTTTTAAGAAAAATGTATTATGACCCCTCTCCGCATGAATAATATATGGCCCTTTCCACAGGTTCTCAAACTTGCCATGTTTCCCCTTCTCTTCTCTCCTTGAATCCCATTTAAGAACAACACTTCCAGCCTGGAAGTTGTTTGCCTTAGTTCTTTTATCAAATTGCTTCTTCATATTTTCTTGGACTAACTGTGTTCTTTCATAAACTTCTTCTCTAGTCCGATGCAAATGGATTGTTTGGTTGATCCTCCTCTGCATATCATTTTCTTCAACCTGTACTTCTTGAAGGAGCTTCATGACTCGAACTCCTAATGAGGTAGGAAAAATTGCATCCATGCCATAAACTAACTGATAGGGGGACATATTTATTGATTTCTTTGTAGTTAATCTATCAGCCCATAAGGTATGGACCAGCTTACTGTGCCATGATTTTTGATTTTCTTCCAACAGCTTTTTAATGATATTAATGAGACTCTTGTTGGAGGATTTAGCTAATCCATTCCCTTGGGGATAGTAAGGAGTTTAATGGCCCAAGGTTATATGGTATTTGTGACAAAAATCAACCATATTTTTAGATTTGAAAGCAGCAGCATTGTCTGTTATGATTTTTCTAGGACAACCAAATCTGGATAGGATATGGGTTTCAAGAAACTTGATCATGACAGAGTCATTAGCATTCCTGGTAGGTATAGCTTCTATCCATTTTCTGAAGAAGTCAGTGGCTGTAAGGATCCACTTGTGTTGAGCTGAGGAGGATGGGTGAATTTCCCCAATGAAGTCCAGCCCCCATTGTTGGAAAGGTGCCTCAACCCTGATAGGATGTAAAGGTAAGGAAAGGAGCTTTCTCTTGCCATCAAAGATTTGACACTTATGGAAAGACATGACCAGCTTCTGAGTGTCTAGGAAAAGGGTTAGCCAATAGTAACCTGATCTGAGAATTTTTTTTGCTGTGGCCTTCTAGTAGAGGTGT
The DNA here is from genome assembly GCA_034641835.2 of Pinus albicaulis. Taxonomy (NCBI): domain Eukaryota; kingdom Viridiplantae; phylum Streptophyta; class Pinopsida; order Pinales; family Pinaceae; genus Pinus; species Pinus albicaulis. The sequence continues at coordinate 1,470,650,036 of CM076580.1, forward strand.
CCTCCGCATTCACCATCATGCAACTCATGCATGATTTTTCCTGCATCATCTTCAAGTAAACATTTAAGCAAAATTCCAACAACATTTTTCCAATATAATACTCCATCTAATATGCAAAAACTCAAAGCTTTTTGTTTCAATAATCTAGCTTTAGTTTTAGTCAAATAAGAAGGGGTATTTTAATATAAAAGCACATAAACAATGTCAGCATACCAAGGAGAATTCAGAAATGTCTCTTCAATGAAAGGAGCATGAGATTCTTCCACTTATTCCAACACATCTACCATATTCATGTCTAATGCTTGGAAGTTAGACTCAGCCATGAGTTTTGCTAATCCTTGCCCCTTAACTAGTTTGGTGGGCCTAATTCCCAAGTCATATTCAAGAATAGTTGCAATCCATTTTCCCCTTTTACCATCAGGGTCTTGACTTAGAATGTCCTTGACAATAGTATGTGGAACAAAAGAAATTATGTGAGAGTGTACGATGTAGACCCTAAATTCTTTTAAAGCTTTCACTAATGCTAAGGCTTGCTTCTCCATGATGTTATAATTGAGAGGAGCATCTCTTAAGGCCCTACTAAAGAAGGATATTGGCTATTCTTGCCCTAAATCATTTTTCTGAAGCAAGACTGCAGCTATTGTATGTTCAGATGCCAAAGAAAAAATATAAAATTCTTTGGTAAAATCAGGAATAATCAGGACTGGTGTTTGGGTAAGAGCTTGTTTGACCAGTTCGAATGATTGTTTAGCTGGTAAAGTCCATTTTACACCCATGTTTTTCTTAAGCATGTTTGTAATGTTTTTTAATAGCTTTGCAAGGTTGGGAATAAAACTTCTCAAAAAAATTATCTTTCCAATGAAGGATTGCAATTCTTTGAGGCTTCTGGGATGGCTAATTTGCAATATGTCATCTATCCTTCTAGGGTCTATTTTGATTCCTTCTTCTAAAATTATATGACCAAGAAGTTTCCCTTCTTGGAGACCAAATAGGGTCTTCTTGGGATTCATTGATAAGCCAAATTTCCTACACTTCTCAAAAACCTTTCTTAGGTGAATCAAATGCTCTTCATCAGTTTTTGAGAAAACAGTTATGTCATCAGGGTAAATAATTATAAAATAGCCAATATCTTCAGAGAAGGCTATGTCCATGGCCCTTTGGAAGGTGGCGCCTGCGTTCATTAATCCGAAAGGCATTTTGACATACATAAAGGTGCCCCAAGGTGTGGTAAAAGAAGTTTTTATTTGATCACTTGGGAACACTAACACCTGATTGTAACCCGAGAACACATCTAACAGGGATATTCTTCTTGACCCAACTACTCTTTGACGTATATGGTCCATTTTGGGCAAGGGGTAGTTGTATTTTAAAGAGGCTCTGTTTAAATTTCTGAAGTCAATACATAGCCCGATTTCCCCAGTTTTCTTTCTAACAGAAACTAAGTTTGATACCCATTCTGAAAATCTAATGGGTACTATGATTCCAGCATTATAAATTTTCTCAATTTCTGCCTTAACCAAAGGTAGTAAAGGAGGATTTATTCTCCTTAGTTTTTGCTTGAAAGGCTTTTGATTTTCCTTCAAGGGGATTTTATGCTGGATGATGCTGGTATCATATGATTTCAAGTCTTTGTATTCCCAAGCAAACACATCTTTAAAATCTTTGAAAAGCTCTATGTACTGCAATTTTATGTGGGCTGGGAGGGTGCTGAATAGCTTGATCATCTTGGGTTCTGCTAGACTGCCTATCTTATGTTCTTCCACATTTGTTTCCACAGGCTCCATTTTGTGTTCTTTAGCTACATCATTGAGATCAAACAGGTGTTCTAAAGGTGTGAGACCTCTTGGGATCTTATCATTTTTGCATTGTAAGACTTCCAAGTCTTCTTGGTATTCATTGTTCACTACCTCTGCTTCAAATGGATTTTCGCAATGATGTATATTAGCAGGATATGTCATTTCAACCTCTAGGATTTGTTCAATATACAAACAGTTTTCTTCATGGTGAGTTTCTGGTGTTGGTATGCTGAAATCATTTTCTGATTTCAAGAAATCATCTATGTGCTTGTTAGATTAAAACACTTGCCAGTGATCTTCGTTATCAGGCACAGCAGGTCTGTGTTTGACCTTTATACTGAGTTGTTCATTTATCTCAGGTACTTCGCAATTGCTGGCCATGAAGGCAAGTTCATTTGCTAGATGATTCAGTGCTCTAGGAATGAAAATGAGTTCATATTTTTCGAAAGTTTTTAGTAGGTCGAGGGCAGCGTTTCGATATTCCCTAAGCCTTGGATTCTTGGCTGAGTATTCTCCTTTGATTTGCTTGATGATAAGTTCAGAATCCCATAAAATAGATATCCTTTGGGCTTCTAATTCTTTAAGCAATTGTAAACCTAGGAGAAGTGCTTCATACTCGGAAATATTGTTAGTGCATGGGAAATATAACTTGTATGAAAAACTATGATCTGTGTTATGAATCCAGACACCTACTCTTGCACTAGTTTTATTACAGGATCCATCGAAATTTATTTTCCAGAGTATATTTGACTCATTTTCATTTTCTTGTTGTTGTTTATTGTCAATGTTTTGAAGTTGATTTGAAGTGAGCTTGGATTGTTCTGGTGAATTGATTGGGTCTATGTTTTCTTTACCTTGTTGAGTAATTTCATCTTCGTTACATAAGATAAAGGAATCTAAACTTGATTGAATAGAATAGATTGGAGTGTTGTTTGGTTTGTCCATATTGCTCACCATGTACTTCATGTCGGATTCCCTGTATAGTATTCTGTTTTGGTTGAAAACAGGGATGGTGGCATAATACATGTCCATTTGAAGGCTTCCCTCAAGTTTGGCTCCCCATGATCTTGATAAGAACATGCCATACTTGGGGGGAATATCAGCTACAACTATATCCATCACTAGATTCTTGGCAGGGATCTGAGCTAAATTAACACATAAATCTTTGATTAAACCCAAACATTTGACTCTGCTTGAGTCAAAGGAATACAAATCCTTGTATGGTTTAGTAATTTCTAAGCCTAGAATTTCCATTACTACTTTGGGCATTAGATTGTGTGAAGCTCCAGAATCTAACATGGCGTTGTGTAGAATTTTATCGTGTATGTTAAAACTAGCATAAAAGGGAGGGAGTGGTCCTTCTTGATATTTTCCTTCAACCTCTGGGCCAAACAACAGCTCAGGCTTGTCATCTGTCAAGTTTAAGGTATCAGTATCACTTCCTAAGTTTAAAGCTTTCAAAACTTGGTTTTTGTACACTTCTTGGGTTACTAGTTCAGCTAGGGGGATGGTAATTTTTATCTTAGCAATCTCTCCCTCAAGGCTGAAAGGAATAATTGACTTGTTAATATTTACATCTGTTTTTTCAATTGGATTCTTTTCAGCAGCTTTGATTTGTTGAACCTTGCTTGAACTACTGATAGGAATAGTTCTACTAGGACCACTAGCTGAAGTGCTAGGGGTGCTTTGTTCAACATTTGGCTGGATTCCCTTGTCTTTATTTAAATTTGGTTTTTTGGCCGAAATGTTGGTTTTTTCTGCTATCTTCTTGGGCTAGTTTTCTGCGTTTTTCTTGACAACAGTGCTAGTATTCTTATCTTTTGGATTTTCTACACTTCCCTTGCTCCTAAGATCATACTGTTTGTGTACCTCCATGATTGCATTTTCAAAACCCAATCTATAGTCATCAGAATCTTCATAGGTGTTTGTATTTTGATCATTAGAGAAGAAACCTTGTTCTTCCTCAGTGAGGAAAACATCATCCCCACTATCTGATCCAATCAAGTTTACATGTGATTCTTCCAACCTTTCCAACTCCCTGTCTTCCTCATATTGATCTACATAGTTCTATTGAAAGGGAGGTCTAATTTGTTGGTCACTTTCTTTTTTCTTATCTTGATTGTTATCTCTTCTATAATTCTGATTTCTATTTCTATTTTAATTGTTTTGAAGTGTAGTCTGGTTTTGATTTGCTTGTGCTTTCTTAATTATGTTCATCTCTTTCATCATTTCTTCCAACATTCTCTCCATTTTTGAGCTTGAAGTAGAGGGAGGGGATTCCTCTCTGAAAGATAATCTCTTTTCAGTTTTCATTCTTGCTCTCTTTTCTATTAAGTTGACTTCCACAGAAAGAGCACCCCTTTGCATATCTTCAAGAGTTGCAAAATCTCTTTCTCTCAGTGAATAAGTCATGTCAGAGTCAAATCCTTCAGGAAATTTGTTTAAGGCTCAGCCTTGTGGAGGTTTTAGTTTTGGGGAAAGTGCATTATATACACTGTTAAACCTAGTACAATATGCTTGTACACTTTCCCCACGATTCCTACGGAGATTGTTGTAATCAGCAAGGACTTGGAGAGGATTCTTCTTTACTTCCCATTTGTTTAGGAATGTTTGATGGAAGGCTTGGAGATATTTAATACTACGGGGGGCTAAAACTTTAAACCATTTTCTTACTTCTCCCCCTAAGCTCTGAGAAAATAATCTAAGTTTCACAGAATCATCATCGATTTCATTTCGGTCAAAATAGTCATTCATCTTATCCACATGTTGTGATGTAGTTGTAGCATTATTAGCATCATATAATGGAATTTTGGACTGATAGTCCTGTGGAAGATTGACTAGTGGTACAGTAAGGGCTAAGGGAGCATACCATGCGGCCATGGCAGGAGGTGGAGGTGGATTCACAGGTCGATTGACAAAAGGGAAGGTGGGTTGAGGTGTGGTGGTTTGAACAGTGGATGAAGGATGAACAGAAGCGGATGGAACAGGAGTAGATTGCTGAGATGATCTTGGATGAGAGACACCTAAGTTAAGAAGAAAATGTAAATCAGGAAGCGTTGTTTCTCTGCTACCAAGATGTTCACTTGTTTCAGGAGAGGATAGTGAAGACTCAGAATCTAGTTGTTCTAACTCACTAAATGACCTAGTCCTAAATGGATTAACTAAGTCAGCTTGTGAGTGTTGTAGAGCTGAAAGTTTTTCAAGAATTGACTTATCTCTTGTGGGTGATCTGAAAACAGTTGATAATTTAATCTTAGGGGACTTCCGAAGGATACTTTATGGGTCATCAACTATCTCAGGTGGGTTAGGGTCAGGATGGGCTCTAGTGTGGATCTTCCTGGAAGCCACTATGCTATGTTTTTAGACCCAAATAAACCAGAAAAGTTCAACCAGATATGACAATATTTGAGGGGTTAACTAATCTGTTTGCACAAATTTTGATCCTACAGTCTCCTAACTGGATTTGGAAAATGTTATAATGATAAGGGTTCTTCCCAATGGAGTCTTAAGGTCTGCTCAGGATTGTGGAGTCACCAGGTGGAAACTTTAGAGTGTTTTCAAAGAGGTACACTGTCCACCACAGTGCTTGTGAAACATCCCTTTTCCAGGATATCCCGAAACACAACAAACTCTAACCATAGATTGACTGGGAGGGCATTCACCAGATATATCACCTCTAAAAGAGGATGAGATCTGGAGGCTATCTAGCCCTTTCCAGACTCTGTCTAAGAGTACAAGGTAAAACACATCAAAGGTAAGTAATATGTGGGAATGAGTGTTTTACCACAAAGTGGAATTTTTTAGCTCGTGAGAAGGTAAAAAGGTTCTATGGTCCACTACCATGTTTATTATGAAGCCAAACTTGAAATATTTTTGGGTTTTTCTAAGTTTATTTTGGTTTTATAGGTTAAGAGAGTGTTGTAAGTCTGATTTTGCACTTAGCTAAGGTGTTGAAACAAACAGAGTTGCTCTTATGGCTTGGTAACTGGTTCCTTCAAGGTTTCATAAGGATTAAAAGGAATCCTAAGGGTTACTTAGTTTGTCACTGATTCAATTAAGTCCTATCATGATTGCCATTATGTTAGGTAGTGCTTGAAGAAAATTACTTATGTTATACTGGACCTAAAGGTTTTAAGAAAGGTTTTGAAACCTCTAATTCTAAGTATGTCCCACCATGATCTCCATTATGTTGGTGGTGATGAGGTGGCTAATAACCACTGGATATTATTGAAAATAAGGGATTTCTGAATTCCTAAGGGGTATTTGGATTGTTACTGACTCAGAGGTCCCACCGTGATCGCCATTATGTTGGTCACCCGTCTCTTGACAGTTTGGCAAATCAAAAGACAAGGCAACATCAGAACCAATCTTTAGAGTTCCAGGATCTAGTCCTCCTGTTCTCAGAGAGGGATCTCTCAAATATTTGTTTGCAAAGGTTTATCTTGTTTTCTTTGATTATGGATTTTAGACTAGTTATTAAGTGCATATGTTTGTTTGGTTGGGTTGAGTTGATACAACAGAATATGAAAGGTCTAGGAAAGATAGACAGGGAGAGGAAATATATGGTTCATTGGGAAATGGAGTCAAAATAAGGTTATGATAAACTCTTCAAGGAATATGGGATATCAAAGGGCAAATATAACTTGGCCACAGGATCCTTTGTTTTGGAATGAGATGGACATTAAAGTTTTGGAAAGAGAAGTTTAATTCTCAACAAAGGGAACTTGAAAACATAACTTAACAATAAAGAGGTATTTGATAGATAGGGCTAACCATAAATTCTACAAACATTCTTTAAGAAAATAATGAGTTCAAGACAACTTTTAAAATGAAATCTAAGATTCGGGGAACTCCCTATTTCCTCAAAGATTTTATTTTAAAGGACTTAGAAAACATAAAAGATTCACTGATAGCTGCATTCATAGAAGAGGAAACACCTAAATAACATCTATGTTTGCAACTATAAAAACCTTCAAAACAACTGTTCAAGCAGGGGCAAAGGGTAAGATCAAAACCGACCTCTTTGATTAACTTAAGACAATGGTACTTCAAAGGGAGACTTCAATAACAGCTTTCAAGTGATGGCAGACAAGCAGGGAGAACCATAAATCATGCTGAAATCAACTATTTGAGCTATCAAGGAAATAAACAAGCATGAAGACTAAAGAGAAGGTTTAAAGCCTCTAAAATACTTCAGCAGAAGAAAACATAAAACAGTGAAGGGTGAACAAGTCTAAGGTGCTTCCAGGAGTCATTTCTTAGCCTAAAGCTTTCAGCCTACTGTAGTAAGAGATTATGAAACATAATGAAAACAAGAGAAAACATTAAACAATTAGAGCACTTCACCAACAACCAAGCTCATGAATCCAAAGATAGAGCCTTCTCAGGAACGGATATGCAACAGCATCATCAAGACATCCAAGACTTCAATTTGTTTTCAACTTCAACAGACTTGTATATTTATTTCAGAGAGTTTCAATGTTACAACTTGTGATCAAACAACAACCAACAACCAACCACTATCTCTGCTGTGGTATATATAGAAAGATGAGGAGGTGAGATCTGAAAAAGATCTCAATTACAATTAATACAGGATTTAAATGGCCCATTGGCCCTTGGAATTCTCAATGAAGAAACAGAAGAGGTGTTCTCCGTATTAATTGATTCACACTTATGATTTAATCTGGGTAGGAGTATTTGTTCACCTTTGAGGCACAGGTAGTCTGAAGTAACTCCGCAGATATTCTTTGCATTGAAGGCCCTGGCAGAAGTGACTTCTTTGGCTGTGTCGAGGCAAAAATCTGATCTTGATCAATAAATTTAGCTCCTGATTGAATACTTTGAGGCACAGGTGGCGCTGTGGTGGTTGAGGAATCAATTTGCCTCAGACATGGCGGTGGAGGCATCCTGTCTTATGAACGCTTTTAGGTTTTCCTTTTAAACTGTGTTTTAGGCTGGGGATTAGGCTTCTAATAGTCGTCTTAGCCATAATCCCTTCCAATTTGTCCACTAATCTATTGTTCTGGTTCATTTTTGGTCTTCAACATCTGATACTCTTTCTCTGCATTGATCTTCATGGCTTTTCTGTCGTGCAGGGCTACGTAGGGTATGTAAGGCATCAATGCCTGTGAAAACACCAATATAACGTGATTTTAAACCCTGTGGATGATTTCCTCGGAGGAATCGAACAAGGGAGGGTCGTCACCCTCAGTCGCCGAATCTTCTTTAGAAATGACAGAAAATACATTTAAACCTGCAAAAAACACGAAAAAACGTTATATAATCCTACGTATAGGTCAATCTGCATCGGGGACTATGCGAAGGAGTGTGGGCCATCTGATGGCATCATCCAACGGTCAAGATCAAATCTGGGTGATCGTGAAATAGGCCAGAAGGAGATTAAGTCTGGACCATCGATCTGCAGAGATCGACGGTCAAGATTGAACGGGGCGATCAATGGAGAAGGATGAATCTGAGCCATCGATCGCACGATGATCGACGGTCGGGATCGGGCAACGGAAAGTCAGAGGAAAATTTGTTGACCGTGCAACGGAAAAGGGAGATTGAATATGAGTCGTCGATCTGCAGAGATCGACGGCGGAGATTTATTTTTGGCCGCGCGATGGCTCGGTTAACGTGTGGGCACTTTGGTTAAAATTCAGGCATCTTGGGTGATCATCCACCGTTGGATCAGTGGGCTAAGATCAGACGGCTATCATCGATTCCGCTGGGCGGTTATGATCTGATGGATAACACGTGGGGGACTGACTTTATGCGGCGGTTTTGAAACAGGGCGGAGGACATGCGTCGGCCAGCGTATGGTATCGTTGGCCGACGGGAGAAAACCACCATCCGGTGAAGAGTGGTGCGGAATGAAACTAGTGGGATTTCGGAAAACAGCGCGGGGAGTGGGGGCCACGGGCAAGTCGCGCTCCGCTCCGTCGATTGGTTTTTTGATCGGACGACGGAGATGAACTACGGGGGGCCAAGGTGTATGGACACGAGACCATTGGAGCGACCCCCTGTAGTGAATGGCAGCCGTTAGATTAAGTCTTCACCCATCCCGAGGAGTCAACTACGGGGGCACCAAGGTTTGACCCTACGGATAAAGCAAAGCCCCCCGCAAGGGAAACGCTTCGATCACAATGTCGGGTCACATGGAGAGAAAAAGGTAGGGGGCTTAGCCCGAGGGGGCTTATGTCCAACACATAGAAAATAGGTATTTCCTATGGTTTTTTAATGGTTTTTTAAGGAGATAAAGGCTTTCGGTAAGGTCAAAATAGTGGGTTTTAACCTTATAAAAGGGATTTTAATGAAATGAAAAGGGGAGAAACATGAAACTGTGGGGTTTTCATGGGAAATGGAGAATAGAAAATGAGGTTAGTGGTGGAAAGAAGAAAAAAGGGGAAAAAGGTCCTTTGCAGAAGTACTTTGGTTTTTAGAAATCAGCAGGATTTCTAAGTTCTGAATGGAAACAGTAGTGAATATTAACCAAGGCTAGGACATTATCATAAAGTCTTCAAGTACCAGCAATTTTAATCATGAAATTGTTTCTTGAAGGCTATCCAACATTAGTTAGCCACCATCTGATATGACAGAATTTTATGGGTGGCTAACAGTGGCTCCGCTTCAGGATGGTGTCCTTTTGAAGGCATCAAGAACGGCATACTTGTATTCTCTGGGAGGCTGATCAGTTGCCTCATCCATTGGGCTGTTTCTTCTGTTTTTGAAAGATCTTTCTTTGCTCTGGAAACCAATTGTCAATCTTTGGAAAACAATAGAACTCTTGTCAACAAACTTTCTACCTACTCAATCCTACTGATCTAACATTTTCTCTTCATCAGAGTGCACTTGGATTGGCAAGCTCTCTTACAAAATTTTATTCTTTTGAAAGCATAAAAACTAATCTAACTCTACTCCTTATTTCTTCATGGATCCAGATTAAACAGTTGGATCCATATGATTCTCTACCTAATCAATTGTCTGTTGGGATTGAGCTATCCAACAGACTTCCATTCTCTAAATTCTATAACATAAATTCAAAAACAGTCAAGTCAAGATTAAGCTTTTTAACTTGTTGTGATCTATGGCATAAAAACAAGCTACACATAGATTATTATTTGTAGAAAATTAAAATCAAAATGGAAGGTTTAAGATCTGAAAGTTTCTCATCATGGCCTTCTCTTTTCTTCACAGCTCTGTTTTTGCTTTTGTTTGAGCTGTCTCTTCTTTGATAACTGATTTCGGATTTTGGGCAAATTACAACCAGTTTTTCTCTTTCATGACTCAGAAAATAAAACAGTTTTGAGTCATCTATCTTTGGAGACTTTGGTTCAGATTTTGAATTTGCTTGAACCTTTAATTTCTATCCTAATCTATCTACTGATAAGCCAAGATTAAACAGTTTGGCAAACCAAATTCACTACCCTATCAGCAGAAAATTTAAAACTAATTAGTCAAGATTAGGCTATTTGACTAACTAGAAGTGTGGTTATCAGGAGTGGCATTTAAGCTTGCACACTTTCAGATTTATTTCTCTTTTTGGTATGGGGCTATACCTTTCTTGTTTTGAAAATCTGCCCTCTTTTCTCTTTTCTATTGTTTTGTATTTTTGATTTTTCATAACTTTGAATGCAATGGTTAGATTATGATATTTACAATGATAAAAACAAAAAAGCTTTAAAACTTAAGATTCTTGGCAGAAGTAATGCTTGAGCATCCTGCCATTGACAGGACCTCCATACAGGTCTTCTCCATTCATTTCTTTTAAGAAAAATGTATTATGACCCCTCTCCGCATGAATAATATATGGCCCTTTCCACAGGTTCTCAAACTTGCCATGTTTCCCCTTCTCTTCTCTCCTTGAATCCCATTTAAGAACAACACTTCCAGCCTGGAAGTTGTTTGCCTTAGTCCTTTTATCAATTTGCTTCTTCATATTTTCCTGGACTAACTGTGTTCTTTCATAAACTTCTTCTCTGGTATGCTGCAAATGGATTGTTTGGTTGATCCTCCTCTGCATATCATTTTCTTCAACCTGTACTTCTTGAAGGAGCTTCATGACTCGAACTCCTAATGAGGTAGGAAAAATTGCATCCATGCCATAAACTAACTGATAGGGGGACATATTTATTGATTTCTTTGTAGTTAATCTATCAGCCCATAAGGCATGGACCAGCTTACTGTGCCATGATTTTTGATTTTCTTCCAACAACTTTTTAATGATATTAATGAGACTCTTGTTGGAGGATTCAGCTAATCCATTCCCTTGGGGATAGTAAGGAGTGGAATGGCCCAAGGTTATATGGTATTTGTGACAGAAATAAACCATCTTTTTAGATTTGAAAGCAGTAGCATTGTCTGTTATGATTTTTCTGGGACAACCAAATCTAGATAGGATATGGGTTTCAAGAAAATTTATAATGACATATTGATTAGCATTCCTGGTAGGTATAGCTTCTATCCTTTTGTTGAAGAAGTCAGTGGATGTAAGGATCCACTTATGTTGAGCTGAGGAGGATGGGTGAATTTCCCCAATGAAGTCCAAAACCCATTGTTGGAAAGGTGCCTCAACCCTGATAGGATGTAAAGGTAAGGGAAGGAGCTTTCTCTTGCCATCAAAGATTTGACACTTATGGCAAGACATGACCAGCTTCTGAGTGTCTGGGAAAAGGGTCGGCCAATAGTAACCTGATCTGAGAATTTTGTTTGTTGTGGCCTTCCAGTAGAGGTGTCCTCCACATTCACCATCATGCAACTCATGCATGATTTTTCCTGCATCATCTTCAAGTAAAAATTTAAGCAAAATTCCAACAACATTTTTCCAATATAATACTCCATCTAATATGCAAAAACTCAAAGCTTTTTGTTTCAAGAATCTAGCTTTAGTTTTAGTCAAATAAGGAGGGGTATTTAAATATAAAAGCACATAAACAATGTCAGCATACCAAGGATAATTCAGAAATGTTTCTTCAATGAAAGGAGCATCAGATTCTTCCACTTCTTCCAACACATCTACCATATTCATTTCTAATGCTTGGAAGTTAGACTCAGCCATGAGTTTTGCTAATCCTTGCCCCTTAACTAGTTTGGTGGGCCTAATTTCCAAGTCATATTCAAGAATATTTGCAATCCATTTTCCCCTTTTACCATCAGGGTCTTGACTTAGAATGTCCTTGACAACAGTATCTGGAACAAAAGCAATTATGTGAGAGTGTAAGATGTAGACCCTAAAGTCTTTTAAAGCTTTCACTAATGCTAAGGCTTGCTTCTCCATGATGTTATAATTGAGAGGAGTGTCTCTTAAGGCCCTACTAAAGAAGGATATTGGCTATTCTTGCCCTAAATAATTTTTCTGAAGCAAGACTGCAGTTATTGTATGTTCAGATGCAAAAGAAAAAATATAAAAGTCTTTAGTAAAATCAGGACTAATCAGGACTCGTTTTTGGGTAAGAGTTTGTTTGACCAGTTCAAATGATTGTTTAGCTGGTAAAGTTCATTTTACACCCACGTTTTTCTTAAGCATGTTTGTAATGTTTTTTAATAGCTCAGCAAGGTTGGGAATAAACCTTCTCAAAAAATTTATCTTTCCAATGAAGGATTGCAATTCTTTGAGGCTTCTGGGATGGCTAATTTGCAATATGCCATCTATCCTTGTAGGGTCTATTTTGATTCCTTCTTCTGAAATTGTATGACCAAGAAGTTTCCCTTCTTGGAGACCAAAGAGGGTCTTCTTGGGATTCAGTGATAAGCCAAATTTCCTACACTTCTCAAAAACCTTTCTTAGGTGAATCAAATGCTCTTCATCAGTTTTTGAGAAAACAGTTATGTCATCAAGGTAAATAATTATAAAATAGCCAATATCTTCAGAGAAGGCTATGTCCATGGCCCTTTTGAGGGTGGACCCTGCATTCATTAATCCGAAAGGCATTTTGACATACATAAAGGTGCCCCAAGGTGTGGTAAAAGCAGTTTTGATTTGATCACTTGGGAACACTAACACCTGATTGTAACCCGAGAACCCATCTAACAGGGATATTCTTCTTGACCCAACTACTCTTTGAAGTATATGGTCCATTTTGGGCAAGGGGTAGTTGTCTTTTAAAGAGGATTTTTTTAAATTTCTGAAGTCAATACAGAGCCTGATTTCCCCAGTTTTCTTTCTAACAGAAACTAAGTTTGATACCCATTCTGAAAATCTAATGGGTACTATGATTCTAGCATTATACATTTTCTCAATTTCTGCCTTAACCAAAGGTAGTAAAAGAGGATTTATTCTCCTTAGTTTTTGCTTGAAAGGATTTTGATTTTCCTTCAAGGGGATTTTATGCTGGATCATGCTAGTATCATATGATTTCAAGTCTTTGTATTCCCAAGAAAACACATCTTTAAATTCTTTGAAAAGCTCTATGTACTGCAATTTTATGTGGGCTGGGAGGGTGCTGGATAGCTTGATCATCTTGGGTTCTGCTAGACTGCCTATGTTATGTTCTTCCACATTTGTTTCCACAGGCTCCATTTTGTGTTCTTTATCTACATCGTTGAGATCAAACAGGTGTTCTAAAGGTGTGAGACCTCTTGGGATCTTATGATTTTTGAATTGTAAGACTTCCAAGTCTTCTTGGTCTTCATTTTTCACTACCTCTGCTTCAAATGGATTTTTGCAATGATTTATATTAGCAGGATATGTCATTTCAGCCTCTGGGATTTGTTCAATATACAAACAGTTTTCTTCATGGTGAGTTTTTGGTGTTGGTATGCTGAAATCATTTTCTGATTTCAAGAAATCATCTATGTGCTTGTCAGATTAAAACACCTACTAGTGATCTTTGTTATCAGGCATAGAAGGTCTATGTTTGACCTTTAGACTGAGTTGTTCATTTATCTCAGGTACTTCGCAATTGCTGGCCATGAAGGCAAGTTCATTTGCTAGATGATTCAGTGCTCTAGGAATGAAAATGAGTTCATATTTTTCGAAAGTTTTTAGTAGGTCGAGGGCAGCGTTTCGATATTCCCTAAGCCTTGGATTCTTGGCTGAGTATTCTCCTTTGATTTGCTTGATGATAAGTTTAGAATCCCCTAAAATAGATATCCTTTGGGCTTCTAATTCTTTAAGCAATTGTAAACCTAGGAGAAGTGCTTCATACTCGGCAATATTGTTAGTGCATGGGAAATCTAACTTGTATGAAAAACTCTGATTTGTGTTTTGAATCCAGACACCTGCCCCTGCACTAGTTTTATTACAAGATCCATCGAAATTTATTGTCCAAAGTATATTTGACTCATTCTCATTTTCTTGTTGCTGTTGATCGTCAATGTTTTGAAGTTGATTCGAGGTGAAATTGGGTGGGTCTGGTGAGCTGATTGGGTCCATATTTTCTTTACCTTGTTGAGTAATTTCATCTTCGTTATACAAGATAACGGAATCTAAACTTGATTGAATAGAATAGATTGGAGTGTTGTTTGGTTTGTCCATGTTACTCACCATATACTTCATGTGGGCTTCCCTGTATAGTCTTCTATTTTGGTTGAAAACAGGGATGGTGGCATAATACATGTCCATTTGAAGGCTTCCCTGAAGTTTGGCTCCCCATGATCTTGATAAAAGCATGCCATACTTAGGGGGAATGTCAGCTACAACGATATCCATCACTAGATTCTTGGCAGGGATCTGAGCTAAGTTAATACATAAATCTTTGATTAAACCCAAACATTTGACTCTACTTGAGTCAAAGGAATACAAATCTTTGTATGGTTTAGTAATTTCTAAGCCTAAGCTTTCCATTACTACTTTGGGCATTAGATTGTGTGAAGCTCCGGAATCTAACATGGCATTGTGTAGAATTTTATCGTGTATGTTCAAACTAACATAGAAGGGAGGGACTGGTCCTTCTTGATATTTTCCTTCAACCTCTGGGCCAAACAACAACTCAGGCTTGTCATCCATCAAGTTTAAGGTATCAGTATCACTTCCTAAGTTTAAAGCTTTCAAAACTTGGTTTTTGTACACTTCTTGGGTTACTAGTTCAGCTAGGGGGATGGTAATTTTTATCTTAGCAATCTCTCCCTCAAGGCTGAAAGGAATAATTGACTTGTTAATATTTACATCTGTTTTGTCAACTGAATTCTTTTCAACAGCTTTGATTTGCTGAAAATTGCTTGAACTAGTGATAGGAATAGTTTTACTAGGACCACTAGCTGAAGTGCTAGGGGTGCTTTGTTCAAAATTTGGCTGGATTCCCTTGTCTTTATTTAAATTTGGTTTTTTGGCCGAAATGTTGGTTTTTTCTGATGTCTTCTTGACAGCAGTGCTAGTATTCTTATCTTTTGGATTTTCTACACTTCCCTTTCTCCTAAGATTATACTGTTTGTGTACCTCCATGATTGCATTTTCAAAACCCAATCTATAGTCATCAGAATCTTCATAGGTGTTTGTATTGTGATCATTAGAGAAGAAACCTTGTTCTTCCTCAGTGAGGAAAATATCATCCCCACTGTCTGATCCAATCAATTTTACATGTGATTCTTCCAACCTTTCCAACTCCCTGTCTTCCTCATATTGATCTACATAGTTCTGTTGAAAGGGAGGTCTAATTTGTTGGTCACTTTCTTTTTTCTTATCTTGATTGTTATCTCTTCTATAATTCTGATTTCTATTTCTGTTTTGATTGTTTTGAAGTGCAGTCTGGTTTTGATTTTCTTGTGCTTTCTTAATTATGTTCATCTCTTTCATCATTTCTTCCAACATTCTCTCCATTTTTGAGCTTGAAGTAGAAGGAGGGGATTCCTCTCTGAAAGATACTCTCTTTTCAGTTTTCATTCTTGCTCTCTTTTCTATTAAGTTGACTTCCACAGAAAGAGCACCCCTTTGCATATCTTCAAGAGTTGCAAAATCTCTTTCTCTCAGTGAATAAGTCATGTCAGAGTCAAATCCTTCAGGAAACTTGTTTAAGGCTGAGCCTTGTGGAGGTTTTAGTTCTAGGGAAAGTGCATTATATACACTGTTAAATCTAGTACAATATGCTTGTACACTTTCCCCAGGATTCCTATGGAGATTGTTGTAATCAGCAAGGACTTGGAGAGGATTCTTCTTTACTTCCCATTTGTTTAGGAATGTTTGATGGAAGGCTTGGAGATCGTTAATACTACGAGGGGCTAAACCTTTAAACCATTTTCTTACTTCTCCCCCTAAGCTCTGAGCAAATAATCTAAGTTTGACAGAATCATCGTCGATTTCATTTCGGTCAAAATAGTCATTCATCTTATCCACATGTTGTGATGCAGTTGTAGCATTATTAGCATCATATAATGGAATTTTGGACTGATAGTCCTGTGGAAGATTGACTAGTGGTACAGTAAGGGCTAAGGGAGCATACCATGCAGCCATGGCAGGAGGTGGAGGTGGATTCACAGGTGGATTGACAAAAGGGAAAGTGGGCTGAGGTGTGGTGGTTTGAACAGTGGATGAAGGATGAACAAAAGCCAATGGAACAAGAGTAGATTGTTGAGTTGATCTTGGATGAGAGACACCTAAGTTAAGAAGAAAATGTAAATCAGGAGGCGTTGTTTCTCTACTACCAAGATGTTCACTTGTTTCAGGAGAGGATAGTGAAGACTCAGAATCTAGTTGTTCTAACTCACTAAATGACCTAGTCCTAAATGGATTAACTAAGTCAGCTTGTGAGTGTTGTAGAGCTGAAAGTTTTTCAGGAACTGACTTAGCTCTTGGGGGTGATCTGAAAACAGTTGATAATTTAATCTTAGGGGACTTCCGAAGGATACTTTCTGGGTCATCAACTATCTCAGGTGGGTTGGGGTCAAGATGGGCTCTAGTGTGGATCTTCCTGGAAACCACTATGCTATGTTTTTAGACCCAAATAAACCAGAAAATTTCAACCAGATTTGACAATCTTTGAGGGGTTAACTAATCTGTTTGGACAAATTTTGATCCTACAGTCTCCTAACTGGATTTGGAAAATGCTATAATGATAAGGGTTCTTCCCAGTGGATTCTTAAGGTCTGCTCAGGATTGTGGAGTCGCCAGGTGGAAACTTTAGAGTGTTTTCAAAGAGGTACACTATCCACCACAGTGCTTGTGAAACATCCCTTTTCTAGGATATCCAGAAACACAACAAACTCTAACCAGAGATTGACTGGGAGGGAATTCACCAGATATATCACCTCTAAAAGAGGATGAGATCCGGAGGCTATCTGGCCCTTTCCAGACTCTCTCTAAGAGTACAAGGTAAAACACATCAAAGGTAAGTAATATGTGGGAATGAGTGTTTTACCACAAAGTGGAAGTTTTTAGCTCGTGAGGAGGTAAAAAGGTTCTATGGTCCACTACCATGTTTATTATGAAGCCAAAATTGAAATATTTTTGGGTTTTTCTGAGTTTATTTTGGTTTTATAGGTTAAGAGAGTGTTGTAAGTCTGATTTTGCACTTAGCTAAGGTGTTGAAACAAACAGAGTTGCTCTTATGGCTTGGTAACTAGTTCTTTCAAGGTTTCATAAGGATTAAAAGGAATCCTAAGGGTTACTTAGTTTGTCACTGATTCAATTAAGTCCTATCATGATTGCCATTATGTTAGGCAGTGCTTGAAGAAAATTACTTATGTTATACTGGACCTAAAGGTTTTAAGAAAGGTTTTGAAACCTCTAATTCTCAGTATGTCCCACCGTGATCGCCATTATGTTGGTGGCGATGAGGTGGCTAATAATCACTGGATATTCCTGAAAATAAGGGATTTCTGAAGTCCTAAGGGGTATTTGGATTGTTACTGACTCAGAGGTCCCACCATGATCACCATTATGTTGGTCTCCCGTGTTTTGACAGTTTGGAAAATCAAAAGACAAGGCAACATCAGAACCAATCCGTAGTGTACCAGGATCTAGTCCTCCTGTTCTCAGAGAGGGATCTCTCAAATATTTGTTTGCAAAGGTTTATCTTGTTTGCTTTGATTATGGATTTTAGACTAGTTATTAAGTGCAGATATTTGTTTGGTTGGTTTGAGTTGATACAGCAGAATATGAAAGGTCTAGGAAAGATAGACAGAGAGAGGAAATATCTAGTTCATTGGGCAATGGAGTCAAAATAAGGTCATGACAAACTCTTCAAGGGATATGGGATATCAAAGGGAAAATCTAACTTGGCCACAGGATCCTTTGTTTTGGAATGAGATGGACATTAAAGTTTTGGAAAGAGAAGTTTAATTCTCAACAAAGGGAACTTGAAAACATAACTTAACAATAAAGAGGTATTTGATAGATAGGGCTAACCATAAATTCTACAAACATTATTTAAGCAAATAACAACTTCAAGACAACTTTTAAAATGAAATCTAAGATTCGAGTAACTCCCTATTTCCTCAAAGATTTTATTTTAAAGGACTTAGAAAACATAAAATATTCACTGATAGCTGCATTCATAGAAGAGGGAACACCTAAATAACATCTATGTTTGCAACTATAAAGACCTTCAAAACAACTGTTCAAGTAGGGGAAAAGGGTAAGATCAAAACTGACCTCTTTGATTAACTTAAGACAATGGTACTTCAAAGGCAGACTTCAATAACAACTTTCAAGTGATGGCAGACAAGCAGGGAGAACCATAAATCATGTTGAAACCAACTATTTGAGCTATCAAGGAAATAAAAAAGCATGAAGACTAAAGAGAAGGTTTAAAGCCTCTAGAATACTTCAGCAGAAGAAAACATAAAACAGTGAAGGGTGAACAGGTCTAAGGTGCTTCCAGGAGTCATTTCTTAGCCTAAAAATTTCAGCCTACTTTAGTAAGAGATTATGAAACATAATGAAAATAGGAGAAAACATTAAACAGTTAGAATACTTCACCAACAACCAAGCTCATGAATCCAGTGATAGAGCCTTCTCAGGAACAGGGATGCAACAGCATCATCAAGACATCCAAGACTTCAATTTGTTTTCAACTTCAACAGACTTGTATATTTATTTCAGAGAGTTTCAATGTTACAACTTGTGATCAAACAACAACCAACAACCAACCACTATCTCTGCTGTGGTATATATAGAAATATGAGGAGGTGAGATCTGAAAAAGATCTCAATTATAATTAATACAGGATTTAAATGGCCCATTGGCCCTTGGAATGCTCAATGAAGAAACAGAAGAGGTGTTCTCCGTATTAATTGATTCACACTTATGATTTAAGCTGGGTAGGATTATTTTTTGACCTTTGAGGCACAGGTAGTCTGAAGTAACTCCGCAGATATTCTTTGCATTGAAGGCCCTGGCAGAAGTGACTTCTTTGGCTATGTCGAGGCAAAAATCTGATCTTGATCAATAAATTTAGCTCCTGATTGAATACTTTGAGGCACAGGTGGCGCTGTGGTGGTTGAGGAATCAATTTTCCTCAGACATGGCAGTGGAGGCATCCGGTCTTATGAACGCTTTTAGGTTTTCCTTTTAAACTGTGTTTTAGGCTAGGGATTAGGCTTCTGATAGTCGTCTTAGCCATAATCCCTTCCAATCTGTCCACTAATCTGTTGTTTTGGTTCATTTTTGGTCTTCAACATCTGATACTCTTTCTCTACATTGATCATCATGGCTTTTCTGTCGTGCAGGGCTGCGCAGGGTATGTAAGGCATCAATGCCTGTGAAAACACTAATATAACGTGATTTTAAACCCTGTGGATGATTTCCTCGGAGGAATCGAACAAGGGAGGGTCGTCACCCTCAGTCGTCGAATCTTCTTTGGAAATGACAGAAAATACATTTAAACCTGCAAAAAACACGAAAAAATGTTATATAATCCTGCGTATAGCTCAATCTGCATTGGGGACTGTGCGGAGGAGTGTGGGCCGTCGGATGGCATCATCCAACGGCCAGGATCAAATCTGGCTGATCGTGAGATAGGCCAGAAAGAGATTAAGTTTGGACCATCGATCTGCAGAGATCGACGATCAAGATTGAACGGGGTGATCAATGGAGAAGGATGAATCTGAGCCGTCGATTGCGCGATGATCGACGGTCGAGATCGGACAACGGAAAGTCAGAGGAAAAGTTGTTGACCGTGCAACGGAAAAGGGAGATTGAATATGAGCCGTCGGTCTCTGGAGATCAACGGCGGAGATTTATTTTTGGCCGCATGATGGCTCGGTTAACATGTGGGCACTTTTGTTAAAATTCGGGCATCTTGGGCGATCATCCACCATTGGATCAGCGGGCTCAGATCGGACGGTTATCATCAATTCCGCTGGGCGGTTATGATCTAACGGATAACGTGTGGGGGACTGACTTTATGTGGCGGTTTTGAAACAGGGCGGAGGACACACGTCGTCCACCGTATGGAATCACTGGTCGACGGGAGAAAACCACCATCCGGCGAAGAGTGGTGCGGAATGAAACTGGTGGGATTTCAGAAAACAGCATGGGGAGTGGGGGCCATGGGCAAGTCGCGCTCCGCTCCGTCGATTGGTTTTTTGATCGGACGACGGTGATGAACTACGGGGGGCCAAGGTGTACGGACACGAGACCATTGGAGCGACCCCCCGTAGTGAATGGCAGCCGTTAGATTAAGTCTTCACCCATCCCGAGGAGTCAACTACGGGAGCACCAAGGTTTGACCCTACGGATAGAGCAAAGCACCCTGCAAGGGAAACGCTTCTGTCACGGCGTCGGGTCACATGGAGAGAAAAAGGTAGGGGGCTTAGCTCGAGGGGGCTTATGTCCAGCGTATAGAAAATAGGTATTTCCTATGATTTTTTAATGGTTTTTTAAGGAGATAAAGGCTTTCGGTAAGGTCAAAATAGTGGGTTTTAACCTTATAAAAGGGATTTTAATGAAATGAAAAAGGGAGAAACATGAAACTGTGGGATTTTCATGGGAAATGGAGAATAGAAAATGAGGTTAGTGGTGGAAAGAAGAAAAAAGGGGAAAAGGGTCCTTTGCAGAAGTACTTTGGTTTTTAGAAATCAGCAGGATTTTTGAGTTCTGAATGGAAACAGTAGTGAATATTAACCAAGGCTAGGACATTATCAAAAAGTCTTCAAGTACCAGCAATTGTAATCATGAAATTTTTTCTTGAAGGCTATCCAACATTATTTAGCCACCATCTGATATGACAGAATTTTATGGGTGGCTAACAGCGCAGTAGATGCAAGCTAGCAGGTGGTAGAGATCAGTGCATGGATTTGCTAGATCGGGCCTGATTAGTGTGTAGCGATTGTATTGTATTGAGAGATTGATATGATCATCTTTGTATGAGGATTGTTACATGATCTCTATGACATATATTATATACATATAGTTGGGGTTTTTAGCTTCAGCCTTTCCCGTTAAAACATTGTGTTCATATGTGTGAATTTTTATGGTTTCAATGTGTGCATGCAATTGATTTAATTTTCGCATATGATGATCAATAGTAGAAGAGATTCTGTATTGTGCATGAAGTCAAATAGTGTGTGATTAGGAGAATCTTGGATGTATAACGCATTAGCTATATAATTTCTACATCCAAGATAAGAATACTCTTGGAAATACTATGAGTGAACCCGGGTTGGGTATGTTCCAAGAAAGACAATGATGAAGGTGTTTATTAGTCATTGGTCTCACTAGAATTTGGGCTCAATATCTCATGGAGAGATGGAGTGGTTAGTCAATTCCTTGCTATGTGACAATGCTAGTTTATATGATGCTATACAGATGGGATTACCAATATGATTCTTCTTATGAGATCCTTCAGATTTAGAATGACCAACTACCATAGTGAATACCTCCCTAGTTAATAGGGAGTGTTGAAAAGTGTAACTAGGTTCGATCTTCATAATGACATGTAATTATGATTTTATGTAATGAAGAGACAAAGATAATTAAATGTATTTATTGCAATGCTTTCATCATGGGTTTCATGAGCAAGATATTTTATTATAGGTCAAAGACTTCTTCTTGATGTATTTAGGAATTTGTCATATTTTCATAAAGATAACTAGAGTCATGTAAATGAAGTCATGTTACACTTGTAAAAGACAAAATTTTCTATGTAAAAGTATTCTCCAAGACCTTGTCACTAGCCCTCTTGAAGTCGGCTTAAAATGTGATGAAAACTCTCCTTGATGAAGTCGAATTACACTCCTCCTATCATGTCGGCCTAGGAGATGGGAGACAGTCACTATATAAAGAGGACTGCAGCCTCATTATCTCACAAGGAATTCAGACAAGTTTGTAATAAGAATGCAAATTTTGGGTCTGCAATTGGATCGAAGGAAGAGACTGTAATTGGAGAAAAGTAGGAGGCATCTCAGGGAAGGAAGAAGGATTCACATATATCTTTGTTTTGGGTCTATACTCCTCTCGCATATCTCAGCAAAAGGTCAAGGGTGTCGACAGCATGAAGGAAGGCCACCACAGTGCATCCATAGTTCAGTCTTGAGTTGAAAGGAGTCATATATATATGTCGCTCTTTGGTCAGTATGTATCTAGCCTAACTCAGAAAGGAACCAAAGGTGATTGGTGTAAGAAGGAAGGCTAATACAACATGAACAAAGTTTCAGTATTAGGCTTTAGTGATATCTAAAGGGTGCTAGAAGTAGGCCGAGAAGAATACTCTAGGATACGGAGGATAAGATCTAAGGAAGAGAAGAAGGAGCACATTGTTTAGGATTTCTAGACTAGGGATCGGGATTCCCTAGTAGAGGTGCAGTGTTGTGGAGAAAAGGAGGATCGACAGAAGGAGACGAGAATAATAGTAAAGGATAGTGACAAGGGTCTTTGATGAATACTTGTGTGAAGTGTCTTCTTCATGGTCTTGGTACTCATCAATTGAAGGTCTATAAGAAGAATTTTGATCAGCTTTTCCTCTCAAAGAGTGAGAGGTTTTGGTCGTGGTTCGCAAGCCTAAATATTGTGTCTCTTGTGCATTTGATAATTGAATTGATAAATAACATAATAATCTAAAAAATACAATATTTAAGAGAAAGAATCTTAAATTAAATCACAAGTAATTATCAAGACGAGAAATTCTAATAAAAGCCCTAATTTCTCAAAACTCTCGAACTTGCACCTGGTCCTGCTGCTTCTTCTTCCCATGAATATAGGTATGTATGTCAACCTCTATATACCATGCTCTCTAAATCCAAGCACAATACATGCGTAGCTAGAACCTCCGGGCCTGAGTCTTTCCTTCCTATCCTAGAATAAGACCTCAAACCCCTCCTTATCGATCATTGAGACAAATATCACACTATATCTGAGTCCTAGTACAAACAATACATCTTGGACTTGCATCACTTGTCTTGTCTCCATCCTGAATGGCACAACTCTTGATCCTCGGATCTCCTTCTAACTCTTGTCGCCCAACACCATGTGCAACTTTGAGTCTCATTCATCTAGAGTCTAGAAAACATTCTATGACCTTGTCATATGTTTCAACGCACCACTGCTAATGTACCATCCATCCTTATCAATAGTACCCTGTGAGAAATGAGAGATCATATCAAATTCCTCCTCCAATCTATTGGTGAGAGAATTAATCTCAGCATAAGTGGTAACACCAGTGACCTGCTTCCCTTTCTTCTTCTCGTCATTTTTGTTCTTCTTCATCAGACATCTCGATGAAAAATGACCCATCTTTCCATAGTTGAAACACTTGACTTTACTCAAGTCCTTCTTCTACTTACCCTTCATAAGTGATTCAAGTGCCATGTCATCATTTGAAGCCCTCTTCTTCGAATGAATATCCTCATCTTGCAACTCCTCCTGAATGAAGTCATCCCATGGCCTATTCCAATCTAGAAACTTCTCTTTGGAAATGATCCCTTTGATGAAGGGCTTCCATTCCTCGGTGAATCCTTTCAAAGAAATCTTCACTATATCATTCTCTTAAATAGTCACACCAACGATATCAAGCTCATCTTTGACCTAAGACAATCTCGTCAGATACAAGGTCACTCCTTCACCCTGCATCATCTTGGTGGGCTTCGACTTATCCTCTAATAAAAGTACTTGATTCTTGTTCTTATTCTGGAAAAAATTATGAAGATTCATCCACATCTCATGTGCAGTGTTCTTCCAGGAAAAATGAGGTATTAAGAGATCCTTCACACCATCAAGGATGATCAATCTGACCCTCATATCTAAATCCTCGTACTCTTCTAGCTCCTTTGGTTTAGTTGGCTTCTTAATGGATTTCTCGATGAAGTCCCAGATCTTGTTGACCTACAAGACCAACTTGATCCTTTCCTTCCATGGACTATAGTTGGAAAACCCCTACAATTTGTCCTTATACCAGATACTAGCATGCAACTTTGACATTGTAGTGAGCCCTCCAACTACAATGTGACCAAATCCCTCTTAAGTTGTACTTTGTTGTGCACTCTGATGATTCGTTGTCTTCCAAAGAAGCTAAGACACGCTCTAATACCATGTTGAAATTCCATGATCTTGGCTCTAAGAAATAATCTTACAATCTATGACGCTACCAAACCAAGAATCTCAACAAAGTTAATTTTCATAATGGAATATAAATAGAAGTAAATCACACATGCACAAGTATAAACATTTTTTTACAAAATATTGTATAAATATGTACAACACCACAATATTCATTATATTAAACCAATTGAATAATACAATAGTATAAGGTTTCCATACAAGGCATAATGACCCTAAATTATCCACAAGTACAAGAATACACTATAAAATGAAAATCCCATTGCAGCCTCTATGTCGTATCTTATCATGTTGATCCTTCGCTTTTGTTCTTCTCTCTAGTGCCCCTTATTCCATCAAAGGACAACACAAAGAGTCTCTAGGAGGGTCACCACCTATCATTGCTTCAAGTCACTTCTTCTACAATGAACACGACTGATCCAATATTCTTTCTAGGTTGTCCAATACCTAAGCTCCAAATCTAGCAATCTAGTAATTTGTTAGTCCATCAATGTACTGCACATTAGGCTCCAAACTTCACTCATTCATGCAACATTCAATTTCCTTCTTCTATGTTTATTGAAGGCCACTTTGGGATACCAACACGTTGTCCTCCACCATTCCAATGATGCCCAATACTCCACTGTGTAATCTGCTCCTAGGAGGGGCTTCTAACCACCAATTCAAGCCCTCCAAATGGCTCTCAAATGCCGCAATAAATTTATCCACACTAGTACATCCTTCCACCTAGCATCAAATCAACATGAATATATCAATCTATACATACATCTACAATCCTTGAAGGTTGATGTATTTTCTCCAGTCTGGTCACTCATTAGGGCTTGCTCAAATTGTTGCTACAGCCCTCTCTTTCCATTCATCTGAACTTTATTTTGTTACGGCCTCCCTCCAAGACTTATTTTTTGCAATTAGGCTAAAAAACTACCTCCACACAGCTCCTAAGTCTCTATTATGGCCTACGGCCCCTCTTGTAATCTTTACTAGCCTTATAGCCCGCCTTTCCAAGAGAGAATAGGAATGTGGCCTTCCTAAAAGTTGCATATAGGGTTGCGGCCTCCTTCTAGGAGAGACACCCACCCAAAATAGACCTTAACACATCATCAAACATGCCCTCGAGCCTGTGAACTCTTCTTGTATAATCTCATCCCTGTTAGAGACAAATATACCCACACAACTAGCCTCAAACAAGCTCAATCTACCTCCTCTTTAACTCAGTTGCCTTAGTGATATATTCTCTATGATATGATACACATGGGATTGGTAAAAATTATCTCCCTCCCCTTCTATTTATACAAAAAATAATGGCTACTCGAATTATCCAATAGACATTTCTTTTGAACTTAACATTTCAAGCCTACATGACTTGATTGTCCAAAAAACTCATTGTCAACTTCAAAAATTCATATCTCATCAAGAACATCTCGGATTTCAATGATTCTCAAAGTGTTGGACTCTTCTAGCCATCCTCTATCATCTCCATCCATCACATGTCCAAAATGCCTCATGGTTTTGGCCCAAACATCGATGGGTGCAAAACCCCAACCTTTGGTTCCAATCCCACAAATGACTTTTTTGGCACTTCATCCTCCAAACGCTGAACCCTAGGGATTTAGTACATCCCAAGCTACTCAAAAACAAACATGGAAGATACTCCTCTCACTTCCTTTTTTGATGCATGACATACATCCTCAACATATCCTCAATAATCATGTTAACCCTCTATGTATGTCCATATGTTTGTGGATGATAAGTTGTGTTGAAAGCTAACTCTGTCCCCAAACTTGCAAACAACTCCTCTCAAAACTTGGAAGTGAACTCGGCATCTCTGTCTGATATAATATTCTTTGGAACGCCATGCAATCTCACTATCTCCATGATGAAGATCTGAGCTACCTCGTTAGTGGAATTATTAGACTTCACTCCAATGTAGTGAGCTACTTTGTTCAACCTGTCAACCATAACCATGATGGAATCATGCTGCCTCGATGTCCTTGGAAATATTGTAATGAATTCCATATAAATGACCTCCCATTTCCACTTTAGAATCAGAATAGGTTGCAACAAACTAGTTGGGTGTTTACATTCGACTTTCACCTGTTAATAGTCTAAGCACTTCGCAACAAACGTAGCCACCTTTTTATTCAATTTCATCCAATGATAGAACTTCTTAACTATTTCCAAAGTATTTTGGTGTCATAGGTGGCCTAAATATGGTTTGACATGAAACTCCCTCAAGATAAATTTCTGGAGCTCACTGTTATCTAGCACATAAATCATATTCATGAATCTCACCAAATCATCTGTCATGAGGTGATACTCCTCATCTCTATCACCTTGCTACTGCAATATCTACTTCAATTGTTGATACCTCTCATCATGTTGTCCTGCATGTAAGATCTGATCCTCTAAATTTGTCACACAAGGGCTCATAGCTGAAATATGATTCACCTGCACTCTCCTACTAAAAGCATATACAACCATGTTCTCATTTCCCTTGATGTATCTGATGTCAAAGTCAAAATCACTGAGGGTAATCAACCATCTAACTTGCATCACATTCAGATTAGGTTCGTAAAACAAGCACCTCAGCCCACTAAGATCACTCATCAGGATGAACCCCCTGCAAAGAAGATAATGTCTCCACATCTTCAATGCATGAATGATAGTTTCCAACTCAATATCATGAGTCACAATTATTCGCATGTTCATTCATCTTCTTTGACTCATAGCATACCACCTATCCTTCTTGCATCAGGAATCCACCAATTCATTCCTTGAAAGCATTTGTACAATCCAAAAACTACTTATCAGGACCAGAAATCTTCAAAACTTGAGCATTTGTAAGCAAATGTTTCAACTACTGAAAACTAGGTGCACACTTCTCATTCCATCTTCCCTTTTCTCTGCAAAGATGTAATAGGATAGTCAATCCTTCAGAAGTTCCTGATGAACTTCTTGTAATAATATGTTAGTCCCAAGAATGATATGACCTCATCCACATTCCTAAGAGTTGTCCACTCGATGATAGTTTTAATATTTTATAGGTCCATTTTTATCCCCTCCTAGGAAACATCACCCAAGTAATGAATCTGAGATTGAAATAAACTGCACTTAATGAGCTTGGAATACAGCTAAAACTCTCTCAACAATCTCAACATTTTTGCCAAGTTCTTTTCATTCTCTTCCACATTCTTGGAGTATATCAATATATCATCAATAAACACTATCACAAACTTGTCTAGGTAAGGACACAACACATTGTTCATAAAACACATGAAAGTGGTTAGATAATTGGTAAGACCAAAAGGAAACACTATAAACTCATAGATATGTGCTCTTGTAGATGTATTCTTCTTTGATATGCACCTGATGATATCCTAGTCTTAAATCAATATTTGAAAACATTGTTTCTCCCTTCAGTTGATCAAACAAGTCATCAATGTGTGGCTATGGATACTTGTTCTTGATAGTTACTTTATTCAGTTGCCTGTAATCAATGCACTATATTAGAGTATCATCTTTATTTATGAACAATACTAGTGTACCCCAAAGAGATACACTTGGCCTTATATATCCCTTATCAATCATTTCCTTTAGCTACAACTTCAACTCCACCAACTGCGGAGTACTCATCATGTACAGTGCCTTAGATGTTGGTGTTTCTCCCGGCATCAACTGAATAGAAAATTTCACCTCTCTATGAGGAGGAAATTTTGGAATCCCCATAGGAAACACATCATGAAACTACTGCAAGACATGATACCTCTTCAGGACTTCATCATCTTCAACATCCTTCCCTTTATCACTAGAAATATGAATTTCAAACAATACACATCTCTTTCAGCAACTGAACTTTACTTGCATAACTGTAATCATTCTTATTGATATAGGTTTCTTATTTCCCTACAAAACTCTCATTCCCCATCATCATCCAAACACTCAGTAGCCTTATCATAATAGTCTCGTTTATTCATGTGAACTTGAACAACCAATCCATGTCCAAAATCACATTATATGAACCCAAAGGAAACACATTTATATGTGTTGATGTAGGCATACCATTCAACTCAAATGCACAAGATCTCACTCAATTATGAACTCTTCTCTTGGTCTTTTTAGCCAACTACACCAACCAAGATTCTATATGCACTTATTTATTCAAGCCACACGTATCCACTAGCTCAGGACTGATATAACTATTTTTAGATCTAGGATAAATAAAAATGGAAACAACTTGATCATGAATCTTACCTTCCATCTCAATAATGGATGCATGATGATTTGTCAGCCTATTCTCCATAGCTGCATAAATCTAAGGAATATTATGACCAACATCTCCAACTGTATGTGCCTCGTGAGTACTATAAATCTTAGGCTTGCCACCCTAGTGCGATGGGAACTCACTCCTACGATGCTCTCCACCACAAGTCCAACACCTCAAATTCTTCCTGCCATTACCTTTATTTTTCTCCTCGGACTGAATTCCATGTCCTCTTTCAATTGTATTGAACTTATTATGAGGTGCTACGTTTTCCTTGTCACCTGCATCCTGAAGTCTTCCTCGCTTTTTATTCCACGTTCCTTTAGTATTATCATTACCCTTTCAATCTCGCTTAGGCTCAAACTTGTGCTTAGACTAATTATAACAATGCTTCAGCTTCCCTATGACTTCCTCCAATTATTGAGGCTCATCATACTCAATCCAATCTTTAAATGTCAAATGTAATCCACTAATGAACCTTTGGAAC